>OX578277.1:87333555-88003805 GCA_951217055.1 Gerris lacustris
GTGGTCAAAAAAGTCAAATTTTAGGTGGCTGTAAAGACCCAAAATTTGTATTTTTTGAAAATTTTAAATGGTGTATCATTTTAAATGTATTAAAATGTGGATCAAAAATATACATATTGCGTTTCCAAAATGGTGGCCATTACACCCCCGAAAAAATTAAAACAAAACCCCATTATGACATGTCCTAAAAAATAAGGTAAAAATACACAATAAAAAGTATAGTTGGCCGTAACAATGGAAACCCAAAATTATTATTTTTTGCAATTTTTAAATAGTTTATCATTTAAAATGTATTAAAATGTGGATAAAAAATATACATATAGCGTTTCCAAAGTGGTGGCCATTACCCATATAAGAACCAAATAAGTGCATATCTAAGATTCTAAAGGATAATACATGCACTCCTTGCTTTTCAAAAGTGCAACTTTTTTAGCATATTTTAGTTTAAAAAAAAAATAAACAAAAATATTATTCTATTTATGAATTTTTATGACCGAAGAAACCCTTTTAGTAACTTGCTGGGAAGTACTTGACGTGATTTTTTTTAAATGAGTAATTCTTTGACTTCTTTAAGAATTAACGTTTGGGAAAAAGCAGAGGTATTTTTCTTGAATCCTTGGGTTTAAATTGAAATTATATCTTAAAAATCAATACCTTAAAAATTATTATCTTTTTTTAATATAGGTATAGTATTATATCCTAAAGAGAAGCTTAATTTTTCCTTTCTAACTTCAGAAAATTATTCTCAACTCAATTCCATTTCTTTGTTCTTTGCCCCTATATTTTCTCTCTTATTGAATTAAAAGCAAATCATAAAACAATTGTTACGGAAATTAAACCAGAGATAGCATCTTATAGTATGTAGTTTTATTTATCAATCTGTTTGGTTAATTGGTTCTGTTGATAATTCTAGGAAAAATATTTTTAAGGGAACTTGGTTAGAAAAATTAAAATGGGATGATACAATATCAGAAAAATTAAATCATAAAAAAAGAGATTTATTCCAGGATGGATAGTTTAGAAAAAATTAATATCCCAAGATGGACGGAATACTACAGGAAAAAAAAGTATGGTTAATAACATTCTGCGATGCGTCAAAGGATACTTATGCAACGGTGTCTTATTTTAGAATTAAAAGCAATACTAGGACTATAACTAAATTAGTATATGCTAAAGCAAGATTGGCTCCAATTAAAATACATCGATTCGGAGATTAGAACTTTTAGAAGCGGTTATAGGGAGATGTGTGAAATTCATAGAAGAACAAGTATCGTTACCTATCAAGAACAAATGGTTATTTATAGACTCGAAGTGTGCACTACACTGGATTAATTCGACCAAACCACTACCTATACTTGTCGAAAGAAGAATTAGAGAAATAAAAAAAAAAACATCAGGAGGATAAGTTAAGATTTGTATCCGGACACAAAAATATAGCAGATCTAGCTACTAGTGGCTGCTCAGCTCAGGAGTTAGAAGGAAATGAAGCGTGGTGGAATGGACCAAAGTGGCTCATAAAGGTGTAGGAAAATAATTCAAGAGACAAAAAATTCTTATTTTTAGTCATAGAATACAAATCCATTCTTAAAGACATGCACTATTGGTATTTTTTTCACTTTTTGAGCCCTGCTGAACACCTTTTTTTGGGGGCAAAAAACAGTTACATATTATATGAATTTTAGATTGGATTGGTATGAATTTTAGATTAGATTTGGATTATATGACTAAAAATAAGTATGTTTTGTCCCTTCAATTATTTTACTAAATCCATTAGTTTAGCTGTAAAATGGACTAAAAGTTTCAATTTTAGTACGTTCAGGGCTCTCCAGACGGCAAACTAATGCTCGGAGTGAAAAATTTCCAAAGAGTAAAAAAATTCTTATTTTTAGCCATAGAATCCAAATTCAGTCTTAAAAATTTGGCTTCCTATTAATTTTTTTTAATTATGTAAATTGCACACACTTTTGCTGAACACAAAAGTTCAGATATGTTTTTTTAAAATTTTCAGCATATGTTCTGGAAACGCATTTATAGCCATTATTGAACCCTGAAAACCCCATCTTTCTATCTATCATGGTTCCGGAGATATTTTGCTGTTCCATATTAGCTGGGACACCCTGTATATAATATGTATGTGTGAGTGTAATCTAATCATCAGTAGCTTGCATTAGATACCACACTCAAAATTTAAATATATAAAAATTTTTGCTCACTGCGCATGTGCGCACTAAATCCGCAATTGATAAAAATTGGGATTTTTTGCCAGAACATTTCATAGGCCCATCATAAGAAAATTAGCAAGAATTGTTGCAAACTTTTTGGACTAACTTTAGAGTAGAGGGTGGTGGAGGGGACATTTTTTGGTGGCAATAGACAATTTTGAGTTTACCAATTTTGTGCGTATTGCGCATGTGTATATTATATTTTTGACTTCTATATATTTGTTTTATATGTGGGTCAAACCGTTGTGCTTGTGTTTAAAATTTGAACTCTCTTTTTCAACGGTTCGGGAGATATGAACCATAGTTAAACATATTTTTACGCTCATTACTTTTTTACTTACATTTTATCATTATTTTGTATTACAAGTGAGTAAGCGTACAATGATATGAGATTGACTTAGTATATATTTGACAAGATATGCATTATCTTATAAAATATAAATAATATTAACTCGAAAACAATGGTAAGTACATAATAAAACAACAACTAATATTGTCGAACCCAATAAAAATATTTATAATAATAATAGTGGTAGCATAGTCTGCATCTTAAATATTATAAATATTTATGTATATAAAAATTGAAGTTTTGTCTGTACATTGATTATAATTGGAAAATTATTGAATACCTTTTCATTTTATGCATTAAAAAAAACTAAAAAAAGTACCTGTCGCCACCGTATATAATCGTAAAACTGGCTGAACGAAATCGATTCATTTTCACGCACGAGAACTCACATGTGTCACATGTTGAAGGCTTGGTTTCATCGAAATATATTGTATAGAACCAAAGTTATTTGTTATAATTCATAAAAAAAAACTCTTACTAGATGTGGAAACAGTTATAAAATATTTATGTTAAGTTTAAATAAGTTAAAAAAAAAAAAAAAAATGACAAGACAGCATTTCTAGTGAATTTTGTAAGAATGCTCCGTGAATGTTCTTCGAGAAAATGTTAAAGCTGTTTAATTTGATATATGATGCACAATTCAAAGAGCAACAATCTTTGCCCTTCATAAAAAAAGAGGTACAAACAATGTCTCCATCTATAGAGACATTTCCTTCCTAGACAAACTGTAGCTAAAGTTATCATAGAAATTGTGTTTTGGTCGAAGCTGACAACGCAACGAACGAATTTTAGGGGAGATTTAGAAGGCATTACTCTAAATTAAAAGTGAAGAAATATAAGTCAAAGAGTTGTGATTTTTTTCTAAGTAATTTATAGGGTTTCGTAGATGATTAAGCATACCCGTTATATAATTTTGTTTTTTTTCTTTGACCTCAAGGGTGAATGAACCCTTGAGGGTTCATTCCCTTGGAGGGTAATAATATTTTTTATCGGTAATAACGACAAGATAAATTACATTTTTTTAGGAAATTCTCATCGCCCCACCATAAGGTAAAACCTTGAATTATTTAAAAAATTTAGGACCAACCTTTATACAGTGGTCTGGGGGGGTGGGGGGTTTATTTTGGGTATAATTTGACTTATAAAACCAATAAAGAATGTAAAATTAAAAAAAAAAAATGTTCCTACTCTTCAGCAGTTTTCATTTTTTGATACCTCACTCACAATTTAAAAAAAAAATTTCATCGCCCCCAATAAGGTATTTGCATGAATTATTTCGAAATTTTAGGACCAGCCGTTACATAGTTGTTGGGGGTCATAAAAAATGAAAAATTTATAATGCATATATACATATACATATATATATATACATATATATATGTACCGGTCTAGGAGGAAGTGCTGACGCGGGGGTTCATGTAGCCCCCGCCGGGTGACCTGCTCACGGAGCCGACCGGAGTTCACTCTGTGTCCGGCCCTCTTAGAGTATAGTTCAAATATAAGTTCATAGTTCCAAGTTTATCACACGTCTTATTTATCAACTACCTATCACCAATCATCGGCCCGTTACAACTGGTGGCAGCGGTGGGATTATCAAGGTAAGTCACAGCAAATATTTATAAACCTTTTTTTTTATTTTCCTTCACATATACACACTTTATATTTTTCTTAAAAATTATTACGTGGTTAGCTCATGACTGGTAGAGGTCATTACAGCTGGCGTAAACAAGACCTAGTTAATTTTTGTACTGAACACGGCATTCCAAGTGAGGGAACCGTAGAAGAACTTAGAAAAGTAATATCCCATTTTTTAATTCATCACCCCGAAATCACAATTCCGAGAGATCAGACCACAATGACCCAACCGACCATTGAAGTAAACGGCCAAGTAGTATCTTTGGCAACCTATATTTCCGATCTCAATAAAAAAATCACAGATGCATTTTCCGAAGCGGCTCAATTGCGGCAACAATTGGCCGAACAAACACTTAGACCTTCAAATCACACAGACAATTTCACCCGAAATCTATCCATGGTAAATAACGTTCCAGAATTCGCTGGAACGGATACAGGACTCACAGTTACAGACTTTGAACATAAATTAGAACATTGCGCGACGTTATCGGGTTGGACAGATAACGATAAACTCCATATCCTTTCAATAAAATTAACAGGACCCGCCAAAACCTTTTTGACCACTATAAATTCACCAACACTCACATACAACACGGCTATTACACAATTAAAAGAAAGATTTATATCGGAACAAGACCCCGCTACACTCATACACCGGTTTTCCAATTTAAAATTACAAGAAGGTGAATCCTTAGAGAGTTTCGCTGATAAAGTCAGCGTAATTTCTTCTAAGTTGACAACATTAGCCCACACGGATCCCAAATCACTATTAGATAAACTTATTGACAAAATATCGACGGATTCCTTTGTCGGTGCACTCCCTCAAAATTTAAAGACTCCGGTACAATTAAAATTCCCGAAAACTTTACAGGAAGCAAAACAAATCGCGACTGCAATTCGGGACATAGACAAACACATAACCGAACAACCGATATTTGCCATTCAACAATCACCACGCATTAATAATAATAATAATAATAACACCCGCCAATCCCCACAACAAAATAATGATAGGCAACAATTACTAAGAACATCATCCCCAATAAATAAATCACGACCCCCCACCCCTTGTAAGTATTGTCGGGCTATGCACTGGCATAGCGAGTGTACGGTCCGCAATTCCCCTAATTCTTCTCGTAACAATTCACCGCGCAGACATTATACACCCTCACAGTATACCAACATATACAGACAATCCCGCTCACCTACAAGACGCTCACCGACAAGAAATTCATCATTTTTATGTTTCCAATGTTCCGGATATGGCCACCAAAAATCACAGTGTCCGACAAATATACGACGAAGACAGAGTAGCAAATCCCCCGATAAAAACAATATAAGGTGCCAAATTTGCGATTTATTCGGACATGCTGCTAAGGAGTGTACACGCTTCACGAATCACCCAAACTCCACGAAGGGTTGGCAGTAGACCGGCTGCAAACCCAGCACATAGCACTTCCGGTCAAGGCACTAGGCAAATATACAAAGGACACGCTTAAGGATACAGAGGGCACTCTCGCACAACACACCACACAGTTTTTTCAAGGATCAAAGAGTATATTAAGGCACAGGCACAGAGTTAATTCAGGCAAGTCAAATTCACCCAAACATGTCACATGGCACCCATCAACATACGTAGATTCACAAGAACAACCACAACGAACATCAACACAGGGCATTACATGGCACACACCCATCAATGACACATATAAATATGGCACACGCGAAATAAACGGCGACATAGTCACAGACAAATTTCACAGTGGAACACACACCTACAGGGGGGCAACAATAAATAGCACAGGCCAAGCACACACCACAAAATTAAATTCACTAATTTCAAAACTTCAACAGTTATTACAAGACACACAACAATCGATTCACCACTTTTCACCAGAGCACACCAATTTGTCAATGCACAACATTAATCATACACCAAATCAACTCTCACAAGACACCATACTCATACCAGCATTTTCGAGTGATCACGATACAAGTTTACTTTTGCCTGCTACTGTCAATGGTCAATCAGTTAAATTGTTACTAGACACAGGTGCGTCAATTTCATTAATACACAAGTCTTTAGCCACATCTTTCTACCCCACTTCAATCCGTCTTCAAAGTATTTCCGGGAATGCAATGCACGCATATGGCGAAAGCGAGGTTCAAGTTCAATTAGCTGACAATGTAAGTTTTAGAGATAAGTTCATTTTAGCAGACATACCAGGCAATTTTCATGGTATCATAGGTAGGGATATTTTATTTAAGTACAGAGCAATAATAAATTTTAAAGATTCCAAATTTATTTTTAATGGTAAATGTATTCCATTCACAAGGAACCAAACAGTACATCAGAACGGTAATAACATATATATGTGCTCAGATGTTCAAGAAATTAACAAGTACAAGTTACATAATTTAAATTCCGAAAATATTTTCCCTAGCACACTTTCTCTAACTAGAAAATACACTTTAGAACCGCGTTCACAAATATTAGTTAAGCTTAAAATAAGAGAGAATATACCAAGTACAGAAATGCAAGCTTGCATTTCTTCGCATTCTAACTTGCCTAAAGGCGTTTATATAGCAAACTCCATTTCAACAATTATTGATAACTATTGCATTTTTAAATTCTTAAATACAACTTTCAGGCCAGTCACTTTACCCAAACATTTTCCAATAGCCTTCATTGAACCATTTTCATCATTCGAACAGCAATCAGACAGGCTGACCGAAAGTCACGATGTATATCACCTAAACCACAATACAGAATCAGATCATCAACTGCATCAGGCATTATTAGCAAAGCTGTCTCATTTAACCCCTCAACAACAACAAACGGTTATAAGTAGATTCAAGCCATTCTCTAGTATTTTTTCATATGACTCCGATATCAAATCCCCTATCACTCACTTGGTCACTCATGACATAGACACAGGATACCATGACCCAATTTCAAAAAGACCCTATAAAGTAGCTCACAGTGAAATTCCAATTTTAAAAGCGCTTATTCAAGATCATGTAGACAGAGGAATTATAGAACCTAGTACTTCTCCCTGGGCATCACCGGTGATATTAATAAAGAAGAAAGCTGCCATGAATGAACCACTAGACGTTAAGAAAGATTCATTAGACATAGCTCAAATTAGGAAAAAGTACCGCATGTGTGTAGACCTTCGAGCATTAAATTCAATAACAAAAACCGAAATATATCCTTTACCAAACATCGATCAAATTTTTGCCAATCTCACGAAGTCACCTTATTTCACCACTCTTGATTTAGTTTCTAGTTTTCATTCAATACCTCTCACACCAGAGGCGTCAGAGAAGACAAGTTTCGTTACACCTTTCGGCACTTGGAAGTTCAAATCTTTACCTTTCGGAGCGAAGAACAGTCCTGCTGTTTTCCAACGTTGTATGGACGCAATTTTATCGGGGCTAATAGGTGAAGAATGTTACATATTCATTGACGACATACTGATTTTTAATGGCAACACTTTCGAAGACCACTTAAACTCTATTTGTTTAGTACTAAAAAGATTTAGGGATTCTAATTTTAGTATTCAATTAGATAAATGTAAGTTTTTAGTTCAAGAGTGCACGTATTTAGGTTATTTAATTTCATCACAAGGGCTTAGCCCTGATCCAAGTAAGTTAAAAGCAGTGCTAGATTTTCCGATTCCACAAAAGCAAAAGGATGTACGAGCATTTTTAGGAGTTACTAACTATTATAGAAAATGGATCGATCACTACTCAGATCTGTCCAAACCACTCACCATCTTAACAAAGAAAAACCAACCATTTAACTGGACAGTAGAATGCCAGTCTGCATTCGATAAGCTTAAGATTGCTTTGACTTCACCACCTGTACTATCATTTCCAAATTACAAGCATGACTTCATTCTCACGACCGATGCTTCAAACATTGCTGTAGCAGGAATTCTTTCTCAGAAAATAAATGGTGACGAACGTCCTCTGGGTTACACCTCACGGCTATTAACAAAGGCAGAACGAAACTT
This sequence comes from Gerris lacustris, assembly GCA_951217055.1. Taxonomy (NCBI): domain Eukaryota; kingdom Metazoa; phylum Arthropoda; class Insecta; order Hemiptera; family Gerridae; genus Gerris; species Gerris lacustris. The sequence continues at coordinate 87,341,781 of OX578277.1, forward strand.
ACCAGCAACTCACCGCGAATGTTTAGCAATTCTCTACAGTCTCGATACTTTTAGGCACATTGTTTTAGGTTATAAGGTTACGATAATCACCGATCACGCAGCACTTTATTGGCTTCAAACACTCAAAGATCCTGGAGGCAAGCTATTACGGTGGTCACTTAAACTAGCACAGTACAACTACGAGATAAAACATAGACCAGGTCGTAACATTCCACATGCAGACGGACTAAGCCGATACGTAGCAACTGTTAACGCTGTAACAGCAAACGATGCACAAGACGAGTATTACCCGGTTTTCGATTTAACAAACATCGCAACGGCGCAAGAGGTGGATGATTATAGTCAATCACATAAATTTGATTCTCAATATTATACTAATGAAAACAACATCATATGCACAAATCATAACGGTAGGCAATGTATTCTCGCACCCAAATCAATACATTCGGATATTTTAAAGGCATACCACAATGCCCCAATGTCAGGTCATTACGGCACAGAAAAAACTATAGACCGTATTAAAACACGCTTCTATTGGCCCACAGTCACAAAAGATGTAAAAGAATATGTCAAAACGTGCGTTTCCTGTGCCCGCAGGAAAAATTCAGGTAAACTTCATGTTCCACTAGGTAATTTTCAAGAACCAAATTCATGTTTTAGTCAAATTTCAGTAGATATTGTAGGTCCTCTCAGTGATAGTTTCGATTCTTATACAAACAAAACGTACAAGTACATTCTCACGGTAATATGTCAATATTCAAGATTAATAGAGATGTTTCCCCTTGACAATCAGAAGACAGAAACTATAGCAAAAATATTAGTCACAGAAATATTTACTCGTTACGGTACACCAACAACTTTGCTTTCCGATCAAGGACGAAATTTTGTTTCTAAGTTAATGGCAGATATATGCAAACTTTTCCAAATAAAAAAGATTAACACCACAGCTTATCACCCAGCATCCAACGGGCGTTTAGAACGAAAACATAAGGACCTGGCAAACGCTCTATCTCATTACGTTTCAGAAAACGGCGACAACTGGAGTTTCTGGTTACCATATATCCGGGCAGCTATGAACTCGACTACTAATTCATCCACCGGATACAGCCCCTATGAATTGGTCTATTCCCGACCTATGGTATTCTTCTGGGATGCAAATTTAGTTTCACCACCGAGTAATGTAGAATACGCAGTCCATATGTCCGCCCTACAAAATAAATTGCGCAGTTTACACGACTATAGTAATAAAATTCAGAAAGTTGCAAAAGATAAAAGGCAGACACAGTATAACAAAAAAACAAAACCTCCAACTGTTCAAGAAAATGATTTTGTTTACGTTGAACATATACCACCACCAGGATCATCCAAATTTGGTAAAAAATGGTCAGGTCCACATAAATTGATCAAAATATTATCAGAACAAAATGCATTAGTCGAAGTAAACGGGAAAGAGAAAGTGTTACATTTTAACAGGCTTAAAAAGGCTCACATTCGCCAGGATAGGCAAACTGATGACACTATGAAAACTTTAGACGACCTTGCTGAGGACTCAAGTCTGATAAACTCATCAGACACAGATCCAACATCCACACGGCAGCACATTCCTACCAAGGCCTCGACTACACACGCGCACTCACCTCACACTACATGTTCAAAGAATCCTTCATCCACTCACACTATGACATTACGCGGACACCCAAGACAATAGATAAATTAAACTCACGAGTACTTAGACACATCATTTCATAATTGATAGATTAATTTTAGTTTTATTTTATGCATAATCCACTAGTTTTTTTTAAGTTCAAATTACTACTGTCAGCTAATCAACATGCCTCATCCAATTTTTTTTTAAAGCAATATTTTTTCCTTTATTAAAGACACAAGTCATTGATATCTCATTCTTTACGACCAGCTGTATATTCTATTACGCTAGCCTCAGCATTCTTCGTCATCTAAGCTCTGATTTCATTGTTTTATTTTAATAATCATCATTTATGTTATTTTTCAAAGCGTATCCTAATTCAGTAACTTCTTAATTTTTTCCCCTTTTATAGTGAATGATGTATCATTTATTTAGAGTATTTATCTTTTCATTTCTCTTACTAATAATTTCATGTATTTTAATTACATTTGCAAAGTTTTGTTACAGAAAATTTCAGATATGGAACAAGTGAGTTGAATCAAAGAAGACCAACACTCTATCAAATAAGAAGAAGAATATTGCGCACCCTAATTGTTCTTTTTTAACAATTTGCATTGTTTTTGTTTTTACAATATGTTTCAGGCTTCGTAGCAAAACCCGACCATCATCTTATCATTATCATCTTATTATTATCATATTTTATTTGAATATACACTATTATCATTTATCCATTGCACATTTTTTTCATTTATTCTATTATATATTTATTATTGTGTATATTTCTATGTAACCTTTCACTTTTCACTAACATTTTCTTTCAAATGCATGATTACTAACATTAATTCTAAGCATGGGCACTATGGGCACCTAAAATCCTCATTCCGACCCTCCATTTATCCGGTATTTACTATTAATTTTCTCCCTAGTGTCTAGACATGATGTAGCTAAATTAATTTGCAAACAAAATTAATGGCCAGAATGCAATTACAAAAAAATGAACAGATTCATATGTATATAGTCATAAGTTAATTAGAATAATACAACTTCATATTAACGTTATGTTAAATTTAAGTTAATGTTTTCTTTATAATTTTGTACAGGCTATTTTAATTGAATGTTAAAACACTTGTTTATTTTATTATTGTATCAAATTTATTTCTAAATTTTATATGTACAATTTTTTGAAATGTAAATTATCCGTGACAGGTCAATTTTTAAAATTTATAATTTATATACAAATTTCACTCAGCACTATCCCAACTTAGGTCCCTGTCATATTGCAAACCTCTTTACGAGTAGTATGTGAGTTGGCATGAACAGTGAAGAATGCGAAACTCGTGTATTGAAAAGAATTGACAGTTCCATTTGCATTCGAGAATGACAGCACTTCATTCAGACAGTACATCAGGAATATGACACTCACACTAATCATCACGTTGATCTCGCCACAGCTATTGCGATCAAAAACACTAACCAGATCCTTAACTTACAACACCAATAATAGGATCATCCGTCTGGAGTACATACAAAAGACAACGAAATTTCATCATATGAACCAACAGCTATAACTGTGAGTGTCATAACAACATCTTAGCTAAAGACTACAACCGCTATAACCGCATCAGCTATAACTGTCATAACATTATATCATAGTGGAACTGTCTCGTTGCCTAGTAGATACACGGGTCGCCACGGCCCTTCCAGCAGCGCCTCGACCTCTCACATACTCCTACGTCCCTCTCCAAAAAATATGTTTCACATATTTTTCCCGGAAGGGGGGAATATATGTACCGGTCTAGGAGGAAGTGCTGACGCGGGGGTTCATGTAGCCCCCGCCGGGTGACCTGCTCACGGAGCCGACCGGAGTTCACTCTGTGTCCGGCCCTCTTAGAGTATAGTTCAAATATAAGTTCATAGTTCCAAGTTTATCACACGTCTTATTTATCAACTACCTATCACCAATCATCGGCCCGTTACAATATATATATATATATATATATATATATATATATATATATATATATATATATATATATATATATATATATATATATATATATATATATATATATATATATATATATATATGTATATATATATATATATATGTATATATATATATATATATATGTATATGTATATATGCATATATATAATATTAGTATCAAACTCTTCAGCATCTTTCATTTTATACCCCACTCAAAAATTAAAACAAAATATAATTTTTTGAGTTTATCACAGTTATGCGAATTGCGCAAGCGCATATTTAATTTTTATCTTCTGTTTATTTTTCCTGTGGCAGTGTTTCAAATATCAGCTCTTTAGCTTAAACGGTTCGGGCCCTATGAACCAAAGAGACGAACGGACACACATCACCCTCGGCGTAGGGGTTTTGAGAAGTATCTGCAAAACCCTAAGAACTTTTATTATATATATAGATTATATATTATACTAGCTTTCACCCTCTCATGCTAGGTATTAGCGGCTATGTTGCCTATTGTCATGTAGGCCTAGCAATTAAATGAAATGCCTAAATTGTTTTCTATTCGAGCCTTGTAGGAATAAAATCAGGACTATATTAAACATCATTCATTCCGTTACTAAGAAAATAAGTTCCTCCGATTCGTAGTTAAGAGTCTATCTATATATTTAAAGCCAAGAGAAACTATGTATATTGTATATTATTGATAAAAAATACTAAAATAGGTATAATAAATAAGAAAATAAATGTCGTAAAAACCTATTAGACTCTGAAGTCATTGAACAATCAATGATGGTGCATTGATTTAATTACCAGTCTCTTCTCTCAATACGGTAGTTGCACCAGTAACTATTTAATAACTCTAGTTCTGGAAAAAAAAATAATTAAATAATAAATACTCGATTTATAGAGCAATAGTGTAAGGTTTAAGTACCCCAATCAGAAATTAGCCAAGAGGAGCTAGCCTAGGCCTAGAGGAGGTCTAGGTAAAGAGAATGGAGTGGGAGATGGTAGAAAAGTAGGAAGGGGTGGGGATGGAGAGGGCTATACCGCTAAGACAATTCTACTTAGTATAGACCTCCAATATGCCTTTCCAATACGGCTGCTGCACCAGTAAATATTTAATAACTCTGGTTCTACTCAATATTTTTAGATGAAACCAAGCCTACAAATTGCGCAACATGTTTGCGCACACACCTGAAAAAAAAAATTAATCGATTTCATTAAGCCAGTTTTGCTCCTATAAAGTCTGACTGAGGTGACAGACACACATACATACCCACATACATACACGAAAAAAGTTAAGGCCGGATTCGGTTTTTGGAATGTCTAAAATGAAAAAGTATCCAAAAAATTTTCAATTCTGACCAATGTACAGACAAAACTTTAATTTTATATATAGATAAATCGTAAATAATAAAAAAAATAATTTTAAAACGATTCAATGATATTGCTTTATATAAAGTTTATTTACATTAAAGAAATATTTTATTTATCTATCTATATATATATATATATATATATATATATATATATATATATATATATATATTTATATATATATATATATATATATATATATATATATATATATATATATATATATATATATATATATATATATATATATATATATATATATATATATATTTAACACTTTAAGAGGAGACAGGAAAATTTGACAATAAAATCAACAGGGGAGGTTGAGAGCTAGTGGGGGGCATAAAATATCTAACAAACGGCTTGCAAACCCGTCAGGGGGGAGAGTGGCAGAATTCACTGAGGGAATCACCCCTCCTCCCTTTAGCATCACATTAATACACTTTGGATCTTTATGAATATTTATAGAGTAGTGTGGGATGAAGGGGGTTTTCGCCCCCCTCAAAACTCTATTCCAAACACTGTGGGATGGCTCAGGGGGTCACGACCCCCTTTCTCCTCCCCTCAGTCAAACTTGGACATTTGATTAACCTAAAAGGCTTCCCGAATCTCTCACAAACTCCTGGATATTTCCCCCTCACCACTAGAGTCGTCCAAAATGCAGAGATTAGAGCTAGCGCTTTAGCCCCCCCCCCCCCTTCAAAATCTAAAATCCCGAAACAGGCTTCAAATTTAAATCTTTAATGTTCATTTTCCTATGGGTTTCACTGTTCACTTTCAAAAATGTTATGACCTGTATTTCTTTGAATTTATGAAATAAATATTTTAGTAAGAGATTTCGGACCATTCATCTTGAGTTCATTCCGTTCATTTGATACTTGAATAATTATTTTAATAAAACTATATGTATTGAATGATTGTATTTTTCTTCAATTTTGGGCAGTTGTCAAAACTAAGTTTAATGACCTTTAAATAGCATTGATGATAAGACCAAAGAGCATGAAATTCATCATGTAGTGATTTTATCAGTAAATTAAAATAATATGAATTGTGCTCAAGCATTTACATCTCACTAATGTCCCAAAACTTATAAAAAATGATTAAAGTATCGACAGTAATAATAGGTCATTAATAGACTTTTACGATATATTTGTACTTAAAAATTATGATCTTATTTCTTCAAGTCAGGTTATTCTGAACCTTAATTTGCTGCTAATAACATCTACTACAAGCTAGAGAACGGCTCAATTTTATTCGTAAGGACACTTTTGTTATAACATCATATTTTTTGAGACGTGGTCAGTAATAAGTTAGTCGCTTTTTGGTTTTTAAATCTCGCTCTAATATATCTATATCATCAAAGGAAATTTTACTTATCTTCAATATTGACTACAATTTATTTTCAAAATTTGGTTCTCCTTATAATGCCACTTATTACACACAGAAAATATTTTTGTATCTACGAGTATTTATTAAAGGCAATTTGGAATCAATTGAAATCATTGCCCACCCAAAGGAAATTCCTTGTAACCTAACTTTAATTTTACTTTTTTCATACTACGTTGAATTTACTTCCCCTTTCAAAAATGGATACCCTTCTAATATTACCTACTATCATAAAATTTCTGTTGCAGTAATACCTTACATGAGCAGCGTATATTCTTAATTTCCTTTTAGTCCTATTTGGCTATGGAAACATTGAGTTTTTTTACACAGATGCTCTGGGCAAACTCTTGGTAATTATTCAGCTTTTCATATCTATTTGCTTTTCCTTTACCCAGTCCTGTTTTAAAATTTAAAAGTTCCTGGACAAATATTCGTTCTAGACATCAAGGATCAATTTTGCCTTGTGTCGGTCTGTTCGTCAAATTTTTACTGAACGCCCATATTTTAAAACCAACTGGTCTGATTTCAATAAATTATGACTAGTACGTCAAAATTACGCCCATGGATGTTCCCATAGTAATTCCAACCTTCTGCGCATATTTAATATTAAATCAAAATAAATGTTTCCCTGCTGGAAATAGATATCCAAAAAAATCCTAACTGTTAAAAAAAGGTCAAGTTCCACACCCTCTCCCAAAATAGTCAGCCTATCAAAGTAGTGATATCTACTTTTTGGCCAAGTCTGCTCTTTTTTTATTATATAATCTCACTTCACTCCTACTTTTATGACCAAGACTGATCTTTTCTTTTTATTGTTTAACACAGCCAGTTTCTGAATGATGCATTAAACAAACTTCGCCACAATATAGATATCACTGCCTTGATAGGAATTTTTTTTTAATTATAGAGGAGCGTCGCGAAACTTTTTCTCACCAAATAATTCCAAAATGGCGGTAGATTGTTGAAACATGGGGAAGTATTTATCTTATAGAAAGTTATTCTCGTAAGTTGTACGAATTTCAGCTTAATCGGTAAAATAGTTTCGAATTAATTTACCTTTAAAGTTTCAATATTAAAAAAGAATAATTCAAAAATGGATACCAATTAAATTTCAGTGAAGTTGTTTTTCCTGTATCCATAATCCCTACACCCAACAATCCCCCCCCCCCCCATTATCCTACACCCTATAATCTTCTCTAAAGAATTCTAGGGTCCAGAGACTTAATTGTTCCAATGGAAATGTAAAAATTTATAATTTAAAAGGAACTACGCCTGACTACTTGTAAAAATAAATAGTTTATTTAATACATTTATAAATGTAATGTTTATCAATGTGACAATAACTGTATCCGAGTGCAGTATCACGCGACCACTTTTTTTACAAGTTTGTTATATGTGCTTCATACCATATGAGAGGCCTCGTTTTGTACTTCAGGGCTGTGTTCAATATTTGTGTTAATTGACATTTTCATGTTTAAAGAATTCTAGGGTCCAGAGACTTAATTGTTCCAATAGAAATGTAAAAATTTATAATTTAAAAGGAACTACGCCTGACTACTCGTAAAAATAAATAGTTTATTTAATACATTTATAAATGTTATGTTTATCAATGTGACAATAACTGTATCCGAGTGCAGTATCACGTGACCACTTTTTTTACAAGTTTGTTATATGTGTTTCATACCATTTGAGAGGCCTCGTTTTGTACTTCAGGGCTGTGTTCAATATTTGTGTTTATTGACATTTTCATGTTTAGGCTATGGAACATAAGCCAAAAACATTACTTTACTTTTAGCTTAAAAACTCAGAAAAGTATAACAGGGAGTTAAAAAGCTATAGGAGGTGTGTAATCCAGTCTCCAGCTGTTGGGCTCCCTCCACCACACGTCATAGGGCGTCATAGGGGGAATTCAGTCGTTTGTAATCAAGCCGCGGCAGTGCCGGTGTGGAGATTAGAATAAAAATGATCTTCCATCTACTTTTATCAATTACTTGAATAAATTACCGATTTTATTTCATTTTATGTCGGCAGTTTACGCAGAGCGAAAACATGAAAATGTCTCACTATCTTGCGGACTCGTATGCAATAAGTATTTAAATTGATTTTTGGAACGAAGTTCCTTATGGCACGTTCTGGAGCCCGGGAGTGAATCCGAAAAAAACGACCAAAATAACCGTCACAAAATCACCGTCACACAAAAATCACCGTCACGCAAACTCCGTCACGAAATCTACCGATGGCGATAACTGGAGTAAAAGTTGACCGACTTAGTTGAAATTTGGTACACATGTTCATTTTACCAATGTCCGGGACAAGTTCGTTGGACAAAGTTATCCGCCCAAGCGTTCACGCGCAACGCTTGCGTAAACGTAAGCTTCGAATTTAAAATTGGAATTTTTAGACGGGAAAAAATTCTAACTTCATCTATTTAATGAGACAAACAACTTTTTTAATTTTTTTTTTTTTAGTAAAACGAACACCGACACTACTACGAAGTGATAAAGATCGCTAAATTTATTAAAGCGGAACAAACCGATTAAAATAAAGAAAACAACGTTTTTACCGATATCTTACGTTCTAACGTAAAGATTTAAATGAAACTTTGTATACATCACCTACAGTACAATTGAAACAAGCATGTAACATTTCAACCTGATAAAAGCAGAAGTTTTTATGAGTTAATGATTTATATTTTTTATTTTAATATTTAATTGGAGTAATATGCCGGCGGGGCCTGGGAGGACAGTTCTTTTTCGCTCTAAAACCATCTGCTTTAACTATAAATTTATCATTAATTTTTTTCTCAATATACAATACATTATTTATTGAAAGACGCTCGCTTCAAAGATAATAAAAACATTTTCATTTAATTTTGCCTTAACTCCGCTAGTACAAATAGTTAGTTACTTTTTAGTTTTGTCTCTGTTCTAACTCCACCATTTTACGCGATTTTATAATTTATATTTAATGAAAAGCGTAAGGAACTTCGTTCCTACCGGGTGTCCCACGACACCACACGTATTTTTTTTAAAAAAAATGGTACATGTGCATTTGTACCGATTTGTATTGTATACAAAATACAAATCCCGGTGGGGTATTGTTTTGACAATTAATCAGTCAGATTTTCTTTGAGTCAGTAAAAACATCCTTTTCCTCACTTTTCTGGGCTACATAATATTTCTACATTTAAAAATTTCTAATCCGTCCTGTGCCTCGACATAAATCAAATTCGAAGCACTCGATGCTAAAGCCAGCAAAAAGGAATGATATCCACAAAAAAACCTAACCGTGAAAAAAGGGCCAAGTTTCATTCCCTCTCCCAAAATAATCAGGCTATTAAAGTAGTGATGTCTAATTTTTGGCCGTCTGCTCTTTTTTTAGTGTATAACCTCACTTCACTCCTACTTTCATGAGCAAGACTGAGCTTTTCTTTTTATTGCTTAACACTTGGCCAGTTTCTGAATGAGGCATAAAACATCAGTATCATATGTGTAATCACATAAGAGTTACGTGACTTATTGGAAAGAGAGAATTTAGAAAAAAAGGAAAAATTTCCTAGCTATTACAATACAGTAGTTATACAAGCTCTAACGTTTTCTATTGCTTCCGAGCTTACCGAAGGTAACGGAAGCTATGTGATCGTTCTGAAGGACGAAAAAATTTTAGGTCTCCGATTTCAAAAATTCCAAGACAGAAATCCGTTTCAGACATCAGGGAACATTTTTGGTTCCGTGTCTGTCTGTCGGTCTGTCGGTCTGTCGGTCTGTCGGTCTGTCGGTCTGTCGTTCAATTTTTGCGAACCACCATATCTTAAAAACTACACGTCCAATTTTAATGAAATTTGGATGGTAGGTCATAATTAGCCCATTGTTGGTCCCATATAAGTTTCAACCTTCTGCGCTTATTTGTTTGTCACCCACATGCTCACAAACATACATTTATTTACAGCCATATCTTTAAGAGTAATCATCTGATTTTTATGAAATTTTTATGGTTTGTCAAAAGTAGCCTGCAGATAACACCTGCCTAATTTCAACCTTCTGCGCACTTTAAATCGTGCTAAATTAATATGTCTTATATTATAAAGCCGCATGGCTAACTGACTCACTGACTGACATTAATGTTTACCCACTTCCAGAAGAGCTAGAGACTTGTGGTTTGCGCCATTCGACGCGCAACGTCCATATTGTGCACCAAAATAATTATACAAAGTTCACTTTTCCCCCTCCTTCCACCCTTAAAAAAATAAAAATGGGTGACTTGATTTTTAAACTGGTTTGGGGGCTTATTGCGGCTAAAAGGTAAGTCGTATTAGAAAATGGATAGCACAAGTGGAGACTGATTTTAAAAGATCTACAACTTTAGTCCTATGAGTTTTTGTCGTATCATCATCGGTTGTACCCTGATGGTGATAATTTTGTTATTTTTTGGTTTTATTTTATTCCATTTTTGTCTTTGAATGGCCATAGTTTCTATAATAGTTGGCCGATTTTATTTCTGATTGCGGCGATTGAACCTCACACTAATGCTCTTTAAATTGAGTATATTTTATTTCATTAGTTCATCTTACTTGCTGAGAACATGAGAGTAAACTTTTTCCCGTGCGCCGTGTCACGTGACCACTTCTTTTTGTATTTAATATTGTGTCGTATATCATTTTAAAGGCCTTGATATGTACATTAAAGCTATTTTATTTGTTGATTTTTTAAAAATTTTGTACATATACTTTTGTACCGATTTATAATTTTGTTGTAGGTTAAAGGGTTTAAATACTTTTTTGATATTAGGTTTTTTATTTATATGTATTTATTAGTTAAATGAATGCCCTTTTGTATTGTTTGTTTTTTAAAAATATAACTTTGGTACCTCAGAGTACAGGGGTACAAATGTTAAAGTTAATCTTTTATAATATGATGTATATCGTTGAAAAGCTCTTGCATAGTAGATTAATTTTTGTTATATTCTATTTTGTGTTATTTTTAGTTTTGAGAGGGGTAAAATAAAATAAAAAAACCGTTTATACAGGGGTTTCTACGATTTGGTTCCTGTTTTATATTTGTTTATTAAATTAATTATATGTGCGCTAACTTTTGGTGCTTGTTGGAGGCTTTGTTACTCCAACAAATGTTTAAATATCTTCAACTTTATTAAATATTTACTGGAACAGTGCCGCGCCGTTCCAACTTTTTGATTATGTTTATCGAGGTATTTTTCTAAATTTGGTCTTTTCTTTGCGAGGAAGCTATGTGCCACATAAATTGGCAGAGTATTTTTAATTAAATTTTATTATTTTCATGTTCTACCGAATTAACTTGTGTTAAAACTTTAAAAAGTTTTAATGCTCTTTCAGGTAGTATATCATTTATCATTCTAGCTTCATCAGTTCCAATGATATTACCAATTTATTGAGTCAAAGTCACGTTTTACAAAAAAATATTTAAAATGCGATAGCTATAAAACAAATGAGAATAGGACCATGGTTTATAGAACATTTTTTTTACTCCCAATTAACTGTACTATCACATCCCAAAGTTTGTCGGTCCTGACCCGGGACACCCTGTATAAATAATTATAAGTTTAACCTAAAAATAATATAAAATAACAAAAGAAACGAAAAATTATTTTATGTTAAATAATTCAACAATTAATTATTTCTGAATAAAAAGTTCGAGGAAACGACGTAAAGAAACAGATTTATTATATAAAAAGTTTAAGATAATAAAATTAAAATTTTATTTATAAATTCACTTTATTGTTTGGTTTTATCAAAAATAAATAAATAATTCCATGCTAATGGTTTTGCGAGTTTTATAAAACAACAGGAAAATATAAAATAAAATTAAAAAAAAGTTATTCGTCCCAATAAGATAATAAATTCGAAGAGTAAATCCATAGATGTATTAGATAGAAATCCTTAGATATAAAAATAACTTTGTTTCTGCTATATCTACAGATATAGCAAAAATTATATTTTTGTCAGTACTTCTGTCGGATTTGTTTCTCTGCACTATTTTTAGTCTTTCTGTCAGTTTGGTGAAGGATCAGTTGAGTACGGCTAGACCGATTAAAATGAAATTTGGCAGTTACCCGGTAACTATATAAGTAAAATATATATTTATATATGTATATAAATATAATATATACATAATATACGTATATATACTTATAACAATATATCATTTCTGACCTTTTAATTTTAATTCTCCGATTTTATTCTTTTTTAAATTGTTCCTTTTTATATTCTAAAGGAGGCAAATGGCCAATTCTAGACGGTTAATGATTTGATAAAAAGATTGAATCAATTTTTTTCTTTTTAACAAGAAATTGTGGGAATTGAATTTAGTATCAATATGTATATAAGAAATATATGATCAATTTGTTGGGCCGATTTTTGTTAGATTCAACTGTTAAATGGGAAAACATTTAAATTGATTAAATTATATATTATTGTATTTAAATTTTGTTCAGCATTCCCTTAAAAACTTGTTACCTTCCAAAGTTCTTTTAATTACGTAAGTTTGTAATTTTGAATTAATCATACAGGAAAGTTAATAATAGAATTTTAGAGGGTTTTATAACCCTTGACAAATAAATGTATAAAAGACGAAATAATGATCCATATCTATTTTTGGTAGACTAGTACCCTTTTTATGTTGTTATTCCGTATGTATACTTGTTATTATTTTTTTTTAATCATATTAATTTATTTGTATTCTTTTGCTATTCCATCTTTTTGTAAACCCTTAAAATGTTCTCTTACTGTTACCATCTCAGTGTTTATGTATTTTTCTTTAATATTTGTTGTTGATTCCATAGTCTCTATTTTATATCTCCTATTATTATTAAAATTTTATAAGAATAATATTCTTTTTATCATTAAATCTAAATCCAAGTTTTTGTGACTAACAACAATCTCTTTCTAAATAATAATATATGATTACAAAAGTTGCGAACAAATACTCTTTAAAAAAATATGGCATTTGAATTATAATTGTTTAGCTGTTTTTAATGCATATTTCTATAATTATATTCGATAACAATTAAATGTTAAATTATTCTTTCTTTTCAAAATTGGTCTTTGGCTTTACATGTCTTTTAAAGGGATAAATGTCCCATGTATTATTGTCCACAATTCATTGATACTTAAATGGAATATGTTTATATTTAAATTATTGACCGAGCGAAGCGAGGTCTATGTTTTAACTTTTTTGTTCCCCAGTCTTGCCCAGGTACTAGACCGTTTTGCATTTACGGCCAAACGCTTTATTCGATTTTCTTCAAATTTGGCATAGATGTTCTTTGAAGTCATAAAAAACAACGTATGAGTTTTATATTTAATGAATATCATTTTTAAATTAAAAAAAAAAAAATGTTATTTAGACTTTTTTTCAAAAACAAAGAAAAAAAGTTTTTATTTTTTCTTGAAATTAGATGTTCTCTTAAGACATTAACATCGATGTATATGGTTTATTTGTTTAAAAAATGTTTAGAATTACCATAAAAATAACCTTCCCAGCAGGGGATCGAACCCGGCCTCTCACTGTCCACGTTTAAAATTAATTTCTTAGAAGCTAGATTTTTCCCGGGAAAACGACTTATACCGTTAGATTCGTATTTAAATTGACTACATTTAAAAAAAAAATAGTTAAAAATCGCCGGAATAGTTTTCGATTAAATAATGTTTTTTCAGAGTTTTTGAGGTGGAGTGCCCCCAAATTTATAGATTAAATTAATTTCTCGATTTTACCTCAGGTTATCATTTATCCTCTAAGTAATTGAAATTGATTTTAATGGTTTATTTATGAATTAAATTTTTACAAATACCATAAAAATAACTTCGCCCCAGCGGGGAATCGAACCACACCTCTCACTGTCAGCATTTAAAATGATTCGCTCACTGTCCACGTTTAAAATTAATTTCTCAGAAACTAGATTTTTCTCGGGAAATCGACTTACACCATTAGATTCGTATTTAAATGGACCCTCTGTCCGCGTTTATTTTTTTTTCTGATTTTCGCGAGGTCTACTGTTCACAGAACTACTAGTTAAAAGTTAGTTAATAATTTTTTCTTTAATAGTTCTATAATCCTTTATTTTAATAATAATTTTTGTGTCACAGACAATAATGAATATGTTTTTTAGGCCTATTCATGGTTTTTTTTTTGTAAAATTAATTAACATGAGTTTTCCTTCAATTTTTATTCAGCAATAATTTGCTCTACACCTTGGGCTCCTTCAGGCTGGTGATACAATGTTTCCTAGTCACACGAGTCACTGAATAAATAACTATTTATTTGTTATTAAATGTGTCACTAAATTACATGTACTGTGAAATAAAATTATTATTTAATTTGAATCTCCCTTGTTTGACAACCAATGAGAGACTGACTCAATCAAGCATTTCCCAAAGCTACTCCTAGAAAGCAGAAACATTTAGAAGGGCTTTTTTGCTGACATAATCAGCCAGTGAAGTTTGAAATGAAAATAGGCTTTATAAAAAAGTTAAATCTATAAGTAATTGGCGGAAATAATAATTTGATGAAATCTATTAGACACTTCTAGATATGTTGTTAAAATCAGAATAAGTAAAAACATTGTGGTTTCTTAATATGTATCATACTAGCAATACCCGGTAGACGTTGTCTTGCCTTTGTGTAATTATTTATCTCTGTATATTTAAATATGGGTTTGTCTATGTAATCTAGAATCTATATTCGTTGTAGAATAATGAAACATGGCTTATAGATGAGATTCCATCATTTTTATTGGTATAAATCGATAATGAACTATAAACATTTTTTAATTATTAATTCACGTGAATGAACAATATTATTCACTATTCCATTCCCTATATGTTTAAACTTAAAATAAATTAAACAAATACTAATTATTAGCGTAACGCGAGTGGATAAACAATAATTTTTGTATTCTGATTTGGTGTGTAGGTGCGTTCAGTGTTTTAGTAGTTTCTACTCTGGAGCAAGGTACATATTATAGTTGTCCATGCGAAATACATGGATTCTAATTTTGAATTAAAATTTTACCCCCCTCTTATATGAAAATATGACAAAAGTGTACTCAACAACAATTACTGTACCCTTAAGGAGCTTTCCAACGACATGCTTCGTGACGGGTATGTACTATTTTTAATTTTGTACCCCTGTATACGAAATTTAAATTAGTTTAATTAATATTTCGAAATCATAAAAACCTAATTGAACATTGGTTCACGGAGAAGGTTGTTATGGTATTGAAGAATATACAAATACATTTTTTAACACTTAAACCTGAGCTTTGCCCATCCCTTAGGTTCCATTTGTACCCAAAGTACAAAATGACCACAAATTATTTTATATTGGAGTTCTTGGCATCAAAAAAAGCACGTATACCAATTTTCATTCAAATCGGATCAATAATAGCAATATTTCTACTTTTAATTTTTTTTTTTTTCCTATTTCTCCTTTTTACCCCCCTCATATGTGAAAATATGTCATACGTCTACATACATAACAACAATTACTTTACTCTTAAAGAGCTTTCAAGCGACATGCATCATGAAAGGTATATACTATTTAGACTTTTGTACCCCGTATCCTGTACCCCTGTGTACCAAAATTTAAATTTTGAAATCATATAATCCTTCTCCATGAAAAAATACATATCTGTGCCAACTTTCATGGCCATCGGTCAAAACAGAGTCGAAGTCTATAAATTACAAACAGATATCCATTTTTATAGAGAGAAACACTTTATTTACAAAAATAACAGTGATGCTGCCCAAATAGAATGGGTTGCTAAACACACAGCGTACTGATCTATCGTGAGACATTACTTAAATAATAAAAAATAATATTCTGTACAATTAATTAAATGACATGGTCAAAACAATTATAATATACAGGGTGGTCCAAAAGTCTCCCCCCCCCCTCTTAACTTTTGAACGGTTTGAGATAAATTAATGAAACTTGGGGGATCTCTACCATGCAAAGGGAAGTTTGTTTTCATGCAATCACCCACTAGGGGCAACCACCCACTTTGCCCCCAGGCCACCCAACTTCAAAATTTTAAATTGGAGTGTATATTTTTGATAGCATATTTGGATTCTACAGTGAAAAATAATAAACTTTTACTTGAAACTTTTTTTCTATTCCCAATATTTTTCCCCCTATAGGTGGGCAAAGATAGCGAAATTACCCTACCAATAATACGTTGTAAAATCTAAACGGTTAGAGATAAATTAATGAAACTTAGGGGATCCGTACCATGTAAAGGGAAGTTTGTTTTCATGCAACCGCGCTGTAGGGGCAACCTCCCATTTTGCCCCCAGACCACCTAAATTCAAAATTTTGTCCTAGAATGTATATTTTTGATAGCAGATTTAGATTCTACGGCAAAAAATAAAAATATTTTACTTCAAACTTTTTTTCTACCTCTAATATTTTGCCCCCTATAGGGGGGCAAAGGTATAAAATCGTAGATTTCAGCGCCTGGGGGCAAAATGGAGGTTGCCCCTAGTACGCGAGTGGATGATTAAACACTTCCCTTTACATGGTACAGATCCCCAAGTTCCATGACTTTATTTCAAACCGTTTAGATTTTATAACGATCTAAGTGTTATTTTTTTTAGTATTTCGGAAGGGTTGATTGGCTATCTTTGCCCCCCCCCCCCCCCCCCTGTAGGGGGCAAAATATCGGAGATAGAAAAAATAGTTTCAAGTAAAAGTTTATTATTTTTCACCGTAGAATCCAAATATGCTTTCAAAAATATACGCTCCAATTTGAAATTTTGAATTGGGTAGCCTGGGGGCAAAGTGGGTGGTTGCCCCTAGTGGGTGATTGCATGAAAACAAACTTCCCTTTGCATGGTAGAGATCCCCCAAGTTTCATTAATTTATCTCAAACCGTTCAAAAGTTAAGAGGGGGGGGGGAGACTTTTGGACCACCCTGTATATTAGCAATTAAGTTACCATTAAACAAAGAAAGGGTCACACTGTCAAAACAAATCGATTTAAAGTAAAATAGAATAAAATTAAATAATGAAAATGGGGGAAAAAATAAAAAATAATAAAAATTAAATAAGTAAAATAGGATAATATATATAGATATAGACTAACGTAATGTCTTTATTAAAATTTAAAAATGCATCAATTGTGTAAATTATATTAATCATTTATAATTAAATTAACAAAATTCAGTTGAAACAGAGTTGGTAATTAAATTGAATTGAACTTTGTTTTGAGTTTGTATTATGTATTATTTTGCAAATTTGAAGTCGTAATTGCTTTATCTTTTATCTTCGTCGAGCAAAGTATAAATTATAAAATTAATGTAAGTGAAGAAGCGGAAAAAGATTGAGTACGGTAAATTGTGGGAAATCGGTACGCTTACACGAGGGGAAGTTGAACTGGGAAAAGTAATAGAGAAAGGAGATAATATAAGTTAGTAAGGTGAGTGAGTGAGTAAGTGGTACTAATTTCCCTCTGGGGTTGTTGGCTAATGTTAGCAAAACTTTACCTTGCCAAACATGTATAATTAACATGTTTCTACTGGTAATTGGAACAGAAACCTCTTAATATAACGACCCTTCAATATTTCTAAACTGCAACAACCGCTCTATCAACTTTATATAGTATAAAATCATTAATGTATACAAAATTGAAGGCGAGTAAAGTATGTGTCACAGTAATTGGCGGAGTATTATATATATATATATATATATATATATATATATATATATATATATATATATATATATATATATATATATATAATCTACTGAAACTATTACTTATTAAACTTTAAGCATTTTAATGACTACAAATTAATTGACTACATGATAAAGAAAAACATAGTTGTCAGTTCACAAGTGATAAAGTAGATTTATTTTGCTTTCTGTAATATCATCTTATTAATTTAGTTAGGTCCAGGGGGTTCTGTTTCCTAATCGCTTCTAAAGCCTAGTCCACACTAGTAGACACGTTGAGCAACATTTCTATAGATGGTCTAATAGGCAGTCTATAAACAAAACACGTTGCACAACGTGTATATGGACGTGTGCTGAGACCGTCTATTGTCTCGGTCTAGCGTCCACACATAAATTTGATTTTTAGTCAAGTTATTCTCGACTCTGTCTAAGATTCGAGATATAGATTATTTTTTTCCCCGATTTTTATAATATGAACTGGTTACATCCTAAAGACAAACTGCCTCCAGGTAATCTTCAATAAGTTTTTAACAGTTTTTCTTTAAGCTCGTTTAAATGACCTGTCTCGTCTCGCTCGTGGGCAAACTGAACATGTTCGTAATTGAAAGAAGGTAAATCTAGAGGATAAGAGAGGGAAATAAAAATGAAAGATTCATAAAAAAATATCAAATCAGTAGAGAAAGTAGGCCACTATCGTCTAGCTAGCTTGCTTCATAAGTAAATACATTTAAATTTTCATTTAATAAAAAATACGTTCAACTAATATTAATTTATTAATCATCGCCATCATAGTAATAAATAAATCAATAACAACTGTTATAGGACCAGACTGATGCATTAATGTTATAAATCTGGCCTGGAAAATTAATAATGTCGTTTATATGAAATAAAAATTATTTAATTCAATTCAATAGACCATCAATTATTATCTATTCATTGTATAATTTTAACTCACAAAATGTTGGTAGAAGCAGGAGAGAGACTTAAGTCTCGTCTCAGGAAGCGTCCACACTGTAGACACGTGGCGCAACCTGTCTACCGTTGCACCGTGTGTACCATTTCGAATGGAAATCCATAGACATGCGATTTTTAGTCTAGCAACGAGACCGTAGGCGTAGGCGCCGAGTGTCTAGCCCATGTCTACCCGATGTCAATAGACCAATCGCTAGACATCGTCTCTGAGACCAAAATCTTGCAATATGTCTACTAATGTGGAAAAGGCTTAAGTATTGCACCTATTAAACATTTTTTCACTGTTATAATAATAAAATATCTTCTTCTTTTTTATTGCACCATAAATTTAAATCTATAAAAGTAGTAGTTAAATCTATAAAAGTTAGTAGTGCTCGTGTATCAGAGATTGATGGGGGTGTGCGTTATCTCAAGATAAATATTTTACTTATTTTTTACTTTTATAATATTTATAATATATTATAATATAGCAATATTTTTAATGTAATATAATATTGTATTAATATGTAAAAAATATCGTAACCTCCTAATTTTTAACTCATATTAGGGAGTGTGGATAGAGTGTTCGAAACTAGTCTGTTAGAATTAAAAAAAAAAATAATAATAAATAAATAGAATAGAACGTTAAGTATTTATGTGAATACATTGACTGTACTTGGGTCTGGCTGTCAATGAACAAGGGATATTTATGTATTTTTACAAGTGGTAGATCTACAAATATACATAGGAATACTTATTTTTAAAAGATTTTTATGGGACATTGTATCTGATCCCTAGGTACCACAAGTCATAGTCATAACTCAGAACACTATGTTCTGTAGAGGTGAATGTGTATGGTCGTGTTTTTAGCCAATTTATTTAACAAAATACCGTGGCATATTTTAATAAAGTAGCTTGAATCTGTATAAATAGTCTATTTTCCTCGAAAATTTGTACCTACTCTTCTCAATCCGCCCATTTTTGTTTATATCGGTTGTGCATTTCTACCCCTCCTCTTTTTAAAAGAATGATAAATGTTCATTTTATCATCCGCTCCTATCCTGACAAAAAGTAACTCACACATCCACCCGTGGTTGTATTTCAACGTGAAATATCTGCAAGTGTGTTGATGTTGGTAAACTCATATGTATGTATATTTTTCTCCCCACCCTTACGTCGTATATTCTTTTTTTACCCCCTCAATATGGATAAAGGTTGGTTGTGTGTGGTATATGTATGATGAATTGATGGCAAGAGCCCCTCCAGGTCGTATATCCAGGACAGAGGGTTAAGCATATCCGAGCTGCTCCCTATATCACGAATAGACTGGCGTTCCCGTCCCAGAGCGCGCATTTAACATCTACCAACAGGTATCAGTCTTCTTTACCAAACACTCTAATTTCACGCATTGTTAAACGCCTCTTTAACTATTATTGTATCTTTCCTTGGAGCCCGTCCAGATATTAAAGTCAAACTGTTCATAAATCACTTCTTATGAAAGAATAGATAAAGTAAAACGGTCTAAGGAAATCCTCAAAGTTTCTACTAAATCACAGTGAAACTTCATTTTCCTGAAAATTTAGCGTGTATTGAAGTTAAAAATTTTACTAAAATATGCAAGAAAAGATTTTCTTAAGAAATATTTTCTCTCCCCATTAAATCTATAAAGTGGATGTGTAGATACCAAATCAGCTTTGTATGTTTCTTTTTTAATATTTATAAGAACTTTTAAGATTAGAAACAGTTCTAATTGCACTTTCAAGGTAATAAATAAAACTAAATGTAACCAAGCTGGAAATCTCACATGGATCATGAAATGAGACAACCCCTTATCTTTATTAAACAGTTATATGAAATCATTAATAATAAATTATATAAATATAGACTAAATTTGTCCGACCAATTTTTAATGTCGTTTTATTTTATTACTTTGTTATATATTTTAACTGATAAAACGATAAAATGATTTATCTTCCAATGGTGATGGAGCTTTAATTTTACTAATTTAATTACACTGAACTGACGGTTACTAAAAGATAAAAAAGAAGGTAAGGGAAAAGAAATAAACTAAATCAGATCCAAATTCATATAAAATTTAGAAAATAACATTAAAGATATTCTGAATAAAAATAACAAATACTTAAAAGGCTGTAGAAGGTAAAAATAATCTCAATTAAAATTGCTAAAAATTAGTTTCGGACCTGCAATTTAAATTTAAAGGAAAATAAAAATAAGTTTAGAGATAAAAGAGATAGAAACAATGGAAAGAAAAGAAATTGTCAGGCCTGGTGAAGAGGTGTGCTCCTCAGTGACTAAAGTTGAAGTCATTAAGTCCCTCTGGTTCTGCAGGGCCCCTCAGGTAGCATAAGGTAGATAACTAGTGATGTCTTGGTGACTTCACGACAGCCATGGTATCGACCTGGTGATGGCCTGGTGAAAGGTCCCAGGTGAGTTATCGAACTTAGTAAAGGTTGCAGCTCAGAGCAAGGAAGGGTTAGAGGGAGCAATGCTATTTGAAAAGTGGTTCATTATGCTCCACCCATATACTAAACCTCTCAAGCGAGCTCAATCCGAACTAAAGTGATCACGTGGTCACTGGTCCTTGTCTTATTGGTCTATTTCTTGTCCTTTCGTCCCCTCAGACGTTTATCAACAAATCCTTATCAGTAGCATTTATTTGATACCCCACTCAAAGAAGATTGCTATTGATTATCTAGGAACTGTTACACGCTTATTAACGACGTTACTGCCTTTAGATAATTAATAAGGTTAACAACAAACATTAAAGTACATATTTTTTAAAGAAAACTGTATTAAAAATAAAAATATTAAATGTCGTAAGAAAATATCACTTATTCTTATCAGCTGAGTTTTTATTGAGATATCGATACTGTTTCACAAAACTGCCGCTTGGGAGGTTTTGTATATGGGTGGAGCATAATGAACCACTTTTTGAGACCCAGATTCTATAGTATTGTTCCCTCTACCCCTTCCTTGCTCTGAGGGTTGCAGTCAGCAACGATGAGTATGAGTGGGGAATATCAGTTCCCACCAGGAGCTCTTTCGGAGGCCAACTCACTACTAAATTGAGTTTATAAAAGTATATGCAAGCAGTTAAGCAAAGCATTCCATGCTTAGGTAAAGAGAGGGAATAATATAAAGGGGGAAAAAGTACTTAAAAATAAAACAAAAGACCCAGCAGTCTGAAGTCAAAGTTCCCTGAATGTCACTATAAAAACATAAATTATAATTATCCCTCTAACTATAGAAACTCGTTTTATAAAAATAAAGGAATCTTTAAATCTAATTGAAACAAACAAAAATTACCCTTTAGATTTAAATTAAATAAATAAATTTACTATGGCGTGAACAAATTATTTTATTTTACAAGAAATAAAAACACGTTTTTATAAAACATACACTTAAAAGACATCTTATTTAATGCTGTATTTATAAGTTACTTAAATAGGCTTCATAAGTTATTTGAACTTAGAAATAGAATACTATCCATAATTTGAAAGGATTTCTTTCCATTAGATAGTTCACTCAATGTAACCCTAGAATGCTTATCTATATCATTTTGATGTGTATGTTTTTTAAGAATAGGTGGTATTGACTCCACCACTAGTTTTTTCCCACCCATATTCAAGGTAATCTTTCCTCAGTTATTCTGCTTCAGGCAAATGTTACTAATAGTTTTGTCATTTTAGTTTGTGGTGATATAGGAAATAACAACTATATTATCTATACCACCTAGTCTGTATTATTTGTCCAAACTGGTCAAATATATATTGTTTATCTACGGTTGATACGAAATATAAACATTGTATCTCTGTTTAGATGCGTAGAAAGTGATTCTTTACGTACTTGTATTCATTGCGCATGCGCATCTCATAGTTCTGAAGAATTCCTCTTCTTTACCACCCTAGGGCGGTAAAGAAGAGGAATTCTTCAGCTTTAAGCACGATTAGCGAGTTTGTTTACATTTAACAAAACTAATGTCCTGTTCTTTTATTTAAGTAACTGTTTATATCGAGTTTTTAGTGAAAAACAATGAGTAAATCAAGTGGCTTTGACGAAAATAAGGAGAATAATACTCCTCCAGAAATAATTAACTCAAGAATTAATGCCATCTATATCAAGAGAGAGATACGAACTTACATATAGCAAGTTTATTTTTTTTCTGTATCTATATATATAAAACTAAGAGTGACAGTGACTGATCATCAAAAATTCTCCTACTTCCCATTGACCTAGAGATTTGAAATTTGGTACATAGATAGAGTGTACCATAAATAGGAAAGTGCGGCCATTTTGTTTTCGATATGTGTCCGCCATATTGAATTATAGCCGCCATCTTGGATTTTTTCATCAGTAATTCTTCTGCTTCCCATTGACCTAGAGATTTGAAATTTGGTACATAGGTAGAGTGTACCATAAATAGAAAAGTTCAGGTGTTTTGATTTCGATATATAGCCGCCATTTTGAATTATAGCCGCCATCTTGGATTTTTTCATCAGTAATTCTCCTACTTCCCATTGACCTAGAGATTTGAAATTTGGTACATAGGTAGAGTGTACCAATACTAGAAAAGTGCGGGTGTTTTGATTTCGATATATAGCCGCCATATTGAACTATAGCCGCCATATTGGATTTTTAAAACACGTGTATATTTTTATGTGTCGTATATCGTTTTAAAGGCCTTGATTAATACTTTAATGTTGTGGTATTTATTTATTTTTAAAATTTTTTGTACGGGTACATTTGTACCGATTTGTACTTTTGGTTCAGGTTAAGAAGGTGAAATAATTTTTTTAAATTTTATTTTTACATTTATTAGAATTCATTAGCCTAAATAATGATCTTATACATGGTTTGATTTTTAAATATATTTTTGGTACCTATGGGTACACGGGTACAAATATGCTTTTAAACACAAAACCTACTTTCATGTATATCGTTGAAAAACTCTTGAATAGGCCTTTTAATGTAGTTATGTAGTGTTTTGTGATATTTTTACTTTTTTGGGGGGTAAAATTGAAAAAAGTCCTTATATAGCTGTTTTTTGACGATGGTTCCTTAGGTTTTGGTTGAAATTTAAAACACTGTTATTATTTTTTACTCTCCTTTTCGAGACGTTTACGAATATACCTCATTTATTTTGTTACCTTCATTTTGACTTTTTCGGGTAAAAAAATCTCAGGGGGTGGCTTGACGATTTTTTGGTAAAAAATAAAGTTTGTACTATCTTCATGAAATTTGTCACGCTTATAAAAATGAAAAATACAAGACGAAAGTGCTCTTGGACTTTTTTTTCCAAGACTCTTAGTTTCCGAGAAAAAGCCACTCAAAGTTCATATTTGGCAATTTTTGGGGTTTTCGATTGGCCATTTTTTGGGCTTTAAAAGTGCTAAATGGTAAACTGACGGCATATTCGTAATCTACTCGACGGGGGCTTTAAAAAAACGTATAGTTTGTATGGGGTTGTCGACAACTTTTTTTGCCCAAATTTTCCGGCTCAAAATCTGGGCCCAAAAATAGGGAAATTAATAAAAAATTAAAAATATGAGAAATATTGATTCGATTTGATTTAAAATTTGTATGCATGCCTTATTTAATATTAGGAACTCGGAAAAGAAATAATACTTGAACATATTTGTACACATGTGTACTTTTGGTACATACGGTACCTAATGTGTTATTTTAACTTGAGATTTTATGTTGTGAAACAATGTGTTATTAGTAATGATTTTATTTAGTAAGCTTTATACCATTCAGTGAATTTAATTTGTTTTAATATAATGTTGGTACCTATATGAGGTACATGGGTACAATGATCGAAATGCTCGAAATATATCATATTATATATAATTTTACAGTGCTTGAAAAGTACTTTCATTGTTGTTATGTACACTTTTTCAAAATTTTACATTTTAAGGGGTGTAAAGCATAAAAAACCGTTAATTTATCTGTTTTTCCGAATTGTTTTTTTTAATTATAATTTAAATGGAAAACTAATTAATAATTTTTTACTGCTCTTATCGAGACCTTTACAACAATACCAATTTTGATAATATTCGATGAATGAATAAACCACTGCTGCTGCTCAGCAGAGTAAGGATTTTTTATTCGATAGACTGCTGCGCATTTGATTTGTTTTGATTTTTTTTTTAGTTCCGTGAATTGTTGGTTGAGTTAGTCTAATTGTAGCCGTTACTCTTGGCGACAAGCTTTCTACATCAGTTTTCTGGTGTTTAATTTGACATAATATGGCCAACCAATGAGAGAAGACTTTGAGAAAGGCTTGGGTTTGTCTTTGTGGGGGGGTGCATTGTTTTGTTTATTTTTGACACATTTTGACAGTTTTTGATACGGCGCGGCAATAAAAGAATAAAGTGTATAGAAAAATAAAAATATAAATTAATCAAATATAGATATATGTATAAAATTACAAGATAACAAACTAAGACATACAAAACTTTTACCAACAACAGTTTTATGAGTTAAGATTTCATTTCTGATGCAATAATATTATTAAATAAAAAAAAATTACACTGTTAAACAAAATACATTATCCACATAGTTAGTGCCAAGTAAATATGTAGGAAATATAAAAACTTATGGTTAAATTCATTTATAATGAAAAATATATTTTATATAAAAAAAAGCAGGTCATATATTTAATTGAGATAAAATGTTTAAAAATAAGCAATAAAAAATAATATAAACTAATTGCACTAAAATACAAAATTATTTAATAAAAAAGATATATTACTTATATTGTTTTAATAATTTTTTACACCTAGCGCCAACTTCTAGACGAATAAGGCACGCGAAGCGTGCCAATTCGGCTAGTTTATTATTTAAATCTAACAATTGTAGATAAAGTACGGTACGTAACTCGAGCGAAAACGGTATTCCTCGCTGTCGCTCGGGTGTAAACTCCACACTCGCATGCAAAATGCTACTTTCAGCACTCGACGCGTAATGTACTATTATTATTTTTACAAAAAAATTGATTTGCTTGTGCTTTCTTTTTTTATATAACTATATAAGTTAAAAATTTATTTAAAATAATTCCCTGAATGCTAATAAAAAATATCACTTTTTCATAGTCTCTATTTACATGCTTCATACCCACAAAAACCTGTGTGAACAAAAACAGTGTTGTGTGCACACTCGTGTGCGTAAGTGGTAGGGTTTGATGTCTAACGATGTTGCACTCATGCACACTCATGAATCTTTTTATCAGGTGGCTTCAAAATAAATTGTTACTAATTATTTTCTAGTTGCACATCAAATTGACGTATTAAAAGTAATAAAGGGTGTTTTTTAACGATAAGTATTCTAGGGTAAACTATGTCTTTGAAAAGGAGTAAATTACGATATCTTAAAGTGATTTTTACATGAGATTAAATACGAGTAATGTATTTAAATGTGACAAAAAAAATATTTTCTCACCAGTAACCCTTTAACTTATACAAATTCGTGTTGTAGAACAATGGGTAATTTCACTCAAACTTTGTTGGTGTTTAGTTTTCGTGAACGCCAAAAACAGTTAGTGTAGACAAAGCAACAGGTGTCAGTTGGAAAGTAGCGTGAGCTGAAATTCTCCCGAGTACGATACAATGGTTTTATTATATAAAAGAAGCACTATTGCGTGACTGCTTCCTCTTTGGTTACTTGCTCTCTTCAACGCTCTTAACCCATTATTTTCTACTTCGATGTCTTCTTTTCTTCTACTTAGAATGATGTGTATTTATCATTCTAGGATAACGATACTGCACATCATTTATAACAATAGAATATATTACTTTTAAGTGAAGCACATTATATGTTTATTCTAGCTCCTTCCATTCCTTTCTCTCATCGAAAAACTTTTGAAGGAGAGATTCGTGATTTTTGATTCCAGTATTTTAGTACTAAACGAAAAAACGCAATAAAATAATCTGCGAATAAATGTGGTACATAGCTTCCTCGCATCTTTTTTATTAACAGCCCATTATTGTGAAATTTATCCACAAAGAAACCTAACCGTGAAAAAAGGGCCAAGTTCTAGACCCGTTCTCCCAAAATAATCAGGCACTTGAAGAAGTGATATCTACTTTTTGGCCAGGTCTGCTCATTTTTTAGTATATAATCTCACTTCAATCCTACTTTTATGAGCAAGACTGATCTTTTCTTTTTACGGTCCATAGGCAAAACGAAGGACCCTTATATTTTCCTGCGTGTGTCTGTCCGTCCGTCCTCTCACGTGCTCCCACGGCTGCACCTTTCGTCCGATCACTTTGAAACTTGGCTTGTATGTGTCTTGTACCTGCCCACATATTTTAAAAATATAGTGACTTAAAAAAAATATTTTTCAAAAAAATTAGGGTAAAATAACTGAAGGGTTAATTTTTTTTTTTTTTTTCGACACCGTGAGGGGTATCATATGAAAGGGTACGTCGAGCTGATTACAAAAATATATAATTCTTTGGATATAACTTTGATAGGGCGAGCGTAGGCAAGCTTATAAAGTGGTTGTGAAACGTGCCCCCCCCCCCCCCCCTCTATCTCGCTTATGTGAACACTGTTTATACACTATACAGTTAAACACTATATAGTGTGGCCTACGGACCCTCGCTGTGTGCTGACTAGCACACACTTGACCTGTTTAGTTTTGTTTAACACAGCCAGTTTCTGAATAATGCATTAAACATACTTGGCCGCAATATAGATATCATTGCCTTGATAGGAATAATTTTGGGTGGGGGTCCTGAAATTTTTCCTTTTTTTCTAAATTCTCTCTTCCAATAACTCACGTAACCCTTAAGTGATTACACATATGATACTTCCTTTTTGCTGGCTTTAGGATCGAGAGATTCGTCTTTGAATTTTACGAGGCACTGGATGGAGTAGAAATTTGTAAATGCAGAAAGATTATGTAGGCACAGAAAAGTGAGGAAATTCATGTTTTTACTAACACAAAGAACTACTGACATCAGATTAATTGTCAAAACAATACCCGACCTGGAGGATTTTTATACAATACAAATCGGTACTTGTGCCATTTGTAAATGTACCAATTTTTTAAAAAAATAAACAAATGACACAGCCTTAAAGTACAAATCGAGGCCTTTCGATGATATGCAACACATACTACAAACTTTTAAAAAGGTGGCCACGTGACTCGGCATTCGGGAAAAGGTTTTGGATACCCTTCATGATGCATACCATTGAAAAGCTCTAAGAGAAGAGTAATTGATGTTATATACATTTTTGACATATTTTCATTTAGGAGGGGGGTAAAATGGAAATTTATATGTATATCTATATGTATAAACGTCAACGTATGTGTGTATGTGCTCTTTATACAAATCTACAGTTTTAGTCTGATCTCGATGAAAATTTGCACACTTGACATTCAAAGCAAGGAGTAGGTCAATGTCTACATGAATTTTCGAAATTTAAATTTTGGTACGCAAGGGTACGGGGTACAAATGTCAAAGTAATAAAAACCCTTGCATACTGAATGCATACAGTCGAAATGCTATTTAAGAGTACAGTAATTGTTGTTATGTACATTTAGGGGGGTAAAATGGAAAAAAGTATCTTTATCTATATATAGTAAACTAATAAGTGTTATGTCTGTAGATTTATCCGAATGGGCTCAAATTTTGTATGCCTACTAAATGAGTTGTCCTGGCAATGAATTTAAGTTTAGAAAATGTTGTGTCTGTTTGTCTGTGCGTCAATCACGTCTAAACGGCTAAATAGATTTTGGTGGTTTTTGGGTACAAAGTCAAACTCAATTCTGCGGGTGATATAGGCTATAAAACGTTTTGGTAGCTTTATATGGGACAGAGAACGGGGCTTCTAAATAGATTTCAAAATTCTAATTACATTTTGTAAAAAAAAAAAAAAAAAAAAAAAAATGTATTTAACCAAAATTGCAGAAGAAAATACTGACAATATTTTATGTTTTGTGGAAATTTCGGTAGGAAGAACTGTTAAAGAAATTAGTTTGTAATCGCTGACAAAAAAATATTTAGATTTATTTTTAGATATTAAGACAATAGTTTATAAATTACACCGTACCATGCATAAACCTTTACTAACATAATAATTACCACTTCTTTAAAATGCTAAAATAAAATCTACGAGTGTATACGTAGTATAATAATTTCTAAATTATATTTATAACTGCCAATAGGGATTTTATAAAATTTTATCCCTAAGGGGAACATTAGAACAGAAAAAGGAAAGAAGAGGAATTGAGCCCAGACCGATCATCTAAAGTTAGGAAGTTAATACTTGAGAAAGATATCTTATTTTGGATGTTAGCATGTATATTAATAAAAGATAATTCCAATTTTAACCAAGGATGTAAAAAGACACGGAAAGTTATATTTTAAGAACTTTTCGTCAGTAGTCGGAATCAATAACTAATTTTGGATATTAGCAAATTATCTTATCAAAGGGAAGAGGGTATAGAAATAAGAGGAAGGGAGAGAATCTAGATATTCTCGCTTATTAAAATAATTTAAATGTTTCTTGATAGTAGTTTATAAACCCATCAAATTGAAAATACACACCCCCTAGCGAAGCATGGGTATCCAGCTAGTAATTATAATAAAGTAAAAATAAGTGATTCTTTGATTGGATTGGAAACTCTCGGTTTGATTAGTAGTTAATACAGTATTTTCATTAAATGTTTAATGGTTTCCAATAAGTAGGGAATGCGTCAACTCTACATAATGGTTTCTCTCTGTTTGTTGTTGGGATAGTTAATATTATTAATACTTATAATACACTGAATAACATGTTATTGAGTATAAAGTTCTCTTTAGAGGTAGAGTTTTGTGTTATTGTTTCCATGTCATTGTTAAATTTTCGTTTGGACGTGGTGCCGTCGTGTGTTGCTAGAACGGGTGGCAAA
The DNA here is from genome assembly GCA_951217055.1 of Gerris lacustris. Classification (NCBI taxonomy): domain Eukaryota; kingdom Metazoa; phylum Arthropoda; class Insecta; order Hemiptera; family Gerridae; genus Gerris; species Gerris lacustris. The sequence continues at coordinate 87,371,749 of OX578277.1, forward strand.
ACTTGTTATCGAGTGACCAAATATCCTGGGGAGGTGCACTGGGGGAGGGTTTACGACAATAGAATCAACTCTGGATGTGGGAGAAGGAAGGGGTTTATGCAGTGTACAATAGGATTTAAATTGATTCCTAGGTCGGGAGGCTAGTGAAGAGTATATGTTGCCGGGGGAGGGTCTCCACGCTCAGTTTGACATATTATAATAGGTAGGGACGTCGAATCTCCTGAAATTCCCGATCCGAAAAGCCACCCCGTAGAATTCGGCGAGAGAATGGAAAAGGGAGTGCTATTGGAATTCAATATTGGCTGGGGGAACCGAATATTGGGAGGTGAGCCTATAATGGTCTGCTCCCTACCCTTAGGAGCCACCATCAACGGAAATTAACGCGTGCTGGTTTCCCCTCCTCTCCATTTTGGAACAAGTCAGGGTCCCAGGTCTCCAGGGGAAGGAAGCCTGCACACCAGCTCATCGTACTTGCGCTCCTCAAAATCTCTATTTAATATTTACCTTGTGTAGTCCTTTTCTTTTATAATTTTGTAAGGATTGGTCCGTTACGAGATGTTTGTGAACATTTTTCTAATGTTCTTACCTACACTCGGATGTATTTATTATTAATATATATAATCATTTTAAATATTATATTTAAGTACCTTTTACTAAAGAAAATCAAAGATAATTTATTAATTTTAATGTAGTTTTTTTGGTCCCTATTGTTATTAAATTATTTACGAATGTATAATTGCAACTGTGTATATAACCTATAGTAAAATTGACGATATCTTCAAATTATCTATGCTTTCTGCTCTTTACATTTTTGGAACGAAGTTTCTTATGGCACGATACAGCGTTAGGAGCCCGGGAGTAAATCCGAAAAAACCGACCATCATGAATCAACCGATAATGACAACGTGAGTAAAAGTTGACCGTTGACCGATTTAGTTGAAATTTGGTGCACATGTTCATTATACCATTGCCCAGGACACGTTCGTTGGAAAACATTATCCGCCCAAGCGTTCGCGCGTAAACTTCAATTGTAAAATTGGTATTTTAGGTCGGGAAAAAATTCTAACTTCATTTATTCAATGAGACAAACAACTTTTTTAAATATTTTCTTTTAGTAAAACCAACACCGACACCACTATGAAGTGATAAAGATCGCTGAAGTTATTAAAGTGGATCTAAAAGTTTAATGTAGAGGCAAAAACGTTTTTACCGACATCTTACGTTCTAAGGTAATGATTTTAATAAAGCTTCATACATATCGTCTAAAGTAAAATTGAAAGAGGCATGTAAAGTTTTAACCTGATACAAGCAAAAGTTTTTGTTTAGTAAAGTGATATATTTTATAATATTTTAAATTGAGTCCGGGTTGGTCAGGGACAGGACTGATCCCTATACAACCACTACAACCACCCATTATAACTATAAACTCATCATCATAAACGTTTTTCTCAATATTCAATCCACATTTATTGCAAGACGATCACTTCAATAATAATAAAATGATTTCCTTCTTATTTTGCTTTAACTCCGCTAAGTACAAATAGTTAGTTACTTTTAATTTTGTCTCTTTTCTAACTCCGCCAGGTATAAGTAGTTCGCATCGTATACTTAGCAGTGTGATTTTATAATTTATATTTAATGAAATTTATAGAAAAAACCGCCGCCGCCGCTATCTGGTCTTGAAAGAAAAATTAACATTGTCTAGAAATACAATTTTTATCTAAGACCAGACTTTGGGTAATTTGTTAAGAATCTTCGATTGCAACTAAATTTAATTTTCTTTTTTTTAAATACATTTTGTGAAAGCAAATTAGTGGAAAAATTCGCTGTACCTATAATACTAAAATATAATATGCACGCAGAGGTAAATGGTAAATAACCGAATAAAAAAATAATATCCTGTTGAAGTTCCCATTTTCAAATTTGTTTTATTTTTGACGAACAAGAAAATAAGGAACTATTTTAGAAGGAGAAAAACATTTATTGTAGAAGAGTGACAGGGGTGGTTTTTAAAAATGTATGGGTTTGGGGTTTGCAGGTTTAGGGGGAGGTGGCAATACTGGCGGAAGTAGAATCATAGTTTTGATGAGAGTTGGCGGGTAGAGGTAGGTTCAACCAGTTCAGCCAACCTCTCTTCTATTCCCGGCTAATCAATCATCCAGCGCCCCCTCTCAAGTTTTTACCCCGCTAATGAAAATGGCTCAGAGCGACCTGCTCCCCTCCTCCCTCGTTCCATTCCCCCGATCTCTTCCCATTTTCCAGGCCCTTCTCCAACTCCGTGAGCTTTCTATCAGCTTCATTTTACCTTCTTCTTGTAGCTAGAAAATCCCCTCCCCCCAATCCTTCCTCCTCCCAAAGTCCTTTCCTTTTAAAAGTCAATCTTCTTCTTCCCCTGAGCTATATCCTTTTAAAACCTCATCTTCAAGAACTCCGGAGGTTTTAACGTTTGTCCTCGCTATCTCTCTCCTTCGTGCAGTTTTCCTTTTTTTTATCCGATTTTTTTTCTCTTTTTATTTTCATTCTAAATCCTTTTTTGATGCTATCCCCAACCTACTGCGAGTCAAGTCTCAGCTGATTGTAATCCCTAGCTCGACTCCACGCCAGTAATCCCGACACGTTAGGGATCTTTATCCTTCAACATTTTTTTTTGTTCTATATCCGTCTTATAGCTATACTAAATAGCTTTTAGTTTGTCTAGAATTTCTTTAACAAAGATTGTTAAAGACAAACTTACCGTTAATTTCTAGTAAGGGTTAACGTGAAACAATACTTGTTAACAAAATTATAGTAGAAGTACTTTACGCATCCTGTCAAGATTATCTATCAAATCTGTAATTTCAATTTAAAACATTTTCCAAAATGAATCTCTTATTATTTGAATTAAATAGAGAAGAGACAAAAACCAATAAAATAAATATTTAAAACAAAGAATTAATTGAAAATCGGAGATAACACTTTTAAATAAAAATATATATAGCCCATCTTAAATGATACAGAGTTCAACGTTTTTAACGTTTAAGTGAACATCGTTACAGGTGTTCAACATTCTTCAAGCAAATATTGATTTGTGTTTAACCAATTAATAGTAGTATTTTTAATAGCTTTAGCCAAACGCCAGACTTAATAGCCTTAAGATGCGTATCTCCAATTATATTTAAAAGAACATTACGCGTGTAGTGCGGAAAATAGCATGTTGTATGCGAGTGTGGAGTTTGCACCCGAGCGACAGCGAGAGTAGTAAAACCATACGAGCAAAGCAAAATGCCGTTTTCGTACGAGTTGCATACCGTACTTTATCTACGAGTGTTGGATTTTAATAATAAATAAATACAGAAATAAATATTTAATAAACTTCCTGTTTGTAACTTCATATTTCTCTTTTGATAAAGATGACATTAATTCATTAGTTTTATTCTGTGCCGAATTAATTATTTCGGGAGGCGTATTGCTCTCCTCATTTTCGTCATAATACCGCAGGGCGGAAAAAAAGAGGAATTATGAAACAAGATTGCACAATAAATACAGTTACGTATAGAATAACTTTCTACACATCTAAACAGAGATACATTATTTATATTTCGTATCAATCGTAGATAAATTTTATTTAATAAAGAAAATAACAAAAACAATGCTTTTAAATAAATTGTTAAAAACATTTTTGTCAGTAGAAAAAATACTCCAAACCAGTTTTTGTGAATACATTTTTCTAACTAAATACACTTTTTTCCTTTTTTTTCTACATCACAAACGTTTGCTCTACATCAAATCTTTTTTTGTCATTCGTAGTTAGACATGCATATTTTATTATGTTATAAATTTGACATTATCAAATTCATTTTGTTGGATGAACCAAAATTATTTACTTTACATTTACCAACCTTTTTTTTCAAAAAAAAAAAAAAAAAAAAAAAAAAAAAAAAAATCCTATATGTACATGTATATTTAAATAAACCAAACAAAAATATGTTGTTCTAAACGATAAAAATCTCCCTTCAACATAATTGATATTAATGTAATACTTTAGGTAAAGAATAGAATATTTTAACTTACTAAGATCCATAACCTTGCAAAGGGTATCTATTTTTCCTTTTTACTTATTCAAGTTTAAAATAACAATTGAAAAATAGGAAAGTGGCTCAATGAGTTAAAGTTTATTCAAGGCACTTCATAATTCTTTAAAAGTTGAGAATATCCCATGGTTTTCCCCGACAACAATTCAAGCAAAAGGTGTGAAAAAGGAAGACAAACACGGGCGATTGTTTGTTGTTAGAACGAGGTGCAGTTTACCCTACTCTGAGGAGATTTACAAGCCAGATTTACGGTAGGGCCTCGAAAGTAGAAAGGATGGCTAGAAGAGGGTGGATTTTTTACTATTTCCTTTAGAGTAATAGCAGGCAGAGGCAAGATTAGTAGATACCCTCAAATTTAAAACATTTTTACTGTAAAATCGACCAAAAAATTGATTATTTGAATAATATCAGTAAAATAGATCTACCATTATAGTACAATATGTAAGGTAGAATAATAACAAGATTTTATTATGTCTGTAACAGAATTATAATATTGAATTAGATACAATTATACAAACATTGTTATAGTTCCAAATAAATAAATACAATACAATATTGGATAGTAAGTAATATAGACAAACATACCTGTAACAGAATAATTAAATTACAAGCTATTAAACACCTCTTAATAGATCTCATGAACTAACTGCACAAAATAGTCAAATATAAATTAATAAATAATATCTGTTAGACATCGTTGTCCTAGCAACGATGTCAATCTAAATAAAAAAAAACAAAAACAAATAACTGACAGTTATTTAAAAATATTATAAATAGTTAAAAGTTAATATACAATTTATCCACCAGAAATTTCGTCTACACAGTACAAGAAAAAAAAATATACTAAAACAAACAAAAAGAATTGTTATGTGACAAGCCTTATAGACTCCAAAATCTTCTTATATTCTTATGTTTTTGACAAAATCGTGTAGAAAATTAAACAATTTTAACAACTGTCATGTATATGCTTGAAATCTATTCTTTAATATCTTTCATTTGATACCACACTCAAAATTTTCCATAAAATACTTTTTTTTTCAAAAGAGTAGAACATTTTTGAAGCTGATATAATTTTGAATTCGCTATATTTTTCATTTGTGCGCGTAAAATTGAACATTAAAATCGCAAAGTTTCATGTTTTTATCTCTAACTGATTCAAAAGTTATTGGAAGTGTAGTACAGAGTGTCAGACAAGACACAAGAACGAATCCCTAAAAATTAATAAAATGAAAAAGCAGTTTTAAGATGTTCTTGCGGTTACAAAAAGTAAATGTAGAATGCTGTGAAATGTAAATATAAATAAATAAATAGGATGATGAAGAGAAAACTGAATAATACTAATTCTTCGTATTCAGTGTTTTCATCTGACAAATAATAGTATATTATGTTACTAGGCTGTGAAGTGAGTTTTTTCTTTACCGCGGCAATTACATTTACTGTCGAGCGAAGCGAGACAGTAAATATTGCCAAGGTAAAGAAAAAACACTTCACAGTCGCGTAGCATATGCTATTTTTTCCGAGGTAGCAGACAATGAAAAAACATTAAATATTAATCACTAATCAATATATAATAATAACAAATATTAGTACATACTTAAGACTTAAAAAAAGAAACCTTAAAAAGAGGTTACACTATAAGAAAAGATAAATAAAACGCATTGACATCTAGCGGATTTTAAACGTACTAGAAGCATTTCTACAAAGACTGCAGCGGTACTAACGAAAGTTTTGACAACTACCCGCCGGACATAAAAAATCTTTTAGTTCCTAGGACGTAAAAGATTTTTTCTTTACAGCTAGGAGTAATGAAAAGATTTTTTAAGTCCACGTAATGAAAAAATGGATTTTAGCTATGTTTTTTAGGCTCTAAAGTTACTATTTCACAGCCTACCTCGGAAAAAATTAATTTTCTACATTAAGGAAAGCCCTCATAAAAATATGATTGATATTGAGGGATTACTCCTGTAAATAAAATAAAGATCTTTCTCTATTTTCAATAGAAATAGGAATCCTATCCTTATATTTATACTGGTTTCAGTATTATTTGGTGAACAATAATAATTTTTCCTTCTTATTGGCTGTTTTATTTAATTATTTTAAAGTTTTTATCACATAAATCATTTGTAAGAAACTCAGTATAAAGTGTTTAAACAGAGTTGCAGGTAACATTTTCCAGGGCCAAATGTCATAAGCGATCTTATATGCAAAATAATTTTAGAACGAAAGTGTTATAAATGTTGTGAAGATGTTTGTGCAAAGATATGTTTTAAAGCAAAATTGGATTCAGCTAAATTAATAAGATTTGAAACATAAGTATAATCATTTTTCTTTTTTAGGCAAGAACAACAGAAATTAAGGTTCGTGTGTTTAGTCACCTGGTACACTTATCTTATATTTTCGTTCAAAATTGCACTTATGCCTTTGTTACGCGATACCATCGATATATCTATTACCTATAATATAAAATTTTTGTTTTATAAATTCCTCTGTTCTAAAATGTCTACAGTTTTCTATATACGTGTATTTGTTGTCGAAGAAACTTCTACATCATCCATTGACGACAGCGAGGTCAATTAATACTGCTCTAATAAATGTAAATTATTAGGAAATGTTATACCACGGAACTTTATGTCTAACTGTTGCTGGAGTTCAATAAATAATGTAAGATTTGGTTTCTCTTCATTTTTTGGGGGGCTTTATTTAATTTTTATATACATTCCAAAAATAAATAAATAAACTTAATAATGGCTTTATTTGATTAAACAAGTAACAATTAAAAAAGTTGTTAAATATTTTGTGAACAAAAAAACAAATTAAATAAACAGATTCCAAGATTTAATTGTAACTAACAATAGCCTTGTTAAGATCTACTGGGATTGAAATACCAGAAGAGAAAAAATGAGCCGGGTCAATATTTGAAAAGCAATTTCTACCGATTTTAAACAATTGTTGGGAAAATCCGGTTTAGAAATGGAGCCTTTGCCTCTGCCGGGGTTCCGTGATTCAATTATAAAAACTTTTTCTCTTTCTTTTATTTAGTTGAGGCAACGAATTTTAATTATTCAGATGTCTGATACCCCCCCCCCCCCCTCCCCATTCCTACTGACTATGAGAGATTATTTGAAATTCGTCTTTTTTAAAGGGAGTTAAAAAAAAGTGGATAAATATAGAACTAATTTTTACATTACAATGAAAAATTTCTTTGTTTTCATCGAATTCTTTCTCTTTTCAGATAATAAAAGTTAAATGATGATTTGAACAAGCTGTTAGAATTAGTTCATGGAGACAGATCTTTTCCACTAAAGAAGGCATGATTCTGTGTCTCTTTTAGGCATGATTCTGTGTCTCTTTTAGGCATGAGTCTGTGTCTCTTTTAGGCATGATTCTGTGTCTCTTTTAGGCATGATTCTGTGTCTCTTTTAGGCATGATTCTGTGTCTCTTTTAGGCATGATTCTGTGTCTCTTTTAGGCATGATTCTGTGTCTCTTTTAGGCATGATTCTGTGTCTCTTTTAGGCATGATTCTGTGTCTCTTTTAGGCATGATTCTGTGTCTCTTTTGTGTCAAAATATTATTAGTTTTGAATAATAAAGTAATGGATCGGTTAAGTGAAGAGACATATCTTCAGTGTGTTAAATGCCCTTGTCTTTTCGGCCTTACCCGCCTGATGACGAACTCTGGGACGGATCACGCTGTCCAACGAACCTAGCCTGAGTATTAGTAAGAGGACAATGTATACCAAATTTCCACTAAATCGGCCAACATTTACTCAAGTTATCGTCGGACACGTAAACGTTACACACAGACAGCCAGACAAATAGACAAGATGCATATTAAATTTTCTTTGTTTAAAATGAATATAAAAATATTAAATTTTTGTTTAATATAATAATTTTAAATTTTAAATCTATTTTTCTCCCTTCTGTAAATAAAATCTTGTACATACCTCGGGAGTAAAAATCAGTTGTACCCAAGCGATTATTAACTCCCTTGGCTCCGCCTCGGGAGTTAACATTATTTTCCCTCGGCTTCGCCTCAGGAACTAATTTCATCGCTCAGGGTACTACAATGTCTTACTTTACTCCCTTGGTCTGTAAATGACTATTTATGGACGCATAACACAAATATGTATTAGTAACAAATATATGTTTTTGCTCATAACGTCCTCATCTTTCATTAAAAACCCTACATTACGCATTCCCGTTCAAGAAATGGTAGCCCCTTAAACTTTTAAACCCTTTGTTTTTTTATGGAATGATTTTTGGGGTTGCCCTGTAATTTTCCTTTGTTTGGATTATTACGCATAACGGAAATCTTAAATTTTAAATTTATGGATAGTAAACAATAATTTACTCGTTTCTAAGGTTTTTATATGAGCTAGGCAAAATAGCCATCATTTTAAATCCCCCTAATATACTTTATCCAAAATTAAATCATGTCTTGTTTACGTTGTTATGCAATCTCCGTACTATGTTTCATTTCAATGCAATATGGCATTGATTTTGAATATTTTTAACATTCCAAATTGCCTCCCTTTTGGACGACTTGTATTTTCACAATAAATAAAATTAAATAATCTTCAAAATTAGACAATTTTATATTTATTTTTGTTCTATTCAATTTAAACTCATCAATATTAATTTATATTATTCTTTTTTGGAACGAAGTTCCTTATGGCAAGTTCTGGAGCCTGGGAGTGAATCCGAAAAAATCGACCAAAATCACCGTCACAAAATCACTGTCACGCAAAATCCGTCACGAAATCTACCGATGACGATAACTTGAGTAAAATATCAATTTGGTACACATGTTCATTTTACCAATGCCCAGGCTGAGTTCGTTGGAAATCGTTATCCGCCCAAGCGTTTACGCGCAACGCTCGCGTTAACTTAAGCTTTAAAAAGATGGGGAAAAATGTTATTAAGGAAGCCTGTTCCTTGACTTGTTTTGTTTATTTTTGTTGTATGTCAAAATGTCACTTGGTTTGTAAATATAGAAAATATAATCACGGTCTTGTTAAAAGTAAAATTGATCTGTGCTGACGCTTATTTCAATATATTAGGTATATATTATTATAATACTGCGTACTTAATCCAAGAAAAAAATCTAACTTCATCTATTTAATGAGACAAACAACATTTTTAATTATTTTGTTTTAGTAAAACGAACACCGACACTGTTATAAAGTGATAAAGATCGCTAAATTGATTAAAGTGAACCCAAACGTTTAAAATAAAGAAAACAACTTTTCTACCGATATCTTCCGTTCTAACGTATAACGATTTTAATAAAACTTCTTACACATTGTCTAAAGTACAATTGAAACAGACAGGTAAAATTTCAACCGGATACAAGCAGAAGCTTTAGAGTAGGGAAGAGATATATTAAATTAATAGGCAGGATAGGTAGAAAACAGTCCTATTTCAATTCAACATCCTTTAACAAACACTACTCTATAACTATAAACTTTTTTCTTATATTCAATATATATTTATAGTAAAGTAAGACGCTTGCTTTAATGATACAAATAATGATTTTCTTTTAATTTTGCCTTAACTCTGCCAGGTACAAACAGTTCGTTACTTTTAATTTTGTCTCTTTTCTAACTCCGCCATGTACAAGTAGTTAGCAATTTATACGTACTTATCAGTGTGATTTTATAATTTATATTTAATGAAAAATGTAAGGAACTTCGTTCCTACCGTCCCGCGACACCACACGTATTTTTTCTCCTCCCGACGCTTCGGGTTCTGATATGATCATAATATTTAAAAAAGTAGCGTATGCGCTATTCTCATAAATGCAACGTTCCCCATCACTAATTTTTAGAGGCCAAATATAATCTTAGTAAAACAAGTAAGTAAACTGTGAACTTTTACTTAAGAGCTTGTTGCTAAGTAACATCCTGGATCAAAGGATCGATGTTAGCTTGCTTTGTCATTTTTAATGTTACCTCATACTGCATCGTAAATATGCAGTTAAGAGGAAGGAATGACGTGGAGCATTGTAGACATTTGTAAAGGAGTTCAAAGCTAGCTTCATTACACTTTATGTACTTGGAACAATAGACTCCCCAGGGAATATACAGTCTTCATGAGTTCTCTATTTCATTTCAATAATGGAAAAATTAAGTCAAAAGAGGTAAAAAAGTATAAACCAACATGCTGAATTTATATTACCATTTTTAGAGGTTTGCTTTTTATTAGACATTTAATAGCTAGTAGTATTGTGTTAATCACCCAATTTTAATTTAAGAACAAAATCAATATCACAGTCAATGTTATTTTTCATTGGGAAGTTTTTCTATTATGTTAGCGTTACTATTTCCAACGTTGTTTCGTCCTACTTGTACTATAAAGTACAATTAAAAGAGTTGATTAATTACAATGAACACTTAGCTATATTATTATTTTTTGCAGTTAATTAAATTGAGTTTAGCTAAATTCAAAATCACTACCGATATTTTGTAAAACTTAATTCAATCATGGTGATTATACAGAGCTAAATTAGATCATTGTCAAAAAACATTACAATCCTACCCAATGTAGTAGTAGACATCAGAGTTGTCATTTATAATAATAACTTTAACAGTTTCTAATTGTTTGTGACAATAAGAGGATTCCATGGGTGTTCGGAGATAGTTGAACAAGTGTCAGAAACGACAGCATCTATCAAAATAGATATGACATGAAATTATATAGTTTTTGATAGATATTATCAAAACTTTTTTGCAGAAAGTTTTTCTTTAGTTAAAAAGAATATTTTGTTGTCGTCAATGTTAATGTACATATAGATGTTAATAATATTTATTATTTAATCTGTTCTTATTTGACCAAAAACTCGTTTCCCTATCTAGTGTGGAAGCCGAATATATTGCTTTAAGCGAAGCAAGTAGAGAAATTGTTAGCTTAAAATATCTACTTAAAGAATCGGTTTCGATCACATGGCTGAAAATCCTACAAAGCTATATGTTGACAATTAGACCGCAAAAAAACGCTGAGAACCTTGTCTTCCTTAAAAGAAGCTAATATATAGATATATCACCACGTCAGGGAACTGGTCGAAAAGAAAATTATCGATCTAGATTATGTACCGACTGGTGACATGTATGCCGATATTTTAACAAAAGTGGTAGAAAAAAATAAAGTTGGCAAGGGCGGGGGTTGAATGATAAAACCTCAGTCAAATGGGGATGTATATGAAAGGAGTTAGAAATTAAGCTAAGGTAATTCTTTTCACCCTTTGCTCCTTCCAATAAGCAATTAGGTCTCGCCCGTCGGACTGGCTCACGGCAGTGTGTAGTCCGAGTTTGGTCGAGGCAACTCCACTACCTCTTCCCGTACCATCCGACCGTGCGTCGGACATCTCGATTCGAACTAATCGTGGGACATCGCGTGTCGTGTCAGATATATTGGCGTGCCCACGTTCCGTGAGCTCCTCACTACAGAACCTTGGTTTTCGTAGGTGTAGTTATTGTGTAAGAGCAAGTACGGAAAGACGTTCGGCGTCGATAATCTAATATATCCCTCCTCATGACTGATAAGTCGTCAGCTCTCCTCAACCTTTGCGAATATATTACTACTATTTTAATATCTATTATCTTGATTAATACAATTATCATTTATTTCCTTTTATTTTAATTATCTCCTACTTCCATGAGTGGAGTTGTTTAGGGAGAAAGCATTATTTATTTTCCCTGGCCAGGTTAAGCATTAAGCAACAGCTATTTTCTTTGTTTCCATTATAAATGTGTAGATGGTTAAATTTTTTTGTTTATCTTGTAGGAAACCTTTATATAAATACTTTTCTCCATGATAATTAGAACGTCATATTAATTTTTTTGTTCTCTGTAATAAATCCGTTATTATTTTGTTTTATACTTAAGCTAAATGAGTCAAACTTTGCATTGTGTAAAATCCCCCCCCCCCTCTTAACTTTTGAACGATTTGAGATAAATTAATGAAACTTGGGGAATCTCTATCGCGAGTGGGTGATTACACACTTCCCTTTACATGGTACAGATCCCCTAGTTCCATTACTTTATATCAAACCATTTAGATTTTATAAAGATCTAAGAGTTATTTTTTTACTATTTCGGAAGGGTTATTTTGCTATATTTGCCCACCTATAGGGGGTAAAATATTGAAAATAGAAAAAAAGTGTCTCAAGTAAAAGTTTATTATTTTTCACTGTAGAATCCAAATATGATATCAAAAATATACACTCCAATTTGAAATTTTGAAGTTGGGTGGCCTGGGGGTAAAGTGGGTGGTTGCCCCTAGTGGGTGATTGCATGAAAACAAACTTCCCTTTGCATGGTAGAGATCTCCCAAGTTTCATTAATTTATCTCAAACAATTCAATAGTTAAGAGGGAGGGGGGGGGGAGACTTTTGGACCACCCTGTATATATATAATATATATATATTTATATAATTTTACAGTTAATGTTTTAAAAAAATACTAAATTTATAGAAAAAACAATGTTTTATTGGCAACTGAAACTAAAAATACAAGGATTGTTACTTGCCCGAGGAATCAATCCCAAATGTGAGAGCGAAATATGACAATTCAGAAAAGAAAATATGACAAATATTTAACTTCGAAAACAATTTGCCCTAGTGTGCATTCTTATAAACTTTGTTGAATTTAAGAATAGAATATTTAAATTCACATAAAGTAATCCATTTATGAGTGAACTGAACATAAGAAAACAAATGGAAAAGATAAAAAATGAACCTAAGGATTGAGAGGTAATTTTTAAAGGTTGCAGTTCTCAAAGAGTTCTTAAATTGACCCAACAAGCTCCTCTTGAATCAGTTCTGAACTAGTCTTCGTAGGTGCATGCTCATTAAAAAAATCCTGAACTGGCTGTTAGAACAAACCTAAAATCCCGAAATTATATTTTCCCAAGAAATTGAAAATGACTGAAAATCACAAAATATTAAAGCTATAACTGAAGAATAAAAATACGCTTGCATATTACAAATTCAACGGCGTTGTTTAACATTATCACATGTTTAAATATTTACTTTGATTTTGTCAATGATTCGTTATGCATAATGAATTAATAGGTATTTGTATAGCTCAGATTCTAACAATGGAGCGTACTGTGTAATTATCAAATTTCATGTAGCAAGTAATTGAGATTGAGGCTATAGATTTGGTTGTGCTAAACACGTAATGTTAGCCAAGCTAAGGATTAACGAGTTAATTTAATAGCTAAGTTAGGTTGAGTAGTTGTCCAACAAGTCAACACAAGATTCTAAACTTTATGCTTGATTATACTCTGTATTAGCCCAACGGATATTTCTCGGCAATTAGTTTTATCCTTTATTAAGCAATCCAGTCAATACAAACTTTGTCTTTATAAAAATATTTGTTTTATTCTACAAATAACATAGTTTAAGTAAAATTATTTTGTCTTTAAAAATGATTGTCATTAAAATTATCTTAAATTAGAATCAAGATAAATAATTTTATCTTTGATTGATACGAAATATAAACATTGTATCTCTTTTTAGATGCGTAGAAAGTGATTCTTTACGTATTTGTATTCATTGCGCATGCGCGTCTCATAGTTCTGAAGAATTCCTCTTCTTTACCACCCTAGGGCGGTAAAGAAGAGGAATTCTTCAGCTTTACGCACGATTAGCGAGTTTGTTTACATTTTAAAAAACTAATTTGCTGTTCTTTTTTTAAGTAACTGTTAATATCGAGTTTTTAGTGAAAAGCAATGAGTGAATCAAGTGACTTTGACGAAAATGTGGAGATTAATTAATACTCCTCCAGAAATACTTAATTCGGCAAAAAATACATCTCAAGAATTAATACCATCTTTATCAAGAGAGAGATACGAACTTACATACAGGAAGTTTATTGTTTTCTGTATTTATTATTTAAATCTAACAATCGTAAATAGAGTACAGTATGCAACTCGTGCGCAAACGGCATTTTGCATTGCGAGTGTGGAGTTTTCACCCGAGCGACAGCGAGGGTAGTAAAACCACACGAGCTAAAAAATGCTACTTTCTGAACTAGACGCGTTATGTACTATTCCTTAGAGTTTTATTATTATAATTAAAATTATTATTCTCTTAATAATAAATATGTCTCGTAATAATTTAAACCCATAACTTAGATAATAATAAGGGTTTGCTAAGAGTATAAATAAATAAGTTATAAATAAATTAATAAAATACGAGTTTACGTTAAAGAGGCATGCCTACTACGTATACACAATCAATTTTAAAAGCGTGAATTAGGATTTTTTGATACATTTATATTATTTAATAAAAAAATGAATGTATAAATATTGATTTAAAATGAAGTATATTTTAAATGTTTTTTTATCTGTATGATAAAGAGCCTTTTAAAGGCTTTAATTTAAGCCCACTTCGGTTTTTCTACTTTATATATGTTCGCACCAGGGGTGATTTGCCCTGACCTGGCCACGAAATATTTAATAGGTAGTATAAATGAAATAATAAATGTTACAAGAAAAAATAAATTAGTTTTAATGGACTGTAGGTTTTGTAATATGTGTATAACAATAAATAAATATATAATAATAATTTACCTAGAAATGATATATGTATAAATTATCTGTGTGGTGAGGTGGAGTACAGTGGCTGAGTAGTTTCAGGCTTCAGATTATTGTCCTGTATGTGTGGCCAGAGCACCAAGGCTGGATACCAGCAGAAATAAGGCTGACAAGAGTTCTCCCACCTGGATGCCAAGGCTGGTTGAAAAACTTGTATGAAAAAAATGGTTTTATATAGAATTGTCACAATGCCAAAACTCAGGATCCACACATACACTCACTATCTGCTCTTATGACCTTCCCTCCAAAATTTGGGCAGTTAGATATTAAAATATTTGAACTTTGAAGCAGTTCTGCCAGTGGAGTGAGATCAGAAAATCTAAAGAAAGATCTAAGTTGACTCAATCTCTGAATGAGTCTGGTACTCTGTAGAGCAGGTTTAGCAGATCAGACAAACGACTTTGTATGTAGAGGTGCTAGCAGAATAGTGTAATATGAAATAGTATTATCAAATTAAGTGTTCAAGCGACAATGAACATTATTTATAAATACACTAGTTTATCATAAAATAAGTTTATATTAGTTTGACAAAAACTTTATGCACTACGAAAATGAAATTGATCGTGTGCGAGGAAGCGTCTTTTTCACAGCACAGACGGCGAAACTCGCCGAACTCCTAAATAATTTCATGCACCCATTTTCCTTTGTCTTAATATTCTCATAGTGAACAGAAGAATAAAATCTTATTCGGAGGAGGAACTGCTGGAAATTTTTATTAAAGAAAATCAGGAAACACTCTATGATCTATCTTATGTGTACCCATCTTTAAGTATATATATGCAGGTGGATACTATAACGGGTAAAGAATTTTAACGTGTTCAAGACTGAAAACACAGGATACATCACGCTGTAAGCACTTGGTTGCTTATGTTTGAATACTTATTCCTCCTGACTTGTCCTCATTGTGTTTGACAATTCTAGTCCACGATAGACTGCTGTCGCTCCGACTGCGATGACTGCTTGACCGAGCCGAAATGGTCGATTACACTAAGCCGGTTTACTAGCCACTGGTTGGCTTTTAAAAGAACCGTAATGAGCAAAGCAACTTAAATGTTTTAACACTGAGCTGGTAAAAATGAAAAATAAAAAGTGGAGAGGAGAGAGAAAACAATGTTTCAAAGAGGAGGTTTGATTTTGCGCCTCATGTCGTGGCCAAGCTCGCACTGATAAAAAAGGCAACCAGCAGTTTTTCTTGGTTTACACAAATTGATTTTAATAGCAAGTGAATAAAAAAGAAATTTGGTAATAAGAAAGTTGAGTGGTCATTAATTTCTTTGCTGGTTGTTAGCGAGCAGAGTATTTACCTGCGCCAGCGTGACCATATTACACTGAGTTGGTTTGATTCTTCGAGTAAACTAGCAGGCAATTTGCAAGTAAATCAGAGTCAGCGTAGAGTAGTCGGCCCTTAAACAAGGTGAGTTAAGACTTTCTATTGAACAAGCAAATTAAACATAGCAATATTTTTATAACAAATTATAGTTAGGGAATAGAAATACATTCTGTGTATGTATGGTATTTTAGAAGAAATAAATAATGTCAGTAAATCTTGAATTCTGATTGAGTTAATAATAAAGACCTATTATCCTTTATATACCAAGGTGGGTGACACGGTTCTCGTATGAGGTGTTAAAATTTACGTCCTATTAAGCGGTCGGTTGAACCAAGATCGCATAAGAGGGCATCTATTAATTATTGCAGATGAAATGTGTGATGACGGGCCTTCAATGGAGGTATTTTCCATACTTAAATCTCAATTTATTTATTTCTTGAACTGAAATGCTTTCTCGTTTTAATTTAAAATTAATATTATCAGACAGAATAAATTCACCCTCTACTTCCACAGATATAGTTCAGCCTGCAGTGGGCATGCCTTATAAGACATTAATACGATATTTAGTTCCTTAAAGGATCGTAGAACGTAAAAATTCATCAATAAACCAAAATCAAATTTTTGTTGTATTAAAACACTCTCTATAAATTTCTTTACAATGCCTATGAGAATGATGAAGGCCCGGTACTTGAGACGTATACTTCAGTTTTTTTTATATACTATAGTTATGTTTTCATGGATTAAAACACCGCTTTTAAAACGTTTTAAGTCATAGGTCGATACATCTTTTTTTGGGTTTAACTCATATTTCTTAATGAAAGCATTTCTTCTTGAAAATACTTAATATATTTAATTCTTCATGAAAACTGATTGCCTATATAAGACTACGTATACAATACATCGATTTTTAGAGTAGATCAGCTATTTAGATTGATTGCAGAGCAAAGATAGCTGTCCATCCATACTGTGTGGTGTTTCATTAAAATTTAACATAAAATTATTTATTATCTAATGTCGCACTATTTTTACACTACGCTCACTCTATCTCGATCACGAAATAGTTAAAAGCACTATCGTGGAAGTCATAGCGCTCACGCGGTAATCACAATGTTATCGCATCTTGGAACCCATGTTAAAACAGATGTAGAAAGCACCTAGGCATACACCATATTTTGTGATCTAGTTCACATTCCTGAAAACGGTTTATGTCCATATCTTTATTATTTACGTTCTATTTAAATGATTTCACCGGTGCTGCTAGCTCCTTTACTTTTTGCAAAAAGCAGAACTGTTTTGACCATATTAATTGGTTAAGATCCTCAGTCAGATTGAAAGAAAGAAATTTTTTGGTTATACTTCAGACCACTAAATTTAATAACAATATTATTGGCAAATTCCCGTTTGAGAGGGCTCAAGTGACGGGAAGACAAAAACACCGCTGGATAAATAATGAGAACGATATACTAATGATATTTAAAGCCGACGCATTTACCTTGGAAGAGGAGTAGAGATGAGAGATGGCAGTCCAGGGCCCTGGCTCGGATGGTCTTTATGATGTTGAGTCTTGAGGTTCTTTTTCTGCAGGAACAGCTTGGATGTTAGAGTAAAGGGTTGTTTTCCAAGTGCGCGTCTGACGAAGGCGTCTGACGCTAGGTACTGGTCTAGTACAAATCTATGGGAGTGTTTTTTTCTGAGCGCTGGCGGCTCAGAGCCGTCAAGGCGTCAGACGCGGACTACTCCTCGGAGAGCAGTATAGCCGCCAACCCTCGAGCGGCTCGCACCTACTTTAGCTTCTATTTAGCCTTTCAAACCTGTCTCTACTTCGTTTTTTTTTTCTCAATGGCTGGAAAAAACTAATTTTAATTGTTGAAGAGGATGACATGAAATCTACCGTAATAAAAAAATGTATCGTTACATTTTTTTTAATAATTTTTATATTAAACATAGGGTCAGGGTCTTGTATGGAGAACTGTCTGAGTAGCTCTTCACCTGCGGCTTCTTCCAGAAGTAAATACACATACATTTTTTTTCTTTAATGGCAACGAAGCAGCCATAACGGATGATGGAATCAGACTAAAGAGACAGAGATCGCGGCGCCAGCCGCGTTGTAGCAAAACACCCCATTCGCGTCTGACGCTCGCGTCATCCGCCAAGACGTCAGACGCGCGCGTCTGACGCCCACTAGGAAAACAGCCCTTTAGACTGAAAAACTTTTACCGGCGCAAACACATTTTACCGCTGGGTTGTTGTGGCCACACACAGTAAAGTTTATATTTATAAACATATGATTATAACTGCACAATTAATATTATTGAACTCATGATAAATATCTCAACACATATAAATGCACGCAAATACAAAATATCCTTAAAATATAAAAAAATAAATAAATAAATAAACCTTTATTTCCATCATTTAAAGAAAAAACCAACAACATACAAAATATAAGATATCTTATGATGCACCCCCAAGTAAGCAAAGCTTGAGGAAGGGGGTGACTTACAATTCTCATTATAAGGATTATCCAATTATCATAGTAATTGACTTAATTATTGCTTATGGAGATTGTGAGAAATGAAACTAACAAGGAACAATTGATTAAGTCAAAATATCAATAGCAATAACCACATCCAATAGCAATAAGCAAATGCTTGTGAACTTGAAAAAGGTCTGTTTAAAATTTCACAATTGGCAAATCACCGTAGGCAAAACCGAGGACCCAAATCAAAAATTTGAAATTGCAGGTATGTTATCATCCACACACAGTAAATACATAGGAAAGCCCCAAAAATACATCCCTCTAAGCCTAAGGGTTTAAGTTTGGGGTTGCAATTTTCTTTTTTTTTAAATGGGTTATGTAGGTTGTTAAATAAAAGAGGAGAACTGAGTACAAATATACCTATATTTGGTTTAGTTTTTGTTCCATGTGTTCTTGAAAAATACGTTTGTATTTTTTAACCAATCAAAGAAAAAAAAAATTGTTTGGAGTAGATTCATTGCCTTCGGTCAGTAAAAAAGCATATGTAACGGCTTTAATTTCATATCATTGTATTAAACGGTTTACAAGTTATAGCTAAATCACACTTTAAAATGGCCGCATTCTTGAAGCAGGCCTGCCTGTGATTATACTGGTTAACAAATTAATTTGCTTTTTCGTTTCAAACCCCTTCTTCTAAACAATGATAATTATTTCCTGTTACTATTTATTTTCTATTATATCCTCCCTTTATTTTTTTATTATACATTTTCTTGTATTATATAGTATAATTTATAATTATGTGTTCAAATAGAACGAACAACAGGCTAAGAAAATAAACAGGTCAAGTGTGTGCTAGTCAGCATACAGCGAGGGTCCATAGGCAACCCTGATAAAGTATTTTTTTTGCCACTGAACCGGACTAAAACCATATAAATACATCGAAAAGACCATAGTTATAAAAAACGTATTTTGTCAAAAAATAAAATAATTTTTTTTTCGAAATTTCCAAAAAGTGGTATCTTTACTTTTGGTCGAAGAATTCACATAAGCGAGATAGAGGGGGGGGGGACACGTTTCACACCCACTTAAAACTTGCCTACGCTCGCCCTATCAAAGTTATAACCAAAGAATTATATATTTTTGTAATCAGCTCGACGTACCCTTTCATATGATACCCCTCACGGTGTCGAAAAAAAATAAAACAATTTTAACCCTTAAGTTTTTTTACCCTAATTTTTTTAAAAATATTTTTTTTAAGTCGCTATATTTATAAAATGTGTGGGTAGGTACAAGACACATACATGCCAAATTTCAAAGTGATCGGACGAAAGGTGTAGCCGTGAGAGCAGGTGACAGGGCGGACGGACAGACACACGCAGGAAAATATAATGGTCCTTGGTTTTGCCTACGGACCCTAAAAAATACTTTCAAAAAGAAATTGTATTCCAACTAAACACTTGTGTAAAAAAAAAAAAAAAAAAAGTCTCGCGTTATAATTTGTGTGAGGCAAGTCTCCCTCTGTCCAAGTATCTTCTGCCAGGTCAAATTTGTCCAGTACAAGTAAATTATGTTGTTTGTCTGTCTCTCCTCTTCATTCTCTGTGCCTCACAAAATTAAACATTTTCGTCCCAGAATCACTCTACTCGTTTAAATTTAAAAACATTTTCAGATTTGGCAATTACGCCGCGCGAGGATACAAAGTTGTATCAACACGGCATAACATTTATTTTTTTAAAAAAATCTTAATATGAACTAAAGGGAAAACATAAATTAATAACAACTAACTGTTTAAACATTTTGTGCTGCGTAATTGTCAAGTCAGATTTTTTTTTTTTAATTTAAATGTGTGATTAGGCAAGTAAATGTTTGAGTTTGTGAGGGACAGAGAGGGAACACAGACAAATAACATCTCTTACTTGTACTGGATAAATTAGACCTTGTAGAACTTAGTTGATTATGATTAGGGGGGGGGGGTCTTGACCTATGATCTCACTACTTTTTTACGCGAGACTTGGCTTATTTCTTTAAGCAGGTGATTTTGTTGGGATTTAAATTTATGTGCAAATATTTTGTAAATATTTGCTGAAAACAACGAATATATTAAAATTTTATTTTAGTAATTGCTCATTTACACTTTTAATAATAGAAATATCTAAATATTCAATTATTTTAATATTAATATTTGCGTTATATTTTATCCGACCACATCTTTTGATGGTCTTCTCCTTTCACATGTATTCCATGAAAGGAATTAAAAAAGTTTTACATTAAATTTAAAAGCATGTAATGAGTGTGGTAAAACCATGAAATAATCCTATTCTAGCTTCAGTCAGAGCTCCAACCGAATCGTTAAAAGTTTCTTAAGGAAAGTATCAAGGCTCATCCGAGTGTAAGAAGTATTGTAGCAAAGGAAAAACATCATTATTCATGTTAAAACTTCTAAACACATTACGTGACTACATGCTAAGCCGAGTAGGTAAAATCCTTGCCTTTAACTTACAACTTAGAATCAACATAAAAATATGTAATTTGTAGAAAAATTTTACAATTTTATTAAATCTGTAACATTAGACGTACTGTAGGAACGCCGAGAGAATGAGCGTGGAAAAACGGATCTTGGGTCGAAGTTTCAAACTTACTATCGATTTTACTTCGAGATATATCACTATATATGTGAAAACCCCGTTAAGCCGCAGGCCGCAGTGATGGTTAAACCTTAACCACTCAGTTGCCTAGTGAACTTCATTCTGTCACTTTTCAAACGTTGAATATTCATTTTACTACGTTTTTATTAGCTTGCTTTCTTGTTTGTTTGTCCGGTACAAATCTGGCAATTGATTTCTAACTAACTTCCCGAATAGCTAGACATTTGAAACTTTTAGCATAGCTCAGAACACGATGACATTGCATTATTTTAATAATTTTAGCCATCCTTCAGCAGAATTTAATTGGTTTTCAGCAAATTTTGCTGTACGGAAAGTTAGTTCGGAAAAAATCCACAAGTTATTTTATTTGTTTTGCCATGTCCCATATTTACGCAATCTTCATTTTGACGGGTCTCAAATTTGTGATAGATAAACATTGAATGACAGCAAAACAGGAAATATAGATTATATTATTTATCGATTATATTATTTATATTATTTCAAATACATCGATGGCACGCTTTAGATTTCGTGTTGGGGATATCCGTTGTACAAAGATTTGTCCTTTTATAGGTTTAAGATCAGCTCTCTAGATGGTTGTCATTTATGTGAAGTAAATAAATTCGGAACTATTTTTTTTTCACTAACATTATATATTATATAACAATAACAATTATATTATCAACATTACATACGGTTCAACAGAAAATTTAAAAACGTAGTATATAAAAAGTTCTTTTTTTCTTGAAATTATTTATTTATTCATTTGACTCTTTAGTCTTTTTTTAGAATCATTAGTTTTGATTCATAGTGCGTGTCCAGTCTCCACCATGTCTGGTAAATCGCGTGTTCAATACAAGGCGTTATCTTTTGCGGATAAAGTCGCTGTCATACGCGAGGTTGAAAAAGGCGTAAAGAAGAAGTGTGATATTGCATAGGAGTACGGGATCCCGCCCAACACTTTATCAACATTTTTAAAAAACTGAGGAAAAAATTTTCAGTGCCGCGACAATTGGAAAAGTCAATGAAAGAAAAAGACTGAGAGAACCAGACTATCCAGACGTCGACGAGTGCGTGTTAAAATGGTTTAAACAAGCGCGGGACAAAAAATATCGTTAAGTGGCTCCCTTGTTCGTGCTAAAGCAGAAGAGTTTTCTGCAAGCTTGAAGAAAACTCAATTTAAGGCTAGCACCGGTTGGCTAGATGGATTTAAAGAGAGAAACGGCATCTCTTTTAAAACAGTGTGTGGTGAAAGTGCTAGTGTGGATCGAGATGCGGCAAATTTGTGGAAGGAACAGCTTCTAACGATTATTAAGGAAACACCGGCCAAAAACATTTACAACGTAGACGAAACGGGATTGTTTTTATGTACTCCTGACAAAACTTTAACGTTCAGAGAAGAACCTTGCAGTGGTGGTAAAAACAGCAAGGAGAGAGTCACCCTTCTGCTTGGTGCCAATATGGATGGCATTGAAAAGCTACCCCCCTGGATGAAAGGAAAATCAGCGAATCCGAGGTGTTTTAAGAATTTGAAGTCAAAACCAGTGGAGTATGCGTCAAATAAAAAAGCATGGATGACTTCAGACTTTTTTAAAGATTGGCTCATAAGATTGGACAAGTCGTTCAGGAAAAAGAAGAGAAATATTCTTTTGTTTGTCGACAACTGCACGGCCCATACTTCTGTGCCACGTATGGAAAACATTCAAGTCATTTTCTTTCCTCCGAATATGACTTGGGCATTATAAAAAATTTTAACACTTCTACAGGCGTCTGGTGGTAGAAAACCTTTTGTCAGGGAACATTACTGACAAAAAAAAAAGAACACGAAAATTAGTGTTCTCGATGCAGCACGAATGTGTCAGAATGCATGGTCTCAAGTGACCCAAACAACAATTGCAAACTGCTAAATAGGCAGGATTTGTCCCAATAATTGAAGGAGGTAAATTGCCCGAAGAAGACGTTCCTCAGCCTGAAGCATGGGACGACAGCGTTGGAGTGACTTTTGCGGAATATGTTTTTTTTTTTAGTACAACTTAATATTAAAATTGGGAGCCAGGGTGGCCGAGGTGGTAAAGACACCGCGCAGCTATCACTGAGTCGAGGTAACTCGAGGTCGTGGGTTCGATCCCGGGCCGTGATACTCTGAATTTCATCTATGAATCACGGACGGAGCAGGGCGAGGTTCTCTTCCCCCACGCTGTTTAGTGGGTTCGATCCGTGTCATGAGATGTGATCTGTATCTATGGTTCGAGGTCGGAATAGGGCGAGGGGACCCCCTGAGGGGTCCTCTTCCCCCACACTTTGAAGCACGCTCATATAGCTTACTAATGACCACATCATACTCGCTTCGGCGGTACAATGTACAAATGTATGATGTGTGAAGTAGCTGGAACTCTCCACCACGGGGAAGTAAAATGGGTACTTGGGCTACATATATTATTGGGGGGCCACTGTAGGCCTGATTGCGAGGTTCGAACAAGTGGTTCGTCCTACCCGTCTTGTAGGAAGTACTAGGTAACTACTACTACTACTACTAATATTAAAATATGAAGGTTTAGTATTATTTTAATTAATATACTTGAATTAATTAATTAGAATATACTTTTTTATATAACATTAAAATTAAAAACTTCAAAAAACATTCAATGTACCGAAAGACTAATTTATTTCAACACAAAATTTTATGTAAAACATTTACTCACGTAATTCCTGGTCAGAATTCGTTTATATATTTTTTATAGAAATACTTGTATGGTCTTGTAGGGGCCTATTGGCCAAAAGCCAGTTGTTATGTTAAAATTTAATTTTGAAGAGTTTGTTTTGTATTACTATACAAAAACAAAATTCAGAGCCAAAAACATCGTTCATTTAATGATCACAATATGTACAATAGTATATGCATATTTTAGATAATAAGTAATCTAAAACTCAATTATTTTTATAGCTTAGTTTATGTAAGGCTAGATTATTTGAATAAGATAGAAGAATGGCAAACATGATGCGTTCTTACATAGATAGTTTTTACAGATGAATTCTTATCATTAATTATTATAGACAAGGAATTATATTTTTCTTGAGAAATTCTTTGAAACATGACCAGGAAAAAATCTTAAATTGTTTTGTTTTATTAATTAATAGACATTTTATTAGAATTCTTGAAACCAATTACATAATATATTTAATTAATAGAAACGTTTTTATCTCTTTATTTTGTCCAAATAGAGTAATTCTGACAACGCAATCAAATAGTGATAATGTGATATCAATTATTGAAATCTCAAACTCGGAGTTCTTAGTTACAAGCATTGCATAAGATTGCTCTGAATAGTGTTTGTTTGCTTCCACTATAGTCTATTTTGGTTATTGATCGATTAACTCACACCTAAGTTTTTTTGTAGATGACATGAATAAATAATTAAATTTTATCTCCAGTAGGGAGAAAAAGTTATGATTTTGAATTAGTTTAGAGGGACTAAAACAGGTCTTTTCATCCCTGAACTCAAAAAGTAGGGAGAAAAAGTAAAAGTAGGGCGAAAAAGTAAAGTAGGGCAAAAAAGTAAAGATTGCAACTTAATTATTTTATAAATAGTAGAAAATGAATGGCTAATGTAATGAAGTTGTTGAAATCAGGTTGGCGGCAATGCGCTTTTTTGATCATGTTTATCTTTGTCTATAACCTGCATCTAAATAACCTTTTATTTGAGTTTAATTCCAATTCTTATTTGTTTTAAATATTGAATCTCTTATATCTGCTATTAAAAGTGCTCATAATTATTGTTATTTATTGAAATAATAAAGAAAAACTTTGTAATAGACGAAAATGTGTATTTTCTTCCTACTGGAGATAAAATATTGTATGTACCTCGTGAGTAAAGTGCCATTATTCCCTCGCGATAATTATCTCCCTCGGCTGCCCCTCGGGAGCTAATTAGAGTTATTCCCTCGGCTGCACCTCGGGAATTAAAGTCTAATTCCTTGCTTCGCCTCGGGATTTAGGGACCATGGTTCCTTCGGCTTCGCCTCAAGAACCAACTTTTTCACTCAGGGAATAATGGCTTACTTTACTCCCTAGGTGCATAAATAACTATTGTTGATTAATTTTTTTTCACACTTTATTTAGCAAGAATGATAATACCTATTTTTAACACGTCATATCGATGTATATAAAATCCAAATACCACTGTCTGACTCATTCCAATATCTCTGAAATTACGGGATCTATGACTAAGAAATTTTGTAGGTAGGTTCCTCTCAACTCCCAGGTGCAAGTTTGATTTAAGATGGCAGGCACGTTCGTATTTCATACCAATTCCCCTTAATATAACTATCATCACTTCTTTGAAGCGCTTAAATAAAATCTTATTTATATGATTACTTAGTATCGAAATAAATTTAATATTAAAGTCTGCCAAGGAGAGACTTTATGCAATTTGATTCTTAAGGGGGAGGGGAAATAGGGACAAAGTAAAAAAGAAGGGGGATTTTGCCTTGAATAATCTTCTGAAGTTAGCAATTTAATACTTGGGAAATTACTTTAGGAATTTAGCATATATATATATATAAATATATATATATATATATATATATATATATATATATATATATATATATATATATATATATATATATATATATATATATATATATATGTTAATAAAAGATAATTTAACTTTCATCCCTGGAATACGATAAGTCACCGCGAGGTTAGGGGAAGGATAAAAAAATTAATATCTGTTTTTCCCGGAAGTTAACTTTTAAAACTGTCTCTTCACTAGTTGGAGTCACTTAAAAAAATAAATAAATAGAGGAAGAATATCCTTTTTTAAGCATCTCAGAAAATATGCACCATACCTACTATCATAATATTTCGATTATAAAAATATTTAACCTTATCTTGGGAAGTTTATAAAAGTTGTCGATGATTTTTGAAGTGAATCCTTAAGACTATTTTTCTATTTGTGTTTAACATCATGCTATTAGATTGCTTCTTTCGCTTAGAATAAGTTAACTTTATTTATTTCTAGTTTATAAAGAAGAAACTGTTTTTTTAAACATCATCCGATTTACTTGTAGTACTAGAATCCGCGTTCGAATCAGAATCGGGGGAAGAGTCGATGGTTTGCTGATCCAGGTCCATTTCTAAAGAATGAGAACTTGGCCTGGTAGTAACTACATACTCTTCCAGTGTTGTCGGTATGGTAACGCCATCTTTTTCTGCATCTGCTAAAGATGCCTGAACTAATCCATGTATCACATCTACGTATTCTAAATCTCCAGTCTCTTTCCACTTCCTACAAAAATGAAGGGTCAAAAATGTACTTTAAGAAAACAATATGTGCTTCTATTATCGTTATCACTTTTTTAATTTAAATCCGGCCACTGTAGCTTTAACTTCATTAAGTAAATTAAGACGCTAATTTTTATCGAAATTTCACCCCCCCCCCCCCCCCCCTTGGTTCATTCTCAATCTAAATGACAGGAGAAATTTTGATTGTTTTTTAATGTTCTTACTATATTGTTTGTCACAAACTCTATGATAATATGAATATAGACCATAGCTTCATAAGAATTGATGACAGAGAAACTAACTGTTATATATATATATAAATATATATATATATATAAAAAAAAAATAAGAATGAGCATCACACCTGAATTCAGGTGAAAATGGTGAGAATCAGTATGGCTCAAATAAAACAATTTTTAAAACCATTAAAATATAATTTGCTTTATAAATCAAATTATAATTATCATTTACTACGGGAGACATACTGAGAAAAATACACCCCAGCACCGGGACTTGATCCACGGGCCTCCTATACATCCGTTACAGGTGCTCTTACCAACTGAGCTATACTGGAGAATTATCTTTCTCTGTCGTTACCGATAGCAAGTCCCGAATCCAATCTTGCAATCTTTTCTACAAATCTAGCAAGCCAATATTCACGGAAATAGAACTAGACGGAGAATTAACGCTTATCATTAATTATAAAGTACTCAATTAGTACCTGTATTTAGTACAATCAATTATAAATTCATTTTTTTTTTAGTTTTAGGTAGTATTCTTACTACGGAAAGATTAAATTTTAATTTAATTAAAATTATAATTATCATTAACTACGGGAGACATGCAGAGATGGTGGTCTATTTTTCTCTGTATGTCTCCCATAGTTAATGATAATTATAATTTGATTTATATAATTTAAATAATATAATTTTGATTTCCGTAGTAAGAATACTACCTAAAACTTAAAAATTTGAATTTATAATTTTCTAGTCAGTCAGATTGAGAATTATCCAAAGAGAGGTCGTTAAATCGCAAAAGTAAGGCTTTTTAATTCCTTAATTTACCCAACTACTCAAGTTTGATGTATTTGTGTATATATTTAAAAGTTACAAATTTTTCATTATACGTTGGAACCTTTTTGAGATTCTGTTTTAGTCAGCATGTTTCGCGTACTTTTTGTTAAATGCTAACTTATTGAATATTTGTACGGCTTTAACACATTTTTACTTTTTCCTATAAAGAGAAAGTATTGTCAAGGTGCGAAAATTTAATTTAGAGATTTTGAAGGATTTACACGTTTTGTAGTCCCCGAGTCCAAAAAATTAGTGTTCGTCCGTCCTCAGTCAAAATAATGTCTTTCGTCGTCAGTGCAGACGCGTGGAGCCTAAACTACTGGCCCGATTCTAACCAAGCACCGGCATATACGTTCAGAAAAATCATACCTCGACGCGAAATCAAGAAATTAATTTTAGCTCCAAATTTTGGGCGCTATACCCCAAAAACTCTGAAAAAAGAAATTCTCGAAAACGGTTCCGATAAATCTAATGATATGAGCAGTTTTCCCGGGAAAATTCTAGTTCCTGAGAAAAGTGCTTTTAACGCGGACGAAGAGAAGAGGGTTTGATTCCCCGCCAAGAAAAGTGATTTTGAGTGATTTTAAGTGAGGAATTTTTTTGTGGTACATTTTGTTAAAATGTTTAATTATAATTAAATGTAACAACGAAAATTAATAAATGGCTAAGTAATTATGAATTCGTATTTGAGAAAGTTTGTGTGAGTTGTCTCTGACTGATGTTTTATCTGATGCAGTAGCATCTATAGAAGCTCCCTTATTGCTGATCTACGACAGAAACTAAACTCATTCATTTCTATTACTATTTCTTCCGTAATCGGCACTGATAATATGTAGTCATGTAAAGACTGAAAACTTCTGGTTATTATATCATTTATTCTTGTAAATTTTATTTTAATCCTTTATCGCATAGGTATTTTGTTCGAGTTTAGCTCATTGCATATTTTAAAAGTAGTTATTTTTTTTAACGTTACCTGTACATCATAGATGCCTCAACGTTCGCAGGACTTTGTGTGTTAGGCTCCGAAAGAAGAGATATGATACTCAAAAGAATAGTTCTCACTGTCTGAGTAGGGTTCCACCTTTCACTGACTAACTCACCTGACTGTGGATCATCGATAGGAGGATGGAGAATAGAGATGCATAGCTCTCCGTTCCTGTAGACATTGGGATGCCATATCTTTGTCACGAACCTGACTGTAGGTGGCGAGTAAGGATAATCCTGAAAAAGTTAATTCGATTTAATGAATGGATCAATAAAATAAAAAAAATCTTTCTACGGACTACGTTTATGATCTTGGATTTATTGAAATGCTCGAAAATTGATGGAAGATTAATTTTCTTTTTACCATTACTTGAAACTTGCCTTAACGCTAGCTGTAAGAAGGATTCTCACACGGTCATTATCGCCGGAGGACCATTTTTTACAGTAGTGACCACAAATATAATCTTATTACAAAGACTTACTAGCTAACAAGTAGTAGATATACCCTTGCTCACAGGCTAAGTGGTTGCTAGATATAGAATCAATGATTTCTCGAGTTCACGCAGATGGAGTTTGTTAGCTATGTTTATTGTGATCAAATTGCTGCTTGTAAGATTATATTTTCATTGGAATCTTTTAGTATACGAATATCATTTGACAAAAATCTATTAAAATTAATGGAATTTACCAAATTATCCAACCTGCGGAAACTTCATGTGTAGTTTAAAATATCCGCCAGAATAGACCGTATCCGGAGGACCGAATATGGCCACATCCCAGTCGAATAGATTTGTATCCGAGACAAGCTTCAGAACGAATCCTTCCATTGGCTCCTTCTTTAAGTTGTTGTATTCTCTCGAGAGGGCACGAATCGCAGAACATGGTGTTAGCGACATCTCCTAATCTGAAACAAATGAGTAACATTAGTAAAACTAATTTGATTTAACTAAACAGCGTAAACTCTATACTCACTCACCTTTAAAACCTTTATAATTCATTCTATTGAGTATTCTAATATTTCACTTACAATATAAGTTAACGTAAATATTAGTTTTGTTACATAGATCATAACACCGATTACTAATTATGTGCTTACAGTATGCAGTCGTTGAAGTGCAATGATTATTTACTGTTGTCAATGTAACTATCATATATATTTAATAAATATTATTTACCTTAAGAGAAGTTAGATTAAAAACAATCTGTCAATCACTATATTGACCAGGGCAATTAGGAATTTGGAAAAGGGCACGTAAAATCGCGAATCTATTAACAAAAATATATCAACAAATAATCATTATAAATATTTAATAAGTCAAAAATGTGTCAAATTAAAGTTTTATACAGCTTTTAAGGTCTTAAATTATTTAAATAAATGTATTGTATGGAATGTCCTATTTGAGTTATAACCGATCTAGTGAGAAGAATATTTTTGCTTGAATTTAAGCAAATTTCAGTTACTCTTTAGAAGCTTAGTATAATGTTTGTGTAAAAAATCATTAAAGCAAAGGATGCTGTCAGATTAAAACACTGTATTAAAATAATATATAATTTCTACAGGTGTCTTCAGAGGTAATAAAGTGATGTTAAGTTCTTTAGAAATAGGTGATATTTCATCCCTTGTTTGGGATATTCTCAAACCGTATTGAATTGCTTGCTGTTCCTCTCATAATTAAAAGTTAAAAATTAGTACTTTACTGTAAGTAAAGTTGTCAAAATATAACATTAGTCAGATTAAAACCTAGGAACAGCCTGAAGCTGAGTTTTGAGTTTTATAATCAGTAGAGTCAATTACTTGTAGAAAATAAAATATAAAGGGGACAGTAAAAAATAGAAGGAAAAATGTATTAAAATAAGTATACTGGTTAGTTTATTAAGATAAGATAGTAAACTGCAACTGCATGGACAAGTTATTGGAGGAACCGATTATCAATTCGTTTAACTCTCCAAGCCTAACAATTTTTGGTAAATATGCACTTGAACACCCACATATTTCTAATTGTCTGATTGACTTCGGTTTTTTAAAAAATGTTCCTTTTTTCAATTTAACAACTTATGACCTAGGATTATTTCGGTATAAAGTCAATAAGTTTTTATTTTAAATATATATAAGATATCCACTCACGTACATATTTTATTAGGACAATGGGATATTATAACTTTAATGTACAAAAGTGTGATATTCCTTTGTCACAATGTTCATTAAACTAAATATCTCTTTGCCGTAATATTTATTTAAACAAAGGAAACACACAGGATAGTTTATATACCTTTGTCTAACTTCCTATTAAGACAAAGCGATATTGAGTCCAATATGCTTTGGGACAAAGAAATATCGTACTTTCTTATACAAAAGTGCGATATTCCATTGACCCAAAGTACATTTGACTACAATATCCATTGGTCATAATAGTTATGTTGACAAAGTAAATCCACTAAAAAAAATCCTGGGTGAGTTTATATACCTCAGTCGAACTACCTATTAAGACAAAGGGCTATTTAGTCCAATATGCTTGGGGTGAAGGATTATCTCACTATTATATAAAAAAAAGTGTGTCTTCGTTTGGGCATTTGATTAAATGTTTGAATTTGAAGAACACTACCCGTTAAAACTAGGCTGATGACTTTTTGGACCCTCCACATCTCGACATCTCGAGTACATTGCCGAATATGTCGATTGTACAATTGTACATGTTATCTAGTGATATCATTGCGTATAAGGAGAAGGAGATCTTTACGAGTTTATTAAAACGATTTTTTTTTTTAACAATAAAACAATTATTTATCGAGATTTTCGTGTGGAATTGTGTGTTCCATGGTTTTTAGCTATTCTGGGTGAATCTCCCACCCTTAAAAACTCCCTAGTTCCCAACATTTCCCGTATGTACGTGAGGTGGTTAGAGGTAGTTAGAGGTGGTCTCTCCACCCTTAAAAACTCCCTAGTTTACAACATTTCCCGTATGTACGTGAGGTGGTTAGAGGTAGTTAGAGGTGGTCTCTCCACCCTTAAAAACT
The DNA here is from genome assembly GCA_951217055.1 of Gerris lacustris. Taxonomy (NCBI): domain Eukaryota; kingdom Metazoa; phylum Arthropoda; class Insecta; order Hemiptera; family Gerridae; genus Gerris; species Gerris lacustris. The sequence continues at coordinate 87,403,232 of OX578277.1, forward strand.
CCCTAGTTCCCAACATTTCCCGTATGTACGTGAGGTGGTTAGAGGTAGTTAGAGGTGGTCTCTCCACCCTTAAAAACTCCCTAGTTTCCAACATTTCCCGTATGTACGTGAGGTGGTTAGAGGTGGTCTCTCCACCCTTAAAAACTCCATAGTTCCCAACATTTCCCGTATGTACGTGAGTGGATATTTTATATATATTTAAAAAAAACTTTACTGAAATAGTACCAGGTCGAAAGTTGTTAAATTTTAAAAAGGAACTTATTAAAAAAAACGAAGTCAATCGGACCAGGGAAGGCGAAACAGTGGGGTCAGGGGGCCAGCTGACCCCCCTGGGAAATCGTCAAGGGGGTCAGCGGACCTCCTAAAAATAGAAATTTTACCGTTACTTTACCTCAAAGCAACTTTATTGGTTGTAAAATTAATGTTAACATATTATCTGTTTGTGTTAACAAAATAAATTCATTGAGATCTTGCCAAAAACTTTTGTAAATTATTGGCGAATTGGCTATTGCTAAGAAGTTTATCATAATGTATCTACAAGGACTACAATATTCGGCAACATCGAATGGACACTTGATTGTAGATTAATACGAGATGAATACGAGTTTTATCGTTGTATTGAAATGGCGCCTGTACTATTTATCATAGGAAGTTGAAATAGGGCTCAAATTGTGCAGAATTAAAATTAGGAATGAAGCCTGTGATTAGATTTTTGATATCTAGCTTAGAACCAATAAAATTTTCAATTTAATGATTTTTCTAACCTCTAAGAGTGGTAGAGCCTTAAGATCGTGTTTAATTTATTGAATAAGAAGTTTCTATTATTAATTACCATTACCGGTTGTTTCTTAATTATTTTTTTTTTAATGAACAAAGATTATATTTTCCTAGTTACATATAAGTATATTACTCATGTTTGCTAAGAATAATACAAGAAAATATTGCTAATTAATTTCGTTTTATTTTATTACCTTTCGAACCAAAACTCACGCTTTATATCTATCTTCAAACGTAAATTTGAGTTCTTTTTTCTATCAGTTTTTAATAAAACCACAGCTACAAACAGCTTAAAAATGGATTAAATTGTACCAATTTGCTTCAAAATTTTCCTACACCCCCAGTTTATTGTACTACGCTGTAACTTTCCATTAGGAACTTCGTTCCAATAATTATTTTGAGGTTCACTTTTAAAATTTTCCAAGGAGTTGGGTTTGGTTCGTTTCTTTTGTTTTTTTTTATGGTTCTTGAGGTTGAATTTACCTTAACGAGAAATTTACATTGTAAATAGTGATTGGTGAATAGGGAGGTTATTCTTACCAAAGTAAAGTCGACCCCTGTCTGATTATATATTATTGGAAAGTTTGCTTGATCTGTATCTAAAAGCAGATACCGATGATGAGTTGGAGGAAGATGTTCTTCAGTTGTAACAAAAAGAATGTATCACAATAAAATGTTTTAGGCTTTCAGCCAGAAACTAAAGAAGATGGATCTATCAAGTTATATTAGATAGCCTACACAGAAAAGGACTTAAAGGCTGCCACAACATGCAGTATCAATGCATATATTTGAAGACAGCTGAAAAATGTGGAAAAAGATTGTAAAATACTTAGATTATTTATTATAGGCAAGCATAAAATTCTGATCTCCTAATCACTGAAAGTAACAACATTTTAGAACGCATTTACTAAAGACGAAAAAATGATGTATAGTTTTTTATGTATTCTATTTTTCTATGTTGATTAAATTAATTATATAATGTATTATACACTTTTTCTTTTCGGTTGTTCATAATGGTTATTTCAGTCAACATTATACTGTTAAAATACCTTTATCTTAAAAAAGTGTATTCTTGTTACATATTAGCACCTTTTCTTTCTTTACCTAATGATTGACAACACTCTTTCACCATTGACTTACACAAATCCAAGCAAGCCATTATCGATTTTATTATTAGTGTGACTTGTGGCACCGCTGTGTGAAGCTATTCGATTTTCTTATTTGCCTATGCCTTATAATTTCAAGAGCGTCTTAAGTCTATCACACATAAGAAGCTGGTCTTTTTCTACATGCTTCATTTCTGTTTATCGCTTTTCCCCATTTTCCTTTTTCCTCTATTACTTTTTGTTTAAAATTAATGATTCCACAAATAAATAGAATGTCGTGTAGGTAAATGCCAATTAGTGAATAGATTAAAAACAAAAATCGAACAAATAATACGGATTATTCGAAAGCAGGTTCATTTATAGATTTTTACTTCACTTTATTACAGAAATACTATTTAATTCCTTTTTACAGCCATAGCAATCTTTATAATCTGTGAAATCAATTCGCATTAACACAAAGTCTTCATTCCGATAGAAAATGGTGGGTGGAGAGCGAAAAAAGAACCAACGTCGTTCAAAATCATATCAGGCTGTAAGCGGTGGTGCCCCGAGAATACAAAAAAAATCAACTCGGTCTCCGGTAGGGATTTACTATAATCCCCCTGCCGTTTGATAAAAGAAAAAGCAATCTACAGTTGAACAAAAGGAATACCTTCAACCCTTTTCAAACTATACAAGGCTCGGGGTTTTTTAAAAAAGACTTGAAAATCAAGCCCCTAACCACCTAGATCTTTTAAAACCGATCGCTACCTCCCTAGAACTAAACGAACCGCTATTCTTTTCAACATTTTATTAGAGATACGAATTTTCCTCAAAGCTACCTCGTCCTTTCCATACTGTTTCTTCTATCTTTGTACTTACCGACGTACCTCAAGCGTTGTCTTTTTCGTATGTGAAGTAAAGGAATTTAACACAAGGAATTTTCAAATGATTAACATAGGTACAAAGTTTCTACCTCAGAACAAAAGTAAAGGGAATTCCTTGTAGTTTGGCTGAATATAATTATATACGAAAGGTTTATCATATAGCTGATTATATCCTTCTGTTTCTTTAGAGATTCAGTGATCGAGTAATCCTTTTCTTCTTTAAAAATGATGTTGTTTTATTTGTTTGACCGATCTCATAAGTTCATTCGACGATAAAAAACATTTGAGTGAATGAAGATTAGTATTAAACTGAGAAGTATAAGAATAAGTAGTATAAAGAGTTCCCCAAAGAGTATCAGCTCAAAAGATAAACTTTTTAGATTGTAAGCTTCAATGAAGAAAGTTTTTTTTTTACAATAAATATTTTGCTAACAATAGAAACCTTTTAGATGTAGCCCCCTCTTCGGTAATATATTCCAACAGTATCAAAAAGATTTTTGCTAATTTATTAGACCAATTAACAAAATAAATAAGGTTTAACTTAATTAGTTTAGCTTATGCACTATGTGGCTCTTCAAACCCTAGTGACAGGATTATCTACAGTAGTAATTTCATTTTAAGTAAAAAGAAAACCCTGGTTCTCTTCAACTTGAAGCAAATAAAACCCAGTTAAAATCCACACTAAATAAGAAAGAAAGCGTTGGTTCTTCCGAGGGAAAACACACCTCCAGCCTGGACATATAAATCCTGTGGTTACACCTCATTGGGTACTGGAGAACCTCTATCCTATCCTATTTATTTTGGATTTAAAGAGAGGGTTTCCCCCCTTTCAGGTGGCCTTCTGGTCACAGTGTGTTTAAGGTTTTTCCAAGACCTTTAAATTGGTCAGTTCATCACAGTAAACTGTAAAGGACTGAGTAGGAGTCTTCTCCGTATCTACTATCTCAACCCCTCTACTGCCATCACTTCTCATTGGACCCTTTCAACTCTTCTTAGTAAACTTAAAGAGGAAAAATCTCTCAGGATCTTTCTTTTCCCAGGACCTTTCTCTTTCTAGCAGCATCTACTCTAAGACTGGAGATAATCCTTAGAAAGTCCATCTCGTTCTCCCTATATCTTTTTCTCTACTTATTGTGATATCATCTTAATTATTTTGATAATCCTTCTTTTTCTTTAATTAATCCTCTTTTCTCTTAATGGAGATTAATTTGAGAGTATTTCAAGAGACAGTAATTAAAAAAAAGAAGATAAGTAAGATCCCTTTTTTACCAATCACATTTAAGTTGTCCTAGTAGGAATGACCCAGATTATTAAGAAGTACAATCGTTCATAAGTATACTATCATACTCTTTCGGACTAAAACTATTTCATACCTTCATTTTATAATCATTATATATAATTATTTTATAATTATTTGTTGTGTATGTGTTATTAATATAATCCAAATAATTACAAGATAAAAATATTTTTTTATTTACTACGTTATTAAATTTTCTGTTGACTAAATAAAAAATCATAAATTTGAAACCCTTTAAAATGAAGATCGTAAATATGGGTCATGTCAAAACCAATAAAATAACTTGCGGATTTTTTCCATACAGCAAAATTTGCTGAAAATGAATTAAATTCTGCTGAAAGATAGCTAAAAAATGTTAAATAATGCATTGTCATCGTGTTCTGAGCTATTCTAAAAGTTTCAAATGTCTAGCTACTCAGGAAGTTAGTTAAAAATCGATTGCAAGATTTGTACTAAACAAACAAACAAACAAGATAGCAAGCTAATAAAAACGTAGTAAAAATTAGGTAGATTTATCTAATGAAAATTTATGATTTGATAAAAATCCTACAAATACTGATATCATTCCAGGAGGAACCAGAAATAACCACTGAATGAAACCTTAAAAGAAGTGGGTATCGTGGCCGTTGTCAGGTGCTACTGTTGAACCCGTATTCGATCGTAAAATTCAGTGGATATAAAATTTAATCGTGGAGTCAACTAGTTTAAAAATATCCTAAAAATTAAGTTCTAGAGATTTATTATTAATAAAATTACATGTTATAATTCTTCATTTCCTTCTATTCTTAATCACTACTGATGTAAAGAGTTTATAATAGTAGAATATCATTTTATAGAAAGTTAAATGAACAATAACGCGTAACAAACAAACATATCTGTTCATATTTTAATAGTTACCAGAGAAACTCGAGTGCTGAAAAATCAAACGAACTGAGAAAGTTAAACTCAACTAATATTTACCTCATGCCAATAGAACTTTTATTGACAAATCTTTTCATCAGAAAACTGACAAACAATGCATATTAAATATTTCGTAAAAATGACTCAATATTGTACATAAAGAAATTCTGAGATTCGATTAATTTTCGCTTAATAATTCGGATTCACTTAAATCAAATCTAACAAAAATAGCAGTACACAAACTTAAATTAAGCTTATATAATGTGATATAAAGTAGAAGCTAGTTTTTTTTCAATTTCATTGTGATGTTTGTTTTTTCTTATTCAATTATCGGGTTGTATTTCTTCACACTTATATTAATAAGGCATTAAGGGTCATTTTGCAATCTATAATATAGATTTGATATAAACTAAATATTGGATAGAGGTGGTGAGATAATATAGGTTAGCTGAGTTGTGAAGGTTTCTAATTTATATCGGTTTTAGTGTTCCCCAAGGGTTCGATACCCAGCTCCTTATCTGTTTCCTTTCTCATTTCCTTTGTGTCGCTTCCCTGCCAGACACTAAGATACCCACGTGGAAAAAAACACTCGAGACTTCTCTTTGTTACCTCCTTCGACGACCTTAGGCAACGATAACACTGTTCGATACTTTAGAATAAGATTTTCACCGTCTTTACCTTATCTGGATAATAATATTGTTTGAAACCTTAACAATTTCGCTGATAAAACCACACGAATATATTTACAAATTTAAATACCTTTGTCAAGATTTTTTTTAAATATTCAATTTTATGTTTATACAGTTGATTCGATCTTCCTGTTAGTACTTCGTATTATTAAAAAAAAAATACATAAATAACACACGCACACACACTATATTATATACTTATTATTTATTATTATTTTTCTGAGTTAACTTGTTACGTTAAATATTATTATGTCAATTGTCAATATAGAAACATAAATATAGATATTTATTCTGATGTCTTAACTAATTCATTATACATATTATATCATAACACGGCGCAGACATAGGCAATAGTAACCATGCTTCCAAGCAAACAGAAACCAGGAGTAAGTTCAGGTAATGACGAAAGTCCAGACGACAAAGACTCTGTTACTAAGAGACTTGAGGAGGATAGAAAGAGAGAGAGTGAAGGAGTTATGCAACAGAAAATTAGAAGCCCGTTTTTCGGAACAAACTGCGGGACTGAAGAACTATATTACAGAAACTGAGAAACTACATGAGTCTGTTAATCTCGGTCAGTTTAGGGACTGGAGGAAGAAATTTGAAGGTTACCTCCAGCTGCAAGGCTTGAATGTTCAAGAAGCAGGTCAGGTAACTATATTATTTACATCGTTTTTGGACCAATCAAAGACAGACGTGGTCAGGATAGTTCTCAAGATAGAAGAAATATTTAAAACAACCGCTAACACATTAGTGGATCGAATCAAAGAGTATCTAAAAAAGAAGGAGAATGGACGGATTCGCCGTTGCCAGATTTTAAGAAGGAAACAAGAAGAGGACGTTTCGTTTTTAAGTTTTTACCGAGAAAAGGTAAAGCTATTTAAGCTGACAGAATCGTGCTAACATTGTCATGATCGATACTGTACAGATCATCGTATTGAAACTCTGTACGACAAAAAATTAAGATGGAAGGGTAGGGTGTTGTCCGATACAGCTGAGTTAAGAGACGTGGTAAAGCTTTGTGAAACGGAAGAGGCAGCGATGAAAGAAGAGGCCCAAAGCACAAAGGAAGAAAGGAAGTTCTTAAAGTGAATTCCAAAAGCACAAGCAAGAAGTCATGCCTAGGTAGAAGAATGACTGGCACCAGAGCTTAAAGGAATGCCCTGGAAGGGACATTATTTGCAAAAAATGTGGTGAACTTTTTTACTTAAGCACCCCCCTATATCCCTTCGTCTAAATTACTACTAAGACAAAGGGATATTTAGTCCAATGTACCTTGAGACAAGGGAATACCATACTTGAGTATATAAATGTGATAATATACCTTAGACTAATTAACTATTCAGACAATGGAATATTATATATACACTAAGAAAACTGTAGAACTTATTGTTATACAGTTTTCTTTATACGTTTTAGTCATACACCTGATAAGACTCGATTTTAAAATAGCATAATAAAACTGCTGCAGGAGTCTTACTGTCTTGGGGAGACAAATACACAAACCTTTGAGACTTTTGTTAGGCAGACTATTGTTTAGAACCGAGGGGGGTGCTAAAGTAAGTACGTGCCAAATGTGGTTATATAAAGGGTACTGCACTACACCATGTCGTATGAAGAATGTAAATTCCCATTAACCCTTTCAGGACGAATGCCGTGATATTACGCTAAACCGGGACTACATCCTAGGCCGAATGCCGTGATATCACGAAGCACCGGGACTGCCTTACAGGGCCGAATGCCGTGATATGTCGCCTTGCACTTTTCATACTGTTTTATTATTTTATGAATTTCTGGGTTGCAAAATGAAATATTCAAAGATATCTTGTAATAGTTTAGGACAGGGCCGTACCTAGGTGCCCCTGCGTACATGGCAAACCCGTAAAAGTGCGCCCCACCGGGGGGTCTGGAATACCCCCCAGGGGAGAGGGGGGTCCGGGGGCCCCCCTCCGGAAAATTTTTGGAATTTTTACGTCAGTAAAACAAATTTTTAAGCAATTCTGGCTCTAAAAGTTAAAGTAATTTTTTAGTTTTCGCTGCTAGAAAGTACTATTTAACACGTAAAAAAGTACCATTTAAGTATTATTTAAAAAAAGTACTATTTAACACCCTGCTACACTATAATAACTCCTTTTTCGGTTCAAGGCTAAATGGTTGATATAAAAAGTTTATTTAGATAAAACATCAACTGTCATTTCACTTTTCCCCACAGCAAATATGAAATTATAATTTAATTAAGTACAATAATGAACGGAAAAATATTTACTATGTTACAAAAAGTAAGTTAATATTTACAATATTGACATCTTAACTTTATTTCTTAAGTAAAAAATACTTTTTACACAATGAGTACCAACTTTAAAAATATAATAAGTAGAATTACATTTTTTTAGGGCATTTATATAATTATATTGTATTGTTATTCATAAATGTTGTTACTGAATACATACAAATGTAATTACAATTTTCAAAAAAGAATATTCCATACCTTTTTAATCATTTTATTAAAAAAAAATTCAACACTTTTTGGTAGTGAACCCTTTATTTGATTATTTTTTTATATGTAAAAACTATTAAACGTTTTATTTCTTTAGTATTTTCGATATCATAAGTGTTCTTACTGTTTAAATAATTTAAGATGGTGTTAATAAATTGAGTAATTTTCGATATGGGTGAGTGCATTGAGTTTATTATTTACATGTTTTTTCACACTTTACTTGTTTAAACTAGTATTAAGAAATAAGGGTGCCGCGAGAAACAATTAACCAAGCGCCACCATTAGAAAAAGGTTGAAAAACACTGCCCTAGGCGCTAGGGGGTGGGGCGGATGCACCTCGCGGCAACGCTAGGCCCTAGCGTTGCCAATATAAACATGAATCGCACGCCACCGCACTAAGCGCAATGTCACAATGTGATTAATGTTCATCATAAAAACACGAATTGACAGCTCACACAACCGAAATTATACCTAAGTATAAAGTTTTCATTTTGACCAATCTTACCAATCAAAAATTGTTTTTCCTCTTCTCCATTTTGCGCCCTTCTCAAACCTGCGCCCTTGGCAAGGGCCACCTTCGCCACAGCCTCGGTACGGCCCTGGTTTAGGATGTAATAAAGATGTTTAACAAGATTCGATTGTATTTGGGTTGGCCGTTGTTAATTTATTGATATACATATATAGCGTACAGACTAAATCGGTTATTTTTTTCAACTCTTAATTTTTTTTACAAATAACAGAATTATGACGCTATTTTCGGAACTAGAGGATGTTTGAAAGTTTTTACTTTTACCCAGAAGGTGTCTTATCTATTCAATTATTTTATCTTTGTCATTTTAGAGCTATCTTCAGGGTTTAGCGAGAGGGTGTCAGCCTTGAAGACACCTCTGACCCTCTCGCCCGATAAGTCTAGTACTTTCGCCGATTCCCTTCGTATTTTTTGTTATCTACTTTGCCCTTACACTTATCTCATAATATACAATCTTGGTTATTATAAAAACAAACACGTATTCAGTCCGTATTTGGCTTACACGTGCAATTATCTGTGTCAAAAAATTACGCAATATAATCGCAACTAATCGGTGTAACTATTGTTTGTTTGATTTAGACTTGTTTTTTTTTTCTTTTTAAATTTATTTACCCGACTTGTTTATTTTTGATTTCATTGCTAAATTATTGTTTTGCTTCCGAGCTTAACAAAGGTAACGGCGCGGCGGCTACGTGATCGTTTTAAAGAACGAAAAACTTTGAGGTCTCCAATTTCAAAAATTTCAAGACAGAAATCCGTTCCAGACATTTTTTTCAATTCATTTGTTCACAGGGTTTTTTCAATAAAATAATTTATTTTCAAATAAATGGCTAGGTGTATAGAAATTAAATAAAGTAAATTTAAAATAAATAATATATGAATGAACATATTATGCATTTATTATAACGCTCCCCCGCCTACAAAGAAGCATACTATGCTATATATGTATAAGCATAAATTATACAATTTTAATAGTAAAAGAAAACCAATGTGTTCACTTTTTCTCTCGTATAATGTATTTACAAAAAATACTTTTTAAAAATAATAATGAATTAATAAAAATATGAACAGGTAATTTGTATATATATATCGAAATAAATCAATGCGAAAAAAATATTTCTATAAAAAAAAAAAACATTCAACATAATGGTACATTAATACAGATTATAAAAATATAATTGGATAATTTATAGAGTATGTAAAAATATAATAAATAGAGAATGATTAATAAAAGATCTAGTGAATGCATAGTAGACGCGAGGTAGAAAAGTATTCAGTCCAGGGATAGAACTACCTGTTCCTCCCGTACCGTCCCCACAACTACACAGTCTCTTACCAACTTCGTACTGAAAGGGTTAAAAGGCAGATTCAGAAGATGATGTCAAAATTGGATGTCTGACATTTAGCTTGGTAGAAGGAAAAAATACGTTTTAAAAATATCGTTACATGTAAAACATGTATGTAGGCAACATATACTGTCACTTAACATATGAGAGACGCAACACAGATGTTAAAATTTATATTTGCCAAGGTATTACGAAGTTGTTAATAAATCGAACTACTTTGATAAAAACTAGGATTATCCACAAAGATTTTCCATAGCCTGTGACGACCCTTTCTGAAGAACGAATTACATTATAAATAAAGAACCACCTAATAAATCAATAAAAGGATGTTTTTACTAAATATGTACTAAAACCGATGGACAGACCCTTAGTTCACATTCATTTAAGAGCTAATGCGGTACTACATTTTGTAAACACAGTCAGAAATACCCCCTTTGCTTGGAGGCAAAAAGTAGAGGAAGAATGGGATGATATGACGCGTAAGAAAATCGTGAACCCAGTAAAGGAAGAAACCAAGGATTTGATAAGCCCTGTGGTGGTAGTACAAAAACCCAATGGCAAGATAAGAATCTGCGTCGACTTACTAAACTTAACTAACATGTCAAAAGACCAGTACACCCGTTTAAGTGTCTTTGGGATGCCGCTTCAAACATACTATCTAAATCAAAATAATTTCCACAATGGACGCTGCAAGCAGATACTGGCCGATAATTAGAATTAAATAAAAAGAACCATTAATTTTCCACATTTCTTACAACCTTGGATAAAAATTCTTAAGATCACCAATGTGCCTCGAGAGTTCTGGAGACGAGTTTTGCAGGCGAGGTGATGAAGCACGTGAGGGAATAGGAACATAGAAAAAGTTGTTGACAATATTCTGGTTCATGAAAGTTCTTTTTAGAAGCATTACGTGGAAGTAGTGGAAGTTTTAGAACGGTGTCGGTTAAAGAAAATTACACTAAATCCCTAAAAAAGATTATGACTAAACATTTTATTTGCAGAACAAGAAGCTCAATACGTCGGTTACATTGTCGGTAGAGAAGGAATTAAAACAGATCAAATAAGATTGAATCAATATCAAAATTTCCAACACCTAATTGCCTGAAGGAGCTAAGATCATTCATGGGAATGGTTAACCAACTTAGTAGCTTCTCTCACGAAATAAATGGAGCAGCTGGTCCATAGGGGAGTTATTAAAACAAAGAACGCGTTTATATGGAACCTACATACCCATGCATTTCAACAGGTGAAAACCTTACTCACTGAACCACCCGTACCAGCTCACTTCGACTCTGGAAAGCCTGCAGAGGTCTCGGTAGGGGACTCGGGTACGATTTATTATAGATGCACGAGGAAAGTTAGAAGCTGATTCAATGTGGTTTTCTGTCAGAGTCCGAAACAAGATACGCCATGGTTTAACTAGAGTTGTTAGTCGTTTGTTGGGCATTAAATAAGTGTAGGCTATACCTACTGGCGCAGGAATCTTTCACTGTTATCACGGACCATAAACTGTTAGTACCAATTCTCAACGATAAATCCTTGGACATAATTAAAAATCCCAGAATTCTGAGGTTAAAGGAAAAACTAATTAGTAACTACAGTCTGGAAGAAAAGCAAAGACAACCTGATCTCTGATGCACTGACCTGAGCTCGGTTAGATAAAACAACAACGGAGGATGATTCTTTAGGTCAGGAGATAAATTAAAGTGTGAATGAATGCATTGCATACAAGGTCTCAGAAGTGAGCAATAGAGATGATACCAGTAAATAATATCACTTACAAGATCTCCTGTTTCTTGAAATGTTTGAACATCTTAGAAAACCGCCATTATAGAAACATAAATCAATAGCTTCGGCTATAACCCATGTTGGAGGCCAGGTTACAATTTACCTGACACATTTCATTAAAATTGGTCGAACCATTCTTAATTATTACCGAGCCAAACAGACGGACACACCTGATTATTATATCTATCTCACATAGGATTCGAGGATCAGCAGTTTTGTCCTCATTGGCAATTCCATAGTGGATTAGTGGATGCAGTTAGACAAAGATTCCTTCACCTGGTTGTTTCTGTACTTTACTCTGGTTTCACCCTTTTGCAGGTATTATTAACTTAGGTATCTTAAAGGTGGGTTCACAGCTAGCGGATCCGTGGGGGCAGAAGGCTATATAGATAACAATATATCTTCTGGGAGCCGCCGTGACGGAGTAGCTATTTCCCTCCCCTCGAGTTTCGGTCGGTCAGGTTATAAACAAAGCCAATTATACATCGTGTTTTCAACTTGAATTTAGTTCTCTTGCTTAAATAAACATATAATAAAATTATATATAAAGACTTTTATTATATATAAATAAGAAATAGGTATATAATAAAAATAATGTAGGAACAGATATAATAAACACATATATAAAAAACACAGGTGTAATATTATACGGATAAAGATAAAACACAGATAAAAAACGTAGATAAACACAGATATAAATAATTATAAGATAAAAAGAACTTTTTATATACTACGTTTTTAAATTTTCTGTCAGAAATGAAGATCGTAAATATGGGTCGTGTCAAATCAAATAAAATAACTTGCAGATTTTTTCCGAACTAACTTTCTATGCAGCAAAATTTGCTGTAAACGAATTAAATTCTGCTGAAATATGGCTGAAAGTATTAAAATAATGCATTGTCATAGTGTTCTGAGCTATTCTAAAAGTTTTGAATGTCTAGCTACTCGGGAAGTTAGTTAAAAATCGATTACAAGATTTGTACTGGACAAACAAACAAACAAGAAAGCAAGCTAATAAAAACGTAGTAAAATAATGTAGGAACAGAAATAAATATATTATAATAAAACAATTTAAATATTATAACACAGAAGGGAAACAAGAAGAGGAGCGAGTGAAGGTTTTATACAGGTTTTAAATCGGCGCCGCTAGAAGATAGTTTGGCACCAACTTTTTGCGGCGCCGCAAAAGCGTTGCCATAGATGAATCCCTTAGGGCCTCCGTAATTACGTATCCGCTAGCTGGAAACCCTCCTATAGGCGGCTTTCACACTACGCGCGAGACCGAGCGAGGCCGATTCCGCTTGAGAAACAAACACACGTTTTAGCATGGGGCTATTCTCATTAAACGCCGAGCGAGACCGAGCCGACCCGGCCGATTTGTTTCGAGCGTTTTTGTTAGCTAAGTGTTTTCGACCGCTGAAAACGCATTGTAAACGGTTGTGTGCCGATTGGTAGATAATCAGCCAATCGGCTCGGTCTTGCGCGCAGTGTGAAAGCCGCCTATTGGTTAACTCACTCGATCTCATTCTCTAACTAGTGTGTTTTGCGTTTTTTAGTATAGTTCACATTTAGCTCCTTATGGATTTAATAAACCAGGAATAAAATAATCATTCTTTTTTAATCCGAATTGTAAGTTATTCTGTGCCACAGATCACCTAGTTAACAAATGAAAAACCTAGTTAAAAAATGAAACTTGTAAGCTCTAAAAATGACTTATTTCTTAAGACTACAGAGAATAGTGGTGTCAGGAATAATAATAACAACAAAAATCAGTTCCCTAAAAATGGATTTCTAAACTGCACTATGCCTTTTTCAACTTCAACACCTTCAATACCTGGGTCGACTCGCCAGTATACAGTGGGAAGTAAACCGGCTAACCTGACTCGCCTAACCTACACCAAGAGAAAACATAAAGTGCTATTATTAGGAGATAGTCACTGTAGAGGTCTGAATAGAAGGCTTTATAATAAACTCAATGCTGCGTACGAGATACTCACCTTCTTCAAACCAAACGCCCCTCTCAGTTGCTGTGTTGAATCAATTAAAAATCTTACCCAGGATTTTACTTTCGACGACAATATAATAATCATTGGGGGCTCTAATTTTAATGGGTTGGAGCCATATGCGGACGATGATGATGTGACTAAAATATTTGAACTGCTGAGCAATACAATTTGGTATACAAATGTCATAGTGACATCGACTCCCCACCGATTTGATCAACCTTCTCTAAATAACCGGATTGATCAAAGAAATTTTTACATGGAAAGTCTCATATTAAACCTCAACTCTTCCAAGTTACGCTACCTGCCGACAAACTTTAAGTCCCGTCACCGAACTCGGCATGGATTGCACCTTAATACGAACGGGAAAAACCTGCTGGTTAGTAGAATCTCCACCTGTATGAGCTCATTCGTCTCTCAACAATTGAACCAGGCAGAGAATGCTGAACTTATTGCTGAATTTGATAATTCGCATGCATCAACAGTTGCTTCAAACAATACATCCGATTCACCCATCCCTGTCATCATTACTCAAAGAATGGACTCTACTTGCTATAATTTTGGAACAAATATTTTTTTATGAAAAATAAGTTGGACAGGTCTTATGTAAAACAAAAAAGTTCATCTAATCTAATCCAGTGTGTTATAGATAGCAATCTGAACACTATTTTTAATGAAAATATGCCTATTAATAAGAATGATAATAATAAAAACAATTATGACAGCTTTAATAATATAAGCAAAAATAATATATTTAACAATAATATAATATGTAATGATAATATACTTGATAAATATTGGTATAATATGTGTAATGCAGATATCTACAGTAGTACTGATAAAACAGTTGGTAACAAGGTAAACAACAATAACTTAAGTCTGAGTAGCAATGTTAATATGTTGGATATTGTTGATAGATCTCGGTCGACATTACTGATGCCGGTCAGCTCAGGTAGTGATCTGTTGAAACTTACAATTCTTCATCAAAATGTACAGGGATTGGCCAATAAGTCAGTGTTATTTGAAGCATACCTTTCTCAAAAATCTCCTCATATTTTTTGTGTGTCTGAGCACTGGTGCCGTGGACAGGAGTGTGGCTTGGATGGGTATTATTGTATTACTTCCTACAGTAGGAGCCAACACATTCATGGAGGTGTGGCAATCATGCTTAAAAATAATAGCGACTTCACCAGCAAAGAAGATATGTTTATTTTAAAATTGTCTACAGAAGTCCATTTTGAAGCTTGTGGTACTAGAATTGAATATCGTCAAATGTGCTGCATCAATATAGTCACTATATATAGATCACCTGCAGGTAAATTCGATATCCTTATCGATAAATTGACAAATCTTCTTGAATATTTAACTTTAACTTGTAATCATGAATTCGTCATTACGGGGGACCTCAATGTCGACGCATTGAACTCTTCAAATGAGAAGTTAATATTATTTGATCTGTTAGACTCGTTCCGTGTCTCTTCTATTATCAATGAAGTAACTCGTCTCAATGCCCGAGGTGGGACAGGGCTTGATTATATGCTGCTGTCCAGTGGTCTCGAGCCCTGTTACAGGGAGTCTGTAGATCACAATGGCCTTTCAGACCATTCCTCCCAAATTCTCCACCTTTCATATCCTATTCCTTCAAGTGTATCTCCTTCCCCAAAACCTAAACCAAAATATGTGGAAATCCGCCGTTTTTCAGATAACAATATTGCATATTTTAATCATCTTTTGAAGTCCTCTGACTGGAGTAGAGTCTTGCTCCCTCTATCGGGTGAACTAAAATTCAGAGCCTTTTTTGAAATATTTCAGTGGTGCTTTAACGTGGCCTTCCCTTTAACTAGTGTTAATGTAAAGTCCTCACACAGCCTTGGCTGGGTGACGAACGAGATAATTGAATCTAGTGAAAGACTAAAGAAGCAGTATATCAGTAAAATCGATGATAAGGCTTCCTACGCTAAAATGAAAGCTGTACATAAAAAGCTTGTGCTGAGGTGTAAAAAAACTTTTGTAGACAATAAAATTAAATGTGCCCCGAATCGTGTAAAGAAAGCCTGGGAGTTAGTTAAAGGAGGCACTATAAATAAGCAAAGACAGGAGTTGCCTATAATTTTAAAATCGGCTTCAACAGATACCTCTGTCAAACCAACATACTTGACACACCCAGAGGAGGTTGCAAATTTTATTGCTAAATATTTGTCAGAAGTTCCATCTAAATTTCAGAAAAATATCTCATCCCCTCCTACCTTTACCAATGAATCAAATTTGTTTATACAAAATTATTTTCTATTTAATAATAAAATTAGTATCAAGGAGTTGTCCAGAATTTTAAGGGAGTTAAAAAATAAAAGAAATAAAGCGGCTGATGGAATCCCTACTACTATTATAAAAAGAGTTTACTTTCCAGTGGAGAGATTTTTACTCATGTTTTGCAACACTGCTTCGCGGAAGGAGTTTTTCCCAACAGTCTAAAAGAGTCTCTTGTCGTACCAATCCATAAATCCGGTGGTAGAACTGAGGTCAGCAACTACAGACCAATATCTTTACTAAGTCCTTTTTCAAAAATATACGAAAAAATAATGCACAATAGAATTTCGGATTACCTATTAAAATTTTCTATTCTGGCACCTAATCAACATGGCTTCAGACCAGGTTTCTCTGTCAACTCAGCTACCAGGGATACGGTTGAAGAAATCTTAAGGGGATTAGATCAGAGGCTGTACGTCGCTGGTCTCTTTTTTGACCTGTCTAAAGCCTTTGATCTCATAGATCACCCGCTTTTATTGAGTAAAATATATAAAATGGGAATTAGAGGTAGTAGTTACGATTGGATCAGCTCCTTTCTGTCAGATCGAACCTTTAGAGTGTTAGTGAATGGTAAAACATCCACCCAATTTCCAGTTACCTGTGGTGTGCCCCAAGGTAGCATATTAGGACCGCTGCTTTTTGTTATCTTTATTAATGATCTTCCCAAACACTTAAAGGAAAAATGTAGCCAGTGTCAAATTACTTTATATGCGGATGACACTTCAGTCATCGTCGAGGGAAAAGATGTAGATGTATTAGAATATAATGTAAATACGATCTGTCGCGCATTTGTAGAGTGGTCTTCTGACAACAAGTTGATTATAAATGAATCCAAAAGCACATCGATAATATTCTCTAATAATAATATTTCTCGTCCGCTGACTTTTCTGGTTAATAGTAGTTCCCTGTCTACGGTTCCCATGGGTAAACTTTTAGGATTAACACTCGATTGCAACCTAAAATATAGCGACCATGTCAATAATGTTGTAAAAAAACTTAACTCGGCCTATTATTTAATAAGAAAATTAAGAAGCTTTAATTCGGAAGGAGTTATTATGATGCTTTATTATGGTTTAGCTTACCCTTTCATGTCAAGTCACATTCTTGCTTGGGGCACCAGTGCGCGGGCCAAAAGGGTATTTATTATTCAGAAAAGAATAATAAGGACGATATTTCATCTTTCTTCTCGCGACTCAGTCAAACCGATTTTCATGCAACATAACCTCCTAACCTTCTATTCAATTTTAATCCAAGAATCCTGCCTATATGCGGCCAATTATCCAGAGAAATTTAGAAAATATAGTGACACACATAACATGAACACAAGGCACAAAGACTATCTATACCCATTAAAGTGTAGGACAAGTCAATATAAATAATCTCCCTTCAACTTTGCAGTGGCCTGTTTCAACAGATTACCTGCCTCATTGAAACAATATGCCACAACAAAACAATTTAAAAATAGTTTAAAGAGGTTTCTTGAAACCAAGGCATATTATAGAGTTCAAGAATGCAGCAAGAATGTTAAAATATATATTTTATTTAATTAATTTTTTTTACTTTTTATTCTATGTTTAAGTTGATTGTCTGTTTTTTTCTGCTCTTATCTAATTTATCACTGTTTATATTTTGATAATTTATACTTATATTATTCCTAATACTCAATGTATTTAAGTTTTTGTATTTATGTATTTAAGTTTTCTTGTATTTTTTTGTACTATTATATGACCTACTGCATCCAAGCAAACAGCTTGGCAACGCAGCTAATATAAAAAATAAAATAATAAAATAAAATAACTATATGTATATCTTTAAAATAGATATGCTGCGATCACTAAAACTACAAAATCCCAATGACTCTCCCATCCATATCAAAGCTTTTTTATAAAACATAGAACATTATAGTATGATGAATAGACAAATTTGTATGGTTATGAAATTCAAAAGCATCAAATTTAACGCAATAACACTCCAAATAAATTAGAAAGTTAATCGTGTAATATTTTTCGGCTATTCTTAACCTTCTTAACCATATGATTTCGTTATTACTATGTTTAAGTCATGAAACCGAGAACAGTTATTCATTGTAATATCAAAGTTAGTACGTTGTAAAATCTTACATCCCTGAACCCGGTCGGAAACATGTACCTTAAGTTTTAATATGATACTTTGGCGAGGGGAAGGGGGCTTAAAAAATTACGAGGTGAGGTTATAAATCTTTGTGGTCTGGTAGGTAATGTAGGTATTCCGTTAACTTTACAAGGTTACTAAAGGTAGACCTTACTCTAATATGTAAGGTCTTCATAAATTTCTTTAGACCTTCTAAACCAAATAAGATGTCGGATTTTCTTTTTTTTAATATACTTTTCCTTTCCTTATGGTTCTTCTATTTTTTTTTTTTTTTTTTTTACATATTTGCGTATATTAAAGAACAGACTTTCTAATATACATGTTAAATTATTATTCTTTTGCTGTTCCTTTTACACCCCAATTAACACATTATTAGGCTATTGCAGGATGTGAGGGGGGGGGGGGGGGGTCCGGCAACCTTATTTATCAACTCGATGAGATTCTCAGTAATAACATGACCTCTGTAGGATGCGAACCCATCAGATATGTCTCGATGTTTTGACACTCGGCTACGACGGTCTCCTGAGGGCATTCAAGAAGAGCGCTCTTTTCACTCGCGATAGGACATCACTTTCCAAAAGGACAGGAGTGTGTGTTCCAAACCTGAGTCGAATTAAAAGTAGGAGAGGCTTTTCCTTCATTCCCTCGCGCGGGATTAAACCGTACGGGACAGTATTGTAATATCCCTCACGATTGGCGTGGAGCGTGGTGTTTAAGAATGTTTAAAAGTTTTTGTGACAGTCATGTGCTTTTTTAGGGTATGTAGTAAAAAACGAGGACATTTATATTCTTGCTCATGACTGTCTGTCCGTCTGTAACGCATCTGATCTCTGAAATACCAACAAAAATATTTGAAACTTTGTAGTTCTGTTATTCATCTTTGCTCTAAGAGTCCTTTTTTGGTCAAGTTTTTTGTGAGATAATTGTGTATTTTCTAACATGGACCGAAGAAGGAAATTCACCAGGATACGTGTAATTGCTGCGATGTGTGTACATATCGAAAAATCATGTTAGATAAATAAAAAAAATGTGCAAAACGAGAATGGGTGAAACAATGGAAAAACGATCGTGATCGGTTTGGACACATGCCGTTGCTTCGAGAGTTATATTTATTTATATAAAATTTTTACTACGATTTTATTAACTTGCTTTCTTGTTTGTTTGTTTGTTTGTCCAGTAAAAATCTTGCAATCGATGTTTAACTAACTTCCCAAGTAGCTAGACATTTGAAACTTTTAGAATAGCTCAGATCACGATGACAATGCAATATTTTAACACTTTTAGCCATCTTTCAGCAGAATTTAATTAGTTTTCAGCAAATGTTGCTGTATGAAAAGTTAGTTCGGAAAAAATCCGCAAGTTATTGTATTTGTTTTGACATGACCCATATTTACGATCTTCATTTTGACAGGTTTCAAATTTATGATTTATGACAGAAAATTTAAAAACATTGTGTATAAAAAGTTATTTTTATATTGCAATTATTGTTTGTATAGTCCCGACTTTATATTTTCCATAAACATGGAAAAAATTGATAGAGTTCGAACATGACGCGGTCACCACCGGAAGACCTAGAACTTAATGATGACATTAACCGCGGAAGCCTACGCAATAAGAGTTCTATGAACTCTGTCAGAAACTCACGACTCCTATACCACGAATCAAGAAATGTCATTTTGGTTAAATCCGTATGCGATAGGAGCGTGTAGAAGAAGAGAAGGGAAAGGGTAGGAGTGCACAGGACTAGCGCGTAGAAGAAACTGGGAAATATTAGCTTGTACACTATATCGTATTCACACGTACGCTCTTTCACGCGCGGTCAAGCGTGCCGTACCAATCGCGCGTGAAAGAGCGCTCGTGTATACTGTACGCTCCTAATGTTAGCAATGAATATGCTTTTACGATGCAACCACGAGTAAATTGTAAAATTAGAGAGCCCTTACCTAACTAGGCATTGGTTACAATGTCTTCTTCTTCGTTATTATTTTTTTTTTTTTTAAATACATTTTTTAGCAAAGAACAGAAATCCTTTTTTAATGTATAATAGTAATTTTAAATTCTGTTCATTATAGCATTGTTGATTGATTGTTAGAAGTTTAACAAATCCTCTGAATAGTATATTTGTAATAACCTACAAAAACATGTTAACCTCTCATTTGCCCGTGTCCGTCGCAATGATAAACCTATTTGCTTCCTTTAGCGACCAAATATCGGGTGATGGGTGTTTTAAACATGTTAAAAACATGATTTACGCTATAATGGAAAACGTAATAGTTTGTTAAAGGCAAACGACATTCAGCATGATTGTGTATTAAGAATATAAAAGACGATTGAGCTAAAAATAACCAAGACAGTTTTGACACAATATAGCTTCAAAAGTTTTAATTTCAGGAACAAATTAGTTTTATATTGTATTTTAATTTTAAAATTCCTGACAAAGATTTTGTTATTTTTGCCAA
Organism: Gerris lacustris; assembly: GCA_951217055.1. Lineage (NCBI taxonomy): Eukaryota > Metazoa > Arthropoda > Insecta > Hemiptera > Gerridae > Gerris > Gerris lacustris. Next base: position 87,423,926 of record OX578277.1, read on the forward strand.
AAAAGCAGAAAATTTACAGTTAACTAAAAGTATATTTTGGGTAAGTTACAACTCAGTGATAAAATGATGGCTTAGATGTTAACAGTTGGTGCGTCCAAGGATACATAACTAGCCTGATGGTTATGGGTCAGGGCTGTATAATTATGGTTGATCGATGCTTACATACCATTACACGGTAACGCACTTGTTGGAAATCTGTCAATTTGAATAATTGCTTCGATAATATTGCAATTTAATGTAAATTAATTTATGTTTAACTGATAATGAACTGACAATCGTTTAAATTTTATTCTTATTAGAAAATTACTTGTATAAAGGTTTTTGCTTTAGGTCTCTTGGCAATTAATCTTTAAGGATTAAAGTACAAATATCACAAACTCAAAAAAAATTATAAATTTTACTTGTATAAGATATATTTTTTTCAATCGTAATGAAAAATTTCTATCTGGTTCCTCTTATTAACATCATTTTACTCTAAAAGTCCTCGTTTCTGAACCTTGTTCGACTAAGTCCAATAAATAATTAAACCAATGTTCTTTCATATTAGCCTCTTCATTTTGTTAAACTTATTTATTGTGCCATTGTAAATAAAATTCAAAGGGAAAAATGTATCAGTTTTGGACTTAATAATAACAAACGGTAAAATTATAACACCATATGCCCATTATTTTGAGCATTATCAGCTTTCTATCTCTTTTTGTCCTCACAGTTATTTCTTTCTTTATTGAAGACGTTCATCACATTTTACTTCTCAGGTTCTTCTTAGAATCCTTTACCAATTAAATTTGAGTAAATTGTATTTTAAAATTTCTTCTTTATTCTCTATTATCTAGTAGCTAAATTTTGCTGAAAGACTACATTCTTTAATCTTTTTCTATATTTTGTTCACTCTTCTCTGTCGGTGTTAAGTTTAATCTATAAATTTAATTCATTACTATAATTTTAATATTTAAGAATAAAAATTCACTCTCATAATTATTCATTTTTCACAATTTAAAAAATAAATATTAGATAAAAATCCAGTTACAAAAAAAAGCTGTTTTATTTATCTCGCAGTAAACTTCCTCGTATACGCGTACATTATTACATAATCCTGTTTTTTCAACTTAATTAATACCGATGTGAAGGTATTTCTTTTTATTATATTTAATAATATTTGATAATTAAATATAAATAATTTCAAGATAAAAATAACTTTTTATATACTACGTTTTTAAATTTCTGTTGAATCGTATGTAATGTTGATAATATAATTGTTATTGTTATCTATAATATAAGTGGCAATGTCCTGATTGACTGACTGACATAGAATCAAAATCCGCTTAATCGAGAGACTTGAAATTTTGAGGATATACTCGGTTCATATCATAGGCATCCACTAAGAAAGGATTTTGTGAAATTTTTATTTTTGTACCCAGGGGTACGGGGTACAAATGTCAAAGTAATGAATACTTTTAATTATGCATATCGTTGAAAAGCTCTTTAAAAGTACAGTAATTGTTGTTATGTACAGTTTTGTCATATTTTCATTTAGGAGGGGTAAAATGGAAAAATATGAATAACTACATCTATATATATAAAATTAAAGTTTTGTCTGTACATTGGTCAGAATTGAAAATTTTTTGGATACTTTTCCATATTAGACATTCCAAAAACCGAATCCGGCCTTAACTTTTTTCGAGTATGTATGTGGGTATGTATGTGTGTCTGTCGCCCCAGTCAGACTTTATAGGCGCAAAACTGGCTAAATGAAAACGATTAATTTTTTTCAGGGGTGAGCGCAAACATGTTGCGCAATGTGTAGGCTTGGTTTCATCTAAAAATATTGAGTAGAACCAAAGTTATTAACAATTTTATAAAAAAAAATAGTATATAAAACATAACCTAAAAAAATAGGTTGACCCGGCGTAAACAAACCCCACAGACTCGCTATTATATTATTACTTTACTACTATTATTATATACTTCTAGACCACCTAGAGACTTGCGGTTTTTTTCGTTTGATCGGAAATTGGCCTAAGCCCATTGAAAAAATCCGAAAAGTTAAAAAAATATATTCCCCCCACCCCTAAAAAATTAAAGATGTCGGACGCACTTTAAAGTTTTTTTAGAGGCTTATTGTGGCTAAACGGTAAGTTGAATCGACAAGCTGATTGCGCCAGCGGTAACTAATTTTAAAAGATCTACTAATTTGGTCCTATTACTTTTTGTCGTAATTTCATCGGTTCTACCTTAAATAGAGCTAAATTTCATTATTTTAAAAATAAATTTCACTTTGAGCGCTTATGGCGTCCGCAATTGTAGACCGATTTAATTTCTGATTGGAGTGCTTAAACCTCACACTAATGCTCTTTAAATCGAGTATTTATTATTTTATTAATTGCTTCTATAACTAGAGTTATTAAATATTTGCTGGTGCAACTGGCGTATTATATGACGAGGCTGGTGATTAAATAATGCACCATCATTGTTGATGATTGTTCAATGACTTCCCAGTCTAATTGGTTTTGTCTACGTTTTTTCTTATTCATTATACCTAACAGACCGATCTTCAAAAGTTAGGAAGTTAATACTTGAGAAAGAGCTCTAATTTTGGATGTAAGCATGTATATTAATAAAAGATAATTCCAATTTCAACCAAGGGATGTTAAATGAAACGCGGGGGGGGGGGGGGGGGTGTACAGAAGGAAAATACCACTGCTTTTCCTTTTTAAAAATTTAGTCGGAATGAATTACTAATTTGGGATATTAGCAAATTATCATTTCAAAGGGGAGGGGGTATAAAAATAAGGGGGAGGGATAGAATCTAGATATTATCGCTTTGTAAAATAATTTAAATGTTTCTTGATAGTAGTTTATAAATCCATTAAATTGAAAATAAAACACCCAGTAGCGAAGCACGGGTATTCAGCTAGTATAATATATAATGTTAGTGAAAAAAAAAAAAATAGTTCCGGATTTATTTACTTCACATAAACGACAACCATCCAGAGAGCTGATCTTAAACCTATAAAAGGATAAATCTTTCTACAACGGATCTCCCCAACACCAAATCTAAGCGTGCCATCGATATATTTGAAATAATATAATCGATAAATAATATAATCGATATTTCCTGTTTTGCTGTCATTCAATGTTTATCTATCACAAATTTGAGACCCGTCAAAATGAAGATTGCGTAAATATTGGATATGGCAAAACAAATAAAATAACTTGCGGATTTTTTCTGAACTAACTCTCCGCACAGCAAAATTTGCTGAAAACTAATTAAATTCTGCTGAAAGATGGCAAATAGTATTAAAATAATGCATCGTCATCGTGTTCTGAGCTATGCTAAAAGTTTCAAATGTCTAGCTATTCGGGAAGTTAGTTAGAAATCGATTGCCAGATTTGTACCGGACAAACAAACAAACAAACAAACAAACAAGAATGCAAGCTAATAAAAACGTAGTAAAATAGCTTCTTCCTAGCAGGGAATCGAACCCAACCCTTTAGTCTAACAGTATTTTCTCAAGAACTAGCTTTTTCCCAGGAAAACGACCAAAGACAGTAATGCACATGTCCGCTCTACTTCCACATCGTATGACGGACGTATGACGGTCGTGTGTCAACCTGGTTCTGGGCTGTGTATCCGCCGTGCTCTTGTCTGGCCTGACTTTGAAGTTAGTATTCTTTTTTAATCTCACGCAATTACGATAACACTTTCATTTAGGAAGATGATAATTGGAGAATAAATCATCGTAGAAATCGGAGAGGAATGAGAGTTCATTTTCTTAATTAATAATAATTTGGTACCTCTTTTTTTCCCCCCTTTCTTTTGACAATGGTAATGCTATTTCGCTGTTCAACGTAAAGTATATATACCATTGTAATTTAACAAAATACTTAAAATCTCAGAGAAAAACATAAAATTATGGTCTTGAAATGAACGTCAACTCCATACCGGGCTAGATGCGGTGGTTTCGGTGTGGACAAGAGGGGCCTAGGCTGCACTTTCCATAGGGCAATTAGATCACCGTGGGACGTCCAAGACTCTGCCGTTACAAAGTGTCGGTGCGGTATAATGTACAATATACAATTTGTTTAATTAAAAAAGTTTTTCAGGGTTTTGAATGGTAGCGATCTCAAATTTAGCGTTAAAATTTATTTCTCGATTTCGCCTCAGAGTATGATTTTTCTAAACATTTATGCCAAATTTCATCTAGATCTGCCCAGTAGATTAGGCTCCACGCGTCTAAAATAAATAAAAATCTCTGGTTAAATATGTACAAAATATAAATAAAATTATTGGTTGATTCACATTTGCCAACAAAAAATTCACATTTTTATGTGTGTAAACATAATTTAAAATAAAAATGTACCAAGTATAATTTTTTTCCCCCTCCATTCTTAAAATTGTTTTTTTTTCGGAAGTGAGTGTTTTTCTACTTTATTTACGACTTTGTATGCAACAGCTCACTGTGTCCGCTTTAAAAAAAAAAGTAGGAAAAAAACTAGGATATAAACGAGCCAACCTCGTAGTCATATATATTTTAATAACTCCATAACATAAATTTTAATGACACCTTCCGTGCCCTTTATGTTTTATACATAAATGTGGGATGAGGTCCCAACGTATAGTTAGAGGCTTACCTATATGTAATGCAAGGGGAGGAGTAGGGGTGAAGTCTGTACATACATTAAGCATATTTTTTCTCCCATCTGTACTAAGGGGCCTTGTAAAAGCTCTGTAGGGTCTGGGGCTGTACTTCGTGAAATTATTTTTCTTTAGCATATTTTGTTGTATATATATATATATTTGACTTGTCTCTTTAAAAATATTATGTTTAGATTTGTTTCTCTCTCTAATTCGGCAATTCATACAAATACTAAGATTCTGTAGTTTGCTATTATGATTTTTTGGAATTAATATTCTAGATATACAAAACTTTGATAACTACACAACATCAATTTAATAATAGGTAAATATAATAGTCAAAATAAATACTTTTTTTCTTCTAATGACCTTTTCTCTCTTATAATTAAATTAAGTTATTATCATGCAAAACTTTTTGGCAGGTTCTATGGTTTTGGTGGAGGAGATCGGCGTAGCCTAGTGGACAGTGTATTGGCAAAATGTGATCATATTTGCGATGTTTCAAATCCCAGAGAAGTAAGACATGTTTTACTTCAAGTTTAAAATGGTTTAATAGTTTGTACCAATAGGAAAAGTTACTATAAAAATAGGTAGCGGCACTTCTTTATTGTTTTCTTTATTTTTTTTTACCATTTGGGTTATTCTAGAAGGACATGGATTTTTGGCCTTTAAATCTGTGAGTATTTCTTCGGTGGTGATTACTGGTGGCAGCTTTTTAATTACCACTTTAACAGGACGTTGATCTTTGGGAGTATAAGTGTGGTATTCATAATTTCCATTTTTTAATTCCAACTTTATTTTCGCAAAGTCCTCCATATTTGTGGTGTAAAATATTAACCGAGAACCTCGATGTTTTACCCAATATTTGGACTTGAGAGTGGCCTGGACTTTATTTAGTGTAGAGGTATGATTTCGTACGTACGAGTATACGACTATTGGTGGAGGTTTGAAAGGTTTTTCTTTTGATTCTTGATTATTGATTTGACTTGGGTTAGTATCATCGTCGGATTCACTTAGTGAATCGTATGAGTTAAAGGTAGGTACCTACATTGTACCCATCTTGAGTGTTTCTTTTCCTTTTATTATTATTTGAACCACTGACCTGCATTCGAATTGGTGAATCTGAAGTGTTTGTGGCCGGAAGATCAGGCGGATCAGCGCTCTGGCCTTGAGCCATTTCTGTGTTGAAGGTGCCCCAGCTGATAAGGAAAAGGCACTATATACAGTATTATGAATAAATTAACTTTCACTGTAAATAGTTAGTAAAAAACAAAGAAAGATAATCAGCCCGTAGATGTTACTGTTATTGATACCATGAAAAGACACTGTAATACTTAATACTTTATATTTAAGCAAAGATTTTCTTTTTATAACACATATCAATTATAAAAATATTGATAATAAATAATCTGACATTTAACAGATACATATTTAAAAATATTTCATTTGTTTTTCCAACACACCCTCTCAATTGAAACATTTTTTTTTTTTTACTAATTACTAAGTCAAATTATTAATAATTACACTTGTAAACAACTTTAAAGGAAACTAAACAAATTAAATTAAATTTTACAAACAAGTTTAAGGCTGTGCTTTTCAAATAACATTTTTGAGAAGGGCTTTGTTAATGTATCTGCCAATTAGTCATTACTGCAGACGTAATATATTTTGATTAGGTTTGCTGAAATTAATTTACGAATGAAATTTTACTTTATGCTCCAAGCCTAAGTTTTTGAGTTTAGAAGTAAATTCTTCATTCCAGCATCTGGACCCTGGTTGCTTGTTTTTAAGGCCATAAAGAGATTTTTGCAGTCGACGAGTACTAAGTTTCTTTACTGGAGCATAGGTTTCTTCATAATCTTCTCCCCTCTGCTGTAAAAATCCTTTGGCAAATAGTTTTTCTTTATATAGTGGTTTATCTTCACTTCCTTTATTTCGAAAGATCCATCTTGTTGTTATAACATTTTTATTTATTTTTTCTTTAGGGCATACTGTCCATGTTTTAGTTTTATATAATGAATTTAGCTCTTCATTTATGGCTTGGTTCCATTGATTTTCATTTGGTCTTCCTATTATATCTTCATACTTAGTAGGTAAATCATAATTAAATGCATGCATAGCTAGTGCTGACATATCAAAACATTTATATTTAGCAGGGAGTTTAATTTCTCTTTGACTTTTCTTCTTTGTTATAGTTTGATCATCATCACTATTTTCTTCTTGGTTTTCATTTAAATTTTCTTCATCTAAATTACTTGAATCAGAATCGTTCGAAAAATTTTCTTCATTAAAGCAAACATTGCAAGATACTATAATTTTTTGTTTTTCAGGTGACCACAGACGATATCCATTCTCTGTGTATCCCATTAAAATACATTTTTCATTTACTTTATCAAATTTATTTCGTAGTATGCTGTACAACCGAATGTTCTTAACTTTGTAAAATTAGGTTTCTTACAGTACCACATTTCTGCCGGTGTTATTCTTTCTTCAAGTGCAGAAGTATAAGTTCTATTTAATAAATATGCAGCAGTACAAACCGCTTCATTCCAAAATATTTTACTAATTTTACTTCCAAGTATTAAAGCTCTTGCTTTTTCAATAAGAGTTCTGTTTAGTCTTTCATTAACTCCATTTTATTTCGGTGTATACGGTGATGTAAAAATAATTTGTATGCCTTGTTCTGAACAAAATTCTTGGAGTGAATTTGATAAGTATTCTTTACCATTGTCATACCTGACAGCGTGTACTTTATAATTTGAAAATTTAGTATCAACATGAGCTATATATTTTCTAAAATATTTTTCTACTTGAGATTTTTCTTTTAAAGTAAACACTACACTAAAGTGAGTGTAGTCGTCTAAAAATGCAAGAAAATATCGTGATTCATCCTATGATATAGGTTTAATTGGTCCACATATATCTGTATGAATTAATTGAAGAGGTCTTTTTGATTTTGGTCTGTGTCCTGTGTGAGGAGTTTTAGTTTGTTTTGATTCAACACAAGCTTCACAGAAATCTTTTTGTTTTAAATTTTTAACCTTCTTTATAAGTCCATCTTCGACCATATCTGAGAATGTTTTATCTGATATATGACCCAATATTTGATACCATATAGATTTAGGTATTGTTACAAAAGCTTTATTTTCATCACGTTCAGCTCGAGTAAATTTTATTAAGTATAGTTGGTGATTTTTGACGCTATCAAACAAATGTTTTTCTTAAGAAAAAATACTGGCTTTACCTTTATTAAAGATAATTTTTAGTCCACTATTTTCCATTTTCTTTACTGACATTAGGTTACAAGATAGTTCTGAAGAGTAATACACTTCTTTTATCGTACGTATTGTTTTGTCACCAATAACAGCTCTAATTGAGCCACAGTGAGTTGCACTTGTGTTTTTCCAACAGTTACCTCTAAGGGAATTATCAGCAACTGTTTTTTTTAAGCCAGCCCATGATATGGTAGCAAATGAAAGGGTTTGCTGAGAAGAATATGAATACGAATAAAAGCTTAAGAGATTAAAATTGAAGATTAATTAAAATTGAATACTATCTACTCTGATTATAGAAATAATTATTTTATGTATTTAAGATTGTATTGAAAAGATAATTGTTGAAATATAAACATTTTCAGGTTAGAAGATGTTCCAAATTTAGGAACGAAATATTACCTAATAACTAATATATGAGTTTTTATTTACCCCTATGGACACAAAGGATTTATAAATATGAATAAAAGCTTGTTTTTAAAAATGTTTATGAATAATATTATTGTTTTGTTATTGCTTATATTTATTAAATAAAATTTAATTTCAAACCTTTGGCTTTATACTTTTTGGATAACCAAACCCTAATTATCATACCTTTAATAATATACCTAAAAATGGAATGTTCCTTCATTTTTCCAGCACATTTAAAAAAATAACGCTCTTCCTTTTGAGCGCTATGGGCGCTCGGTCCCGGGTTCTTATATCTATTTGAAGACCATTAAATCAAAGCAAACCTTTATTTTTATTGGTAACAAATCAAAAATGTAATGTTAATAATTATAATGTTTAAATATAATATAACGTTTAATAATATGCTGTTTTTTGATAAACTTATCACTATTTAGATAAGTTATTATATCTATTTGAATAATCTATTTTTATTGGAATAAATATGGTTGTCTTAACAATAACAAATTCATCGTCGTCGAATAAAATTTATGAAACATTACTGTTTAGTTTTAATAAAATTGTCGGCCTTTAATTAGATAAGTTATTATATCTATTTGAAGAGCAACAAATCAAAACAAACCTTTATTTTTTTTAGAATAAATGTTGTTGCCTTTTCGATAACCAATCGTTACGAAGTAAGTCGGTGCCGTCTTCGTCGGGACACTGCTCGATTATGTAAATCTTTAATATATAAAAGGACAAATCTCTGTACAAAGGATCCCGCCGACACCGAATCTAAACCGTGCCATCGATATGCCCCCGTGTAGGGGACGGAGCAGAGAAAAGAAAAATGAGCTCAAGATCGAGGGGTGAAAAAAAATTAGCTCTATTGAAGGTAGAACTAAAGGAGTTACGACAAAAAGTCATAGGATCAAAGTTGTAGATCTTTTAAAATCAGTTATCGCTGGTGCAATCTGCTTTTCGATACGACTTACCGTTTAGCCGCTATAAGCCTTCAAAAGAAACTTAAAAGTAGCGTTCGCCATCTTTAATTTTTTAAGGGGGGATACATTTGTATTTTAAGCCGGATTTGGTTTTCGGAATGTATGAAATGATAAAGTATCCAAAAAAATTGCATTTCCTACCAATTTACAGACAAAACTTTAATTTTATGTATATAGATATAAATATATTGGAGATTCATTTATGTGCTAGTTTAAAAAAAAACAATGTTTGATTGGGTTAGAATACGTCTGACACCACACAGCACAGTTCACTCACAACAGTTGGAAAATACATCAGATAAATAAAATATGCCAAATAAAGTCCTTACTCGCTGACATTAACACAACAGTAAACTAAATGAAACATTTTGATTAATTCAGCTTGTTATACAAGTGAAACGAACTCTGTTCACTTGACCGTGTAAACATATTATGTGTTGCTTTTACCTTTGCACAAATTAATTTAGTCCAGTCTGCAAGCACTTTTGCAGACTGGAACCCCGTTTTTTGGAACCCCGTTTAATCCAAACTAATTTTGGTTAAGAAAAAATTGTATTTTATGTACTTCTTAAAAGTTTAAAAAGATTGCTCTGATTAATTTTAAATAGGTTAAATTAACAATTAAATAAATTGGCCAAGTGTGTGCTTTTAGCACACACAAAGAGTTCATAGGCAATTAATAAATAGGACAAATTCGTTCTCCAGTATTGAGCCTGTAAGTTCAAAAATGGGTTCACTCTTCTCATAGACAACGAAAGCACAGCCAACTGAGTCATCAGTCTTGCCACCGTCTGTATAAATATCTAGGTCACATTCGATTTCTTGATTTATTATTAGAAATAATAATGAAGGATGAGGCAAATATTGGACCTTGACTGGTCTGTCTAAGTTGCCACTATTAATCTCGTCTAAGAAACCGCCTGACGATTTAACTAAGTCCACAGAAACCAGTTCGTCCGCTTGAAGACAAATCGGAGTAATACCCACAATAATGCAAGCAGCGTTATAGGATATTGTTCTATAACCTTTAATTAGACGAATGGCAAAAAGACGCTGAACTCTTTCCATTAGAACACGGGATCTCTTCAGTTTTAAACCGTCGTACCAAATAGACACAGCATACAACAACATGGGTAAAAATGTACCTGTATAATACGGTTTTTAAAGCACCGTAACCTAAGCCCCAGTGGACCTTCGCTACTCGAGACAACGCATTAACAACCTGTAAGCTTCTATCATTTATCTGGGTCATCTACTAAGCTCTGATGGACAGTGGGGAGAAATTCAAAGAAGAGTGAATCTCGGATGGAGAGCTCTCCTCAGAAATAGAGACTTCTACTAAAGTAACGATGACATATCCCTTAAAAAGAAACTGTGGGAGACCACTGTTTTGCCGGTCGTCATCTATGGATGTGAGACTTGGAGGATGAGCCAGAAAGTTATGGCAAAGCTTAGAATAGTGGAGAGAAACATGGAACGTTATATGCTAGGCTTTACAAGAAGGGACAAGAAAACTAAGATTTGGTTACGAAATAAATCAAGATTATTCGACATTGTAGAATCGATTCATATAAGAAAATGGACATGGGCAGGTCACGTCATTCGCCGGAAGGAGGATAGCTGGACAAAAATTATAATGGAGTGGAGACCCTGGGAAGGAAGAAGGAACCGAGGAAGACCTGCAAAGAGCTGGAGTTACGAAATGTGGACAACGTGCGGCGGTGCAACATGGGCTCGAGTAGCACAGTGCAGGCCAGAATGGAAGCGTCTGGGCGCTGTGCATTACGACGTTCATCTTAAAGAGAACACCAATTATCAATAAGGCAGCCTTAACCTCCAAATAATCCTCAGCAGTTGCTGATTTTGCATTTTATATTATATATGTATATTTATCTATAACAGATATTATTTATTTTAATTTTTGCAAATGAAGGATTATTATTATTATTATTATTATTATTATTATAAGCTTCTATCGCTGACATACTCGATAAACTTATCGAAAGTAAAATTATGTGTCAGATGTGTGTGTGTGTTACCCTTTAGTAGCCTTCATTTGAGACCCCACTCAAAAATTAAAAAAAATTTAAAAAAAAAAAAAAAAAAAAAAAAAAAAATGCCTAGCTTACATTATTTGTGTGAATTGAACATATTACATTTTTAAGTTCTCAATTCTTCTCCTATGTGTGGGTCAAAAAGTTGTGCCACTGTTTTAAATTTCATCTCTTTTTTTTAACGTTTTTGGTTAGGAGATATTATCTAACGTACGACGGACAGACCATCCTTAGCATTAACGAAACCCAATTATATAACTTACATAAAAAAACTACCCTAATTCAAACTTAAATATGTAAAATATGTTGCAAGTCCTGAATTATGATACTTTTAAGAATGAAATAATTCAAATATCAATTTGATATACTGAATACTAAATGATGTGTTTGAAAAGTATACTCAAATAAGGATAAAATAAGAGAGGATAAATTTAGCAATTATTGGTTCTTACGTCATTCACAAGAAAGTTTTTACAGAATATAAAGATGTGAATTAAATCTTGATTCACTTAGGTATCTTTTTTTAACATTTGTACTAAGTAAATGATATTAAAATTTCAAATGATCTTTCAATTTCATTCTAATTCATCGAGTTGGAAGTTTTTTTGTACAGCTACGTTATTTTAAAAGTGATTCGGTTTCTTTTAACCCAAGAAAAAGTACTTTTTGAGCAGAGTTTTAACCACAACTTGATATCTCTCTCTCTCTCTTTATGTATATATATATATAGAGAGATAACTTGATATTTATTTTTGAGCTGGTTGAGTATAAAAGCAGTGGGGAACTGTGAAAGCACTTATCTGCTGGTGCCTTGGAAAGGTTTGGAAGGGAAAGTATCAAACGAATATTTTACCATTTCAAACCAAGTCTAATGATGTTTACCTATCCACCTACAAAGCTATGCTAATGGAGGAAATGGCTCCACTGGGTGTGCAGGGGAAGAGGGCATCTTCAGCACCCCAGGTGGGAACCACCCTCAGAGCTGAGTAAACTAAATTTTTATTGCCTCTAGAAATCATTTTGGTGCGATGGATTTATTTTTTTATTCGCTGCTTTATTTTTGTCTGAAATAAGGATAAAGAATCATTTTAATTTTAAGCTGAAATTCAGATATATATTTTAAGAAATCATAATCTAGCTTAATTTTACAAATTTAATCTAATTCAAGTAAGGATAGCGACTTTAAATAGGCTGTAAAAATTCGGATTTGCTTCTAACTCATTCTGTAGTCTGCCTGTTCTCATTCCTGAACTCATTCTGTAAGTGATACCTGTAGTCTCTAGAAGGCTATGCATAAATATAAAAAATGAATAATTGCATTCAGAGAATTAAAGCAGGCTTCCCTGGATCTAGAGACTAAATATTAACTTACACTAGACATTCGACTTTATATAGGTCTTCTTAGACCACTTCTCGAGTATGAAATAACCTTTTCTAAGTTCACTCTGACCAGACCGAAAGAATTCAGCGTTTATTTGTCACGATTAGCGCTCTTTAATTCTTCTATTATAGGATTTACTATTCGTATGAATCCATTTCTAATATCCTGGGTCTTCATACTTGAAATGTCAGAAGAAAGGTTTTTTCAATACTGTATCTATCAAAGGCTCTAATAGGTGACTACTCCCGTCATGAGGTTAAATCTCAGGTTATTGCTTTTTCTTTAGGAAAACGTGCTAACAGATTTGTCTAAATAAACGTGTTATCAAATATCACCCTCTAGTCTGAATTTTTTTTTTTATCAAATTAATAATTAATTTCTCTGTAATAACACTTTTCCCATTGCCACTCTGTCTAACCTTAAATCAATCCTATTACAAATTTGTTCCTTCAACTGTCAATATTTTAATTTCGTACTCTAATATTCAAATAACTTCTCTATAGCGCTTTAGTCGTACCTTTTTTTTTCAAGACGATATTAAATAGCACTTTTAAAATGTTTTTCAAAAGAACGGATTAGATGAGGCAGGAAAATGGAATCAAATACCAATTTAAGTTCGAGTATTTCATCAATAATCCTAATCGACAAACATCATGGATATTGGTAATCACTGTCTTATTGATCTGCAATGGATTCTTTTAAATTAGTTTCAATTCTGTTCTTTTCCATGTACTTGTAGAGCACGATTATAGAATAAAATTCATTCCTTACACATAGAACCTGCTGAAAAATCTAACTTATATGAAGCTAACAATCTGTTCACTGTAATAATCTTACATTGCCAATTGCCACCCTTTAAAGCCGCGAATGTTACCCTTCATAATGATCCTTTTGTTCGATACCAAGGTGCTTTCTGCGAACCAACAATTCTCTGAATCCCTTTCAAATAATCTTAATCCCTTAATTCCACCCCTTTGCTTTTGCAGGTTTCCTTCAAACTGGAATCTTGTAGTAAGTGTTTGATGTTATGTTTCTTATAGTATATTCTACCTCTTCTAATGCTACAGTATATTTTTCTTTCAAAACAGGAGGATTTAGGTTATTAAATAGTTTAACGTTTATTCATACAAATATATCATTTTATAGTACTTTCATAATGAATAATATAATGAAACTTAAGTCAATAAAATAAGTAACTATAAGAAACTAGAATTAGTATTTAATCAGATGCTTGAAATTGGTTGAAACTACGCACTACAGCGTTTTCAATGTGAATTTTGATTAATTTATTTTTCGATGTAGACTAATTACTAATTACTGACCACGTTAATAACCTTAATTATCATTGCTTCTTCCGTTTGATAGGTATTTTCTTTTTTTCTTTCCTATCTTCGGAGTAAGTTAGTAGTCTAACGTAATCTTCGGAGTCTGTTTTCCTCTCCAAATCCTTTAATTATCTACTTTTTCTAAACATAGATCTGATATTTGTGGCTGCCGGTATAATCCCTGCGTTTTATATCGTCTTTTATCCTCTAGTTTTTAAACTAAAGTCAAATAGTATATTATGTTACTAGGCTGTGAAGTGAGTTTTTTCTTTACCACCGCAATTACATTTACTGTCGAGCGAAGTGAGATCATCTATGAATGAAATCTATGTGTCACACTAATTGGCCGACATTTTTGTTACAATTGATAAACATTATTTTAATTATTAATGAACATGATTAAAACTTTTTTTACAGGCTGTTATTTTATTTTTGGTGTTATGACTCTTTCTTTGTTATTATGATAAACTATATTGGGTATAACTTTTATTGTTAAAAATATATGTAGTTTTAGAATGTATACCATAAATAACGTGACCATTGATGTTTATGCATTTATCTTTTTATTTCATTCAGATGAAAAGTTATTGGTGGGTATAAAGCGTTTCCTCTCGTTTTTTAGGGTTTCGTTGGTAAAACCAAAAAAAAGAAACCCTTATAGTTTCGTTCCTGTGTCCGTCTGTCACTCTGTACGGTTCCAATAACTTTTGAACCAAAAAAGATAAAAACGTGAAACTTTCCAGTATAAAAAATCGTTTTGACGCGCACACAGGAAAAATATAGCGAACTCAATATTATCAGCTGTTCAAATTCAAAATGGCGGATAATTCACGTCGCGAAAAAAATATATTTTTTTTAAATTTTGAGTGGGGTATCAAATGAAAGGTATTGAAGAGTAGAATAGAAATATATATACCACTTAGGGATAGTGGTTAATTTTCAGCGCCATTTTGTCAA
Organism: Gerris lacustris; assembly: GCA_951217055.1. Lineage (NCBI taxonomy): Eukaryota > Metazoa > Arthropoda > Insecta > Hemiptera > Gerridae > Gerris > Gerris lacustris. The sequence goes on from OX578277.1 coordinate 87,438,945, forward strand.
AAAACATCGAAATTTTGCGTGTCCCCCCCCCTAAAATCGTATTTCCGCTATTACTAAAAATATAGAAAAATATGCAAAATGTGTGGTCTGCTGGGCCATAGAAAAAATAAGATTAGCAATCTGATCTGATTTACTGGAAATTCAAGATGGCGGATAATTCATGTCACTCGAAAAAAAATATTTTTTTAAAATTTTGAGTGGGGTATCAAATAAAAGGTATTGAAGAGTAGAATAGAAATATATATACCACTTAGGGATAGTGGTTAATTTTCAGCGCCATTTTGTCAAAAAACATCGAAATTTTGCGTGTCCCCCCCCCTAAAATCGTATTTCCGCTATTACTAAAAATATAGAAAAATATGCAAAATGTGTGGTCTGCTGGGCCATAGAAAAAATAAGATTAGCAATCTGATCTGATTTACTGGAAATTCAAGATGGCGGATAATTCATGTCACTCGAAAAAAAATATTTTATTTAAATTTTGAGGGGGGTATCAAATGAAAGGTATTGAAGAGTAGAATAGAAATATATATACCACTTAGGGATAGTGGTTAATTTTCAGCGCCATTTTGTCAAAAAACATCGAAATTTTGCGTGTCCCCCCCCCTAAAATCGTATTTCCGCTATTACTAAAAATATAGAAAAATACGCAAAATGTGTGGTCTGCTGGGCCATAGAAAAAATAAGATTCGCAATCTGATCTGATTTACTGGAAATTCAAGATGGCGGATAATTCATATCACTCGAAAAAAAATATTTTTTTTAAATTTTGAGGGGGGTATCAAATGAAAGGTATTGAAGAGTAGAATAGAAATATATATACCACTTAGGGATAGTGGTTAATTTTCAGCGCCATTTTGTCAAAAAACATCGAAATTTTGCGTGTCCCCCCCCCTAAAATCGTATTTCCGCTATTACTAAAAATATAGAAAAATATGCAAAATGTGTGGTCTGCTGGGCCATAGAAAAAATAAGATTAGCAATCTGATCTGATTTACTGGAAATTCAAGATGGCGGATAATTCATGTCACTCGAAAAAAAATATTTTTTTAAAATTTTGAGTGGGGTATCAAATGAAAGGTATTGAAGAGTAGAATAGAAATATATATACCACTTAGGGATAGTGGTTAATTTTCAGCGCCATTTTGTCAAAAAACATCGAAATTTTGCGTGTCCCCCCCCCTAAAATCGTATTTCCGCTATTACTAAAAATATAGAAAAATATGCAAAATGTGTGGTCTGCTGGGCCATAGAAAAAATAAGATTAGCAATCGTATCTGATTTACTGGAAATTCAAGATGGCGGATAATTCATGTCACTCGAAAAAAAATATTTTATTTAAATTTTGAGGGGGGTATCAAATGAAAGGTATTGAAGAGTAGAATAGAAATATATATACCACTTAGGGATAGTGGTTAATTTTCAGCGCCATTTTGTCAAAAAACATCGAAATTTTGCGTGTCCCCCCCCCTAAAATCGTATTTCCGCTATTACTAAAAATATAGAAAAATACGCAAAATGTGTGGTCTGCTGGGCCATAGAAAAAATAAGATTCGCAATCTGATCTGATTTACTGGAAATTCAAGATGGCGGATAATTCATATCACTCGAAAAAAAATATTTTTTTTAAATTTTGAGGGGGGTATCAAATGAAAGGTATTGAAGAGTAGAATAGAAATATATATACCACTTAGGGATAGTGGTTAATTTTCAGCGCCATTTTGTCAAAAAACATCGAAATTTTGCGTGTCCCCCCCCCTAAAATCGTATTTCCGCTATTACTAAAAATATAGAAAAATATGCAAAATGTGTGGTCTGCTGGGCCATAGAAAAAATAAGATTAGCAATCTGATCTGATTTACTGGAAATTCAAGATGGCGGATAATTCATGTCACTCGAAAAAAAATATTTTTTTAAAATTTTGAGTGGGGTATCAAATGAAAGGTATTGAAGAGTAGAATAGAAATATATATACCACTTAGGGATAGTGGTTAATTTTCAGCGCCATTTTGTCAAAAAACATCGAAATTTTGCGTGTCCCCCCCCCCCTAAAATCGTATTTCCGCTATTACTAAAAATATAGAAAAATATGCAAAATGTGTGGTCTGCTGGGCCATAGAAAAAATAAGATTAGCAATCTGATCTGATTTACTGGAAATTCAAGATGGCGGATAATTCATGTCACTCGAAAAAAAATATTTTTTTAAAATTTTGAGTGGGGTATCAAATGAAAGGTATTCAAGAGTAGATTACAAATATATATACCACTTATGGATAGTGTTCAATTTTCGGCGCCATTTTGTCAAAAAAACTTTTCTCTCCCCCCCCCCTCCCCTATTCTAATTTTGTGTTCACAATACCAACGAAACCCTTTTTACGTGAGACTTCACGCCTTACCAATTTATATATAAATAAATAAAGGAATAAATGAAATTGAGTTATATCAATAAAGAGAACAAACAAAACGCTCTAACGACTAGAGAGGTGAAGAGGAAAATGTTTTTTCATGTAAATCTTTTGAATGAATTTTATATTAGATATATAGATATATATTTACCAGAGAATAAAGTGATTGATGAATGACCCGTATATATTTTTTAAGCTTTATTATGCGTAGTAAAGATAACAAAAAACGTCATAAAATTCCTCACGGCGAAGAGCAGATGTGACATTAGAAATGATTTTAAGATAAAAAGGATTTTATACAGCCAATTAAATGTTTAAGGTCATTTTAATTTTAGTGTAATACTTTCTACAAATTTTACCTATCGTTGTTTTAATGATAAGAGATTTAAAATATAATAGATTTAGAGTATACATGACTAGCCTTTTAGCCCGTGGCAACGGGCAGAATAAATGTGGTTGCCTTAGAGAGAAACACTTTATTTACAAAAATAACAGTGATGCTGCCCAAATAGAATGGGTTGCTAAACACACAGCGTACTGATCTATCGTGAGACATTAATTAAATAATTAAAATAATATTCTGTACAATTAATTAAATGACATTGAAAAAATAATTACAAGGTCAGTCGTCGCCATCGTCGGGACACTACTCAATTATGAATGAACAAATGATTAATTCAAATATAAATTTAAAAAAAAAAAAAAAAATGCAAGAAAAAGATCTGAAAAATCATTTGTTATATTCAATAAGAATGAGTATCGCGGTCTCCAGTTATACATAAACCCAAAGAGCCACGCGATGTCTAGTTAATTCTTATTAATTGCATTCAAAGAAAGAGTTGAGAGATAATTAGTTATATTTAAAATGAATGAGTCTCGCGCTGTCCAGTTATACTTAAACAGAAGAGCCACGTGATGTCTAGTTATTTCTAAATAATTTATAGATAAAAATATATATACTGTTTAAATAGAAAGTTTTAGGCCATAGTGTTCACCTCGAACGGAGAGCACAGTGGTAGACTCGATGCTACGCGTGGAGGTCACAGGTTCAAATCTAGGATTTAGCTCATCAATTTTTAACGTTATTAATCATTTCGAGGTGCGTCGCCGTCGTCGTCGCCGTTGTCAGGCACTACTCAATTATATAAAAGATACAACAATGTTCGGTTATAACGATCTGTTTTACTAGGTCCCTTGAAGATCGTTATAAACGAATTTCACTGCATATGTATTTTATTATTTTTACTTACGTATTTAGATTATTTATTTGTAATGTATCTTTTTTATACCATAAGTACAATAAGTACATTGCAAATTAACAATAAGAAATACACATGCTGTTATCATGATGTGAACAACGATCTAGCAACAAAGCACAATTTAAGTCAAGTATAAAATAAAGTTAATTGTTATTTAATGGAGAAGTAAAAGGGTTATATTGTGTTAAATGGTTTTATCTGGTCAGTTGTATATAAAGCATATTGCGAGTTTAGTTTAGCCATTGTCTCATTCTGGTGTCTGTTGCTCTCTCAAAGTATTAAAGTTAATCTGAGCAGATAGTCCCCAGAGTAATAGAATGTCTGCCTGCCTCACTACCGATAACCCCTTGCCTCTCTGTGTTGGATAACTCGCACAACATGTCCCCTTATAATACCTTCTATCCCTCCTCATATTTCTCCAACAAAGCACCTTTTTACCGCCTTCTACCCCATTTTCTCCTTTAAAAAAAAGGCCTAAGCTAAAAAGATAATATATAAAGTAAACACTAAATCAACCTGTAACGAAAAATTGTTCAATTCAACCTTATTTATTTTCTACCTGTTTATATATTAGTTTTTAACGCATCTCTCTATAGCTTAGTTGCTACAAGTTACAAAATAACGGTACAAAATTGACGCACAACCATATTTTGCTTGCGAGCATACCGAATGTAACGTTAGCTATGTATCGTTCCAAAGAACTAACATTTTTTAGATATCCTGTTTCAAAAATTCTATGGAGGAAATGTTTGGTTCCGTGTGTCTCTGTCGATGTGTCTGTCGCTCAATTTTTGCGAACCCCAACATATCTTAAACACTACTCAACTGAGTTTATTGAAATTTCGATGGAAGGTCATAATTAGCCCCCCGTTGTTTCAACCTTCTGCGCCTACTTGTATCTCTTCCACATGCACACAAACATACATTTATTTACACCTATATCATCAAAAGCACTTATCTGATTTTTATATATATGTATATATATTAGTGAGTAAACTATATGTATGTATATATATTAGTGAGGAAAATGTAATTAAAGATGGTTTAAACTAAATCTATTAAGGGTTTAATTGAACGTCGTATAGATGGAATGTAAATTTATCTGGAGGTGCTCATGAGAAATATTATGATCCTTGTAATTTCAGCCTAAGACTTATTTTTCACGGAGGATCAGGGCAGGTTTATATTTGGGGAGGCATTTATTACCACATCCGCACAGACCTTGCTGTGGTAGCATACTTCCAAAAAGTATATAAAGAACATCTTTGAAGAGCATGTGGTCAAATTTGCCCCTTACATGAGCGAATGATGAATCGTTAAGTTGGCACTTGTAAAGACGCTGGCAGAGGTTTGAGCTGGAGTTGACCATGTTCCTTAAAGCTTTCAGTTTTCTATCCCACATCAAAAAGATCCGGCGCAAGCTTGCTAGTGCCAAGCTTTTCCTTCGCACATTGGCCACATGATATTTATAGTATTATCTTTCGTCGAAAAATATTTATATATACTTTTTAAATACGTCGAGATTATTTTTTAATATTTTTCAGTTTAGTGTGTACAATGTCGATAAGGATTAATGATCATGCATTAGAGATTTTAGAACTTTATCAGGCAGTGAAGTATAATGAGGATGCAAGTGTGTAGCCCAATACATAGATGCTTCCTTGTGATGTGCGAAAGAACAGCGAATGTTGGATGCAACATTCATTGGCTTACCCATTTGAGCCAATATGTGAAGCCATCTTTACCCACATAAAGTTAAAAAAACTAGGAACAAATATTATCTATAAAATAGATTTGTGGTGTTAATTTTGTTCACCAGTTTATTTATGTATACAGTTTTGTTAGTTCGCAAAATGTAAGTATAAACATTCGAATGTCTGCGATATAATTTTAATGAAATAATAATCCTAATAGGGTTATTGAGGTAATGATCTTATTTTGAATATTTTATGCTAAGAATTATAAAGTGATTTTTAAGAAAACTAAAAATAATAAGCGAGAAATTGAATTTTGTTAAAAGAGGGTAGGTATGATTACCGGAATTGGGAGTAGGTGCAAGAGAAGATAAAAGTGGTGGAAAATAGAAGCTGAGGATGTTGAGGGAATATGGAAGTAGGCAGGTGAGCTAAACTGGGAAGCTGGGGCTTAGCTTCAAGAATTTTATGAGTAACTTGGGAATGGTAATGGTTCTGAGGCCAAGGAAGGAGACCCGAGAATAATCTATAAAAGATAGCCACACCAACTGCCTCACGGTTATTTTAACCTAAGGACAACGACCGTATCTCCTTATCATGTACGATCTTATATTTTACTATTATTTATTTATTTTCATTTGTTTTCAAAATACACCCCTCTCTTAGAAATATTATTTCGAATATAAACTAATTCTATAGAATTCATGGTATAAATGTTTTTGCTTTTAATTTCAGTGAGGCTCACTAGAAATATGATAATCGTATGAGCGTAGATCCATAAACACGCCACATCTTAGTATTCGTATATTATTTATAATTAAACAATTAATATTAAATATGATTTTCAAATGCAGCAATATGTTTAATTTAACCTGCCAGCTGCTAAAGCGTTATGCTGATTTATGGCTGTTAACAATTGTGAGGAAACTTATATGATTTTTTATTAAACACCTAATAAATTTTATCTATTTAAAACATTCAGTCGAATCCTGTTCTATCGTGCGGTGTCGTGAAAAACCAGGAATATTTCCACCCTCTCAGGTGACATTTAGTCAGCCAAGTTATATGCGACGTTGTTCTTTCTTTTTCTTCCTCTGGGTTTCTCTACCTTCAGACATAGGTTATTGGGCTGTCCGACACAATGTAGATATTGGTCATCCAGTGTATCTAAGCGGGCCATCGAAATGAGTTCTCCACTCCACAGTCGATGTAAGTGGTTGGATTTTCAACACCAGACCATCCTTTCTAAATGGACTTAGGCCTCATTCGCACTAGAGATTCCGGAATGCGATTCGTATGAGATTCTCAAATCGAGTATCCCGTCCCCGTGAGCCGCCTCGATTCTTTTTAGAATTCTTCTTAGAAAGCGGCTCATGATACATTGCGCTATATGGGCCCATTCAGACTAGGCGATTCTGAATCGCATTCTCCTTCAATCCTCTTGCTATTTATTTTCTTTAAATAAAATACGTTAATTATAAATTCATAATAATTACTGTAATATCATTAATTATAATATTTTATTATAAATAATTTTATTTACGTTGCATAAAATATTGCAATTATATAAATATATTAATAAATTAATGTAATATATTATTTAATATATATATTTTTTTTCAATTGTTTTATTTACTTTAAATAAAATAGGTTAATTATGAATATAATAATAAATAAAATATAATTAATTATTTAAAAATTAAATACATATATATGTTAGTGTATAATAAAAGTGGGATCAAAACTAGGAAAAGTGGGGGGAAGAAGCCACCGAGATACTGAATCTTGATACTTTTTTGAATCTCATACACGAATCGCATTCCGGAATCCCAGTGTGAATGAGCCCTTACTCACCTGTCTTGTTCGCTTCTTTCTATCGATATCTTCCTGTGATTCTATTTCTACGACTCTGAACTTCTTAATCAGAGCCCAGGATCCAAAGTCATACGTCATAGTTAGCTAATTCACGGTTTTATATTCACGGTTTTTTATTCACGGTTTATATTCACGGTTGTATATTTTATATACGGTTATTTTCGTCTTTTGATCGTCTTCTCTTTGCTGATAATCCCTGGTTCGAGGCGTGGAAAAAGACTTGTCATAGTAAATTATTTATATAGGGTTTACATAAACGTGGACGGATCTTATTAAAATTTATTAAAAGTAGATTTATCAGGTCACAAATTCATTTCCATTTATGTGTGGAATACTGTACCGGGCACATGCATGTACACCACGACTTCGGTTACAAGCCTGAACCCGCTCAACAATACTCAGTAGGTATAGTTGAGACAGAGGTCTCGATTTGACTTACTCAAAAAGAAGAGATGAAATCGGAAAGAGAAAATATCAGTGTGTGTGCTTAGTGCTTGTATTGTGCACGCTGATTCGGATTCAGACTGAGATTAGGAAATTCGACCGAAGAATGCCGCACTGAAGATGAAATGTGAGGTCGTGTCTTAACACATTTTTTGACCAGGTTCAAGCTTGTAACCGCAGACATTGGTGGGCACATGCCAGATATAGTGTTCAACATAAATCGGAATATATTTTTGTGACCTGATGATGCAATAATTTTTGTAAATAAGCCTACTTTTAATAGGTATTGGGAACAAGAAATCTATCCATACTTATGTAACTCCCTATATTATACATATTTATGTATTACGGTTTTAGTTTAAGTTCCGCAAAAAAACGAAAAAAACTTTTATTTTGCACTCAGAGATATTGTTATTTTTGTTAAATTTCGTCATAATCTATAAGGTAAAGCAATGTTTATTTCTTATTTTTCCACTTCAAAGGTACAAAGGGTTATTGCATCTGCAGACTTATTACTTCATTTTTTTCATCTGTTGAGGAAAAAAATGTTATCTTGAAAACTTTGATGTTTTATACAATATAAAGCAATAAATCTTTTTCTGCAGTTCCGTTTTTTGTTTATCAGGGGAAAAGTTGAACTTTATTTTATTATATTTATAATTGTTCATAAATATTACTCTTATATATTGTCTCTTGCAAAAATAAAAACAATAAATATTTACTAGCAAACCTAAGAACTAGAATCACAAGGCCAATTATAATTTAATTTCCTTTTTTTATTATTATTAATATTTTTCAAAGTTATCTTACCAGTAAAATAGTAAGTACAACTTAAAACTATATTACTTTATAAAGTATTAATTTATTGTTAAACATTTTTAGGGTGAAGTTTTAACTCTATGATTTTCCATCCTAATTGTTCCTTGTATAGAGAATTTTTATTATCCTCTCTGTCTATCGGTCTGCTTGTTTATCAACATTTTTGCCGAACAACCATTTTTTAAATCAACTTCTCCGATTTCGGTAGTGTGTCTAAAGTTAGTTCAATGATGGTCCCATATGAATAAATCTTTTGCATATATTGCTTCCACTCGCGAGTTAAGCAATATAGAATGCTGACTCTGGCAATACTTAAAAACACTGACAACCACATACACTCTCAACTTAATCTTGACGTCAGAGCTGCTATGTATATATAAGCTTACCACAACCTAGGCCCTAGGCTATGATAGGCATTATGATTTTATACTTCGCATTATTATTTTATTACTAAAGCACTTCAACATTATATTGTAACTTCTCTTTCATTTACTGTGCATTTTCATATGTTAATTCTTGCCGTTGTATTTTATATACTCCTATGTGAGTTAGTTGTTGTCTCCAACACTGACCCAAATTTTAGAGGTTGTTTTTGTAGTTGTAATTTTTATATGTGTGTTCATTAAAAATAAACCTTTTTAAAAAGGCTTACTGGTGAGTGATTGACATAATTCACGCAAGCGTTAACGTTTATAAAATTATAATATACGAGTATCTTCGAAAAAATATTTTTTTCAATAGAATATTCTTTAAACTACCCATCTGATTTTAACATAAGATTTAAATTTTACGAGTTCTACGCATATTGCTTCCCCTCACCCATTAACCTAATTTGATTAGTCATACTCGGGGAAACTATGTGCCACACTAATTGGAAAACTTTTTTACGTAGTTTATATAATAATTTCATGTTTCTTTGAAAAAATGTTTTAAAATTATTTTATGTAGATAAAATCTTACCATTAATAAAGTTGAAGTGTTAAATTTAATCTTGAAATATTTTGCATGTTGCGTAGTTTTTCTTTTGTTTTTTTACCTCCCGATCAAAGAAGTATTTGGTTGTGAAATTACGATGAAGTTATTAAATACGTATTGCAAACGATTAATTATGAATTACTGAAATCTAATGTTTATTTTTTTGTTATTGTAGTACAGTATGACCTTGTGATATATATATATATATATATATATATATATATATATATATATATATATATATATATATATAAATATATATATATATATATATATATATATATATATATATATATATATATATATATATATATATATATATATATATATTAGCCCTTTCAAGTAACCTCTCTATCAATCAAACGCAGGCATAATATTCTACTGATAACAGAACAAGTAAAATCTAGTACAGGGTGTTGCATGATTTGGTCCTATAGGAGAACGCATACTTTATTTTATTCATACTTTATAATTTATTCATACTTTTTATGTAATGCATTTTATTCATACTTTATAATTCCCTGCTTATTGTTGTTGATCTGAAGTGACTTTTCAATTTATTATATAAAGAATATTGATTGTATTTTTACTACGTTTTTTATTAGCAAGCTTTCTTGTTAGTTTGTTTGTCCAGCACAAATCTTGCAATCGATTTTTAACTAACTTCCCGAGTAGCTAGACATTTGAAACTTTTAGAATATCTCAGAACACGATGACAATGCAATATTTTAATACTTTTAGCAGAATTTAATTCGTTTTCAGAAAATTTTGCTGTATGGAAAGTTAGTTCTGAAAAAATACGCAAGTTATTTTATTTGTTTTGACATGTCCCATATTTACAACTAGCTGAATACCCGTGCTTCGCTACGGGGTGTTTTATTTTCAATTTAATGGATTTATAAACTACCATCAAGAAACATTTAAATTATTTTACAAAGCGAGAATATCTAGATTCTATCAATCCCCCTTATTTCTTTACCCCCTCCGCTTTGATAAGATAATTTGCTAGGATCCCAAATTAGTAATTGATTCCGACTCCTGAAGAAAAATTCTAAAAAATTTAAAAAGGAAAAGCAGTAGTATTTTCCTTCTGTTTTATTAACTATTGTCCTAATATCTAAAATTAAATTAAATGTTTTTTTTGACAGCGATTGAATAGTAGTATCTTTAACAGTTCTTTCTACAGAAATTTCCACAAAAGATAAAATATTTTCAGTAGTTTCTTATGCAATTTTGGTTGAATACATTTTTTATAAAAATGAAATTAGAATTTTGAAATCTATTTAGAAGCCCCGTTCTCTGCCCCATATAAAGCTATTAAAACGTCTTATAGCCTATACCACCCGCAGAATTGAGCTTAACATTGTACCCAAGAACCTCTAAAATCTCTTCAGCCATTTGAACGTGATTAAAACACAGACAAACAGATATGATATTTTCTAAACTCAAATTCATTGTCAGGACTACTCATTTAGTGGAAATACAAAATTTGAGCCCAATCGGATAAATGTAAAGTCACAACAATTATTAGTTTGTTATACATAGATATAGATATATTTTTCCATTTTACCCCCCTAAATGTGCATAACAACAATTACTGTACTCTTAAAGAGCTTTTCAACGGTATGCATCGTGAAGTGTTTTCATTACTTTGACATCTGTACCCTGTACCCCTACTTGCCCTTTTTTTTTGACCTTCCCCTTGCTTTAAAGGTCAAGTGTGCAAATTTTCATCGAAATCGGACTAAAACTGTAGAGTTGAATAATGAACACACACACACAAACATCCGTTGACTTTTCTACTATACGTTGACATTTCTTTTTTAGGGTCCGTAGGAAAAACCAAGGACCCTTATATTTTTCCTGCGTGTGTCTGTCCGTCCGTCCTCTCGCGTGCTCTCACGGCTACACCTTTCGTCCGATCACTTTGAAATTTGGCATGTATGTGTCTTGTACCTGCCCAGATATTTTAAAAATATAGCGACTTAAAAAAAATATTTAAAAAAAAAATTAGGGTAAAAAAACTTAAGGGTTAATTTTTTTTTTTTTTTTTTTTCGACACCGTAAGGGGTATCATATGAAAAGGTACGTCGAGCTGATTACAAAAATATATAATTCTTTAGTTATAACTTTGAGAGGGCGAGCGTAGGCGAGTTTGAAGTGGGTTTGAAACGTGTCCCCCCCCCCCCCCCCCCCTCTATCTCGCTTATGTGAAGTGCAAAAAATCTGAAAAAATTCCTGAATATTCTTTGACCAAAAGTAGAGATACCACTTTTTGGAAATTTCGAAAAAAATATTATTTTATTTTTTATTGACAAAATAGTTTTTTTTTATAATTATGGTCTTTTCGATGTATTTATATGGTTGTAGTCCGGTTCAGTGGCAAAAAAATACTTAATCAGAGTGTGTTTTGAGAATATCAGACCCTTAGAATGGTTCAAAGTAAGCTTTTTAGCATTTTAAAAAAACACTGTTTATACACTTTACAGTTAAACACTATATAGTGTGGCCTACGGACCCTTGCTGTGTGCTGACTAGCACACACTTGACCTGTTTATTTACCCCTCTTCTAAATTAAAATTTGACAAAAACGTACATTACAACAATTATTTTTCTCTTAAAGAGCCTTTCAACGGTTTGCATCATAAAGGGTATTCATTACTTTGACATTTGTACCCCGTACCCCCGTGTACCAAAATCAAAATTTCGCAAAATCCTTTCTTAGTAGGTGTCTATATGAATAGAGTATATTCTAAAAATGTCAAGTCTCTCGGTTAAGCAGATTTTGCTGTACGTTGATTCTATGTCAGTCAATCATGACTTTGTCGATCTTGAAGGTCATAGCAATGACAAATGTGGTAGAGGAGGGGGTGAGCCAGGTGAGCGTTCAAGTTTAATCCCTAGCCCTTATCTTTCTCTTAATTGTCAATCATACTACCTAGTATGACGTCACAAAGGCGCCCGTGAAACTTTAAGTCATTACATTTATTAAAAAAGGTAACAATTAAAATCGATTTATGGAAGCGAATAACCTTACGTCACACACACCTAGGTTAACTTGCACCTTGTCATTTTAAGTTTACTTGTATTAACCTTCATTTCTAATGGGATCATGTCATACAACCAATGAATTTCTTACTATTTGGCTGGAAACTTGATAAAGTCAATTCCCTCCATCCTAAATGAAAATATAACAAAAATGTACATAACAACTATTACTTCATTCTATAAGAGCTTTCCTAACTTTTGTATGCCATACCCCTGTGAAACAAAATTTAAATTAGGACTTACCCCATTATACTCGCATAAAAGATTTTTCCAATTTCACCCCCTCCTAAATGAAAATATAACAAAATTGTCCATATCAACGATTACTCAATTACTGTACTCTTAAAGAGCTTTTCAACGATATTCATCATTAAAAGTATTCATTACTTTGACATTTGTACCCCGTACCCGTGTGTACCAACATTTTAACTTCATAATCTCATATAGGCAGTGACCTTCCCCTTCTTTTGAAGGAAAGTGTGTAAATTCATCAAATTGGGATAAACTGTAGATTTGTATAAAAGACACTCATAGCCACTCTTCATATATATAAGATAAAAGACACTCATAGACACTCTTCATTTATATAAGATGTAGTTATACATATGTTTCCATTTTACCCCCTCCTAAATGAAAATATGACAAAACTGTACATAACAACAATCACTGTACTTTTAAAGAGCTTTTCAACGATATGCATCATTAAAAGTATTCATTACTTTGACATTTGTACCCCGTACCCCTGGGCAAAAAATAAAAATTTCGCAAAATCCTTTCTTAGTGGATACCTATGATATGAACCGAGTATATCCTCAAAATTTCAAGTCTCTCAGTTAAGCAGATTTTGCTGTGCGTTGATTCTATGTCAGTCAGTCAGTCAATCAGGACATTGCCACTTATATCTATCTATCTATATATATAAAAGTCAACGTATGTGTGTGTGTGTGTGTGTGTGTGTGTGTGTGTGTGTGTGTGTGTTTGTTCTTTATACAAATCTACAGTTTTAGTCCGATCTCGATGAAAATTTGCACACTTGACCTTCAAAGCAAGGAAACAATCAAGGTCTACATGAATTTTCGAAATTTCAATTTTGGTACACAGGGGTACGGGGTACAAGTAATAAATACGGGGTCAAAGTAATGAATACCCTTCATGATGCATATCGTTGAAAAGCTCTTTAAGGGTACAGTAATTGTTGTTATGTACACGTTTGTCATATTTTCATTTAGGAGGGGGGGGGGGGTAAAATAGAAAAATATAGCTATATCTTATTTGTTCTTTATACAAATCTACAGTTTTAGTGCATTTAGGGGGTAAATGGAAAAATATATCTAAAAGTCAACGTATGTGTGTATGTTCTTTATACAAATCCATAGTTTTAGTCCGATCTCGATCAAAAAATGCACACTTGACCTTCAAAGGAAGAAAGAATCAGTGTCTACATGAATTTTCGAAATTTAAATTTTGGTACACAGGAAACAGGGTACAATAATGAATACGGGGTCAAAGGACTGAATACCCTTTATTATGGATATCGTTGAAAAGCTCTTTAAGATTACATTAATTGTTGTTATGTACAGTTTTGTCATATGTGTTTTCATTTAGGAGTGGGTAAAATGGAAAAATATAGCTATATCTTATATAAAAAGAAGAGTGTCTGTATGAGGGTATGTCTTTTATACAAATCTACAGTTTTATCCCAATTTGATGAATATTTACTCACTTTCCCTTCAAAGCAAGGGGGAGGTCGCTGTCTACATGAATTTTCGTAATTTAAATTTTGGTACAAAGGGGTACGGTGTAAAAGTGTCAAAGTAATGGATTCCCTTCATATGATGCATATCGTTGAAAAGCACTTTAAGAGAAAAGTAATTGTTGTTATGTACAATTTTATTTAGGGGGGGGGGTAAAATGGAAATTTATAGCTATATATATAAAAATCAATGTATGTGTGAGTATGTTCTTTATACAAATCTACAGTTTTAGTTCGATGTCAATAAAAATTTGCCCACTTGTCCTTCAAAGCAAGGGGAAAATTACAGCCTACATGAATTTTCGAAATTTAAGTTTGGTACACAGAGGTATGGTACAAGTAATGAATACGGGGTCAATGTAATGAATACCCTTCATGCTGCAAAAGCTCTTTAAGAGTACAGTAATAGTTTTTATGTACAGTTTAGTCATATTTTAATTTAGGGGGGGGGGGGGAATTTAGGATATTTGTAATTAGCTTATCAAAGAGGAGAGGAGGGGGTATAGAAATAGATGGGAGAGATAGAATCTAGATATTCTTGCATAGTAAAATAATTTATATGTTTCATTATGGTTGTTAATTAACTTATCTAATTACACTCCGTAGCGAAGCACGGGTACCCAGCTAGTTATAGATAAAAGACACTCATAGACACTCTTCATTTATATAAGATGTAGTTATACATATGTTTCCATTTTACCCCCTCCTAAATGAAAATATGACAAAACTGTACATAACAACAATTACTGTACTTTTAAAGAGCTTTTCAACGATATGCATCATTAAAAGTATTCATTACTTTGACATTTGTACCCCGTACCCCTGGGCAAAAAAATAAAAATTTCGCAAAACCCTTTCTTAGTGGATACCTATGATATGAACCGAGTATATCCTCAAAATTTCAAGTCTCTCAGTTAAGCAGATTTTGCTGTGCGTTGATTCTATGTCAGTCAGTTAGTCAATCAGGACATTGCCACTTATAATATAGATATTCATTTTGACGGGTTTCAAATTTGTGATTTTTTATTAAGATAAACATTGAAAGATAGTGAAACAGGAAAAGTAAACAAAGAAATAAATTAATTGACGTGTGACAACCAGGTTTGTTTACACTTGTGTCCTAGGTATCGGTTTATTTTTTCTGCATCTGTACATCTTTACTTGTGCACATTTTTCTATTTCTTCTCTTACTGTACCTACACGGGGGCATGGTTTAGATTCGGTGTTGGCGAGATCCGTTGTACAAAGATTTGTCCTTTTATAGGTTTAAGTTCAGCTCTCTAGATGGTTGTCATTTATGTGAAGTAAATAAATTCGTAACTATTTTTTTTTTTTCACAATCATTATATTATAACAATGACAATTATCAACACTACATATATGATTCAACAGAAAATTTAAAATCGTAGTATATAAAAAGTTCTTTTTATCTTGTAATTATTTGAGATAATCTGAGTCAATGATAATTATTTATTTAAAAAAAAAAAAAAATAGTCTAAAGGTTTTTCTTTAGTTAAAAGCATGTTTAGCATCTTAATGAACTCTGAGTTCACTCCTTTTTTTTTTTTCTTTTTTTTAAACTTGAGCAGAAATAAACATAATATTCTACATTTTATCAGTATCTTGTTAAAGTTATATTATTATTACAATTTTTATCTCTCAACAAAAAATACGTTATACTTTCATTTGAAAATATTTTATAATTGGATAAAGTTGCTTCAGCTTCCTGTACCACGGAAGTTTTAGAAAATTTATTACATAACTTAAAAAAGTCATCCTTTATAATTAAATATAAAATTAATAGTATTCAATATTTATTAATAACAATTTCTACTTAATTTATTTACTTTAATTTTTTCTTTAATAATTAATTTTATTTACGAGAGTTAAATGTTTACTAATCGAGTTATCAATTCACTTTATCTACTTTAACATAACGTTGATTCAACGAGTTTTCTCTGAATCTCTTCTACCTTAGATATTCTTGGAAGCTTTCTCAGACTGTTTTATCATTAAAAATACAATTTCCATTTTCTAATTCTATTCTCTCTTCTCTTCCAGTGATAATGAGTAAATTATTAAATGTATTTAATGAGTTGAAATTCGTTCTTCATATTCTGTTTTCTCTTTTCATTAATTATACACACTTTTTTGAAATTAAATATTTGTAAATTTTATTTAAAATAACTATACCTATTATTATTATTTTATTATAGAAATTAAAGAAAAAAATATACTCGTGTGTTTATAATATACTAGCCTTCACCCCGCGCTCCATGCAGGGCTCATGCTAGGTATTAGTGGCTGTTTCCTATTATCATGTAGGCCTAGCAATTAAATGAAATGCTTAAATAGATTTATTTTCAAAGCCTTCTAGGAATAGTATCAGGACTATATTATTCATAATTCATTCCGTTACTAAGAATACTGTCCTAATCGTAGTTTGGAGTCTATCTATATATTTAAAAAATAGCCAATAGAAACTAAGTAATTTTGTAATAAATAACAATACTAAGTACCGGTGTGGAAATCCCACACATGACTTCCATGAAATGTTGTGGTGTCAATACGTGAGCAAGAGAGAACTTAGTGTAAACTACATCGTACAAACAGCTAATATCGATTATAGTTTTGCAATACAATCCGGTATTTCAAAAACGGCCAAGTTTCAGAAATTAAATCGGTCAATTATTGCACACGATATTAGAGCTCAAAGTCGAAAATTTAACAAAAAACTGAAAAACATGTCTCTATTTAAGGTAGAAGGGATGGTCCTACGACAAAAAGTCATAGGACCAAAGTTGTAGATCTTTTAAAATCAGTTACCGCTGGTGTTATCCGCTTTTCGGTACGACTTACAGTTTAGCCGCAATTTGGTTCCGAAATAAATCGGTCAATTATTTCGAATAATATAAGAGCTCGAAGTCGAAAATTTAACAAAAATGACTATTTAAGGTAGAAGGGATGGTCCTACGACAAAAACTCATATAACAAAAGTTGTAGATTATTTAAAATTGGTTAAACTGGTGTTATCCGCTTTTCGATACGACTTTCAGTTTAGCCGCAATTTGGTTCCGAAAAAACCTTTTAAAAAACACTAAAATACCAATATCTCCCAAACCGCTTGTCCGATTTTGCTCAAAAAGTATAGGTACAATCTACCATATAGGACACATGTATACCCCAAAGGAAATTGAAATCAAATAAAGCCTACTAAAGTTATCGTCGACAGACCGATTTCGTGCTTAAGTGACTGTAGCTCCAAAACGTCGTAAGCTACGATGTTCGGGTTTGCGCCATCAGTTTTTCCGTCCAAAGTTCTAAAAAATGCCGAAAACCGCATCTCAATACGATGTCTTGAAGCGATGTTATAAAGGTTTTAAGTTCCGAACGAACGTACGTACGTACGTACGTACATACATACGTACGCACAGACATACATGTATATGAAACGGATTTCAATGATATCCCCGGGTCCGTAAGACCCCTCCTTCACAGAGATCTCGGAATCACGTTTTGGAGGGTATCACCATACTTCCATTTTCATGGAAGTAAAAAAGCTATAATAAATAAGAAAATAAACTTAGTAAAAACCAGTTAGACTGGGAAATCATTGAACAATCATCAACCATGATGGTGTATTAATTTATAATACAATACGGCAGTTGCTCCAGTAAATATTTAATAACTCTAGTTCTAGGAAAAATTAATAAAATAATAAATACTCAATTTAAAGAGCAGTAGTATGAGGTTTAAGAACCCCCAATCAAAAATTAAATCAGTCGACAATTGCGGACGCCATAAGAGCTCAAATTCCAAAATTAAAAAAAATAGCTCTATTTAAGGTATAGAACCGATGGAGGTACTATAAAAAGTCATAGAACCAATGATGAAGATCTTTTACCATCAGTTACCGCTGGTGCAATCTGCTTTTCGATTCAACTTACCGTTTTGCCATAATAAGCCTCCAAAGAAACATTAAAGTTATTAAGCGAGAGAAGGGATATGGTGCTCCATTCCTTATCTTGGTTCTATTTCGGACCAACATACAACATACAAGTACAAAGTAGGATTCAGCACAAATAATTCCTTGAAAGCTCAACTAAGTAGCGTGAAAGATCCGGTTCCTAGTGAAAATAGGAGTGGTGTATACATCATAACGTGTGGCGGCTGCGATGTGGAATACGTCGGACAAACGGGCCGCAACTTCAAGGTGCGAGCGAAGGAGCATCTTGAAGCGTTCTAGTAGAACGTTCAATCAGCACATTACCGAGTATAATCATGTACACGCTCAGCACAAGATCGGCTTCCTCCACTTCGCGGGAAAAGGACGTAAGCTGGATTCTTTGGAAAACTTGGAGATCCTACGGAGTATACGTAGAGCCGGTGATAACAACATTAATGAGAGAAGGGAGTCTTCTTCACTGATAAGGGCAGTGGCTTCTTTTCCAGTTCGGATCAGTCTCGCGTCGATCTCCGACATGAATTGACTCACCTCTCACTAAATGTTTTTATTAATATAATCCTTTTTCTTCCGCTTTAGGTAGGCTAGCTTGGTTAACTTGCTTTATTTTATTTATTTATTTATATTTATTTTTTGTTATTCGTATTATAATGAATAGCTTTTGCATTTTTGGTTGTCTATTGTTTTTAAATTTGTTGAGTGTGATCATGTTTAACTCAACTTTGACTTTTTAACTTGTTAACTTATTTTGTTTATATATGTTCACCGATTAGTTTTTTGCTTGACCTTGTTAGTTACTTGTTTTTGTTAGCCTACTGTGTATGTTTGTAAGTTTTAATTATTATGGATGTTTTACTTAGTTCAGAATATTTTTGCTTGTTCTTAGGCACTGATGATGGCCTTTTGAGGGCTGAAATCTGCTTTGCGATTAAAGTATTTATTTCACGTGGAGAGACAGCTTGTTTTAATTCTATTAAAATAATGTCCACCATCTTTAATTTTTTAAGGGGGGGATACATTTTTCGAACGAAGTTCATTATGGCACGTTCTGGAGCCCGGGAGTGAATCCAAAAAAACGACCAAAATCACCGTCGCACAAAACCAAGCGTCACGAAATCTACCGATGACGATAACTTGAGTAAAAGATGACCAAGTTAGTTGAAATTTGGTACACATGTTCATTTTACTAATGCCCAGGCTGAGTTGGTTGGACCACGTTATCCGCCCAAGCGTTACGGGCACGCTTGCGTAAACGTAAGCTCCAAATTTTAAATTGGAGTTTTAGGACGGGAAAAATTCTAACTTCATCTATTTAATGAGACAATCAACTTTTAGAAATATTTTTTTTAGTAAAACTAACACCGACAATTATATGAAGTGATAAAGATCACTAAATTTATTAAAGCGGTCCTAAACATTTAAAATAAAGAAAACAACGTTTTTACCGATATCTTACGTTGCTAACGTAACGATTCTAATAAAACTTTTTACACATCGTCTAAAGTACAATTGAAAAAGGCACTACGAAAAACCTACTACGATTTCATTACTTGAAACGTTTCGACCCTTATTTGAAAGACATCTTAAGTCGTATTTAATTCTAAAAATAAAACAAATATACTTTACATTAATACAACAAATTATTCTTAACATTGCATATATAAAATTTCTTTTTTATCCAATTCTTAATACAATACTTTGATCTCCAAGTATAAAAAGCAGTTATTTTTTTACATTTAAAATTAATTTTTCTTACAATAAGTAGATATGGTCATGTCAGTATCGTTCAAACTCTCCATCGAAGAGAGAGAGTGTCAATACTTATATAAAAACAGGATTTTAATAATATTTAAATTTAATACATAAATTAACACATCATATTTAAAAACAATCCAAAAACAGTGCAAACAAATAATTCATGATTTAGAAATCTATTTGAAACAAAAATATGAAAATTTAAAATAATCCAAGCTGTATACATGGTAAATACCTACAAATCAATCATCGAGATGATTTTACTGATATATGTGGTTTATTTCATAATTATTGTTATTTTAACCTGGGACTGGTTTTAAATTATTATTAATTATAATAAGTCAAAAACATAAATGATAATTCTTTTAATAGACATTCTATTTAATATATAAAACAGGGAGGAAACAATAATTTAATTGATTGTAAATGCAGTTTTACCACTAGCGTTACCTGGGAGAGAGTTTTATTACTAAAAATTCTTAGGGGTGATTTTATATATTATTTTTCGTTATAAAATTTAAATTTCCTAGTCTATTTTAAATATGTGTTTTTTTTATTTAATAATTATCTCTGTTTATATAATTATTAAATAATTATATTATTATGATATTAATTTGATTTAATTTTTTTAATACATATAATACATTTTTTTATTTTTTTTATTTTTCTTTAAATCTTTTGAAAATATTGTTATAGTTTTTGTTTATATTTCTAGAATCTGTTTTATGGTTCACTGTGCTGTTATATTTTTAAAGATATGGAAGGCCTCAAGAACCCTTCTTTTATTCATGTTTTTCTCGTAAAAAGATTTGTATATTATCTATTAAAAGCAAACTTATGTCCGGTGATGAAAGTATGAAGAAATAACACTGTTTTTTACTGTTGTTTTTTGTATCATTCGTTTTTTTTTGTTTTTTTTTATAAACTTATTAATAACTTAGGTTCTTCTCAATATTTTTAGATGAAACTAAGCCTACAAATTGCGCAACATATTTACGCTCACCTCTGAAACAAAAATTAATCGATTTCGTTCAGCCAGTTTTGCGCCTATAAAGTCGGTTGTGACAGACACACATACGTTCACGAAAAAATGTAAGGCTGGATTCGGTTTTTGGAATATATAAAATTATATCCTAAAAAATAAATAAAAAAAAAATTCAATTCTGACCAATGTACTGACAAAACTTTAATTTTATATAATATAGATATTAGCTATCAAACTAAATGTATAATACTAAAATAACAATAGTATATTACTAAATATAAATTGATCAAAATAAATAAAATATCATTATAATAAAGTTATAGTAGACGTAAATTCTAAAATGGATATCTTCAGAAACAATTATAACAAATAAGGGCAAAGTAAGTGGTGAGAATAACTAAAGTTTTACAGGGAAGTTTCCACATCGTGACAATGGTTTGAGTTAGTAGGGAACCGAGGAGGCTTTGTTTAAAGGATCCCGTCCTCCCGCTATCTTATCTGAACTTTCCAGGCCAAGATGTTAATTGTGACGTCACTGCCTCTCAGTACCAGAGAAACTTTCAACTCCATGTCATTTCCCCCTCTCTCAGGAATTGATTATTGGATTTCACTGTCACTTGAAGGACCTTGCCGAGGGGGTTTTCCTTTAGACCTCCCGATGCAAATTTTCGGAGAGGAAGTCTAACAGGGAAGGAGGAGCGCCTAAATGGCACTTTGCACTCTCATCGCTATCCGAGTTTGTGAGGAGTCTCTCCGAGTATGGTACTTACATATTAATTGCTCTCTCTTCTGGCTTCGTTTTCCTTTCCGTGGATTTAATGTGCACACATTGCCGGAGAGAAAAGAAGTTTGGATGAACTCGCCGTGAAACGCTCGGTAATAAAGCAGTGAGAGATGGTAATTAAGCAGCTCTCAAGGCACTCGCCGGATCACTAAGCAGATTTGGATTTAATTATACTTCCAGCTATCCTCTACACACATTACCAACTCACAGGAATTTTTCACTTGAGACCTCCTTTAGAACAAGTCATTTGCAATTAAAAATACATTTGAATCTCACAGGATCGTCATTTTTTTTTTTTTTTTAGTTTTGTCTTATTAAAGATGTTTCCCTAGCTCGGCTGTAAATCGTCAAATCTTTATACTTAGACAAAATTATTTTCTTACGGTGTAATTCCAATGACTGTGCAAGACAAAATTATAATATATATTATATTATAATTATAAATGTTGTTCCTTGATAAGTACAATCATATTATCATTTTCTGTAATAAGATGTAGTCTTAAGTAGCCAAATCATAACTGCGGATATAACTAAATTTATTGGTAATTGTTACTGATATTTAATAACAGAGTTATGATGCTTAAAAACATTTACGTTTTAACTTCATGAGTCTTTTAAAAGAGAACCGAGGACCAAGATCGAAAGGAAGAGCAAAAACCTTAACAATCCCCTTTGATTTTGGGCTCATTTTTCTTCTCTCACCGTCCCCCACACGAAGGCATATCGATAGCACGTTTAATTAATAACCCTCTCATTTAATTTTTTTTTCGAATTTCCCACGTTGTCAGAATAACAAAGTATATTGGCATAACTGTAATGTATCATTTTCTTTGAAATTATGGACTGCATAATTCTGCAGCCTGGATTCTGTAAACTATCATCATCATCATCATCCTCGGCGCTACAGCTCTCGAAGAGCCTGGGCCTGCAGCACTTCGCTTCTCCAGAGGTCCCGCTGCTGCGCAACAGCCCTCCATCTCCTAACCCCTATCGTCCTCAGATCATCCTCCACCTGATCGAGCCATCTCAGCCTAGGACGTCCTCTAAGCCTTCTTCCACCAGGTTTACCCTCATGCAACTTCTTAGCCGCTCTATTCTCCGGTATTCTCTCAACATGACCTAGCCACCTCAGCCTATTTTTCTTGATTTCAGCCACCAGGTCCGGTTTGCCGTAAAGGATACGTAGCTCATCATTCCACCGAATTCTCTATCTTCCATCCTCGTTCACTGGGCCGAAAATCCTTCTTAATAATTTTCTCTCCCAACGCCGTAAGAGGTTTTTATCAGAGTTCGTAAGAGACCATGTCTCCGATCCGTACAGTACAACAGGTCTGATGACGGTAATATATACTTTAATCTTTAAGTCTCGACTTAAGAGTCTACTTCTTAGAAGTTTCATTAAGGAGAAGTAACACCTGTTTCCTGCGGCCAGCCTCGCTTTTACTTCCTCTGATACACTGTTATCATCAGTGATTTGGGATCCTAAATATTTAAAATTCCTCGTTGCCTTAAATAAGTCCCCTCCTAATAACACTTCTTTAGGGAGGGTCTCTACCTTCTCTGCGAGTCATCACATATCGATGGTGAAGGTTGCCAACCTCCTATGTCAACCCTATATAGGGTCGACATAGGAGGTTGGCAACCTTCACCATCGATATATTCAGTTTTGTTTATATTAATATTTAGTCCCAATTCTGCAGCTTCTTGTTTCATAGGCGTATATGCTTCTTCCAGAGCTCTTTTGGATCTTGCTAAGAGTCCAACATCATCTGCATAAGCAAGGCATTGGGTTTGGCGGTTGAACAGAGTTCCTCCTGGGTTGCTAGGTATTTTCCTTACTGCTCTTTCCAGCACAAGGTTGAAAAGAGTTGCTGATAATACGTCCCCCTGTCTCAACCCTTATTTAACTTCAAAGGAAGATGACAAGCACCCATCTATTTTAACTTTGCTTCTTGTTCCTTTCAGCGTTAGCATTATAAGCCATATTAATTTACTTGGAACATTGAACTCCTGGAGCGTATCTCTTAGTCTCCCTCTGTGCACGCTATCATAGGCTTGCTTAAAATCAATGTAAAGTTGGATCCACATTGAACTCATAGCATTTCTCTAAAATTTGTCTTATTGAGAAGATTTGATCGGCTGTTGATCGATTACGTCGAAATCCACACTGATATTCTCCTATAAGAATTTCCGAAATAGGGCTCAAACGATGTTAAATCATTTTTGCGAACACTTTGGAGTGGCTCACTGCTTCAAATAAAAAAAAAAAAAAATCTCTCGTAGTTTCTGAACTGTTCAAGGGTTCACGGTATTAAATATTGGTTGGTAAAAATGCGTTTCTTTGTATTGTGTAGATAGGGATTATAATCTATACTTATGCCATTACGTTTGGTAAATCTGACAGCTCAGATTGGCCAACATATGTGGGGGAAAAAATAAAGCCATTAGGTGGTTATCTTAAGGTTATCCAGAGATATTTTTGTTTTCCTAGTTGGCTCTCCCTTACTACCCGCCAAAATCTCGAGCTTTTATTGGCTCCCCTCTCATTTAATTTTTTTTTTTTTTTCGAATTTCCCACGTTGTCAGAATAACTAAGTATATTGGCATAACTGTAATGTATCATTTTATTTGAAATTATGGACTGCATAATTCTGCAGCCTGGATTCTGTAAACTACCTCTCTGATAGTTACCTTGATCCCATCCAAGCCTGAAGTTCGAATCTGAGCTGACACACTTTGTTGCGCATAAGGTAAGTCGAACTTGGGATTGAGGTAACCGTCCACTAGATAATTCAAGAAATTTAGACTTCGATAGTTAAGTTGCGACTTAATTTCTATATGTTGTCTAAATACTGTGCAGTACAATATTATATGCGTGCATTAAAAGAACGTTTCTGTATTATTTTATGGTTCTGTTGACGTTTTATCAGTTTAACCTGCTGGAATGTTAACCCTAGAGATTCTCGATTTTATCTTTTAAATCCTGGTATCGTGAAATCATTTCTACCGTCAGAATAGTTAAAACGCAATACTCAACACCGGACACTTTATTACTCTTCAGAATAGTAAGAGGCCGACCTAAATTAATATTCAACAATAGTGGTCACACCAGTATTGATTTCATATTCCTTTTATGATCACAGATCCCTATACTTGTTCTAGTGGAAAATGCAATAAAAACCTGGTTTACGAGAGAGAGAGACCCTAAAATAATCGGTTATTATTATTTATTAATTTTTGCTTTCGAGCTAACCGATTGTGTTCAATGTCACTTGAACGCTTAATATTATACTATTCTGCTAGCACCTCTACTTCATCATCGTTTGTTTGATCTGCTAAACCTGCTCTACAGAGTACCAGACTCATTCAGAGATCGAGTCCACTTAGATCTTTCTTTAGATTTTCTGATCTCACTCCATTGGCAGAACTGCTTCAAAGTTCAAATATTGAAATATCTAAGTGCCCAAATTTCGGAGGGAAGATTCTAAGAGCAGATAGGGAGTGTAAGAGGATCCTGAGTTTTGGCATTGTGGCAATCCACGTTTTTCATATATAAAGCCATTTTTCATTCAAATTGTTCAACCAGCCTTGGCATCCGGGTGGGAGAACTCTTGTCTTCATTATTTCTGCTGGTATCCAGCCTTGGTGCTCTGCCCACACAAAATAGGACATTCATCTTAAACAACTCAGCCACAGCACTCCACCTCACCACATTCAGATAATTTATATATATCATTTCTAGGCCAATTATTATTATATATTTATTTATTGTTATGTACTTATTATACAACCTACAGTCCATTTAAACTAATTTACTTTTTTTCTTAAAATGTATTATTTTATTTATACTACCTACTAAATATTTCGTGGCCAGGTCATGGAAAATCCCCCCTGGGGCAATTATATGTGGTCCTTTGGGCCGGATGTAAAGGAAAAACTGTAAGCATTAAAAGGAATGACATTTTTCATGACTCAAAATTCAAAAATTTCTTAAGATGATTAGATGAAAGCCTTTTTTATATAAAATATAAAAAAAATCTCTTTTCTTTCTTTGTTGATCCATTTATAGTAAGGAAGATTTGTTTTGCATTGTGGAAAGTTTGCCCTCAAAAAGTATTGTCAAATGTTAAATCAGAAATAACAAATAAGCTGTTTAATTGTAATGTAGTGGGGACTAAACTTGACTCTATGGTTAATATAATTCTTTCATAGGACTGAGGACTTCTAGGAAACAAAGGTCTTGTTAAATTTTATAAACATATAAACATTAAGCTATGGCAGTTTCATTTGTTTTAGCTTCAATTTGTTTGGGTGTATAGATTCTCATAATGTGAGGTTATACATATGTATAATTAGTGCGGCTGCATTGAAACTGAAGGTAAAAGAGCAGATGATTTTAATTGATCATCATTTCACTCGCAGTATTATTGTATGTTGACTATTAGCTTAATTTTTACTTTTTGAGGTTTCTTGGCTTTTCGCAATTCAATATTTGTCAATTGTGAATCCGGAGTTTTCCGAACCTATACATTTTCCAATGTATTTCCAACCCATGCTCTCTTCTGATAGTAAAGGACATGCCTTTTTAAAATGGCTTTATTCATAAAATCCGACCCATCTATTTTCGTTCCAGTCCTGTCCCTAATGTCATTTTTCCATCGTAGTTATTCTCGTGGTGGAGTTAGAAGCCTTTGATAAGGTCTGTCTGACCGGCTTAGTTAGGATAGTCTGAATCTTTTTTTTGTTACTTTCTTTTATCTTCTTTTCCTTTTCCTACTACCTGGTCCTAAAGTCCTTTTTCAATGTTAGATATTTCCGTGTTTGTTAGGATCTTCCTTTTCACAGAGCTGCTCTAAGGGTTCCTCTTGTCAATATTCTAAAGCCTCTCTTCTACTGCTCACCCTACCTACGACTTTCTACCGCTTCCTTCCTTACGATACTACGAACCTTTTGGCCATAAGGAGACCCCACCATGCACACACGACTAATACACATTATCTCCTTCTCTAACCGATAGTTTAAACTTTGGTTAACTGACCGTCTTACAACAATATTAAATTTTCATGATTAATATTTCATATATATATGGGCTTATCTATTACTTGGCCTTCACATACACCTGCCTGAATCGAGCTAAAACTAATAGAACAGCTATTTTTAGGCAACTTGTTACTTCGTCTTCTAGATACAATATATTTTCGAATAATAAAGTACAGTGCTCTGAAACCTTATGGACCTACATTCTGGACCAGCCAAGGTTGTTTAAAAGAGTATCAAGGCCTTTAGTATCTGTCTACTCGAAATCCTCTAATCCACATTCTTAAACAAATCCCCCATAGTACCTCTTATATGTCTAACCTTTACCCCCACAATATCTATCAGTAGTCATCCTCTACTATAAATTCCCAGGATTTAATCGATTACTCCTTTGGAGCTACCCTTTTCCCCAATTAGTTCCAAATAATTTACGGCGTCCTCTGAAAAAGACTGAATGACCAACCACATGTAAAATTCGTAAGAGGAATAAGAAAGAACTGTATTATCTTCTTCTTCTTCCTATTCTATATAATTAATTTCTAGATTTTGCCTCTGAATATTTATGCTTTCGAAATTCATCAGCAATATTTTGAAATTGTAGTTTGCAAGTTTTTATACTCACTACAGCCAGGCAATGTTGTAAACTATGAGATCTTTAGAGGATTTTAAAACCTAATTCATCAAAATTGATCTTGTATAAAATTAATATAAACCATAAAAAAAAAACAAATCATTTTGGTTATATTGTGACATAAATGTTGCTACATAATATTGTGATTAATATTTCCTGACAAAATCGTCGTAAGTGTAAAGGCCGATTTACACGTATAAAGTTGTTAAGTGATTAACTAAATTATAAGTGACTTAATGCATGTAAACAGTGAATTTAGTAATAAGTTGCAAGTTAAAATTTAACGTGCAACTAAACAAGTAGAATAGAAATTTTTCTATTTTTCTGTTTAGTAGGTGGGCGTGGCTAATCACTGGACATGCGCAATTTAGTTAAATGCACAAGTTCATTCTTTGATGTGCAGACCTTTGTTTATATATAATTTAAAAAAGTTTTATTTGACAAAAATTATATATTATTTACAAATACATACTTCATTTCGTCCAAAATCTCATTTAAAATCATTTTTAAGACAGTATTTATGACTTGAACACGTTGTTCGGCGTCTATTATTAGTCAACTAAACATTAAATGTGAATACGTGTAATCGCTTTCTAAAAATTAAGTCACTTAAAATATAGTTAATCACTTAACAACTTAATACCTGTAAATCGGCCTTAAGTTACGACGTTGTTTATAAGTTCTGTCGTAAGTGTTTTAGGAGTTACCTAAATTTGTTGACTTTTAAAAAACATCTTGTGTTTTCTGCTCAAAATTGGACTAATAAGAACTAAGTGCAAAATGCTATTTATATCTATAGTTTTAAACCTTTTAAGTAAAGAGAGGAAATATTAAAAAATATGAATTCTGAGAGACATGGGAGGGGTAGAACCGAGACTATATGGAACAATGAAGTGACTATTATTGGAAGTATGGGTGGAGGAAGGGTGTTTCGGAAGTGAGGGGCTTACTAACGCAATTGTACAAGTTTGTGCCAGGGCTCTAAGTCAATTAATGCTCGAGTTGAAACTAAGTGGCTCTGCTTTTAGCAGTGAGAGAGCAATAACCTAGTTCTGACATAACTTGATCCCAGGAGCATCAAGTAGGGAACAGGGCTCTTTCCCTTTTAGCCGAAGACTTCCCTATCCAACTTTCGGCACCGAGATACCATCCTCGAAGCCTCACCGACAAACATTCTCATGCCTTGAAATTCAATTCTATTCAACGTTTTAGAAGATACAGTTACAACGGCGACGAACCTATAAGAAATTAATATGCTTTCTTACTATATGCGCAAGGGTGAGAGAGAAGAAAATAACATTTTACTTTATCAACTTACCTTTCCAATAATAAACCTTTTAACATTTTCTCGGGCTTGGTTCAATTTAATTGCATAATTCCAATTTCCTGCGATGACGTCACTAAAGGAAGTACGACCGGCCTATTACCCCCTCCCCTACAGCATCTTCTATAATCATACTACTCAAAGTAAAAACAAAAACAAAAAAAAATATATATATATATATATAAAATAATAAAACCATTTAAAATACGAGTATTTACGAGTGAATTATATACATATATAAAAAAATGATAATAATGCCTTTTCTTCTGATTTGTTTTTATAGAATCTAAGGTATATTTGATTTTCTATAGGTCCTGTTCGAAACTTTTTAAATTTATATTGTTTTTGAAAATTCATTACCTGGGTTATTAAATTACTTCTGATTGCATTGATGTTTGGTTTTCTGATGTATTTAATCTATTTAATAGTACATTACGCGTCGAGTGCGGAAAGTAGCATTTTGCATGCGAGTGTGGAGTTTGCACCCGAGCGACAGCGAGGGTGGTAAAACCACACGAGCAATGCAAAATGCCGTTTTCGCTCGAGTTGCATACCGCACTTTATCTACGATTGTTAGATTTAAATAATAAATACAGAAAGAAATAAACTTCCAGTATACAAGTTCGTATTTCTCTTTTGATAAAGATAACATTAATTCATTAGTTGTATTTTGTGCCGAATTATTTCGGGAGGCGTATTATTCTCCTCATATTCGTCATAATCATTTAAATCACTCATTGATTTTCACAAATAAACTCGATATAAAAGTTACTTTTATTAAACAAACAGCAAATTAGTCTTGTTAAATGTAAACAAACTCTCTAATCGTGCGTAAAGCTGAAGAATTCCTCTTCTTTACCGCACTAGTGTGGCAAAGAAGAAGAATTCTTCAGAACTATGAGACGCGCATGCGCAATGAATACAAGTACGTAAAGAATCAATTTCTACGCATCTAAACAGAGATATAATGTTTATATTTCGTATCAATCGTAGATAAAGTATATTCTATATCTGTTATCAACTTTAACATTAATTTGTTATGGTTCAAATTGATCATATTAAAATTATTTCCTAAACTTAAAAAGTTATTTAATTCTTTATGCATTTTTACATTTGATACATTTATGCACCATTTTTTAAAGTATAATATATTATATTTTTCTAAATCTGATTCTTTATTAATTTTATTATAATCTTTCTTCCTGTTTTTATTTTTATTATAATATAAAAATATTATAATAATATTTAATACTTATAATACATATTGTAAAGGTAATAGTTACTAATAACTAACACAGATAATATGCAAAACCATATTATATATAATTGTATTATTAAATTACAATGAACTCAATAATTGACAGCTTGTCAACACATAGTGTCACACACTCCCCCTCTAGTTTCCCAAGCTGTCTCAGTCGGGGAACTAGCCTCAATATTAAGATGGTTGTTTCCTTGGTCTTCCTCGTCTTCGTAACGGTTCAACTGGTGGTTAAACTGGTGGTTCAACTGGTTAATTGAGAAGTATGATATTTTCCTAGCACTTTTGTTGGGGTATTTATGTCCGCTACAGTATAGGCAGTTGGGGAAATTTCCTTCACAACAACGTAGGGCCCTTCCCTTTTCGGCATACGTTTACTTGTAACACCGGTTGCCTTATCACTTCGCTTATGACATTCCACTAAAACTCTATCCCCAGGTTTATACCGTGGTGCTGGTCTTCGGTTGCGATCACAATATTCCTTCTGACGATCCTGCTCTTTTTCCACCTTTTCTTTCGCATTTTCCCAGACTTCCTGAAGTTTCTTTAAGTACTGAGTTATTTGTGGGACAAAGTTGTCATTATTCAAAATTTCTCTCACGTCATGCTCCACATCACTTATTGTCCGCAGTTCTCTTCCAAACGTCAGGTATGCTGGCGTGTAACCTGTAGCTGAGGATTTGGCTGAATTCATGGCGAACCTTATCATAGGTAATTTTGAATCCCATGTTGCATGCTCTTTTCCTACAAATATTGCCAACTGAGGTTTCAAATCTCTGTTTTTCCTCTCCACCGGATTTGCCTCAGGGTGATAAACGGCTGTTAGGCATTGGTCCACTTTTAAAACATGACATACCTGTTGCATAACGGCACTTACAAACTGGACTCCATTGTCACTTGTTATTCTTCTGCAGAGACCAAATCGTAAAAATATCTCCTCTATCAGTTTCTTTGCACATTCTTCAGCAGTAGCACTGACTAGAGGAAACAGCTCAACCCAACGTGATGCTTTATCTTCTACCACAAGAATCCATTTGTTACCCTTTTGAGAGACTGGTAGTGGACCAAACAGGTCAATCGACAACGACTCAAATCGCCTTGCATATACTGGGGTTTGCATCAATCCCGCTGGTTTCAGATTAGTTGCTTTATACTTCTGACAATCAACACATTTCTTGACGTAGTCTTCCACATCTTTTCTCATGCCAGGCCAGTAAAATAGGGGTGTTAACCGATGTAATGTCCGTTCGGCTCCGTAATGTCCTGCCATAGGCGCATCGTGGTGTTCTTTCAAGAGGTCTTGTCGTTTCTGTTTTGGAACTACTAACTGAGCTTCTTCGCAATCTGAATCCACCTGATATCGGTACAGGACTCCGTCGTTCATTATATATCCTCGTTTTGTCCATGATGCTACGTTCTCAGGGCATTAATTGTCTTCCAGTTCCTTAATTATCTTACACAGCTCAGCATCTTTATCCTGCTCCATCCTCAACGAACCTTTGGTCGTTGCTGGGAAAATCGCTTGGGCTGATTCCATGACTACACTCTCCATTGGAGGTCTTGACAGGGTGTCCGCAACCACGTTCGACTTGCCTGGTGAGTAGTCAATTTTTATATTAAATGGCTGTAATTTAAGAGCCCACCTTGCCAATCTTCCCGAAGGCGATTTCAAGGACATGAGCCACTTTAACGGTTGATGATCTGTTTTAATAAGGATATCGTTACATTCGATATAGCTTCTAAACCGCTCCACCGCCCAGACGATTGCAAGAGCCTCTCTTTCTGTGGTCGAATAGTTTCTTTCTGCGGGAGTAAGTAGTTTACTTGCGTACTCAACTGGTCGCTCATCTGACCCCTCCCCCTGCATCAGGGCTGCCCCTACTGCATAATTACTAGCGTCTGTTCTCAAAATGAATGGCTTAGTGAAGTCAGCGCGTTGGAGTACTGGAGCTTGCGTTAGGCACTGCTTTAACTTAACAAATGCTTCCTCCTCCACTCTACCCCATTTCCATTCTGCTTTATCCTTTGTTAACTCCGTCAACGGTCGGGCGATTTCCGCGAAGTGAGGGATGAATTTTCGAAACCACGAGCAAGTTTGGACAAAAGACAGCAGTTGCTTAAGATTTTTAGGAGGCTTCCTATCTACTACTGCCGAAACTTTCTCGGGGTCTACATGAATACCTTCTTGCGAAATTGTATGTCCCAAATATTTGACCTTTGAGTTTACAAAAACGCTTTTCTCTCTGTTTACTCGGAGTTTATATAGACTTAATCTATCAAATACTAGTTGTAAATCTCTAAGGTGCTGCTCAAAAGTTTCGGACATTATCAATATGTCATCTAAATATGCGATGACACAAACATCTTTTAGCGCTGCCTTCATTTTATCAATAAGACGCTGAAAGGTTGCTCCAGCGTTTTTCAACCCGAATGGCATTCTTTTAAACCTGTAAGAGCCTAGCGGTGTCACAAAAGCTGTTTTGTCTCTGTCCTGTTGTCTGACACTAACTTGCCAATATCCAGACCTTAAGTCTAGGGATGTTACAAACGCTACTTTCTTTGATTCATGCAACAGATCTTCTATTCTTGGCATGGGATATTTGTCGCTTACTGTCACAGCATTCAGGTTTCTAAAATCCACGCATACTCTAACTTGTCCGTTCTTCTTTGGAACCATCAGCACCGGAGAAGCCCACGGTGATTCGCACTCTTCTATAACATCCTCCACCAACATCTTCTCGATTTCTTTGTCCAGCACTTTCTTACGCTGAGGTGACAATCGGTAAGGGGGTACTGATATTGGGGTCTGACCTTCTTTGATTATAATGGCATGCTCCGCGAACGTCGTTGCCTCACCAGCAGTGTTGAAAACTGAATTGTTTCTTTCTAATAGCTCGATAAGTTCCAATCGCTGCTTGTTTGTGAGACTCGGTGCTTCATCTTCTCTAAGGTTCACTGCATTAACTGCTTGCCTATTAGTTACCTTTTGTCTCTTTATGAATTCAAATTTATTCTTTTCTTTGTCCTTGAAATACCAAACGTTTTCTGCTATGTCCGGGATCAACTTGGCTGCTTTCATGAAACCCACCCCAAGTAGTGTAGCACTGTCTCCGGCATCATTCAACGCTATCATCTTTGTAGGTACCGTTTGCCCTGCGATTACAATATCGATCACTCCTGTATGACCACTTCGCGGCATTTTTATACCGTCTGCCAACGTGAGGTTAATGTTTACAGGGGTCAATTTAACCTTATTTTTTATTTTTTCATAAACATTTCGCCCCATCAGACTGCAAGTCGCTCCTGTATCTAACCTTGCTGTGCCCTTTAGCCCACAGATGGAGATTGGTACTAGTAAAGGTTCGACTTTTATATTATCGTTTGCTGCCGTGTATAGCTCTTCATCAATCTCTGCCGTATGAGCACTTGTTGAACTCTCTTTACTGTTACATCGAGGGCAGCGCGCTCTAATCATTCCAGAGGCTCCACAGCCATAACACTTTATTTTCTTATCTGGTTCCGTAATCGTTGCTTTTTGGGGCTCTGCTTCTTTATTCTCAATCATGCTCTTCATTCTACAGTCTGCTGTATCATGATTACTGCGGCGGCAAAATGTGCAACGTATGCGTGATTTGGGCTTAAGAGGTTTATTTGATGCTTGTTCCGGTGTATCAGGTTTTAGCACTTCCTCTATCGTACTACACTGCTTTATAAGATCCGCCAGATCCTTAATATTTTCCCTATGCACTCTTTCCCTAAGTGTTTTCTTAAGTTTGCTATAAACTATGTCAAGTTGAACTATCTCTTCTAATCCATAGGGTAGTTCTGCAAAAAGTGCGCTTACTTCAAAAATAAATACCTGAGCCGACTTTTCCTTTTGCTCCAATTTAAATATTTCTTGAAAGATGCGATAGGCCGGCCTGTCGCCACTGAAAGCCTTACGCAATTCTTTGTTTGCTTCCTTCCATGATTTTATTTTGTTCTTCGCCCCTGACCACCATTTGGCCGCCAGATCAGTGAGTAACATAGGCAAACCTAATAACGCGTTTTCATCGGAAACTCCAGCGCAGTCTTTATAAACCTTGACTGCGTCTAGAAAAATACGCACATCAGAACCTGCGTTACCATCAAATCTAGAAGTACATTTAACAAAGTTACCCGCGAATTTTTCACTTTTATTTAAATTTTGAGTTTTTTGTAAGAGTTTCTCTTGAAACTCAAAATTCATTCGCTGTACGCTACTTAACAATTCCCCAAACTGTTCCTGACTAAATACAACAGAGGTAGGGGGCTTACCTTTTTTTTCTTTTTTTGTTGGACTGGTCGTATTTAGCTTACGGGGACGGAGTTCGTATCCTTCCCTCTTCTCTCCTTCTTCACCATCAAAACTATCATTAAAATCTTCTTCTGAACTAGACATTTTCGTTGGGCGCCAGTGTAAAGGTAATAGTTACTAATAACTAACACAGATAATATGCAAAACCATATTATATATAATTGTATTATTAAATTACAATGAACTCAATAATTGACAGCTTGTCAACACATAGTGTCACAATATATTTTTTTAATACATATTATTTTAATATTTAATTTATTACTTATTAGAGTTTTTTTTTTTATTAATTTTCAATTTTGATTTCATATTATTTAAAATATCTATTAATTTATCTGATGATAAATAATTGTAGTTTTTAATTGTATTTGTTAAAATAATAATCTCTTCATTTATTTTATTAATCTGGAATATTAATGGATTTAAATCCATGTGATACCATGGATTTAAATCCATGGTATCGATTATTTTAGATTTTTTCGATAATTTAATTTTTATGCATACATTGCGTAATAACTTGCCAACTATAAAAGGTATAAATATGTGGCTAAAGGCATTCGAAAGGAAAGTAAATTTACTTTACAATAAAACAATTTGTTTATCCAAATTAGGTTTGTTGTCAGTGTGATACATTCTACTAAAATTGAATATTTTATTTTATCAAAAGTGATGACCAAACTTTGAGCAACCATAATTTGTGAACTTACGATGGTTAAGAAATTTATTTTTTTTTAAACCAAAATTTGGCGAATTTAATAAGCTTTCTAATAATTCAATGGAAATTTCTAATAATTTCAAAGAAAGAATAAGTTTAAGTTTGGCTGCGCCAACTTTAAATCCAACTCAAATTTTCAAAATTGCTTCTATTTTGATTACTTGTTTCCAAAGTCTTTATGCTTCCGAGTTCACAAAAGGTAGCATTGTGTTCACTTCTCCACGCGGAATTTTACGTTTTAGACCTTCCTGAACTAATTTAGTTTCGTGTTTGTCGGATTGTGTGTCCGCGAATCCTTGCCACACGCATAACTTCCACAACTTTCTTCCGATTTTGATGAAATTTTGGATTGTGCAGCTTATGCTCTGTGTAATCTCGTATAAAATATCATTGTAATAGGATAAATAGTAGGCTCTACACATGCGCAAACGTAAAAATTCGAAAAATATCAATTTCTCATGGTTTAAAGAAGTTCATGGAAAAGGTATGGACCAATGTAGGAGCCGATTCTGCCCAAACATTTTCAGAAAACTAATGCTGAAATGAATACGGTCTAGTTTTCGGATCGTACCTCACTAGTATATTAGAGGTCGAAATTTTTTCTAAACGGATTTAAACAATTTTACTCAATCAGATTTAGCTATGTTGTTCATTGTATCATTAGAAAGCTTTTTAAATGCTCTAACTTTTGATGTACAAATATTAATTTGATTACTATCAAAATTAACAAGTTATGGCTGCTCAAAGATTGATTATTACTTATGATGAAATAAAATATTTATTAATATTAGCTTGCGCCACATCGACAACACTCCCGATTTGGTCATAAAAATAGTGCATTGTAAATTTACTGCCCTTTTGATTGTCATAAACCGCACATCATTAATGTATTATATTTGATCAGTTATTACGCAATGTATGAAATAAAAGTCATAATAATCTAAAAAGAAATTATATCTAGAAAATAAAGGTTGATAAACCATGGGTTAAACGGACATTTTTTACTGGAAATTCACTATAGAAGCACCCCATTTCTGTGCCTGTGCTTAGCTGGGACATCCTGTATATACAGTGTGTATACTAACCATGCGGCACAAATTAAGGAGTTTATACTTTTATTATTAAACCTTAGAGTATTTTGTGAAAATCGTTTCATTTCGAAGATACAGGGCTATCTAACAAACAGTTTTTTTTTTTCAATTTTACCCCTGATTGTTACTCCTAAAAAAAAACATGTTACAAAACAGTGCATAACAACTTTTACTGTACTATTCAAGAGCTTTTCAACGATGTACATCATGATAGGTTTCGTGTATTTTGACTTATGTATTTTGACTTGTGTATTTTGACTTATGTATTTTGACTTGTGTATTTTGACTTATGTATTTTTGACATTGTACCTCTGGGTACAAAAAATAAATATAAAAAGAATAAAAATCATATAAGGCATAAAGTAACCTAATAAAGATGAATATCCCCCCCCCCCCCCTTTATAAAAATAATCACTAACTTAACCTGCAACAAAAATACAAATCGGTGCCAAGGTACAAGTACTAAGTACCCATGTTTAAAAAAACCAAACAAATGACCCAGCTTTAATGTACAAATCAAGACCTTTCAAATGATATAAAATTGAAAAAATAACAATATTTGCTGCTCCTAAGGTACAACCGATTGAGATACGGAAAAAATTCATAGGGCCAAAGTTGTAATTGTTCTTTTAAAATCAGTTACCGCTGGTGCATTCCGTTTTTCAATACGACTTGTAGTTTAGGCGTAATAAGCCTCCAAAATAGCTTTACAGTCGACCCACCATTTGCCTGGCACTGTGTCTTCGAAATTCGAAATGAAACGATTTCTGAAAAATCATTTTAGGTACAACTATTCTTAAAATAGTCCATAGAATAAACCCATTAATTTGCGACACATGTTTATTATACTTATAGTATATACATATATTAGAGCCATCTGTGTTTACTAACAATTATTTCTTAAAATTAACCAATTACGTTGAGTAATAAACAATTGCATTTTGCCCCTTAACAATAAGAAGAAAGTTTAGACAGAGTAATTTGCCAGTTTAAGATTTGTCTTATAGTTATGGGTTATTCAAATCCATGAAAGCTTTCTGCAATCACGTCTAAGTGACAGGCTGAGAGTCTGTCACCCTTTGCCACACGTCTTGCTTGTCACGTATTTCAAGGGAAATTCCGTTATTTCAAGAGTCCTTTACCTTGCCCTACTATACGGCGTCTAATTAATCATATCCCAAACTTCATTTACATGTCATTTAGCCTTGTTTTGGCTGGTGAAGGAGCAGGGTCGGGCCCTGTCAGCTCGATGTCACTATGATTGCCTTTCTCTTCCTCACCTCTACCACGTCCCTAGGCTCCTATCAACCTTGATAAATCTCCACCGTAAAGTGACGCTTCTTGTCTTCCTATTATTACACTAATAGAAATTTAAATTGGTTTAAAAATATTAATCTTCTTTTTACATTCTCATATAAGTAGTGTATATAAAGAGAATGTATTGTGATTGCGCTAAAATTCTATTTTGATTGATTTACACGTTTTGAAGTCCTCTGAGCCCAAAAAAGTGATTTTTAAAAAATACCTGTCCGTAGTCTGTTGTACTCTGTGTAGATGCGTGGAGCCTAAACTTCTGGACTGCTTTCAATGCAATTTGGCATTTATGTTCAGATAAATCATATCCCGAGGAGATGTCGAGAAATAAGTTAAGCTCCTAATTTAGGGACTCTACCCCTCAAAAACTATGAAATAACGAGACTTTTTATTTAAACGGTTCCGACGATTTAGATTAACATCGTCTCAAATGTAGTCCATTTATATGCGAATCTATCAATATAAGTACTTTTTTCCCGGAAAGTCTAGTACCTTAGAAAACAGCTTTCAACGTGAACGGTGAGAGGCTAATTTTTTAAGCATAATAACTTGCTAATGAAGGTATTTTAGAATTTTTTACTTAATTCTTATATTATATTTTTTGTCTAAACCCCTCTGTCACAAAGGTTTCAGAGAATATATGTTCAATTTTCTCCTTTTTCCACAAATTTTTATAATTTAACATCGGATAAACAGGTTTAAAGAAAGTGAAATTTATATTATTTAATTACAAGTTTAAATTAATAATTTTTGTATAATATTTTAGTTTATCATCTGCCATACCTCATTTTTAACTTTTGCACCATGGACTGAATTTTCAAAAATACTTCTTCTCTCCTGTTAACACAATCGGAATCTGAGTTTAAGATTCGCTACAACGTTTTGGATTAGTGGACTGCATTCATTTAAACAACTCTTAATTGCTCTCTTGAGACTGGCTGCTTTTGTAGTCTTAATTATCTTTTAGGTTACCTCAAAGAAAATAGTCTAATCAGCTTAAATTTGGTGAACGTGAAGGCCCATTGACTGGTCCCATTCGACCAATCCATCAGCAGCCGTTCACGCAGA
The DNA here is from genome assembly GCA_951217055.1 of Gerris lacustris. Lineage (NCBI taxonomy): Eukaryota > Metazoa > Arthropoda > Insecta > Hemiptera > Gerridae > Gerris > Gerris lacustris. Next base: position 87,477,483 of record OX578277.1, read on the forward strand.
GAATGTGCTGGACAACCGTCCTGTTGGAACCACATTCTTTGGCGTATATCTTCTAAATTATTCGTAAAAGATTCTAGAATACCTTCATTAGCAATTTATTAAGTTTAAAAACTTCAACTGTACGTTACTTTTTCTAGTAAAATATCCATACTGAAATTACTATTTTAGTCATTTCGAACTAAAATTACTTGAAAAAGGACTTAAATACATCTTAAACAATCACCAACTACTAACCAACTACGACTAACCGTAAACATAGAACGCGCTAATAACAAACTACAACTAGATTTACAGAACGACGGAGAAAGTACGGACAAACTTAGACAATTCCTGTCGACAGAACACAGACCATATTACATTGAACAGATTAGGAATGAGATACACGACTATAAGCAGACAAAGGCATCGTAACTGTTATTATAAGGACAGACAATAGATTTCATAAAGATGATCGGTTACAAACAACTACAGAAAGACCTGACTAACAAATACCAGATTGACATACGCAACGCTATAAGTCGCTCACCCTTGATAACTAACTATTCCTTAATAAAACATAGCTTCCCTAACTTTAACTAAATTGACGGGTGTCAATTCCTTCTTGAAATTCTTCACCTAAAATTATTTATAAACCTGGCATTCTTATGAGACCAAAAGTTAACTAAAGACCCGCATACAAACTCCCACAACACTAAGTCACAACCATTAAAGACTTTGCAGAACTTTACGACAAACACACTTTGAAAAATAGCCACGAACTTACGATCTTAACGACTAATTTGACTCTAAACACTCATTGCCGACTGATATCACTCGACGTGACTAACCTACAGACTATGATCTTACTTGAAGGCAAACTTTTAGTCAACAACGACCGAATAACTGTACAATGTACAACAACTAATATATTTAATACCCCCCCCCCCCCCCCCCCCTATAATGTAAAGAATTACTCAGCGAACTCTTTCCTTTATTGCATCTCCTATATCTTCTCACACTCCTCTTTTATTACACCACCTTACCTGACACCTGAGGTACCTACCGTCTCACGGTTTTTTCCATAATCACACATCTTGGTCTATATTATATTCTTTTACCTCACCCTTTCAAACTTCATTCTATCATGTGAGTTTATTTGGACTAACAGAGTTCTATAATCTTCTGCTGATGAGGGAGTATAGCAGTATAGCAACTTTCAGAACAACAAACAACATAGGTAACAGACTAACAAAACGACGGACAAACAACAACATATACGACAATAGTGGAATTTACAAATTAACATGACACGACTGCGACCAAGTATGCATAGGAAGGACAAGACGCAAGTTACAAACTAGGTACAAATATCACTTAAGATCTTACATGTACATTAGAACAGACTCTAATTAAGTCAACCACCTACGTACACAAGGCTTGAGGTCACGAACTAACTACAATTGACAAATTAATGACATTCTTGCATTTGAAAAACTAGAAAACCCGTTTCCATGCTATTTAGTGAACTGTTTAAAAAATGTAAAAAATAAAAAATAAATAACCTTGAGGGTCAAGAGGAAACCACGTTCATCAAAGGGCCATATTGACCCTTAGAAAGGCGGAATAATTTTATTCTTTTGTTTTTATTGAACTATGCCTAAGTGCTACAAATTTTACCGGAAATAAATTTCTGAATTTTACCTAGTTTAAAAGTTATAGCCGTCTGATCTACTTAAAATGGGAGACCCTGTATATATATATATATATATATATATATTTTTTATACAGGGTGTCCCAGCTAATATGGAACAGCGAAATATCTCCGGAACCATGATAGAAAGAAAGATGCGGTTTTCAGGGTTCGATAATGGCTATAAATGCGCTTCCATCAGAAGAAATGCTGAACATTTTCTGTGATCAGCAAAAGTGTGTGCATTTTAAATAATTAAAAAAAAGTGAATTGGAAGCCATATTTTTTTGACTAGATTTGGATTCTATGGCTAAAAATTACAAGATAAAAAGAACTTTTTATATACTACGTTTTTAAATTTTCTGTTGAATCATATATAATGTTGATAATATAATTGTCATTGTTATATATAATGTTAGTGGAAAAAAATACATAGTTCCGAATTTATTTACTTCATATAATAATGACAACCATTTAGAGAGCCGATCTTAAACCTATATAAAAGGACAAATCTTTGTACAACGGATCTAAACCGTGCCATTGATATACCCGTGTGTAGGGACAGTAAGAGAAGATAAATGTGTACAAGTAAAGATGTATAGATGCAGAAAAATTAAACCTATACCTAGGACACAAGTGTAAACAAACCTGGGTGTCACACGTCAATTAATTTATTTCTTTGTTTACTTTTCCTGTTTCACTGTCATTCAATGTTTATCTTAATAAGAAATCACAAATTTGAAACCCGTCAAAATGAATATTGTAAATATGGTACATGTCAAAACAAATAAAATAACTTGGGGATTTTTTCCGAACTAACTTTCCATACAGCAAAATTTGCTGAAAACTAGTTAAATTCTGCTGAAAAAGGCTAAAAGTATTTAAATAATGCATTGTCATCGTGTTCTGAGCTATTCTAAAAGTTTCAAATGTTTAGCTACTCGGGAAGTTAGTTAAAAATCGATTGCAAGATTTGTACTGGACAAACAAACAAACAAACAAGAAAACAAGCTAATTAAAACGTAGTAAAATAAGATTTTTTTACTCTGGGAAATTTTTCGCTCCGAGCATCTGTTTGCCGTCTGAACCTGCTGAAACTGAAACTTTAAGTGCATTTTACAGCTAATGTAATGCATTTTGAAAAAAAAATCAAAATATAAAAAATTCTTATCTTTAGTCATAAAATCCAAATCCAGGCTATAATGCATACAATAGCAGGGCTCAAAACGTAAAAGAAATTACCGATATTGCATGTATTTAAGAATGTATTTGGATTTTACGGCAAAAAATAAGAACTTTTTTATTTTGAATTTTTTTCCTAAATCCATTACTGTAGCTGTAAAACGGACTTAAAGTTTCAATTTTAGCAGGGCTCTCCAGACGGCAAACTAATGCTCGGAGCGAAAAATTTCCAAGAGTAAAAAAGTCTTATTTTTAGCCATGGAATCTAAATCTAATCTAAAAAATAGGGCTTCCTATTCACTTTTTCTTAATTGTGTAAAATGCACACACTTTTGCTAATCACAGAAAATGTTCAGCATTTTTACTTTCTCATATAAAGAGAAAGTATTGTGATGGCGCGAAAATACGATTTTGAGATTTTGATGGATTTACGCGTTTTGAGGTCCCCTGAGTCCAAAAAAGTGGTTTTTAAAAAATGTCGGTCTGTCATCTGTCGTCTGTCTGTGCAGACGCCTGGAGCCTAAACTACTGGGCCAATTTTGACGAAATTTGGCATACATGTTCAGAAAAATCATACCCCGAGGTGAAATCGAGAAACGAATTTTAGCTCCAAATTTGGGGGCGCAACCCCCCAAAAACTCTGAAAAAACGTGAAAATATTTATTTCTCGAAAACGGTTCCGACGATTTTAATTAAAAAATTCTTAAATGTTGTCCATTTAAATACGAATCTAACGATATAAGCCGTTTTCCCCGGAAAAATCTAGTTCCTGAGAAAAAAGCTTAAAACGCGGACAGAGAGAGCCCAGTGGATTCGATTCCCCGCCCAGGAGATATTATTTTTATGATACATTTTGATAAAATTTTCAATAATAATGAAATGTACATACGAAAATTAATAAATAGAAAACACTGGGCAAAATAATTATGGACTCCTATATGAGAAAGTTTGTCTGAGTTGTCTCGGACCGATTTTTTTCTGATGGCAGCGCATTTATAATTTATAGTCATTATCGAACCCTGAAAACCGCATCTTTCTTTCTATCATGGTTCCGGAGATTTCCTTTTTTAATGTATAGGGATCAATGGTGTGATACTTAGTACCTGATGAGAGATTATTTTTTAAATGAACCTGTTCATTTTCACTTTGGATGATTGCATTTATGACGCAGTTAGAAGAGCTCTACATCAATCAGTTTCTCTATCTCTATCTGGTTCACTCTGTTTACATTTCCCCCTTGATATATATATATATTTCACTCCCTTATGAAATCGCTTTACCTCCTTTCCACGTGACAGACAGTCACCGAAGGGATTAAAACCCGCCTCTAGAATTTATGTTGGCTTCAAAGAGAAAAGGGGCTGATGTAGGAGTCCCACGCCATATCTACTCTAACCATATCTAGCTGGTAGATGAGATTAATTCCATCCTCTCTGCTAAGACTCTTAGGGAAACACTTTACCGCTAGACTTATCCTTTAAGCAATATACTCCCCATTCGTAAACTCAACCAAGTTTAAATTTTATTAAAATTTTCTTTATATAATAAAAACAGTTGAGCCTAAAGAGTAAATAACATCTCGCTAGAAGTGTTGTCTTCTTTACCGTTTACATATCCTTTTTTCCGCTATCCTATTTCCCTCCGGAATAAATCCTCTGACTTAATTGCTAATGTTATATATGTTTAGGCTCTTCCACAATGAGTTACATCGAATTTTGTATTACGATATAGAACTGCTTCCTTTTATTTAGATATTTCCATGTTAAATCTTTTTCATACGCATATTGATACTGAATTCAAATCATATTATTTCTAAATTAATTTTTTTTTAACATATTTAAATAATGCTCAAAAGCTGATTGTTTAGTTTTTACCTTCAATTTCATCGGATTTATTGAAACAAATAAATTTAAAAATAAAAATCAACTGATCTGAGATATTTCTCGGAAACTATATTTTTCCCGGAAAAAAACTACTTTTTTAAAAAGTTTATTGTATAGAAAACTATATTGACATATATTCTGTTATGGTCTTTATAGGGTTTAAATAAAAAGGTTGATTTCTTCTCCTTTATAGCTGTTTTTTTTTTTAAAAATAAAAAATAAAATAAAGGAGAAGAAAAAATCCTTTTTATTTAAATCCTCTAAAGGCTAAAAGTGAATATAAGTGAATATAGTTTTTTTTATACAATAAAATAATATAACAAGGGTTCACCTCTAACAAACATTACAACATATTTATTTATTATTATTTTTATATCGAAACCATTTCCGAGAAATATTTTTTTTCGTTTCTCAGAGTTTTTGGGTGCGTCTTGGGGTATGATTTTCTAAACATGTATGCCAAATTTCGTCGACATTGGCCCGTAGTTTAGGCTTTACGTATCTGCATGGACTACATCCGCTAGATAGATAATTTAAAAAATAATATTTTTGGACTCTCGGAACCTAAAAACGTGTAAATTCATCAAAATACTTTCTCTTCATATGTACTACGTATATTAGATAGTAAAAATTGTTTATTCAAATAATGGGAACAACATGACAATAAACTGTATATTCTTTCTTTAAATGTGGCATGAATATGTTTTGTCAAAAAAATCACTTTTTATTTCCATTTGTGATATTTATTTTTATTTTTATTTATTTTTTTTGTTACAGGCCAAGGATAATTACGGAAAAATATGTCAGGACAGAAGCCAGTCTTAAATTGCCGTCGCAAAAATTTCTGACGGTTGAAACCCTTTTTGCGTTATGGAGACGACTGTAAGTAAAGTAAAGTATGGTTGGATTAAATATCAGAAAACTTTTCAGGATAGTGCCTGAAGTCATAAAGCCGAGGATAGCTATCTCATAATTTTACGACGTAGTGGTTAGTACCACCTTTTAAACAAGAACTTGTGTTTTAAGTTCAGTATGTCATTACCCCTTTTTATCATACTTGCCTATGGCAAATAGTAAATATGGATGTATCAAGTCAATTTAAATTGTCTACTGAAGATAAGCTATAAAAAAAATCAGAGAGGTTAAAAACTTTGTTTTTCTACTCCTGAAAGTAATGGTAAAATATTTTTTCCTATACAATTGACCGATAAAGTGGTTGTTACTGCTCTTAAAATAGTACGCAATACAGCAGATTCCTGCACTTACTACTTTACCGCACTCGTTTTACTTTACCGCCCTCATTTTACTATACTGCACTCCGGTGTTCCAACTTACGAACATAAAGAACTTAAATTTAAACAAAGATCAAATAATCCAAATTATAATAATAATAACAATTGCAACTAATGAATATTTTTTAACTAACTACATGATTTAAACACTATATATCAAATATAAAAATGTTAAAATGTAAAAAAGTAAAGATAGAGAATCTAAAAAAGATAATCAAATGTGATGAGTAAGTGTTACGATGAAAAATAATAACAGCGCTTGGTCAGGTTTGCTGAATCAGGCAAAAAAGGCAACACTGGCTATTAACAGAACAGCTGATTTAGTTGATATTGTAAAACCTTTTACATGTTGATGAACACTATTATTTTATATTATATTTACAGATTAAAAACTAACTATAGGAAAAATGTAATGTGCAACTCGAGCTTAAAGTGTCTTTGCTGCACTCGAGAAACCTTTCCGCTCTCGCCTGCGGCTCGTGCGTAAATATTTCTCTCGAGTGCAGCAAAGTGCCACTTTGCGCACTAGTTGCACAAATAACTATTACCATTACGTCTTAAGTGTAAGATTTCAATTCCAATCAGTTCAAAAATATCTATTGTCTAAATATTATTAAACATTTTAGCTTGCGTCTATGCAGATGCTTGCAGTATTGAGAAAAAAATGTTGATAAAATTTAGTGCACACACATATACATATATGTAGAAAAATCTTTACTCTCATATATATATATATATATATATATATATATATATATATATATATATATATATATATATATATATATATATATATATATATATATCGAATTTTGAGTAGTTACCGCAAGTTTGTACGTTATCAAATGAGGATATCCCTACCGTCAATACTTGCTTGATCTGGAGATCACTGGACCGGTTTCGGCTAAACGCCATCATCAGCAGAGTCGAAGTCTCTCGTAGCACTCAACACACTTATCGAGTCTACATGAGAGAATGAAGTTGGAAAGGTGGAGGCAGATGAAGATATATATACACAAAAAAAAGTAGGATAAGGAAATACCCGTGAGACGGGGGTGTCAGGTGCACAGACGGCGAAAAAAACAAAACAAACAAAGAAAACTTACTTGAACACAAATTATTATTCAACCACGACCGACAGACTGTACAACAACTAATAAATTTACTACGCACTACTTTAAAACAGAACTACTTCAGTTTCAATGCCAAGAATTACTTAGCGACAGACGGTTTGGGAATGGGTCATCCAACATCTTCCATAATGGCTGAGGTTTTCATGCAATCCTTAGAAGATCTGTATGTACCTAAGCTAGCGGAGGTATTTGGCGTGGTCTATTATAAACGTTATGTCGACGACTGCTTTCTGGTAATCGAGTCTGAAATAGAACAAACTAACGACTTACGTACATGAACGGAATACACCCTAACATTAAATTCACCTTAGAAACAGAAACAGACGGACAACTTAACTTCATGGACTTAACTTTGTCACGAACAGACCACAAACTCACTTACAAAATCTATAGGAAACCTACAGCAACCGACCACACAATACACGCAACGTCATATCATCCAACACAACACAAACTAGCCGCATACAGATCCATGATACACCGACTCAATACCACACCTCTGACTCCCGATAACTATCAAACAGAACTCGACACAATACACAACATAGCTAAAAACAACGGATATCACAAACGTACCATAAACAAACTGGTAGGACGACACAAGAATAGGGCCAACATGACACAACAAACGACACCGAACGACTTTCAATGGACTGCACTAACTTACGTAGGCAAAGAGACTTATCGACTCACAAACTTTTTCAGCAAATACAACATTAAGACAGCTTTCAAAACAACAAACAACATAGGGAACAGACTAAAAAAACGACAGACTAACAATAACATTTATGACAATAGTGGAATTTATAAACTAACTTGCAACGACTGCGACCAAGTATACATAGGAAGGACAGGACGCAACTTACAAACTAGGTATAAAGAACACATACGATCTTACATATACAATAGAACAGACTCTAACTTCGCTAACCACCTACGCAAACACGGACACGAACCGACGACAATTGACCAATCAATGACATTATTGCACAAAGAACAGAAAGGACCAAGACTCGACATACTCGAAAAACTTGAAATTTACAAACATAGGACGACCAACAAGACCTTAATTAACGAACAATTACTCACTAACTCTGACGTAACATTTTCAGCACTTAAACCACCAACCAACAAACGTAAACGAGACGACACAACTTTAACGCATACTCTAAGTAAAAGACCTAGACTAGACTGAACTTTTCGAACACCCATCTCTTTTTTCTTCATCAATTTCTCAACTTTTTCTCTTATTATTCTTCACATATTCTTCCCCTCCTAAAATCATCCTTTTCTTTTTCTCTATGCCAACTCTTATGGTTCTTTACATCATCTCTGTCCGTCGCCCACCCTTCACTCTATTACATCGCCTTGTCTCTATTCAACCCTTTCGTCTATTGCATCATTCCCTTCATTGCATCATCTTCTTTTTCGCGCACTCTTCCCTTTGTTTTTTCGCCGTCTGTGCACCTGACACCCCCGTCTCACGGGTATTTCCTTATCCTACTTTTTTTTTGTATATATATCTTCATCTGCCTCCACCTTTCCAACTTCATTCTCTCATGTAGACTCGATAAGTGTGTTGAGTGCTACGAGAGACTTCGACTCTGCTGATGATGGCGTTTAGCCGAAACCGGTCCAGTGATCTCCAGATCAAGCAAGTATTGACGGTAGGGATATCCTCATTTGATAATATATATATATATATATATATATATATATATATATATATATATATATATATATATATATATATATATATATATATATATATATATATATATATATATATATATATATATATATATATATATATATATATATATATATGAGGTTACTGAAGTAAAATATACGGCAATAAAAAAAATACGTGTGTTGTCGCGGGACACCCGGTAGGAACGAAGTTCCTTACATTTTTCATTAAATATAAATTATAAAATCACACTGCTAAGTACGTATACATTGCTAACTAATTACATGGCGGAGTTAGAAAAGAGACAAAATTAGAAGTAACGAACTGTTTGTACCTAGCAGAGTTAAGGCAAAATTAAATGAAAATCATTATTTGTATAATTAAAGCAAGCGCCTTACTATAAATATATATTGAATATAAGAAAAAAGTTGATCATGATGAGTTTATAGTGAAAGAGTATGTTTGTTAAAGGAGTTTGGATTGAAATAGGACTGTTTTCTACCTACCCGGCCAATTAATTTAAAATATTATAAAATATATCTCTTCCCTATACTCTCAGGGTGATATTTTACATTATTAAAGCCGCGTCTACACGATCCAAGTTGACTTGGACCAAATCAGTTTTGACGCTACTTGGATCGTGTAAACAGGTTATCAAAGTCAACTTGAACATCCAAGTTGAGTTAAACGTTATTTAATCTAAGTAGACTTGGATGGAACCATATGATTATGACAAGAAAGCTGTCAAAGAAGAGAATAGTTATGACGGATTTGTTTATAAGAAGGGTATTGACAGCTTTTATTTCTTTTAAATTTTTGTTTTTATTCCTTTGCTTCTAAATGGTTTTTTGACAAGTTACCCTACTTAGACCAAGTATACTTGGATCGTGTAAACACTGCATCAAAATTTCATTTTTCTTTGACCAAGTAGATTTGATAAAAATTACTTGGTCCAAGTTTACTTGGATCGTGTAAACCCGCCTTATATTTTATTTATTTACAAAACAAAGTGACATTTTTGACATATATAACAAAAATAATCAAAACAAGTCAAGTAACAGGCTTCCTTAATAACACTTTTTCCCGTCTTATGAAGCTTACGTTTACGCGAGCGTTGCGCGTGAACGCTTGGGCGGATAACGTTTTCCGACGAACTCAGCCTAGGCATTGGTAAAATGAACATGTGTACCAAACTTCATCTAACACGGTGATCTTTTACTCAAGTTATCGTCAACTGTAGATTTCGTGACGGATTTTGCGTGACGGTGATTTTGGTCGTATTTTTCGGATTTACTCCCGGGTCCAGAACGTGCCATAAGGAACTATGATCCAAAAAAAAAAAAAAAAAAACAATAATAATCAACAAAATTAATATTATCTTCCTTTTTATCTTTTTACTTTAAAAGATTACATTCAAACATATAAAGAGTAAACAGTTATATAACTTCATAAAGCTCGATAATCTTGCTTCTTACTAAAATAAATAAACCTATACGCTAGTATGTATCGCATTTTTCATTGCAAAGAGTAGTTCGAGATTAGTTGAAACTAATCTCGAATTCTGCCTAAAGGCTAGTTTTATCTTCATCTCTTTACGTTGCAATGAAAATATCCATTTTATAAAAAGAGGAAAAAATGATCAAATGCTCTAGATATTTGAGATTTTAACTGCGTAAGAGTATTAAATTATTTCGAAACAGTAAAAGACAATTTCATAAATTACTTCGCCTGAGAGACAGGTTATTTTTCCATAAAGGCCAAGTAACCTGGGTTAGGTGATAAGAGGTTGGGAGCTTGGTGTCTTGGAGAACTATATTATCCTTGAAAGTGGTTAAATTTCCATTTTCACGTGAGAGTTTAGACGAGACTGGAAACTCCTTAGTACATTTCATTATCAGCATCCCTTATCAAATAGAACACTCCCAAAACACTTTTCGGTTTTTCCCCTCTCTATCTTTCTCTTTAAGTATAGTTTAATGAACGAGTCTTTTGATATGATAAAAGTTTTTTAAATGAGAATGGCTGTTGACTCGAGAGCAAGTTGCGACAACCACTTAAATTTCTTTAGTCTATTTTAGGTTAAATAAATAAATGTTTTAATATTTGATATGAATAATGAATATAATATTATATGTGAACAGCATGTAACTTTCGAACTATATTATTATTTTTTTTGGACCGAAGTTCCTTATGGCACGTTACAGTGTCTCGAGCCCGGGAGTGAATACGAAAAAAGCGTGATGGTCGCCAAATTAAAAAAAAAAACTAACCGTCACGAAATTGAACGATGACAATAACTTGAGTAATTGATGACCGATTTAGTTGAGATTTGGTACACATGGTCATTTGGCCAATGCCTAGGATAAGTTCGTTGGACAACCTTATCCACCCAAGTGTTCACGCGTAACGCTCGCGTAAACGTAAGCTTTAAATGTAAAATTCGAATTTTAGGACGGGAAAAAATTCTAACTTCATCTTTTTTATAAGACAAAAAAATTTGAAAAATAATTTTTATTAGTAAAACCAACACCAACACCGCTAAGAAGTGTTAAAGATCGCCAAATTTATTAAAGCGGACCAAAACGTATAAAATAGAGAAACCAACGTTTTTATCGATATCTTACGTTCTAACGTAAAGATTTTAATAAATCTTTATACAAATCGTCTAATAAAACCTGATAAAAGCAGAAGTTTTTGTGTAGTGAAATGATTTATTTTAAATTGAGTGAGGTTTAGGACAATTAACTATTAATATTTAATAATTAACTATTTTCTCAATATTAATACATATTTATTGCAAACCACTCGCTTCTATAATAAGAAAAATGATTTTCTTTTAATTTTGCCTTAACTCCGCTAGGTACAAATAGTTAGTTACTTTTAATTTTGTCTCTTTTCTTAATCCACCATATATAAGTAGTTAGCATTGTATATTTAGTAGTGTGATTTTATAATTTAAATTTAATAAAAGAAATAAGGAACTTCGTTACTAACGGGTGTTCCGCGACTCCACACGTAATTCTTTATATACTATTTGTGACTTATGGTTAATACCTTACTTTTCTTTACAAATGTTTCTTTGTAAGTACACTAGATAATATTTAGTGATTGCAATATATACTCGTATTATTGTTTTTCTTGGGTGGTGTTCATAATATTTTAGTTTGTAGGTTCATCTAGGAAGCCTATTTGAAATCAATCTCTGGACTCGACCAAAATCGTTTATTTTATTACCTTTATTAAATTGTTCGACGGTTTTGTTTCGATCGTGTTCTTAACTCTATCTTGTCTTGTTGTTTTACCACAACTTTCCAGGTATTTTATCTTGCCTCGAGCCCTCTTTTATGGATTCTCTAACAAAAATCAATGATTTGTTATTTATGTGGAAACACTAAATTAAATTTAGATGGTAAGTCATAATTAGCCCATTGTTGATCCCATATAAGTTTCAACCTTCTGCGCCCATTATTTAATCCTCCACATTCGCACAAACATACTATTATTCACACCTATATCTTCAAAAGTACTCATCTGATTATTATGAAATTTGGATGGTTTGTCGAAAGTAGCCTACAGATAGCACAAACCAAATTTCAACCGTCTGTGCTCTTTACATTTTGCGAAATTCATACTTTTTCATAATTGGCAGACAAAAAATTGATCGACAGACAGACAGGGAACCAATTCAGCAATATCCATCCGTGGACATATTGTTTAATTCATAAACGTTAACAATTTTTTTTTTAAATAAAAATGTAATCGACCCTTCAGCAAATGTATTGTTATCCATTCATTCTCCTGTGATGTGCAAAGTTAGCATGAATTTTGTACCTATGTGGAATATTATTTCAGCTACAGAAAACTTTAATGGTCGTTCACTGGAGTGACGAAGAATATTAACAAAATGCAACCTTTATTGGTTTACAAAGTTGGTGGTGGAGATTGAAGATAAACACCAAACTTGGTAGGAAAGTAGAAATGGACATTGTTTGGATATTAAAATTTCTAGCAGCAGAAGCTCCGGTCGAACTGGAACCTTTCTCTTTTACAACTCCTCGGTAACTTAACTTTTTAAAGTTAGTAACTTGTTCAAAGTTGCGGTATTGGTTTTTTTTTTATAAAAATAAAAGTAAAGCTTTTATAGGACAAATCTTATTAATTACATACATAAATATTATTTATTTTTAGAATAAAAGACTAAAATCATCTTTCAATTATCGCTTTTATAAAAAATAAATAATACAAATAAATAAAATATAGTTACCACAACTTTTTATGAACTCAACGAGACCTTTAAATCCATTCCATAAAATTATTTATCAAACAAATTTTACTTTTTCTAAATAGTTGAAGAGGGGAGGGGATATCCAAATAAATTTTTACGAGAAAAATAAATTTTGAATAGTACCTAAAAATAAGTTATGCACAATACTGTTCGCCATTGCTTGCTGTTCGCACAAATGTTGAGTTGTGAAGTTCGCAACATTTTTTTCTGTTTTTTGGCAATAAAGTTGAACTTGTAAAACAAATTTCATATCTTGAGCTACAATAATAGGTCAGGAGATATGAACCAGATGCGACAGACAGACGGACGAACTGCCAAAAACATAAGGGTTTCTAGGATGACCTCGCAACTTTTTGTTTTTTTGATGCTGTGCATAAAATTATTTGGCTGTCTAGAGAATTTTTTTGTTCCACGCCGTTTTTAACGTTAGACATAAATAATGTACATTTTACTTCCTAGTAATATTATTATAAATTTTTGTGTTGAATGCAGACTGAGGTTATTCTGATCTCTCATAAATATTCCAGAGCACGCTCTCCCTACAATGGTCGGAAAATCGTATTTTTGAATTCAAATTACGAATCATCTTGGTTATTTACACCCAAATAGTCACAATAGAAACCTAGTATAAAGGTCAGATCTGTTCTAGAATAGATGCATGCATGATGCAACATTAATAAATTTAAAATAGTCAGCCAATTAGTGTCGCAAATAGCTTCCTTGTATCCTATTTCCTATATTTTAATGATTTTATGATTTTACAACCTATTTATCTCATTTCTATCATTTCCCCCCATTTTATAAATCTTTAAAAAATTTGTAGGTCTTTTACTTGTATTAAAGAATCAATTTAAATTTAAATCAAGTTATAATTATTATTAACTACGGGAAACAGACAGAGAAAAATACACTCCAGCGCTGGAGGTTCTCTGTCTGTTTCCCGTAGTTAATAATAATTATAATTTGATTTAAATTAAAATGTAATCTATCCGTAGTATGAATACTACCAAAATCGTAAAATAAGAATCAATTTAGTAAAATTTAAAGTGGCCGACAGTTGAAATTAATCTGAAGCTATATCTGCGGGCTACTTTCGACAAAACATTAAACTTTCATAAATATCAGATTAATATTTTTGAAGATATGGGTGTAAATAAATGTACGTTTGTGTGTATCTGGAACAGAAACAAATAGGTGCTAACTGATCCCATGGAATTTTTGAAATCAGAAGAAAATTAATTTCGTTTTTTTAGGACGATCACATAGCTTCCTTTACCTTTTAAGCTCGGATCGGAAGCAAAAATCGACTATTTGATTTTTGTTGTTAGCTGTGAAGGTCCTCCTCGCTTGTTGGATCCCAAAGGTACTTCTTTAGATTGTGACTCCCCCATTTTTTTTTTAGAATATAAATGACTTCGTATAAATAACTATTAAGACAAAGGGATATCACACTTCTGCTTTTATAAGGGGAGCAACAGCCTAAAGAAGAAATATCCGTACACCTTCTTTAGATTGTTACTCCCCTCTGGTTTTTTTTAGACATTTCTATATTTAGGCTATGGAACATAAGTCAAAAACGTTAGGTTACTTTTAGCTTAAAAACTCAGAAAAGTATAACAGGGAGTTAAAAAGCTATAGGAGGTGAATAATCCAGTCTCCAGCTGTTGGGCCTCCCTCCACCGCACGTCATAGGGCCGAAGAGAGTCGAAAAGATTTATACGTGTGTCAGGGAGTTAGGAAAGTACAGGAGGTTGCCATCAACTCTCAGCCCTCTCGGCCTACCTAGTATAAAGGCATATTAACAATTCGTAGAAGGCGGGCCGGCGCCTTTGAATTCAGCATTTTGTAATCAAGCCGCGGCAGTGCCGGTGAGGAGATAAGAATAAAAATTATCTTCCATCTACTTTTATCAATTACTTGAATAAATTACCGATTTTATTTCATTTTTTGTCGGTAGTTTACGCAGAGCGAAAACATGAAAATGTCCTACTGTCTTGCGGACTCGTATGCAAGAAGTATTTATTTATTAGTGGAATAACGATCTAAAGAAGTGTCATCCCAGGCAGGCTCTCGATACACCCGGCGCGAGGCGGTGGCTTTAGCTAAGGCCGAACCTTTTAAGTAACAACTAATACTTCTTCTGCATATATATATATAAAAGTATATATATCGATGGCTAAGAAGTAATACCTCGTAACTACCAAAATGGTGATTTTAGGTTTTCATTATATTGGGCCTTGGGAGGCTTGTCTGCTTTTGTACATGCGAAATTTTTTAAAATAAAGTTTTTTTTAAAATAGTTTTTTGTTCCTCTTGTAAACCTGACATTTTGATGATACGAGGTATCACTTCTTAGCCATCGATATGGTATTCATTTATATATACCTTTTTTTACTTTCTCATATAAAGAGAAAGTATTGTGATGGCGCGAAAATTCGATTTTGAGATTTTGATGAATTTACACGTTTTGAGGTCCCCTAAGTCCAAAAAAGTGGTTTTTAAAAAATGTCTGTCCGTCGTCTGTCGTCTGTCGTCTGTCGTCTGTCGTCTGTCGTCTGTCTGTGCAGACGCCTGGAGCCTAAACTACTGTGCCGATTTTGACGAAATTTGGCATTCATGTTCAGATAAATCATACCCCGAGGCGAAATCGAGAAATGAATTTTAGCTCCAAATTTGGGGGCGCTACCCCCCAAAAACACTGAAAAAACGTGAAAAAAAAATATTTCTCGAAAACGGTTCCGACGATTTTGATTAAAAAATTCTAAAATGTAGTCCATTTAAATACGGACCCAACGATATAAGCAGTTTTCCCGGGAAAAATCTAGTTCCTGAGAAAATAGCTTAAAACGTGGACGGAGAGATCCCGGGTTCGATTCCCCGCCCTGGAGAAGTTATTTTTATAGAAAATTTTGATATAATTTTCAATAATAATTAAACGTACTTACAAAAACTAATAAATGGCAAACATTGGGTAAGTAATTATGAACTTGTATATGAGAAAGTTTGTCTGAGTTGTCTCGGACCGATTTTTTATTATTATTGTAGTAGTTATGAATTATCCTTCAATTTGTATTTTAGTTTCCAAAGAAAATCTTTGAAAGGTCTGTAGGGTAGTTGTATAATTAAAAACTTTAAAGTTTCCATCATTTTATTTAATGCGATATTTCAACCCCTCCTTGGGTCATTATTAAGCTTTTCTTAATTCCGAGCAAATCTCAAAAATATATTTTTTCTATACATTCTCTATCTCCTAATCATTTAAAAAACACTTTGTTCACATGTGCCTACACATCATTGTCATAACTTTAAGTCCAATAATTTAAAAACAAAAACTACTAAAAATCTTTTTTTCTTCGAGAGAAAAAGAGTCTGAGTTTAATTAAAGAATTTTTTATAAAAGTATACTGCATAGTATACTTTTATAAATTTATGATAGAGAATGTATAGAAAAAATATATTTTTGAGATTTGCTCGGAATTAAGAAAAGCTTGATAATGACCCAAGGAGGGGTTGAAATATCGCATTAAATTAAATGATGGAAACTTTCAAGTTTTTAAGTATACAACTACCCAACAGACCTTTTAAAGATTTTCTTTGGAAACTAAAATTATTATTATTATTATTTATTATATTTTATTGTGTTCAGTATTTTTGTTTTCCTTTAAAAGAATTTAGGTTGAATTTTGTTTGACAAGAAGACCCCCCTTTCTTAAGGTTTGCTTTTTTGGGGGGTGCATCATTTTCTAACATATAAATGTCTATACATTATTATAAGTTGTATAATGGAATTTAAAAAATTAACTTAAATTAAACTATTCTACTAGATTGTAGGCTTAGGTCCAACATCACTTTGAACAATAAACATCTAATCTACAACACAGATTTAAAACCAGCTTGTACTTACGTTCTTCAGATTTGCCTTCAAACTTCCGTCGACTCCATATTCTTCAATCCAAGATCCACCGGAAATCACTGATACTCCTTCTTATGTATTCAACCTCACCCTCCACAATGATCATAATGGCGTATCTATATTCCGATACCAGAAATTCTACGGGTCTTTGGGGAAACACCCCTAATCCTTTAGAAGAACTCCTTTCTCCCCAAACTATCCCAGATAATTAATTTGCACCAGATAACATAATTTAATCTGACTAATATTTTATAAACTGACATCATGGATAAACTAAAAACGTATCATTTTTTGAGATCTCTTTCAGACAAACTGTATGGTACAAATATTTTAGAAATCAATGTTATCAAATTATAATAACATACAATACATATTTTTATTATTATACCTTGTCTTATCTTTCTTAAAAAAAAGGTGACTTTTAGTTCAATTCCAGAGGGAAATTTTATTTTTGGGTATTAAGTAATATTATTATGTTCTCAGTGTATGATCACTAATCATACCTTAATAGCTGGATTCAATTATCGAAATCGCATTATCTTTTCCTTTCTGGATGGAGGAGAAAAAAGGGTTTCTTTTACCTGCTCAATACGATTTATTCCTATCGAGACCAAATCAACGATATTGACTTTGGGAAGCTCTTCAATACTTAAAAAAAAAAAAAATCTTTTTTCTCTCTTGATATATCTGATTCATTTTTATGGGAATTTTATTTCCTACCTCTGATACGAAAATAATAAAGAGAAATATAACAAGGAAAAAAGGCGGTAGAGGGGGAAAAAATGAAGAAGGAATAAAAGGAAATATACTATCTTGAGATTCACTTTTCCAGGTCCTACTCTTTCTCTTTTTTCTTCCTTCTAGAAATTGAAACTACATTCCAAGAAGAATTATCCTACGATGAGACCCTTCAGATCCAATAACACATAGTCTAATACACTTTATTTCCGAAGAAGTCAAAATTAAATAACTCTACATATTCAACTCTGTCGTGATTTTTACTCTCTTCATTTTTTCGTCATGCCAACTGAAGGGAAGCACACGCAGACAAGCTGAAAGTAATTAAACTTTAATGGTTTTAATCTCGGTTCTACTACAACAGTGATTCTTCTTGTTCTTCCTTAATAGCTTCGACAACTATAAAGCTTTATAACTAGAAGCTTTATAGCTTTAGACTAGTGTCAGGTTTTACACTCGTAAATAGGAGGCTAATAGAAGTTAAATTTCTAATTGCCCGCTGTTTTCTAGATTTACTGATATCATTTTATATGTACGTATACTTTTATTTTTGCTTTCGATCTTACTGAAGGTAACGGAAGCATTTTAATTATTCTGAAAAACGTTTTTATGTCATAAATTTACTCAACCAAAATGCGTTTTAGATTTTAGGGAATATTTTTATTTTACCAGTCTGTCCGTCAACATTTTTGGTTTTTAAAAATGTAGATGTTATGTCAAGCGTAACCAGACTTTTAGTACCAGTAATAATTTCAAAATTTAAATTAATTATTTGAAAAATACATTGCTTCCTCTCTTGTGGACAATCCTTTTGCTTCCGAGCTTACCAAAGGTAACAGAAGCTATATGATCATTCTGTAGAACGAAAAATGTTTGTCTTCAATTTCAAAAATCTGTTATAGACGTTAGGGAATATTTTTGATTCCGTGTCTGTCTGTCGGGCTGTCTTTCGTTAAATTTTTGCTAACCTCATCTTAACATAAAACACCTCCCCAATACACGTCCGATTTTAATTAAATATGGATGGTAGGTCATAATTAGCACTTTGTTGGTCCCATATAAGTCTCAACCTTCTGCGCCCATTTGTTCCACTTACAAATGCGCAGCGCACAACCATATATTTATTTACACCAATATCTTCTAAAGTATACATGTGATGTTTATGAAATTTGGATGGTTTGTCGAAAGTAGCCCGCAGATATCCCCAGATTATAATTTCAGCTGTCGGCCTTTTTAAATTTTGCTAAATTGGAAAATAAATTTTGGAAAATATGTAACCTATGTTGAGTTGGAGGAACTCAGATTAATGTCTGTAATTGACTTTGCTTCTAAAGCCTTGTCCACACTAGTAGACATGTTGCGCGATTTTTCTATTTTGCGAGACAATGTCTAGACAAACGGCGCCTACGGTCTCGTCGCTAGACCAAAAATCGCATGTCTATGGTTTTCCATTCTAAATGGTAGACACGGTGCAACGATAGTCAAGTTGCGCAATGTGTCTACAAGTGTGGATGCTAGACCTAGACAATAGACGGTCTCAGAAGACGTCTATAGACACGTTGCGCATCATGACTACCGTTGCACCGTGTCTACCATTTAGAATGGAAAACCATGGACATGCGATTTTTGGTCTAGCAACGAGACCGTAGACGTAGACGCCGTTTGTCTAGCCGATGTCTATAGACAAATCGCTAGACATGGTCTCTGAGACCAAAATCGCGCAACATGTCTACTAGTGTGGACAAGGCTTTATTAAGAAGAGTCCCTTAAAATTCTCACGAAGGATGGTATTTAAATTTTATTTGTGATTTTTGTACAAGAAGTATACTTAATTATATGTCACTCTTTATAAAAATAGAACAATTAAAATCTCAAAGTCAACAGTACAAATTTATACCTTAGGATATGTCCCGATTTGATAGAGTTCGTATATTAAAAAATTATTTATAGAAAAAGTTATTTAACTTTTGACAAACCCTTTTCATCATATTTTATAAATTCTGAAAATGTCGAAATAGTTTACTTCATTAAGCAAAAGATTTACATAGGAAGGAAGGATTTCATAGGACTTTCTCTTTTGATTTCTTGTCTTTATTATTATCATTTCTAAAAATTCTATTACAAATAAAATAATTAAGTAAATTTCTTTTGATCATTTGAGTATCAAAGGCTAATGTTGGGTTTTCTTGACTGGGCGGATGGACCGATAGTACTCCACTATCAAGGTTCTTCTCCTCTATACATTTGCTCCGTTATCAAGGTGTATACAGAAGCACAGTAGAACTTCTACTCTATACAAACACTAGGCTTTGCTAGCACCACATAATTTGAGAACATTGTATTTCAGTTAACTGTAATAATTCTAAACTATTGTATCAACATGTTTAACCTTAAGTAATGGGCTAAAGTAAAGAACACACGCAGAATCTAAAAATAATACTTTAATTAATTAGGGTCTGTACTCTGCACATTATTGTAACAAAATTAAATACCTTTCGTAATATTTTGATGTCTTAATTATTGTGTGATCTAATCTTTAATACATGCAGGGCAACAACCGCAAAATCCAATTCCTCGAGGTGAACGAGTATATCCTTCTTCACAGGTTGATTCTTCGGGACAATGAATTTTCACTTTGGAGCAAGGATTACTGGGGCAACACACTGGTTTAAAACATGTAGGACAGCATCCACAATATCCTCCTCCTCCATTACTATGTATATAGCCTTTAGGACAGTCTAAAGCTTTACAACTAACATTGGAACATATAACGTTTGTACAATTTTGCGACGAGCCTTCATCCACTTGAAGAATCATAAGAGCTCCTGTAATGATGAGAAAGAGTAATTTATCCATATTTTCCTGCACAAAGAAACATATACTTAAAATAAATATGAATAATATCTTTAATGGTGTATATGACTTATGTTCAACACCTTACAAAACAAATAAATAAAGAAATATTAAGCCTATAAGAATTTTAATAGTTATTTATGCACCTAGAGAGTAAAGTAAGCCATTATTCCACGACCGGAAAGGTTGGTATTTGAGGCGAAGCCGAAGGAACCATGGACCAAAAATCCCGAGGCGCAGCCAAAGGAATAACGATATAAACAATGGTAAACAAGGTCGAAAAAGCAGTGTCGCCAACCTGATTTAAACAATTTATTACATTAGCCATTAATCTTCTACTACTTATAAAATAATTAATTTGGCAATCCTTACTTTTTCGCCCTACTTTACTTTTTTGCCCTACTATTACTTTATCTCCCTACTTTTTGAGTTCAGGCAAGAAAAGACTTTTACTTTAATACCTCTAAACTAATTCAAAATCATAACTTTTTCTTCCAACTGGAGATCAACAAATTTACATTCTGTTTTAATAAAGAAGAAATCAATAGATTAGAGAAGACAAAATTAAAGTGAATTGACCTCAAGATTAATATAACTATTGAAGTAAAGTTAATTTAATTAAGTTTTAGATCCTATGATGTTAATAACCATACATAAATATCAAGATATTATTTAGTAAGACTCATCGTGATTTAACATGCTAAAGTGTTTAGATAAGCACGTGGAGGGAAAGTTTTGTTATTTCTTTAAGATGACATCAGTGGATGCTCCCTTATCTAAAAAAATCCCATATCTAAGTTTCTGGATATTTCAATGACTAATGCTAAAAGAATATTACCTTAGGGGTCTAACTTCTGTTATAAAGAATTAATTATAAAAATGTTAATACGAAAGGAGTTTAAAATTCTAAATACCCAGCCTTGACCTTTAGCCCTTTGAGCTTAAGTTTTAATTTTTAGGGAGTTTCTAACTCAGAATTATGTTCTTTTTTTAATAAAAAAACAAATATTTAATTAGAATAATTACATTCTATGGAAATTACTCAGTGTGACTGAAATTCAAAATTTCTCCGACGATTGTCAATTAAAGTATTCGAAATATTATTTTTTTATTATTTAAAGTATATCGACGTATATATTTTTAAAGAGAGAGAGGAACAGAATTAAAGGAATAGAAATATGCTTGATAGGAAAACGTTTGATATAAAAGACAAGGTGTTTTTAACTTTCAATATCTAAAAAATTGCTGTTGCAGAATGTGATTAATTTAAGGCAAGAAATAATTTAAACCAGTTGCCTAATTTTATTATTTTACTGGTTTATATCAACATTAGAACTATATGAAGAGTGATTAGTCGAAAGTTGCTTTTAGAGGATATTTATTGTATCTGGTCATGGGACCTTTGGGTTATTTTGTTTTATTATCTTTATTATCAACATTATCTTCTAATCCGACAAGGAGATAAGAAGTTAGTTAGACGTTGTCGCTCGCTGACTCACCATCTCATACACTTCCGCTCTGATTTGCAGTACCTGCTCTGCTAATTAGTACCTCGCGTGTCCCAATTTTTCCCTGTTTTCTTTTCCTACCCTCTTTTACCTCCCTCCCTTCCAACCACGCTTCTTGACAGCTGCTGCACCAATATAAGGTATATATATTATTTTATTTATTGGGGATTAATCAACTAACCACCAGACCCCTACTACAGTCCATTAACTGCCAAATCCACCAGTATCTTTGACTTAAACGAGTAAAATCACAAATAATCATACTTTTGAGGGAGAAAGCAAAGAAGTATTACCACTTTTAAACTAACGAAAATTGTATATACAGTAAATGTACCGACAAAATGTTGGAGATAAACTTGAGTTGCAAGGCTTTTGCGTAAATATCTTATTTATTATCTCTCATTTCTTCAGCTATTATATATCAACCTACCTACAACTTCTGAGAGTTCCAGCTAAAGTTCTTTTTTATAGTAATGCCCTGCCAACATCTAAGGAGACCTCCAGGTTCTTGGTTCAACACACACACACACACGCACACACTTCGCCCCCTCAGCTCAGTTGGCAAGCCTGACAAAGCTTGGCTGCAGGGGACGTTTCAACAAAATTGGAGAGAATAGGACTAGGGAGATAAGGGATGAATGTAGCTCTAAGTATGTGTAACCCTCTGCGTGTGGATATCATATCGTATTAGAACATTTTACCTCCAGTACAATCTTAAACATTCAAGTATGAATAAATTCAATCTGGTACCAAGAAAGTTTTAATTGTTCTCGAACTTATCCTGGTACCTAGGGAAAGGAAGTCACATCATTATAACTGGCACCCAGCTCTAAGCCAACAACCCCTTGAGGATAAGCTTCATCACCCACACATCCAATCATTCTTCATACAGCAAAATCTATTTTGATTTTGGTTTTACATAATTTATTACCATTTGGAATAAAGTCCGCTCAACTTGATCTACTGATATAATTTTATTTTCTTATACCCTAGATTTGTGGTCAGGTCAAGTACCATATCCTCTGATACGCAAACAAAAGCAATAAAAAACGTAACAAAATATCGGTGGATGATTTAGCTTGAACTAAGAAAGTCTGAATGAACATTATAGTAGGAAAAATATAATGACTTATAAGATTGCTCATAGGGGATCAGGGTGGCCAAATAGATGGTACTCGAGCTTGTCTGACACAAAGGTCTACAACCTACAAAAATCAGGCTCTTCGTTAGGTCGATAATTTCAGAGAAGTGAGCAATAATTCTATACTGGTGTTTGCATCGAGTAGATATGTTCCCATCCGGTTTTCGTTTAACATTATTAAAAGAAACTGTCATAAAAATATCGCACATAATCTTATTTATAAAACTATTATATCCGCTCTTATATACAGGGGGTTAGGTCGAATATGTAACAAACGAGCAGATTCTACCCATCATTTGCAGCAAAAAACACTATATTGACCATGGGTCAATTCTCAATATTTTCTCCACAATATTTTTTTATTTGATTCAATCATTGCTCAAAAAATTACATAATAACTGATGATGTTTTAGCGAATTTTCGAAGAAAATAAAGCTATTGCAATGGCTTCAAAATTTTTGTAATGCGAATTTTTGAAAATGTTCTCCATGGAAATCCGTTTTAGACCATTCTGAATTGATTCCTAAAATTTAACAATTAATTTATGTATATATATATATATATATATATATGTGTGTGTGTGTGTGTGTGTGTGTGTGTGTCACTCCAGATGATATCTCCCCTTAAGATGCACTTAAAATTTCAAACAAATTTTAAAATGTCAATAAAAGAAAGGATGAGTTCGTTGGCCAGTATTTTTGGAGTCCATTTAGGGGTCAAATTTTGACCATTAGCAAATAGCCTAGAAAATACGCCTCTCTTAAATGAAAATATGACAAACGTGTACATAACAACAATTACTGTACTCTTAAAGAGCTTTCCAACGACATGCATCTTGAAGCCCGTACCCCTAGGGACCAATTTTTTTTCTCCCATCCAAATTCTAAACCAAAATTTCCCGATATTATCATAAGCCAATAATACGCTATTCTTCGATAATTCGCTCATTAAGTCATGGTGAATGACTGGACTTTTTTAACTCCATTTAACCAGTTGTTTTCCACTCAAACTAAAGGGGAATAAATGAATATGTTTTACTTAAATTTGGCTAACTGTAGCATTTGCCGTTTTGGCATTATTACAAGCTGAAAATAAAATAAATTTTAATTTTTTAAATAAAATTATCAATAAAATGAAATTCAGGCATATATGTTTTCCCCCTTTAAAGCATTTAAAATAGACTTTTTCTAAACTGAAATTTTCTCCTCATTTCAACGGTGTCTCTATTTCAGCTCAATCGTCATTATGTTAGGACCAGCGATTGATTTTATATATTAAAATGGTTGTACAAAAAATTGTTGGAAATATGTAGTGTTTTTAGTTGTGAATGAAGGGTAGAATCTGCCCTCTGTGTTTGTTAAATCTTAGACCAAACACCCTGAATAATGCAGCATGCAGCACATAATGTGTATATAAACTAAATTAATGAGTTTTGTAATCACAAGTTAGTTATTCTTAAGTTTTTTATAATTTATTAAATAATAGCTTACCTGAAGTAAATTTTTAACTCCACTTAACTAGTTGTTTTCTTTGACTTACGATTAGTTTTTCTAAAAAGTGTTTTATAATTTAACTTTAAATTAAGATTATTAAGGGTACCCTAAAAGCAACTTACATGTTAATAAATAACAGGTTACCTGAAGTAAATTTACAACTACACTTATAACTAGTAGTTCTTTGACTTTGGACTTGCAAGTTTAAAATTAAGTAAAGTGAAGCAAGACTATTTATAACCAAAGAATGGTATTGACTAGAGCAGATATCTTGGGTATTTCCTTACCGACACTAAAAGTTTTGCGACACTAAAAACTTTTTTAGTATTATTATTATTTTGAAATTTGATTGAAACTACTATAGTCATTTCAACATTTTAATATGTGATAACAGCTTGAGCTGCATTAACTTGATAATAATGTTATCAGAATTAATTGAATTAATTATTACTTTATAAGGAAAATATGTTAAATATTAAGAGTATTTCACATTGAATTACTGTTTTGAGCTAGAAAGAAGTGGTGTTACATATGCTAAAAAAAAAGTATTAATAAAAAATATAATATAAAGAAAAACATTCTTCGACTATATATTAACACTAGGCATCGTGTGGCTCTATCACTGAAGCGAGCGTAATTCAATACATAGGTATTAGATAATAAGAAAATAGTTTAAGCGAACTTCTTACATTCAACAAAATTTTCATCCTGTCTGCTGTCGATTAAATATCTCCCACGATAACTTGAGTAAAGGTTAAGTTGGACAGCGTGATCCGTCCAAGAGTTCGCGCGCAACGCTCGCGTAAACGAGAGGTTTAAATGTAAAATTGGAATTTCAGGATGGGAAAAGATTCTCTCATCACTTATTCCATGAAACGAACATTTTTTTCAAAATAACATTTTTTTTTTTTAGTAAAACCAACAGCGACACCCCTAGGAGTTAATAAACATCGTTAAAACTATTAAAGCTGACCTTAACGTTTAAAATGAAGTAAACAACATTTTTACTGATATCTTACTTTCTATCGTAACGATTTTAATGAAACTTTATATACATCGTCTAAAGTACAATTGAAAAATTCATGTAAAATTTTAATTTGATACAAGCAGCTTTTTGGGTAGTGAAGTGATACATTTTATATAGTTGAAATGAAGATGGTCGGAGCATGTAAGTCAAGGAATATATAGAAAGGTTCTCCCCCACTACCTCTCTATTCATCCTCTTTAATTACACTGTTCTGCAAAAAAAAATGCTTCAAAATGAAAATGTCCTTTTCTAAAGTATTTTTGTGTGCTGAATCCGAATCTGAAGTCAAAATTTCTTCTATACGTATAGTTTTCTCGGAAAATGCGCCTAAAGTTCGGAAAAATTGTGTGTTTTGGGGGGTTTCGACCCTATTTTTCGCCGTTTAAAAATCTTCAAATCATGAAGAACACGATTCTAAATTAAAAATAATCCGCTGACCTTACTTTTTTAAGAAAATTAAAAAATAAGAAATTAAATAATCGATTTTATGCTCATATAGATTATTTTAAAAAATCCTACTTCCATTTGTCCTGGAAATAGCATGCAAAAGTGTCAGACAAACATGACAAACAGACAACAGTCAGACAAACAGAAGTTCCACTCATACCGGTGGAGAGCGGTATTAGTCTGTCACTAGATAGGTTTGTTATTCAAATAGTTTTCCAAATCAAAGTGGTCCCCCATCCATTGACAAACTAACATCAACATGATTTTCAGTCTTCTATCTATTTTTGTACTCAGGATCATGAAAATCACATTGTCCACTATTAATGGGCAGGTCATGGCCGTCCACCACTGCTTTTTTTCAAACGCTATGTCCCGCAGACGAACTTAGCTGATCACATATTCTTAAAACGCACTAAAAGATTAACTTGTACACAAAATTCTTGCCTGATGTTGTTCTCACACTTTTGAATGCTATCTCCTGGACAAATGGAAATAGGATTCTTGAAAAAAATCTGATAATGTAAATCACGGTTCAGATCTAGTTCTACTATTATTATTAAATGATCCCTTTTTTATATTTTGCCTTATTAAATTGCTATTCTTATAACGCATTACTTTCCAACGTTACTTTTTAATATTGGAATAACCTCAAATCAAGTTTTATATTGGTAAACGTTTTGAATATTACATTTTCTAGGACTAGTGTTATTGGATAGAAAAAAAGGTAAAAATATAGTAGGTATTTGGTTGTAAGTGTATATATGCATTCATAGCGGCGGATTTCATTTCCCAGGTATCGTAAAGATTATTTGGATGTTATCAAATTGAAACCGGTGAGGTACCCTGCCTCCACGGATAAAGGTTCTCAGGAGGAAGGCTGGCATCTATTTCATAAAACCCTCATAATGTCGGAAGGTTATTGGAAAAGTTGGTTCTTTTATTGGAAGGAAAAGCATCCAACTGTTTTTCTCCCCTACCTAATACCAGGATGGCAAAAATTTCCACTGTTATAGCTGGAGGGGGAGTCTAAAATCACCTATATCACAAACCTTTACTAACCTTTACCTTTATTGCCTCTTTATAACTTACATTTCTCTCGTCTTTGCCTCCTCTTACATTCCGTGGTAACCTAGCCTCGCCAGGGGGAAACAATCGCTTCAATATGTTACAGCCAGTTCTTAATAGTTTACTAGCTTTGAAACAAATTGGATATCATTAACATGACGGATCTTTACATTTAAAAACCACTTCATTTTCGGAAAAAGTTTACTAGAAAAATTAGAATTATAATCTTAACCACTCTTTATATTATAGTAATTGGACCATTTTTGTCTTCTACCAATTTTAAACGACTATTATACGCCCCAAATTATAATGTTCGGTATTTATAATTTTCGGTTACGACTTAAGTTTATGTATGGGTGCCAGTATGACTGTTGATTTAGAGTACTTGGCCATCAATGAATCTATCACTGTTTTGATATGCTGATTCATTTGGAAGGGGGTCTGGAACCTTTTTCCATTGTTCGGTTTATGCTGGGGACTTACGTTACGGAATTTACTAGAATTCATCTATACTAACAATAAACATAGTTTTCATCATAGTTTTTCAGCTAGAAGATGGGTCGAAATTTCGCACAAAAGCTTTTTACTTATCCTTGTGACCCTAACATCAATCAAAATATTACTTCTAAAGGTCGACCAAGAAGTCATGAACACGGGAGAAACTGAAAGTTTAGCTTCGTTTAAAGTCGGAACTTCCGAGTATTGCCGAAGTCAGTACAGTCGGGCGCTAAGACAATACCCATTTCTAGTTTGTATGGCATGCGCAGTTATGTCAAATCTCACGAATAACAACATGAAGGTTTCCAAATTGTTAGGTTTCCTAGTTTCCTGTTTTGTTTGTTTTTATACAGTACGAACTATAGTCACAACTGTCCTAAACGATCCATAGACTAGAGGGTAAATAAAACGATCTTTGTACGATCCACAAATCCACAGGATGATGCAAATGCAAAGGACGCTACAAATAACGGGGTTGGAACAAACCTAATGTTATGTCTTTGTTATAGTAAAAATGATTGCTCTCCATGACAATTAATAAAAATAATATTAGCGAATTTCTAGTTTGCTTTTCCCCATTATATTTTTTATAAATAAAATAACCAGTAAAACTTATCTTAGAATCTCATTATTTTTATAATTTCTTCCTAATTTTGAATTCGTGTTATTATCCATGTTTTTATTAACAGGAAACTTTATTTACCAAAGAGAAAATTGCCAAAAACAATCCGAGAGTGGTAATAGTACAAAAATAATTCACAAAATAGTATAACAACTAAAATCCAGAAATAATAAAAGTAACAAATAAAACAGAAATAAAAAAGTAACAAATCAAACTCAGAAATAAAGAGGAAGAAAAAATTGATTAAGAAAGAAGAAAATTGATTTAGATTTAAAGAATATTATTATGAATAATCAATAAATAATAATATAAAGATATTATCGTATATTATTAGTAATTTATTATCAATAAGTAATTATTATATTATCGTAATATTATTAGTATTATTAGTAATCGTATTTTATTAGTAATCAGGTACAGTGCTGCCTGTTGCAAAAAATATTGAAGTTATCCAAAATAAAATTATTAATAACAAGAACAACACTGTGGTTTTTGATAGTGGTCTATTTTATTTAAAACTGACTATACATGACACAAAACAAAGACACTAGCGCACTCCTCAGACTTTCATGACTTCTTGGTCGACCTTTAATTTAACTAATTTTTCATGTGAATAAAATTAATAATATTATTATAAGTTTAAGCCAGGAGAATTTAAACAATTTCCTACCAGAAAAAATAGACAGAATAAAGCTATATTAGCTCTCTGGAGAAGGTTAAAGAGGAAATATTGTTTTTTACATAAAAATAAAAAGCTTTTAGACATTGGTATATTTCCAGATTTACTTTCTCTTATATATTATATTTCTTCGAAATCTACCAATTTAATAACGGTTTAACCTTCTATTAGAGCATGACTATTAAGTCCGGATTCCCTTTTCCTAATTCATCTTTAATTGAGTTAAGTTTTAAGGTTCCGAGAATGGCTATAACAGGTTGGATTGGAGAAAGTAAATTGGGATTTTTATTTCCATTTTCAATGATGATTTATAGCATATCTTTTTTCACCTATTTCCCTCAAACCGCAAGTGGTGCATATTTCAACCTGATAATGGAACAGTCAGGTATGATCATCAATAAATCTTCCACGAAATACAACTCCAGTTAACTTTAGGACACAAACAATCCATTTTTAAATTACTAACTCTTTTAATGAATTATCTCTCTGAAAATTATTCATATTCGTGAAATGTTAAAAATAGTTTATTCATTATTCACAAGTTTATTTTCTAAAAAATGATCATCTAGCAAGATGCTTTATAACTATTGAGGAAATAACACGTCAAACTGTTAATGACTTTTTGAGGCTGAACTACAGTGTACGGTGCTCCTTTTGATAACACGTTATCTCACTATCGACCTCTTTCGAGACTTTATATATCGATATATCATGTCCGTTAACTTTTTTGTACTTCGATTTGGTACCTTTGATCTGGTACCTGTATATATTATGTCTATATGCAGGAGGGTTGTTTTTCTTCAGAAAATCACGCGAAACGGTGAGGAGCGGGCATTGAAAATCCTAGGTCAAACATAATTAAGGTTAACACCATTGAATTCTAACTCAAAAGAAACACATTTTATTAAAACGTCTAAAATTTCACAAATCATACATTGTTTGGATATATCGATATATGACGTCATTACATACCGACTTGCGATATCTAATAGGGACACCATACACTGTAGTTCTACCCTTTTTGATGCCTGCAATGACTGGATAATTTAGTTTTTGTTTTACATAAAAAATGCATAGAACCGTGTGAAAAGTAATTGTATTTAAAACTGAAATATAACATTTGGTGTAGAAATTTAATCATACCTTAACTAGAAACGGTATAACACAAACATCTCTCCTCGTAAATTCTTTTTTTTTTTTTTTTTTTTTTTTTTTTTTTCATTCATCAAAGCAGCTTTCAGCCTTCATAAGGCCTCTTCATAAGGACAGTTTATGTTATTCCTTTAAGATTACCTCCATACATGCTCCAATATCGAACATTGACAAGAAACATTTCTAACACATAATACGTATGGCATCTTTTATTTTTTTCTGAACTTAGCTATACTTCAGTACTCAAGCATATCACATATTAATTGCATGAACACTTGTAATTGTAGACAATAAACGCCTCGATTAAATGATCTTTGTAATTTATTTATTCACCATATGTTCCAAAAAATCTTTCGTGACATGTGCGACTAGTGGGTAACATGTTGAATATATACCTACTCGTCACTATTGTAAAATTTATGAATATGCATTAAACTCTTTGAAGATACGTCTCGTTGAAGATAAGTTGAAAAAAGCACTATTTTCATATCCGATATTCACTATTTTGTTTTTTATGATTGAACTTAGTTACAGGGTTAGTTAATGCCAAATTGAAAAAAAAATGAAGTCACAAATGTCAAACCTACAGTAGTCATATTGTAAAAATGAGAAAACGGTTTTTTATTCTCTCACCTCATCTGTAACTGTAACTAGAGAATTGAATTTTGTCAGTGATTGGACTCGAAGCTAGAAAAATACAACCCTTCACCTCGATACAGGTATCTAACTGATAACATCAACACTACATTTGAAACGATGAAAAATATTTGAATAGACAGTATAAAACTGATCCGATAGTTTCATTTATCACCATTGATTCTCTTTCTATCTCAATAACGTAGTTTTGATTTGGATATTAATAATTTTGAACGGCTGTAAGATTTATGATTTAGGACTTAAATCACATTGAATGATACTTATTCAATTTTTTTTGTTAACATATTTTTTCTAAATCTTTTCGCTACCTGACTACTTGATTGTTTTTCAACCTTAGGTAGGCCACCCAGAGCCAAAACTTTCCACTAGAAGTCATTTTCAGTACCGGTGAGGAGTTTAAATCTGGAAGAGAGTTGAAACAGAGGTTGAAATCTGACTCGATATAGTCAGATTTCAACGTGATGGCATTTGGGTCTAGTGGATGACATATTGAACATTTAAATTATGTTATTTTATTGTTGTTCTATTTATAATCAATGAATTATTTGGAGTAACAATGGTTTTTAGCGCTTGTAGTTGGTTAGTAGTTATTTTTTTAGGACAAGTTTTAAAAAATTTAATTTTTGGCTAATTTATTTTTTATAACTTATACCATTCATTACAACTTAAGACCTATTCATTGGAGTTGAACGAAGTTTGGCATGATTGTTCAATTATACACAGTAATAGATTGCATGATTGTAAATTTTGAATTGTATAATCTGAACGAATAAATAAATAAGTAGAGATGATTCAATTTCCCGATGTCTATTAATGTAGCCTCTGCAAAAAATTGTTGTTATTTTAATTAAGCAAGAAATAATAATCTTGATGGAACAATATTATACTTTTTTTAAATGTCCAATATATTGTTTTGTATATAAAGATATAAATGATTAATAATTTAAGTCCAATATAAAAATAGAACAGTCATAGAAAGAATAGAAGTAAAACGTGGAATTAGACAGGGAGACGTACCGTCCGCTAAACTTTTCACCAATGTCCTTCAGAAAGCAGATAGAAAATTGGAATGGGAGGGAAAGGGTATCAAAGTAGATGGTAGAAGGCTCAACAGACTAGCATTTGCAGACGACCAATGTATAATCGCATCAAGCATCAAAGATGCCGAAGAAATGCTAAAAGACTTAAAAGAAGAATCGCAGAAAGTAGGATTAGAAATAAACTATGGGAAAACCAAATTAATGTGCATAAATGTTGAGAATGAAAACTTCTATATCACTATAACTATATCTGGGACACAAAATAAGCAAAGAAGAAGAAGGAAAGGAAATAGAAAGAAGAATTGCATTGTCCTGGAATGCTTACAACAAATACAGCCATCTATTTCGAGCAGACCTAGATATAAAGATAAAAACAAAATTGTGGAAAAGCTGTGTCCTTCCCGTCATGATATACGCCTGCGAAACCTGGACTCTCCCTAAGAAAGTAATTCATAAATTAAGAGTATGCCAAAGGAGTATGGAGAGAAGAATGCTGGGGATATCAAGAAAAGAAAGAAAATGCAATTCATGGATTAGAGAGAGAACTGGTTTAGAAGACATAGCATCAACCATTATAAAAAGAAAATGGAACTGGACAGGCCATATCTTAAGAACAAAGGACAACCGACGGAGTAAGGTTATGATGTACTGGTGCCCAATGGAAGAGAAAAGAAAGGTGGGAAGACCTCCACATAGTTGGGACCACGAGATGACTATAAGTTGTGGAGGGAAGGCATGGCAGAGGATGGCATGGTACAGAATGGATTGGAACAGAATGAGAGACATTTATATTGACGAATGGCTAGATAAAAAAGATGATCAATAATTAAATCAAATGTATGTATGTATGTGTGTGTATGTATATGTATGTGTATATATATATGCATGTATGTGTGTGAAAAATATATTTATTTATATATAACAAAAAGAAAATTTTTAAAATGAGTTGAGCAACTCAGAAACCCTCCAAGGGTACCACGGCTGAGTGCCGATTTGTAAAATTACAACCAATGTTATTTTTATTATTTAAAAAAAAGTATGATTTCTGTATTTATATGTAATTT
Source organism: Gerris lacustris (assembly GCA_951217055.1). Classification (NCBI taxonomy): domain Eukaryota; kingdom Metazoa; phylum Arthropoda; class Insecta; order Hemiptera; family Gerridae; genus Gerris; species Gerris lacustris. The sequence goes on from OX578277.1 coordinate 87,510,514, forward strand.
ACAATAAATGGTTATTTTATTTTCTTTTTTTTTCTTTTGGGTTTTAGTCCCGATCAACTGCCAGGGTTATTACAAATTATTATTATTATTATTATTACAATTATTATTATTACAAATTATTATTACAAATTATTATAAATTATTATAAATGGTTATTATTATTATTATTATTATTATTATTAATTTAAGTGTTCACGCTATTTTATTCAATGTATAAGACGTTGTGATGGCTAGTAAGATTTAATTAATTAAAGAAAAGAACTTACATTACTAAAAGAAACAAACTAATGCATTATTACAACAACATGAAAGATATAATCAATGCAGACAATAGATCCGGATTTATTTATAAGATTGATTGCAAAAATTGAGACAAATCGTATTTATAGGAGAAACATCTCATAAATTAAAAAATAGCTCTTGTGCTTCACGTTTTTTTTAGTAAAGGACTTAAGTTCGCTTTTGATGAAATAACAATCTTAGAATACGAAGAAAATACTAATAATATAATAGTAAAAAAAAAAAATTTAAAACAAGCTTTTATTCGTATTCTTCTCAGCAAACTCTTTCATTTCATACCCATATCATGGGAGTGCTTTACAAATAACTAGTCCGCCATTTTGGGCTGTCCACCATATTGGATTTAGAATTAAGTCACTTAGCTAAACATGCATTGTTATCCAAACTAAACGTATTTGCAAAATTTCAATTCAATTGGTTGGGGATAACTGCTTTAAAATTCAGTGGCTTGATTTGACCCGAACATACATACAAACATTGCAAGTTAAATAAAAGCTTGTAAAAAAGGAGAATATTTGAAGCATTCCACATGTGTAAAAGTATTAATAATACGGTTAATCATAAAACGAATTTTGTAGTATTAATAAATCGACCCAAAAAAAGAAATCCACCCCTAACTTTGACTAAATAAAAATATTATACCCAGGTGAATATCCAATCGATAAAATATATTGCTAAAATTCATTCAATCAATTTAAAATGAAATTAGTTAAAAATTAATAATACATTCTGGTTAAGAATCTACTTACTAATGATTAATTTCTATAATAGACTACATGAAATAGCTTTTTGCCTGCTAGAATCCTCTTATTATGGATATAAGTTAGAATGCAGATTTGAATTGGAGGTTGAATGCTATGCAAGTAGGGTTTGAGGACCGGTGGGGAAAGGAGAACCGTCTGATGGGAATTAAATGCATGAGAAATTCATATTTATGAAGCTATGGAGGGGAGCGGTAGAGTGCTAGTTCTGTTAGCCCGCAATATCGCTCTACTTTTCCGTCAATTTATCAAGGCCGTTCCTCTTTCCATTCCTTGCAAAACCAGGTGCAAATTCAAAACAACTGTTTGCATTTAGTTTAGCCGCCCTTTTAAACCGATGCCACATCAATTTATTTTTTGGAATGATTAAAAAGAGAAAGAAACAAGTTTCAGAAAAGAGTTATTTGTTTTCATCAAAACAATTTCTTTCATAACAAGCTTTTAAAAAATGAAAAAAAAAAAAACCTGTTCCATAGACTCATCCTATGAGTCTATAACTTAAGAGCCCGCGGGAGTTAATTGTGTTGAGAACTTCTCCAGAGATAGCACTCTTTTTCACAAGTTTTTTTAATCCCTTGTTTATTTTTGGAGGAAAAGGAAATGCCACATTACCCCACTCTTTATTTTGACATAACGTCGGTCATTGCATTTTTTGAGAGATAAATTAACAAACAGAAATTTCTTGTAAATTTGTGGAAATATTGGAAAAATTGAGTTTTGATAGATCAAATATTTTATAAATAAGAATTTTAATTTATTTTTATTATTTGGTCATTAGGGATGAAGAAAAGATAATGATTTTCTTTTAATTCATTATTAAGCTATATTTCGCCAATACCTGGGCATCTTCAGGCTAAAATAAAATAACAATAAACAATATTATAACAAAAAATTAAAATAAACATTATTTTTTAGCAATAACTTAACAGACATAAAACACAGTAATTTTTGTTATTTGATCTTAAAATATTTCACCTATATCATAATTTTAAATACTAAAAATGATTATTACAACTGAAAACAAACATTAAATAAAAAAGTCCAGTCATGCACCATGACTTAATGAGCGAATTATCAAAGAAATCTGTGTTTTATTGGCTTATGATAATACAGGACAATTTTGGTTTAGAATTTGGATGGGTGAAAAAAAAATTGGTAGACAGGGGTACGGGATACAAAATACAAAATAGTATTTACCCTTCAAGATGCATGTTGTTGGAAAGCTCTTTAAGAGTACAGTAATTGTTGTTATGTACACTTTTATCATATTTTCACATAAAATGGGGGTAAAATGGAAAAACACGTTTTTATGCTATTTTTTACCCTAAATGGACTCCAAAAAATCTGGCCAACGAACTCATCCTTTCTTTTGATATTATTGACATTTTAAAATTTGTTTGAAATTTTTAAGTGCATCCTAAGGGGAGATATCGTCTGGAGTGACACATATATACATATATACATAAAAAAAAGTGTTAAATTTTAGGAATCGATTCAGAATGGTCTGAAACGGATTTCCATGGAAATTTTTTTTCAAAAATTTTGAAGCCATTGCAATAGCGTAATTTTCTTTGAAAATTCTCTAATTATTTTACCTTGAATTGAAAATGTTCAGAAATTTTTCGCTTTGTTTTATTTGAGTATTAAATCTGAATGCTAAATTTAGCTTATGCTGCACCTTTAACCATCAGTGTAGTTTGCTTCTCGCTCAGGTCGAATCCAACCAGCTGGGTAAGATTTGGTGGTTTACGAAGCTCTCTTAGAATTTGCTTTAAAGCAATTCCCTTGATAATTTCAAATTCCATTCTTATTAACCCACTCTAAAAAATTGACTCTCTATGTCCAAGGATCTGCGTTTAGGGTTGGTTCAATCTGTCAGTTTGGATTTTAGGCTCTTTCGAGTTTTAGTTGTAAATTCTTGAGTAGGTGGGTCTAAAAGAAATTAAATGTCTTACTATTGCGATATTCCTTTCCTTGGATTATTATCAAGCTGAATGGCTGCCACTCATAACAAGATAAAATTATTATTAAAAAAAAAAAAAAAAAAAAAAAAAAAAAAAAAAAAAAAAAAAAAAAAAAAAAAAAAAAAAAAAAAATATATATATATATATATATATATATATATATATATATATATATATATATATATATATATTTATATATATATATATAGTATATATATATATATATATATATATATATATATATATATATATATATATATATATATATATATATATATATATATATATATATATATATATATATATATATATATATATATATATAAATATTTATATATTAAAATTATTATTAATAAAATTATTATTTGTTATTTTTGAAAAAAAGTTGATTTAATTTTTAGCACTGGGCGCTAAAAATTAATTTTAAAAAAACTATATTTTTATCAACGAATAATCAATCCTTCCTCTTATCTAGGTTTTATATTATTTAAGATTTTTTAAATATCTTCTTTAAATCTATTTCAACATATATATTTAAATGATATTTCTTTTATTTTGAATTTTTTCAAAATTGCCTTTTTTTTAAAATCCGCTAGGGTCAGCACCATCCAGATGATAAATCTAAGAAAAGTTCCCATAAGATTACGCCTAACCAGCTTTTTTATGATTTTTTTTACCAAATTTGACACAATAACTCTTTGTAGAAATATAAAATTCCACCTGTTTTTAAAATTTTGAACTTTGTATTTTAAAATTTTTTCACGTTCTTTGACGTTTATATCATCCCCCTTTAACCTGACGTCATTGCTGTGGCATCACCAAGCGTTCTGTCCACTTCAGTCTCTTCCTGCCTTATGTCCTATCATTAATATTACATAATCAAAGCCAAAAGATACCATTCGTAAAAAGTTATTTAAACTTTAGTTCGCCTGACAAATCGAGGTTAATCTCTCTGAAGTCTCTTATCAAGCCACTTCCACTCTAATTCTTGCCTGCTGTGAAGATCTCACCCCCTATCTTCTTGGTCTTCTTTGCTTCGCCAAAATTACACGCGCTGCTGCAGCGTGGACAACGTCCTCAATACTCTACTTGCGAAGTTGAATCACAAAATTGATGGTAACATTTGTTAGTAACTATGGTGTAAATCGAATGTCTATTTTTACTTTTTTAATTTTTATTTTATTTTGGCTACGACTAAGGAAGAAGGAAGACTTTGATTACCTACTGCTTGTATCAGATCAAGCTTTTCAAATATATTATTTGTGAGAAACTAATTTTTCATCAGACACTTATATATTTACACTTATATTACACATATATATATGTTTATAATATTTGATACCATGTATAGGCGGGGGGGGGGGGGGGATATAGGTAACAAAGAGATGACGTGTACCCAATGTCAGTTGAACGTCGAGCAATGTCTATATATGGGTATCAACTTGCTGTCAGTTCCATGCAAGTCCACTTGAAAACCCTCCAAACACTCGAGACTAAACCGCTCCATTTAATGAACAGGCTTCATTCCATCTTCCCTACTTCGAATTTCGCACACCCGCATTCCACTAAAATACTCCCTCTCTCCCCCCTCCCCCCCCCCTTCCTATTTTTTTAATGTGATAGCCAGAGGGTTGTACGAGCCCGAGGGTTGTACGAAGCCTTTTTCGACTCTCATCCTTGTTTTAAAATGCTTGAACCCCCCTCCTCACCGGGTATCGTGGATACACAGGACAAGGCTTGAGTGTGTTGTATTAGGTAAACCGCTAATTTGACAAGGGATATAGCAGACCCCTATTTCTACCTCTGCCGTACCATTGAATTTGCAAAATCCTCCCGTTTTCACTACGTCGTTTCTGACCTTTTGACCTAATCAAACCAGGATTAAAGAAAAAAATCTACATGTCACTACCGCCGCTATCCCTTTATTAACTAGCCGCTAATCCTTTAAACACAAAAAAATAACCAGCCTATCTATCGTACATAACTTTCTCATGTATAACGAATTTATGATGAATTTAAATTCCAATGCTTATTTTCTCATATTCCTACGTAGTATGCAAAGAAAGAAATTATTTCAATAATTTCTTGAAATTGATTTTCTGAAAAACGTAAAAAAATAGTCTGCCAATTAGTGTGACACATAGCTTCCTATTTCGTATACTTTAATGGTTTTATGCTTTTACAACCTATTTTAGTCAGATTTATTTAATTAACCAATGGGACAATGGGCTAATTATGACCTACCATATAAATTTCATTAAAATTGGACGTGTAGTTTTTAAGATATGTCGGTTCACAAAAATTGAGCGACAGGCCGACACATAGACATGGAACCAAAAATGTTCATTGATGTCTGAAACGGATTTCTCTCTTGGAATATTTGAAATTGGAGACACAAATAATTTTCGCTCTTCAGAGCGATCACATAGTTTCCGTTACCTTCGGTAAGCTCGGAAGCAATAATGTCTCGAAAACGGTTTCGGTGATTTTGAAATAACAAAAATTCTACCTTCCTGGGGGAAAATCTAATTTCTAGTTGATATAGGTGAAAATTGGAAACGAAATATATAAAGCCACCCATAGAACGATTGCATAGCTTCCGTTACCTTCGGTAAGCTCATGCACCCTTTTTGATTTTCTGCGGGATCACTTTGAAAGTTTTGAAGCTTGAAATTTGGCTTCTATTTCTAAACTTATCTTCTGGTGGTGTTGAGCTTCGAGGACTTAACTCGATAAACTGAACAAAAAGAAGAGAGTTTAGTCTGTTTATATCAGTAAATCAGATTATGCTCTTGCGTTTGTTTGTGTGACACTGTCTTCAACATCCCTGAAGATCCCTGATGGATCTAGTGGTAGCAGAGAAACATTGGACTCTATCCTTCATGGGAAATATTATGTCATAGGAGCAACTCATGATTGCTTGGGTTCAACTTAAGAATACTTGGTTCGTTTTCCTATCTTACCACAATATTAAAGAAAATTATTCTTAATCAATAATAATTGTTATGCAAACAGTATTATCTTTAAAGCTGCCTTTGTAACCCGAATACTAGTAATTTATTAAAAAGGTTTCTATTGACTGCTGTAATTGCATTCATTATCATGATTAATATTGAATTAAACATAATCAATAGAAACAGTAGCACAAGCTTTAGTTGGTTCGAAACAGTCATTGTTGCGAGAAGTTTCAGCTAAATTAGAAAGTCAAAGGATGAATCAAGTGGTTTGGAAATTCATCCGACCCGTATTCTTTGTTTCCAATATTTTGGGATTGTTTCCATTAAACCGTTTCTGTAAATTAAACCCGGCTTTGTTATTAGTCGGTTTGATATGGCCATTAAGTTTTGGTTATGCAGCGTATAAAATCGAGTCAATGTCATATACCAGTGATCACATAATATTCATAAGTTACAAGATAATTTTTTCACATTCTACGTTTCTAGTTACAGGTTGTTTGGGACTCGCTTATAGAAGAGAATTGGACAGAACATTGACAAAAATATCAAAGGTATGAATTTTACCATAGAAATACTGCTGAATATTAAATTTGAATAAAAGTTTAGACACCATCTTTATTCGACACAGTCAATGCCTTGTTGAGTTAAACTAAGTTAGCAGTTTCGTCCGCAAGTTAAATGCTCTACCAATTAGTGTGGCACATACCTTCCTCACGTCCTACGGGGTATACTTTAATGATTTTATGTTTTACAATCTATTATTGTCAATTTTATCCCAACAAAATTCTTGTGTAAAAATAATAAGCCATATGCATCCCGTAAAACCATGTCCGATCATAGGTTTAGCCAAGTCTCCCCCGGTTAAGGTAATTTCTACTTGGTCTAATTCATCCGGTAAAAGTAAGTGATATTGTTTGTCTATCCACCCTCTCTTTACTCTGTCCCTCACAATCTCAAACATGTTCTTTCCCAAATCACTCAACACGTTTGTTAACAACTTATCTTAACAACTACTCGTCCAATATTCATGAAATTTAGTTAGTAGGTCTTAATTACCCATTTTTTGTCCCTTATAAGTTTCAACCTTCTGCGCCCATTTGTTATAATTCCACATGCACAAACATAGATTTATCTTACATACCAGTATCTTCAATAGTACTCATCTGATTTTTAAGACATTTTGATGGTTTGTCGATGTAACCTTATATTAATTCCAACCACTTCCGCACATTAAATATTGGAATATTGATACTTATATTCTTGCAAAAAAACCTATCAATTTTGAAAACTAAAAATGATCACAATAATAAATAGTTAAGAAGAAAAATAGTAAAATAATAGAAACAGAAAATGCTGAGAATAATAAGTTGTAAGATTATTTATTGATTATAAGTGTTAATAATAGTCACATATGTTTAGTAAACCTCTGGGTCACTGCCTCCTCAGGCGGTGAGGTGGCAATCTGGGATTGATTGGGTGGAAATGTGTTCGACTAAAAAATTGTGGTGTGATTGGGTAAGGACTTCCTATCGGGATATGGATAGGTCTCGAACGAGGGGACATTGAAGTCATTATGGATCGTGTGGATGGAGACATAAAAAGGAGCATCTGTGATTTTTCTGAGGATCTTGGATTGGAGAGCTAATTCTGGGTTATCATTTTTCTGAACTTGTATGCCATATTTTATCGAAATCGGACCAGGTGTCAGCACTATTGGGCGTCAGTAACAGGCGTTAGTTCTTCACAGCAGACATAAAATCGTCAGATATCTGCCAGAGATTTAAAAAATTACATTTTTGGACTCAGAAGACCTAAAAACGGTAGCGCAAAATGGTATTTTTGCTCTATTACAATACTTTCTCTCACAATTTACACTTCTTATTATATGAGGAATTCATAAGTTCTTCAGACTTAAAAGTTAAATTAATTAATGAAATAACGAGGCAAAGTTAAACTTGTTCGACAGACACTCCGAGTAATTCTGTATAAAACACAATTTAATACAATATTTAATTTAGAAAACAAACAAAGCAGGTTGCCTGACACAAAATTATCTAAAACTATAAGTCTCTTCATTACCCCCTTCCAGCTTTGTTGAGAAGCGAACATGCTTTTTCGAGGATGGAATGCTTGTTGGTAAATGGTCATAGGCCAATTTTAACCTGTCTATTGAAATTGAAACTTTTTCCTCTACGTTTAATAATGAACTGTTTTCACGTGTGTCAGGAAGGCGGATTGACTGAAAGTTTTTGCGTAACCTATCGACGACGTTCAGGGTATGGTACTATAGATCCTGGTGATGGGATAAAATATTTTCCTGGAATACACAAGCATTTGCGGTAGAGCAGCTCTGCTGGACTGTAATTGAGATCTTTCTTGGTGGTTGTCCTAATTCCAAGCTAAAATAGTCGTAGGGTTTCAGTCCACTGAATTGAATTAACCGATGATCGCAATGCTTGTTTTAATGTCCGATGAAATCTTTCAACCATGCCATTCGCTTGTGTTTGATAAGTTGAAGTCCTGATGCGTTTAGTACCTAAAAGTTTTGTAAGTTGGTCAAAAAGGTGGGAATCAAATTGCGTACCCTGGTCCGTTGTTATCTGTCGCGGTACGCTAAACAGAGAAAAATATTCTTGAACAAAAGTTCTTGCACGGTTCCCGCTAAGATGTTTCCGGCAATCTTGAAAACTGATCCACAATGGTAAGAAGGTATTTAAAATCTTTGGATGGCGGTAAAGGGCAGACTAAATCCATGTAGATAATATATGTTGGAATCGTCCTGGAGCAATTATAATTTTGGCCAAAGGTGATTTCACATGGCGATTTATTTTTGTTTTTGGCATTCAATGCAACTTCTGGACCACTGATTGTCGAAGTTCATTTTAGGCCAAAAATAATTTTTACATATTTTCTTTCTGATCACGCGTACTCCCTGATGGTTAAGATTATGGACATGATTGAAGATTTTTGATCGCAGCGTTAAAGGAATAAAAGGTCGGTTGCCGTTTGTAATGGTTTCAAACAAACTTTTGAAGGTACTTCATTGGATTGTTACTCCCCTATGTTGTTTTAGAATAAAAATGACTGTCTAAATAACTATTAAGAGAAAGGGATGTTTAGTCCAATGTGCTTTGGGACAAAGAAATATCCCACTTCTGTTTTGATAAGGGGATTAACAATCTAAAGAAGTGCCATTTATAAATCGGTTGCCGGGATACTTATAAGTTATAACTTATAAGGTTTAGCTGCGCGTTAGAGTCGTGTGAGTAGTCACCAATGTAAAGTACTTCAGACTTATAATACAAGTTAAATTAATTAATGAAAAAACGAGACAAAGTTAAACTTGTTCTTGACTCCGAGTAATTCTGTCTATAGCACAATTTAATATAATATTTAGAAGACAGACAAAGCAGGTTTCCAAACACAAAACTATCTAAAACAACAAGTCTCTACCAATTAAAATGTAAATAACTATTATTTTAATGGCAGAACACAGCAGCAGCAGCATATATCTTAGAACTAACATAATATTTATTTATTATGTATTTACATACATCACATTCAAGAACCAAGGGTTTTAAGTGGTTGATTTGACATTTTAGGAAGTGTATATGTAATTAAATTATAAATATCTCCTTAGAACCCTTAGACTTTACTGTTTTTGAGATGCGCACTCTACAACTTATTCTTTAAATTCCAACATAGTTTATGGTGACTACTTTGATTAGTATAATTGCAATGTTGAGTGAGAACAATGTCTGATTAACTATGTATTCATTTTTATTTCTAGATTGTCGATGATCTGGAGGTTTATATTCCTCATTCAAGTATCAAATCATTGGCTGTACTTCTATTCTATCCATTTGGTATATATTTTATGTATCAAGCAATGTCACCTTCGAGGAGCCCAGATATGATCACAACTCTAATATTTATATTTCTGCCACCACTTCATAGTGTGTTGCCAATGTTAAGATTTGGCGCTGGAGTTACCTTAGGTAATCATTGTCTTTATAAATTGGTCGAAATGGCAAAAACGGCTAAGGATCCATACCGTCTAAGAAGGCTTCTCTGCCTCCATAACTCATTAGCTGGAGTAAGGATTAACCAAATTGTTATTCACTTTAATACATATCTTAATACATTGAATCAATTTTACTGAATATTATTTTTAGAAAAACAAAAATAGCTAAAGTAGACAAAAACAAATTGTTTTTTAATTTATTATTTGTTTTTTTTTTTTCTGTAGCGTATTTGTTGCTTATGAGCTTACCAAAGGTAACGGAATCATTTTGAAGGAAATTTTTACTGGAACTTTTTATATCTCCGAATTCAAAAATTTGTTTCACAGTTTTAGTATGGGTCGTTTAAGGTTTTTATTTTTTCTTTAAAAAAAAAAAGTTTATAATTTAAGAGATTTCTATTTTAGGTCTTCAGGGGTATAAAAACCAACTACTAAAATAGAAATCTCTTAAATTGAAAATTAATGGGGACCGCATCAAAAAATGAAAAAGTTTATAGTTTCGCCATTGCATAAAATTGGCTACATTTCGCCTCTCTCCGAGACATCGACGTGCCTGAAAACATAATTTAAACATTTATACAAGTTTGCTGTGTAACATACACTTACTAAATTTTGATATTTTACCTGTATATTCAAGGTTTAAATTGTTAGTAAGAGTATGTTATCCAAGAAACTTGTATAAATGTTTAAATTATGTTTTGAGGCACATCTATGTCTCGGAAAGAGGCAAAATATAGCTAATTTTATGCAATGAGGGTATAAAGTATAAACCTATTTTTTTTACAACCCTTCAACGACTTACGCACTAAAACTGCGAATCAACTATAAAAGTAAAACTACAAAAGTAGGACTACAAATTTGTTTGAATTGAAATTCGTTTTAGACATTAGGGGCACGTTTTTGGTATAGTGTCTTTCAGTAGTTTAACATTTGTGCTAACCATCATATCTTAATAACTATTTTTCTGATATTTAAAGGGTATATAAAGGGTCGCGTATAAATTTTAATCACCTATTTCTTTCTCTTAATTTGCATTAAGTTATTATTTTATTTAAATAAAATCTATCTTATTTTGAATAAAATCTATATCTTTAAAAGTACCTACTTATCCTATTTTGAAAAAAGTGGTTAATTTGTCAAAATTAGCTTCAATTTCAACCATATGCGCAAATTTGATCCCATTAGGAATCGAGACAGTGTGAAATGATAGGACGCGAGACTATTTTTATTTACTTTTATGAACTATTGTAATAATATTCCTATTGGTTAATTAAGAAAGCTTTAGATATACCCAATATTTTCAACGTTATCCGACGTCTTCGTTTCGCGCAAAGAAAAAAATTTATCAAAAAATAATAATAATAAAAATAAGCAAATTTATCTGTTTAAAGTCCATAAAAACCCAAAAGACAACAATTTGTACATTTTATTGCAGACCGGTTTTGACTTACAAGTACTCGTTGGTCATCATCCGAAATAATTACTACGTTTACACATCGTTTTCAAAACGCTGAATGAATGGAGAACGACGGATCGTATCGGTTCAAATCCGCTCCACCAAAAATACGTGATCAGAACGGGGGATCGGGATCGTATTCAAAACGCTCGTATGAACAGGGGAATCGAGATATCAGATTATCATGATATCAGGGGATCGAGATATCAGGTTATTTTACTCTTTTCTACTTTTTTTAGTTGTTTGTTTCCGTAAGCTTCCGTTTCTTTTTATTTCGTGACGTCACCCTTATGAGATATCGAAAAAAATATTTCGATCACCTGTATTTTTTTCTTGTGTGAACATGTATCGTTTTAAAAACGAATCGAATCCAAAACGCTTTCATAACGATGTGTTGATTCCTAACGAATTGATTCTTTATATTACTATTACTTAGTATATGATGTTAAACAAAAATACTAAAACACGCTTAAAAAGTTACATTTATATGACACTTGGCTTTCACTTTCGTTTGATATCTGCATTTTCAATTTACAGTGAAAAAGTGTTCTTTTCAGAAAAATTAATTAAATTAATTTGGTAATGCATGCATTACCCAAATTATTTTTGACCTCATTTTGGTTCATAAGAAATTTACTTCGAATTCATTAATTGATTATTAGGATACATCTAATGTGTATTAGATACTCAAATACTGCTTTATTATTCACAGGAAATGTTTCGACTCAATCTGATCCACTCGTTCCAAATACTTTTCTTCGTGACGTTTCTTTTCTCTTCTACATTGGAGAAGCTCTACAGGATGCAACTTAGAAAATTTCATATGTCCACAGTCTATATCGTAGCATGGATAATCTACGCTTATTTTGCACTTAAGTCGTTTATATCTCCTTGTGTCAAATCTCAAGAGATGGTAAATTATAAACTATTATTTACCTAAATAATGTCTTATTATGTTCTCAGGTGCATTTTCAAAGGGACCAATGCTATGCAAGGGGTGAAATAGGGTTAGTCATAATACTATTTTCAAGACTAATTTGGATGCAGTTTATTTTATATATCTTACTTTTCACTCCAAGATTAATGTTAAAAGTTTTAATAAATAAGGTTAAAGTTTAAATAAACCATTAAAACCCAAATCATAGGAAAGCTCAGAAAAAGCCCTTTAAACCATTTTTAAACAGTTTTATCGTGTAAACATATTAGTCCACAGGCCACCATAAGAAGTGAGTCGCTGATTGATAAAGTTTTCTTACCTTATGGAATCGCTTATTTATGTCGTGTCCACCGATGAATTGGGTATATGGCAACTGGGCGCTGGGCCATTTCTTTTTTGTTGACATGCCAAACTTGCCCTTCTGCGGGAACATTGAAAAGAGATAGATAAAGTTTTGATTTTCACAGGATCGTTTAATTAAATTATTTAAAAAACAGTGGTAAAGGTGGCCACCGATAAGAGTGGGCCGTTTGGGGTGTCCACCGCCCCAAACATATCGCTTTGCGGGGACGTTAAAAAGAAAACGGCCCACTCATATCGGTGGCCACCTTTACCACTTTTTTTTAAATAATTTAATTAAACGATCCTGTGAAAATCAAAACTTTATCTATCTCTTTTCAATGTTCCCGCAGAAGGGCAAGTTTGGCATGTCAACAAAAAAGAAATGGCCCAGCGCCCAGTTGCCATATACCCAATTCATCGGTGGACACGACATAAATAAGCGATTCCATAAGGTAAGAAAACTTTATCAATCAGTGACTCACTTCTTATGGTGGCCTGTGAACTATATTTTTTTAAACAAATGTTTTTTAAACAAAAAGAATAAAACTGAAAAGAGAGGGAAATGATAACGAGGAGTGCACATTATCGAAATTAATAAGAAGAATGCTAAAAGAATGTTCCAAGAAAATTACTTTTATCTACTCACGGCAGCAAAATTTAGTATTGTTGTACTGTTTTCAATCTGCAAAATGTAATTTTTCTTGATTCTTTTGTAACATGTCAAAAAAACCACGTAGCAAAATAATAAGGTGTCAGCAAAATATCAATGTGTCAGCAAAATAACAAACAGGCATCTAAACATTTTTAGAAAAGGTTACCACATCGCAGGTTATGAACTCTCCCACATTGTTCATTTTTATATATTTAAGCGTAATATTCTGCCAAATATTTATATATTTTTTGAAAATACCTTTAATTATTATAATATATAAAAATCTTTATTGTAATTTATCTACCGTTAGTAGATAAAATATTGTATGCTACTATGCAGCAAAGGAAACATACCTCACTCGGCTTCGCCTCTGCAGTAACTTGGTTTAGCCTATCTTCGCCTTCGGCTCAGAACTAAAACTTAAAAAACTTGTGAACAAATTTCAATTTTTCTGCCTAGTAACATGAATAAAATGGACTAGCAACTATAAATAAAATGGAAGCTGCTACAGAAGCAAAAACAACCTTAAAATGATGTATTTGTATTCAACCATTAGGAAAGAAGACTATTTTACCCATTAAGGACAAGAAAAAAGAAATAATTTTGATAATAATTATTATAATAATTAATCCTTTGAAATATAATTCAAAGGATGTAGTGGAAGCAATAACATGTTTTTATAAAGAATTATATTAAAAAAGAAATAATAAAGAAATTTTGAGATAATATAAGAAAAGAAAGAATTAGACGTTTACTTACAAACCGTTTTTGTTTTTGCTTCCGACCTTGCCGAAGGTAGGTATTTAATCATTCGGGAGAATAAAATATTTGTTTCCGATTTAAAATACTCTGCCAATTAGTGTGGCACATAGCTTCCTCACGTCCTATTCCGCACAATTTAATGATTTTATGCTTTTGAAACCCATTATTATCTAATTTACTTCATTTTCCCCCGTTTTTTAAATCTGTCAAAATTGTTTTGATTTTTTATCTACAATTGATACGAAATATAAACATTATATCTCTGTTTAGATGCGTAGAAAGTGATTATTTACGTACTTGTATTCATTGCGCATGCGCGTCTCATAGTTCTGAAGAATTCCTCTTCTTTACCACGCTAGCGCGGTAAAGAAGAGGAATTCTTCAGCTTTACGCACGATTAGGGAGTTTGTTTACATTTAACAAAACTAATTTGCTATTCTTTTATTAAAGTAACTGTATATATCGAGTTTTTAGTGAAAAACAATGAATGAATCAAGTGGCTTTGACGAAAATGTAGAGAATAATACTCCTCCAGAAATAATTAATTCGGCAAAAAATACAACTCAAAATTAATGCCATCTTTATCAAGAGAAGAGATACGAACTTACATACAGCAAGTTTATTTTTTCTGTATTTATTATTTAAATCTAACAATCGTAGATAAAGTACGGTACGCAACTCGTGCGAAAACGGCATTTTGCATTGCTCGTGTGGTTTTACTACCCCCGCTGTCGCTCAGGTGCAAACTCCACACTCGCATGCAAAATGCTACTTTCCGCACTCGACGCGTAATGTACTATTACATTATTAAAGTCTCAATTTAGCAAAATTTAAAGAGCGCAGACGGTTGAAATTAATCTGTGGCTATCCACGGGGTATTTTCGACGAACCATCAAAAATTCATAAAAATCCGATTAGTACTTTTGAAAATGTAGAAGTAAATAAATGTATGTTTGAGTGCATGTAGAAGTGAAACAAATGAGTGCAGAAGGTTGTAACTTATATGGGACCAACAATGGTCTAATTATGAGTAGTTTTTAAGATATGTTGGTAGGCAAAAATTTAGTGACAGACAGACACGGAACCAAAGATGTTCCCTGATGTCGGAAACGGATTTCTGCCTTGGAATTTTAGAAATCGGAGACCTAAAAATTTTTCGCTCGTCAGAACGATCACATAGCTTCCGTTACCTTCGGTAAGCTCGGAAGCAAAATTCCAAGATTGAAATCCGTTTCAGACATCAGGGAACATGTTTGGTCCTGTGTCTGTCTGTCAGTCGGTCGTTCAATTTTTGCAAACCAACATATCTTAAAAACTACACGTCATATTTTAATGAAATCAGTATGGTATGTCATAATTAGCCCATTGTCGGTCCTATTTACGTTTAAACCTTCTGCGCTCATTTTTTTTCTCTTCAACATGCGCACAAACATACATTTATTTAAACCTATATCTTCCAAAGTACACATCTGATATTTATTAAATTTGTATGGTTTGTCGAAAATAGACCGCAGGTAGCCCAGATTTATTTCTACCGTCTATGCTCTTTAACTTTTGCTAAATTGATACATTAATTCATGTAAAAAAATGAAAACAATGTTGACAAATTAAAAAACGGAGAAAGTAATTATATAAATTAGACAATAATATCTTGTAAAAGCATGAAATCAATAAAGTAAGTATTTGGATGCGAGGAGCCACACATATTGGCAGTCTATTTATTTATTTTCGATTTTTCTTAAATTCGATAAAGTAATTGAAGAGTTACACGAAAACGCAATTGTCAAGGGCACTTTGGGCAAAGATAAATTAGTAGAAAACGAAACAAATATATACTATTTTGTACTCAGGTCTTCTTCCTCTTTCTCCCTACATGACGCATTTTTTCATTCTCTATCATTTTTCTTTGATTGGTTTATTATACATACCATATCTGCTAAGTATCAAATTTTCTGTTGGGTTCTCTCAGAGATTAGATGCGTTACAGAGAGACAAGCGCAGGACTGTATAAGGGTCCTCGTTTTTACCTAAGGACTCTAAAAACATAGATACATTATTTAATAGGAATTTTTCTCAGCTTTAATTTTTGGTCTTACCGTTTTTTGTAAGCGCCATAGTTTCTGAGTAAAGTAGGGAAAACTAAAAAAAAAGAAAAGATTTTACGTCATTTTTCAAGAAGAAAAGATAATTGAAAATCTGAAATTGTATGATAGTCTGTCTCTCTCTCTCTCTCTCTCTCTCTCTCTATATATATATATATATATATATATATATATATATATATATATATATATATATATATATATATATATATATATATATATATATATATATATATATATATATATATATATATATATATAAGCTTAAAAAAGGTCGTTTCATGCTTTTTTAAGGATGTAAGAATTATAAAAAAAAAAAATTGTATGTTTCTAATAAGTGACAGATCGATTTAAAGGCCTTTTTGACAATAATTAATATGAAAGCTATTTCATATCAAATAGGTGATATTTTTAGTGTATAAAAATAAAGAGCGTTATAATGAAACGTTTTATACGTTTTAAAAATTTCAATTTAACTTTTAACTCAGATTGTAGTTTTATGATTTATTAAAAATGTTTACAGTATTTAATTAAAATATTGGACTCATTTTTTACCTTTGCTTTGTGTTACTTGTTTTACCTTAGCTATGTTACTTTAATAAAAATAAAAAATATATTTTAGGATAAATCCTTTAATGACGAAGTGGTTAAATTTTCTTTAAGATCTCAGGTGGTGAATTTCGTAAGTATTTGCTTTTAAATATATTATTATACAGGATTTGTTTAAATATATCTATCATACATTTACGAATGCTACCTAATTTAAACATTTTTTTCAGTCTGATATAAAGTACCATTTTGTGCTGAAGAATGTATTCACTTACACAGCCAATTTCTGCTTCAATTTAGATCAGTCATTAATTTTAAAGGTAAAATTATTAAGTTTTGTTAAGTCATAATCTAATATTCTCGATGTTAAAAATAAAAGTCCGAGTTTAAAGTGAATTTAATATGAAATATAAAATGCTTTTCTGTGATCTAAAAATTAATTGATTTATCTAAAAAATTTGATAAATTATCTTTTGTCCCTTCTTTTTTGGTCATTATTGGCAAATTTAGACAATTTTTCTATAAACCATGAAAATTGCAAGAAATAAATAAAAAAATAAATAAAAAAGATATGACAAGTAGGCTCGAGACGCAATTTCTAACTATGCACTCGGTCCTGGAGAGTGGTTTTTATATTGTCCAAATAAAATTAAACTCTTCCTATTTTGACTAATAAAACCCGTTCCCAGGGCCTATATAAAACCTTTCTCCACCGATTTGTTTTTTTCAAATGCCTTTTGCCAAGCTATGTCCCACAGACGAACTTGGCCGTCCACATAATCTTAAACAGCACCAAAATACTAATTTAGATGTTAGTCAGACACTTTTTTGCCCTCTATCTCCTGGATTAAAAAGGCAAGAAAAGGACATCAAATAAGAAGTGTCAAAATATATCTTACTTTGGGCTGAATGCAAACAAGTTACCTTTTTTTCTTCTAGGTCCCAGAATTCTGAAAAATGTCCATCACATTATGAGATATA
This sequence comes from Gerris lacustris, assembly GCA_951217055.1. Lineage (NCBI taxonomy): Eukaryota > Metazoa > Arthropoda > Insecta > Hemiptera > Gerridae > Gerris > Gerris lacustris. The sequence continues at coordinate 87,528,301 of OX578277.1, forward strand.
TTTTTCAAGGTAACGGTAATAGGTCCCATAGGAACTTTAGAACCTTTGGCACTTTTTTTTACTTTAGCACCCCACTTGATGCTAAACAATAGTCTGCCCTACAGAAGTCTCAAAGGTTTGTGTGTTTGTTTCCCCCAAGACATTAAGACTCCTTGGGCAGTTTCATATTCCTTTATCTTAATAATTGATTAGACTAAGGGATATGATCACAATTATATACCCAAGTGTGATATTCCTTTGTCCCTAAGGTACATTGGAATAAACATCCCTTCGTTTTTAGAAATTTAGATTAAGGAATATATGTTACTCTGTATATTATGTTCCTTTGTCTAAATAGCTATTAACGCAAAGGGATATAGGGAGGTGCTAAAGTAAAAAAGTACCGAACCTTTAAGAGGTTTTGGTGTGTTCATTTTTGATAATCGATAAACAAATCTGCCAATTTTCAAAGCCCTTCAACACAGATTTACAATAAGTCTCACTACTCCGATTTTCGTTAACTAGACTAATTGGACTGGAAAGGAATTTAAGCGTAGGAAATCTAAGAGTTTTTTAGCCATTTTTTAGACTCACTAAATTTATTCCTTTCATGTGCTATTCTGCTATTCGTACATTATGTATACAAGCATTTTAGAAATGCTGAGCAGTAAAAACTTTATCATTACAGTAAATTCTGCTTATGCATACTTTTAAGATCACTGAAGGTGCTCAGGCTTCTTGAGTGAAAGCTCTGATTATTTTTTAATTTCAGTAGAATATAATTTAGTTGTATCTATAATGAATTCCTTATATTCTGTGTTGTTTTTTTTACATTTTTTATTTATTTAATTATTTTTTTTAAATTGTTATTTCAGATGCTAGAAAATGGAATAACGACGATGATAGTGTTAAAACAATTAAGTGGTAAAAGTACCCCTACTCCCCAGGATAATCATTAGTATTTTTAAAGTTTATTTTATTATTTTTTTTTGTCTTGAAAAACTGCGTTTTCTTTAATATAAAAATTTAATGGAAATTATATCTTAATTTTAGGAAAGAATGTTTGATAAATTTAGTAGTCCTTAATTATACCTATACATTATTTATTTAATTTGGTTTCTATGATATTTATTTGCTTTGTTTAGTATTATTATTTAGTACTTTGCTCGCCAATGACTATTATCAAAATTTGTTGATAGGTCGGATAATTGTTGCTAAATCCTGTGGATCTGGCAACAAAATATTATGCTAATTACGATCCAACTTTCTGGATGAAGGAACCCCACTAAATACTGCATGTAAATACATGTGGAAGTTCAAAGCTGGCCAAAATCAAACGCCGACCACGAAACAACATTAGATTGGCAAGTCTTGGAGATATTTACCCCAAGCCCCAAACTGAAACTGTAATCCACATTTAGAAGGAGGATTATATAGAAACCTTGCTATCAGTTTATAGCACAAATTGAAAATAGGGCGAAGCACAGCTTGCATATTAATGTAAATAGATCTGTGCAAAAAGCAGAAGCTGGAGCCTCGTGACATTAAAAAAGCAGAAGTGTGTTGGAGAAAGTTTGTACAGCGAGAGTGCTTTCCAACTGACGGAAAGATCTCCAAACGGGAAGAAAACCTTGCATGAATTGCAGGCTAATTGGGTTTTCCCCATATTGTGTCGAAGCAGGTGTGCTACGCGTAGGCGGTCATGTCCAAAGAATAGATGGTGTTAGTTGAGATGCAAGACATTCTGTTATTTTAGCACCAGAACACATGTAAACCGAGCTACTAATTCGCCTCTATCATTGTGTTGTAGGACACGCGTACTAATACAACACTGTCCCCAATGATGTCCAGTAGAAATTTTGGATCCCAAGACTACGGCAAGTAGTCAAGAAAGTTGTTATTAGGTGCATGGAATGCAGTCAAAAAGGCCAAGCCAACTCTACCGTTAATGGCGGTACTACCACTTGTCTGTTAAGGTAAGGTCATCATATGTGACCTTTTACGTTTAGAGGTTTGGATTAATTCGTTCCTTTCCACTTGACCGCTGGAGGAAGTTACGAGTTACGTTAAAGTGTTTTGTTCGCGTGCTGTTCACCTGGAATTAGCGAATACTTTAACCACTTATAGCGACATACTCGCCATTAGAAGATTAATAAGTCTCTGAGGGAATGTGAGAGAACTCTGGGCAGACAACAGAACGGATTTTCGAAGAGCCGAGAGTAAATTCCTTATAGTTAGTTTGGAGATTAATTTGGTTATTTAGAAGAAGATCTAACCACGAGACAAAGTGGGAATTAATATCCCCGGCGTCACCAAACATGGGTTGGTGCTTGGGAAAGATTAGTAATAAATCCGTAAACACGGCACTACATGTCATTATGTTGGACCAAGCCGTCAGAGAAGAGGTGCTTTCAACAGTAATGGTGGAAGCTGGAAATATTGTCAATCGAAGACCATTGATTGACGCACCGGGTTCGCGAGTATAGGACAACATTAACGTTAACTAAGTGGCAGCAACCAAGTAAACTAATAAAGAAGGGTAATCTGGTGGTGGTCAAAAACCAGAAAGGCAAAAGGAACACCTTGCCAAGAGAAGTGGTCGCTGCTACTTTCCCGGACAAGATGGGCAGGTGATGATTGTCCATGTCCGTACGGTGAACGGTGTTCTTCGAAGACCAGCGACTTCGATAACAAAGATACATATAAATATCAACCCACCATCAACATACTCTTTGGGGTGCAATATTGTAAATAACTGATTTAAATTGATTTCTATGACATTTATTTGGTTCTTTTTAGTATTATTATTTAGTCCTTTGCTCGCTACTGAGATAATATTCAACAATAACTTTATAAATAAAAATTTAAGTTGTAATGTGTTCCAATTAAAAGCTTAATAATATATTCATTATTAAAAATTACAACTTCATAATTAAAAAGAACACTTTATCATTTAATTAAGAAGAGAAAACTTCATTCGATCTAAAATCAATTCCACCGCAAATATCTTCCACATATTTGAGTAATATTCGTAGTGAAATAAATTTCCATTGCAAAATCGTTTCAAATACGTAATTTAGAAAAGTGAAGAGAAGGAAAACGGAGTGAATAAAGTGTAAAAGGTAGTTATATACTAGGCTGCTTGTGATGGGAAAACTTAAAAGCCATGGAAGGATTCATGTCGAGAGAAGAGGCATTCCCACGGTTCGCCCTGTTAGTACAAGCCATGTTAAAGCAGATTGATTCCGAACCGACGATCAAAGTGAAGCATCTCAACAGATACACCAGGTATTAGTTTGTAACCCTCTATCTCCATGGAGTCCTTAAACGCCTACCTTTACACCAGCTATGTTTACAAACTCCGCGCCTGGCTCTCCCCTGAATGTATTTCCGCCACTCCTTCCTCTTTCATCAGACAAGGGGTGGGAGGACAGCTAAAACAGGGCCTTTAAAACAATGAAAATATTATCGCTTTTAAACGCTTCAATTAACTTTTCATTGTTACCTTTTCTCTCTGATGCCTTCCCTTCTTTATTTACTTTTTTTTATTAAAATGATAATATAGTGTTGAATATAATGTAGATAAAAAAAAAATATAAGATATGTATATACATATAGAGAGATAAATTTGAAATCGGATGAACTATTTTAAACACTAATGTGATAAGAACTTTGTTCTTTTTTCTTAACTTATTTATTATTTAACAACACAATAATTGAATTAGACTGACTATTCAAATTTCATCAATGTTACAACACTTCAAAATCTTCATTCTTGGTTATCCCTAAAGGAGTGGCGGCGCGTCCTTAAGGCCAGGTGGGGCTAAGCCCCACCAACTTATTGAGAAAAAATAAAAATAAAAATATTTATTTTATTTTATTTATTTAGAAAAGAAAAACTATTTAGTTGTCAACACAAATAAATACATACATTAGATATGTATATAGTTTTAGTGTTCATAGAGTACAATCGTATGTAGTATGTAGATCCAAATCGTTTAAAATAAGCAATAGAAAAGCATAGCATATAGCGAGAAATATCGCGGGGGTAGGAGGTAGCAGGCCAAGGTTGTTAGCGCGGCAAGCCGGGCAAAGCGTTAATACCTAAGATTATGCCCGAGCGGTGGGCCAAGGGATAGGGCATGTTGAGCGCGGAACATCCCCTACGCGCGGCTAGACTCGCGGAAATATGAAGGGGTCTTGAGCTAAGCCCGAACCCTCGCGCCGAGCAAGATGGTAGAATAGAGAGGTTTTACTGGGCTTGAAAACTAGTTTATATTCTCTCTACTAGATAGCAGTGGTGGGATAGATAAAATATATTATATACTTTTCCCATTTTTTTGCAATTATAAATTAAATGTATGATCTTTTTATTATAAAATATATTGAGCAAATCACTTCTGATGGAATTTTCGGAAATTTACGGAATTTTCTCACGCCGATCAAGGGAAGAATTAGTTTACTGCATAATGGAATGATCAGCTACTTTACACTCAACCTCTCACAAACACTTCTTTGAGAAACAAAACCAATTTTTGACCAAATCTTCTAATTGTTAGTCATTAGTCATTTCGTTTAGTAATTTACAAGTGTACAACATATTAGTTGTGAGGTTACTTTATTCATTGTAGGATAGCTCGAGCTTCATTTTTTACATCGCAATTTGCTATTTTTTTGTATCAGATAAAAATTTTAATTCCTTTAGGATCTGGATCAACAACTCTGAAAAGTAAAGAACACTTTTCTTAGAATTTTAAGATAAATATGGTAACTGTTTTCTTAAAAAATATATAATTTCTTGTTTAACCTCTAGTTGCTGATTGATAATTATCTAGAGAGACTGGTTCTCAATAAGTAAGATTTGTTATCATCGTAATTTTTCATATTTTCTACTGAAAGCTAATTTAGCGAGTTGCTCCAGGTATAAAAGTCAATAATATTTTTGGTTCAGGTATATAGAAAATATCAGTTGAAGGTAAGTAAAAGCAATTTACCTCTGATGTTTTCGGGCCCCACTCCATCTACTCTTTGAGGTATCTAATGGGATTTCGCAACGGCGGAATGAAATTTGCCGCTAAAATACCTGCTCACTTCCATCCTCCTCTTGGTCTCTTGGATCGATGCGTTCAAAAGTCCATTAGAAAGTGGTTCCTTTTAGTTTTACCGTCCATAATCTGTCATCTCCTATTATCTAGAAGTATATGTTGCGAAATTCAGAGAGAAATTTATCTGAGAGAATCTCGCAAACAATGGTATTTACTAACTTATGATGAGCTTACAACCTAAATACTATTCAAGACAACTTTTTATATGTGTACTCAATACTTACTTTTTTGTTTCCTATTACACAGAATATAGGGAATTAGCTTTTCGGATCTTTTAGAATAACTATAAATTTACACTCAGTATTTTCAAATTGGTTCTTCTTGTGCCATAACCACTACTGCCGAGTTATAGTTTTATCTGTAAATTATTAAGTGAAACAAATATATAGCTTAGATATTAGTATATCCGTATTATTAACAGAGATAGTGAAGTGATACAAAACGTTATTCAAAACGAATATTTTATAAATTGTGACACATTTATTCGACCTACTGATTGACAGGAGAATAATCTCTGTTTCTTTTAGTTTTTCTGAGTAATCAATCTGAGTAATGATTACAATTATTTAAAATAGGAATCAGGATTTTTTTTTATAATAGTATGAATTACGGGATATAAGCGTAAAAAATGGGAATTTCTTTGGCAACTACATAATGCAATGATAAGTCAAATAAATATTAACTGATTGAATCTTTTTTTTAATTTTATAATCACCACTATTTTAAAATAAGTAATGAAAATTGATAAAATAAGTGTCAGGTTTGAAAATACAGGCAATTAGTTATAATCAGTATAAATAATGTTTTCTAAAAGTAATAATGTTTCAATATCCAACCTAAATAAAATGACTGAAACAACAGTGTTTATTTGGAAAAGAAAATAAATGTTCAAAGAAATGTTATTTTATTCATGTAATATCTGAAAAAAAGGTAAAAAAGGAAGGAAGAAAAAAGGATATTGGTTTTTTTTCTCTCTTAGGATGTACATACTGAAAAAGAGACCCTTGTTTAAAATTACAAAGAAGAGGCCGCTTGGAATCCAGGGGGGTTTCTGACTCCCCCCTTCAAAGCACAATATTAATGTGAGGCTGTATTTCAAACAGATATTAGTCTTAGGGGAACAAATAGGCTTGCTACGTAGCAACACAGGGCCTTACATGGACAATATACTGGCGTTTACTTGTAATATGGCAACAAGACACGTACTAACTCCTTACATCTTCATTTTTTAACGTCATACAGAATTATATACTTACATTTTTCCGTTGTTTAAACATCTACAAAAACATTAAATGCCTTAAAAATATGTTGTATATAGTTACTATATATTGAAGTTAATAACTTAAATATCTTACTGCTTATATAAAAATGTAAAATTGGAGGGTATCTTGCAAATGACTACGTAATTCTCTAAAGTTGATTTCCCACACATTAAAGTTTCATGGTGTTCAAAGCTCGCTAGAATACTGATATTAGCTGAGTCTCTTATGATATAACTTTATTGTTTTTGTTTAGATCAGCCTTTACCATGATCCTTTGTAACATTATTCAAGTCGACACAGCCAAGTATTGTTTTATTCCCTCGTCCCTTTTCATCCCCTTGTGTAATAGATTGCAGCCTGAGTAAGGGCTAAATGAAGGCCTACTTTGTCAATCTTTTAACACAAAACAATATAAAAATTGAGGTTTTCTTAAAAAGAAAAACGTTTATTTCATTGACCTCGATGTGAGATGTGAGATCCACCACATAAATGATCATGTCTTGTGCAAAGTGCGTAATGAACGCGAAAAAGTGATTCCATCAGGATAGACACAGTTTGAGCCTATAAAATATAAACGTTAGGGCGGTGAGTTTGCTTCTGTAGGTTTTAATTCTTTATTTTATGCCTAAAACAGTTTCCTCTTCACCGTCCAATATTCCCAGTACGTAATATTCGATTGGCTTATAAGAATTTATACTTATTATTCACAACTTTACGCTTTGCTTTTAATTATTTAAACTAGTTAACAATTCATAGCTATTTATTAAGCCATTAAGTGATTACACTGACCTTTCCTTATTAAGCTATAATCTTTCTTATGAAAAATTTTAAAGTTTTTTAGATTATCTAGATTCTAGAATGTAGAAGATTAAAATGATCTACGGCGTCCACTGTATCAAAAAAATAACATTTAATATAGTTGCAAGTTGCAATCCGTAATTAATGGATCTAATTTAGTCCACCTTTTTCAAATTATTAATAGAATATAATTTATTTTTATAATGTTTTATAATCCAAAACTTGACAATAGGATAAAAGCACATCCTATACAGAATCAAAGAAGCCCTAGAACTTTCAAGCACGTACATATGAATCGGCAGTCTTAGTACAAAGGAAGGGTGCCGCACGCAATCTCTACCGACACTGTGATCGTAGATCGGTAAGGCCTATCACCTGCCGTCTTCTGCACTCTACATGAGTCTTATTCTTAGTTATGCTCTTGTTCATAATCACCCTTGTTGACAAACGATTCATAAAATCTTTGATGGATTAAGAAAAACCAAAATGTTAATTAGAATTAACAAAAAACAAAGTTATAATTTATTAAAACAAATACAATTCAGTTCATTTTGTCATAAAGATTGACGATTTATCATATATTATAATTATTGGTTTGATACACTTGTGATTGATTTTGTAACTAAGCTATGCTTTCTCCATGTTATATCTTGGGAATGCCTGTTGAAGCAGAGTTCCGTTGAGATAAGACCTAGTCTTCCGCAAGGGAACACATCAGACTTCATCATATTTTCGTTTATACATGGACGATTTTCAAAGGTTAAATGAAATCGAATATAAACTCGTCGTCCTATTAACTCAATGTTCCTCAGGTGAAAATAATTAAACAATTTTTTCCTTGTCTCCATATTAAATTCATTCGAATGTAACTAATTTTGTCTAACATTTTTACTGTCTCACCAAAATCTAACGTGTTTGTTCTAATTTTCTCGACATTTACACTAATAATGATTACAAATTTCTTTAAATCTTAGAATAAAAGGATTAAAGTTTTTAGAACACCTACTATACACATTGTTGAGCTAGAGTAAGGGTGCAAAATTGCAATTAAGCTGCAAATTGTTGATATTATTTTTCAGACAGTGCACTCTAACTATCGATCACCTCTTATATAATATATAGTTTCAGATTAACAAAAAGAATATTTGACCACATTTTGAAATGTGGAATTGGCAATAACTAGACTAAGGGGGGGGGGGTTAAGAAATATACCTTCAATTGAAATGTCAGACATAAATGACGAAATTGGGGAGGAAAGCAATGTCTAAAGTAAATTAAAACCCTAATCAAAATATAAGTACTGGTGTGGAAATCCCACACATGACTTCCATGAGCTGTTGTGGTGTCAATACGTGAGCAAGAGAGAACTCAGTACTACATCGTACAAACAGCTAATATCGATTATAGTTTTGCTACAAAAATCCGGGATTTCACAAACACGGCCAAGGTTTTGAAACATTGAGAGCCCGCCCCCTCAAATTTAGATACCTGCTTTAGGTGTGTAATAAATAAGGTTGAAGATAAACAAATCAAATATATAAATGTATAAGATTTACTAATTATTATCACAGTCAAAAAGGCGACATAAATCGCTGAGTAACATAAATTTACAGAGTCTAATAAAATATCAACAAGTAAGAATAATATAAATAAAGTTTCTTTTTCAGCATAAGTGAATAAGCTTATTCATAAGTCCATAAGATTAATTTAATAGCTTAAATAACCAAATCGAAAAAAAGCCAAAATTTCAATATGATACATTTATGTTTCATTTTGCGCTTATACTCGACATTTGGTATTCATGCTAATAATCTTTCAAAAGTAGTCTACAAGCTATTTTTAAGAGTATTTTAACGCAAGAATTGTTTGGATACGATCAACTGGACCGACGCAATTGCTCAAAGAATTTTATTTATAAAAAAACACTAAAATTCCAATATCTCCCAAACCGCTTGTTCGAACGTCTTAAGTTGTTGTGCCTAAAAAGTATAGGTACAATCTACCACATAGGACTCATATATACCCCAAAGGAAATTTAAATTAAATAAAGCCTACTGAAGTTATCGTTGACAGACCTATTTCGTGCATAAGTGACTGCAGCTCCGAAACGTCGTAAGCTACGATGTTCGGGTTTGCGCCATCAGTTTTTCCGACACAAGTTCTAAAAAATGCCGGAAACCGCATCTCAATACGATGTCTTGAAGCGATGTTATAAAAGTTTAAAGTTCCGAACGAAAGTATGAACGAACATACGTACACTGAGAAAAAAAAAGGCGTCATTTCAGGGTAAAACATACTGAACGCCAGTATTTTTGATGGATAGGAAGATTTACCGATGATGCATACAGCCAAGGTTGTACGACGGGAAACATACGTATTCCGTATGATGTATACAACCAGCGGCAGTATAAAGTCCATGACGTCACGAGTCTGACGTCATCAATTTCTGCATTATCTAGACCAAGTTTGTATACATCATAATGCAGAGCCGTATACTGTGTAATGCCATGAAGTATACATCGTACTGGCTGAACTTACGTAACGTCAGTATAAGAAAAATAAACCAGTAGGCTCCATAAGTATTGTAAGGATGAAACACCATTACCCGCAACGTGAGACGTACGAGCTGCCAGGACGGATCATCGTGCATTTTTTAATCTGTATGATACATCGTACGTTTTTATTGCATGAAACACCATTAACTCCTACATGAGACGTACGTGCTGCCAGGACGGATCATCGTGCATTTTTTGATTGGCATGATACATCGTACGTATTTCTTGTATAAAACACCATTACCCCCAGCGTGAGACGTACGTTCTGCCAGGATGGATCATCGTGCATTCTTTTATTGGCATGACACATCGTACTTCCCCGACCTATGAACCACCATGCGGCAGTATGCAGCACCAAGATTCGCTGATATGTTTCATTCAGTTTGTCTGTATAAATACGAATACATCGTCCAGCAGCAGTATACATCGTACTGGCTTTCTGCATACATCGTACATCATGTCTGTATGATTCGTCTATATTTGACGTACGTTACGTACATATCCCTAGCCATGTATACGTATACTGCGTATACGGTCGGACGTACGTTTCATACGTTTCCAACCCACTCTGCGTACGTACCCGACGTACGTTCGTTCATACGTACAGTACTGGTACCTGTAGGTACCTATATTAGGTACAGTACGGATACATCTAGGTATACCTATATAGATTCCTAAATGTACCCGTACTGTACCAATAGATACCTACAGGTACCAGTACTGTACGTATGTACGAACGTACGTTGGGGTACGTACGCAGAGTGGGTTGGAAAAGTAGGAAACAAAAGTCCGACCGTACGTAGTATACGTACATATACTGTTTGTACGAACCAATAATGTACCTTAGGGTACACTTCATTCACATTAAGTTAGGACTTGACAGCTGTGTTAGTAACTCGATAATTTTAAGACGTATATAAGTATGAAACAAATTAATTGCTTGCCAAAAACGAAACCTTTACCTAAGCAACAATAAAAAAAATAGTATTTACATCATAGAATCATCGAGTTACATATTACAGCTGTCAAGAACAGCTAAATATAATAATTTAGTTAATTTAAATGAAGTGTAGGTACATTTTGAGTATTTCTAATGTAATTTAGGGAAAGCATAGAACATTATTACTTGTTCATTGCATGCCCTACATTTACAAGTGGAGGAGATAGGAATGATATAAGTTAACAACAGTAACAACAGATATAAGTTCTTAATTTTTAGAATTTATATATTTAATATTAAAAATACAAAGTATATTAAGTTAATTTTCATACAGTTAAAAACATAAACAGTTCATACAGTGAACTATTAATTATTAAGTACATATTATTCGCAAATTATAAATCATTAAGTTCGGAAAAAATTCATTAATATGACATTTATTATCTATTATTTTAATTACAAGTATACAGAGTGTCACAGGAAAAACTTCCATCAGAGCAGAGGGTGATAGTACACCTCAAACCTAACCAAAAAGTTTCTAAGATGACATTTAGTTTTTTTTTTTTTTTAAATTACTAAGTTTAAAAAAGTACTACTAAAAACATTCAAATTTCCTAAAATAAACATGTTATCATTATAATCACCAAACTAATTATAATTACCAAAGTTATTTAAATTAAATAAAAAATAAAAATTAATTTAAAAACATTTAATTTAAAAAATTGAATTAAAAAGTTACTTCATCTCCTTTATTTACATTTATTTATTTACATTTACATTGTTGTAAAACAAAAGTATAACCTACAGAGTTTGTAACCACAGATCAAAATCTGATTTGGTCATTGTATAATATCATGTTGATTATGTTCTGCTATATTATGTTAAATAAATCAATATAATGGTACTATTATTATTATTATTACACTGTTGTAATGTAATTTCATTGTATAAATGAAATAAGAAAAAAAAACTATAAGCTTAATTCTAAATATAACAATAAATGAATGCATGTAATTCTTAATATTTACATTAATATTAATACAATAATACTTCATATAATATCATTATATTGATATTCTTATATTAAATTTTTTACAATATACAAATATGTTACAACTAATTAGAACAATGTTCTATTTAAAACGATAGTAATGTCATATTTTATATATATATATATATATATATATATATATATATATATATATATATATATATATATATATATATATATATATATATATATATATATATATATATATATATATATATATATATATATATATATATATTATGGAATTTACATATTATGATAAAATAGTATTAACTATTAAGTATTTACAAACTTAAAACTTTACAGAAATTTGATTTATCATGGTTTAGTATATGCAGTATGGTCTGAAAGACTACCTCCTCCCTATTAAATTTGGGATGGTTCTCAGGGATTAACAACTTTTTTCTTTGAACAAGTGTTCAAGGGAAAAGTGTGTAACCCAGCCTTAATTTAAAATAATAAAAGAAGAAATAGAAATATCAATTTATGGGCCACCTCAAAGTGACGTACATTGTTAGGTCTTGCAAAATAGTCAAGTTATTTTAATATAGAATTCAAACCTAAGTTGTCACCAGTAATTGCTACAACATGAAATTTTATTACTCCAACAAAACCATCAGTATTTACATTCACTCCTTCCCGGCTCAACTTATTTAATTGATCAATAACTCTTTGAAATATTACACCATTGCCAAATTTTACTTTATCGCTGGCATGGAAGAGAGCAAGTACAAAAATATGATTTAATTGAGAGACTAAGTGGGGAGGTAACGAGGGTAATGAAATGTACACACCGCCTAATTTGTGAATAGTAGCATGACTCCCAAGAGGATTGCTAATTTCAAAGTCATCGTAATAAAGGACAATGGGTAAATTGAGGTGATCACCGACTTGTTTGTTAATAATTTTTTTCCAAAGGGGCCCTTGAATCACATTTGTAATAGGACAGTCAAAGCTTTGCAGTTCCTTCATGAATTTAATGGTTAGACTGAGCAAGCCTTTAATCTCAAAAAACTTTTTTAAAACTACATCTATGCTCATTACTTGCATTGTGGAAGGAACAGGCACAAATTGGTGCCCTAGCAACGACCGCCTTCGTTCTAGTCTCTGGCCTACAGTAATTTCAACGGGTGCAATGTAAGTACCTAAAGTTTCAAAATATTGCATTCTTTTATAGTGAGACTGAAATTGTTTAATGTCATCTGCATGCTTGGACATTGTGCTTTTTATGACTTCATGTACTTGTGGGGGGGTGAATTGCTCACAATCTGATTTTTTCAAACAATTATTAATGGAGGAAACAAAATTACTTATTAACGCATTGGTTCCAGTAACTACTGTTTGAACTAATTTCCTTGGGAGTTGGGGATCGGCATACAAACCCGAAATAAACCGTGCATATTGATTGGTGAATTGATCATGGTCAGGGGCCTCATTGGTTACACTTTGTCTTATTGGTTCAATATTATGACGCGTGTCAGGAGTGTCCGACTCACATTGAGTTATAGGCAACGTCGCAGGACTATGTTGTCTGAGGAGATGTCTCCTTAAAGACAACGAGGAACTGAAATGTCTGAAGCAGGATTTCTCCCCACAACGGTATTCGCGAAGACCCTCTACTTGTCGAAATTTGCACTTTTGACTCATATGCCTAATCAATTCGCTCGGCTTCGGAAACTGCAGTCTGCAGTGGAAGCAAGAAAACATTTTTTTATTTTTAATTGCTATGTCATTGACATTAGAAAATAGTTAGATAGTAAAATCAAATTGCCACGTCCAAATAATCTAGCATGTGCTTGGTTACTGCTGTCAATCTGTCATATTTAGTATCCATGGCATAGAATGCCCGTTGGATAAGCAACCAAATGTCTTGGGCTTGTGGAGTGTATAAGGCCCCGGTTGTATGGTATATTTTAAAGGCAGAGTCGATAGCCTGGAAAAGTGAATGTATTGGGTAAATGGTTTCGTCGACGATTACATAAGCTTGATCAACATCAACTGGGGATTTACCTACATACACTACAAATGGCTGAAGTGTTGTGTTAATTTCTTCGGCATACCTCTTCTTTTGCTCTATGTGTGGAAGCAGCTCACTTGCAGACGGCAACCGTGTAACGAAAGCCTTCCTAATCTCGCTCCTAGACGGTTTCCATGACATAGAGCCAATTTTCCGTTTTGTGTTGGGCACGTCAATGATTTCGGGTAGGAGCAGCAGTGCAATTAAGTTCTTTGTTTCGGGCCTCGCTTCTGCAATCGAATAATAATAGTACACGAATAATTAGAAATCTTATTTAATATTACACATTATAAATTTCAGGACGGGATGAAAATTGCAGTGTAAATTAATTAATTTAAATAATTTAACTAATTAATTAAAAACAATTAATTAAAACAAATAAATTATTTAAATAATTAATTACTGTTAAAGGCTTAATACACATAAAAATGTATATCAAATTATAATTATTATTAACTACGGGAAACAGACAGTGAAAAATACACCCCTGTGCCGGGATCCCGGCACAGGGGTGTATTTTTCACTGTCTGTTTCCCGTAGTTAATAATAATTATAATTTGATTTAAATTAAAATTTAACTTTCCGTAGTATGAAAACTACCAAAAACTTAAAAAATTGAATTTCGAATTGATTGTACAAGGTACAGGTACTAATTGAGTACTTTATAATTATAAGCGTTAATTCTGGTTTAGTTCTAATGTCATAAATATTGACTGTCTAAATGTATATGAATATTGAAAGCTTGGATTCGGGACTAGTTATCGATTACGGTAGTGAAAAATCATTCTCCTGTGTAGCTTAGATGGAAGAGCGCTATACTGGAAATATAGAGGCCCGTGGTTCAAATCCCGGCACAGGGGTGTATTTTTCACTGTCTGTTTCCCGTAGTTAATAATAATTATAATTTGATTTAAATTAAAATTTAACTTTCCGTAGTATGAAAACTACCAAAAACTTAAAAAATAAAAATGTATGTTCCAATTAAAAAATTGGCACTCATTGTCCATTAGTTAATAACAATGAGTGACAAATAACTAATGTCGTATAATTAATTAAATTATGTAAATTGTAATTGACAGGGCCTGGATTTTGCATGCTTTACTTATTCATTTTGTCCTTAAAGGAAAAATAAATGCATATGTATATTAAATATTGTTTTTAAATGCAAAAAAATTCGGGCCACAGTAATTACAAAATAGCATAGTAGTTGAATACTTGTGTACCAAATTAATGAATCAATTGTGCATCGAATGCATTAAATGCAACATATATGGAAGTACTAGGTCAAACTAGGGCCTATTTGCCGCCAAAATAACAAAATGATTAAATTACCATCAATAAGAGAGAGCAGGTATTGGATATCTGCTTTCAGGTCCTTATCCCTTGTTTGCTTTGCTTTATCCCTGGCGGCTTTAGTTATTTTGTCGACTTTCTTGGGCACGTTTAGGTGAAGGCAGTGCTCTTTCCCTGGATATGTGAAGGCGAAATCTTCCAACAGGAGGGTGTATCCTAGAGGCTGCTTCAAAGCTGGGAAGGTGTTGAAGTATTGAGCGATAGTTGTCGTCGACAACTTCGCCTGCCTTTCTAGTAGGGTGTCAGTCCACTGCAACTGGACTAACGCCCAGGGCTCCACGTTGCAGTTGAGGAAGGCCAATTTTTCTTGGGCTATCTCGTTTACTTCGCCTGCACAAAAAACAATTTTGAGATTAGTACATTATAAAAGGGCAATAATAAACTGGAACTAGATTAATTACCTAGTTCCAGTTTATAATTAATCTAGTAGAGTTAAAATAATAAAGAGATAAAACACAAATAAATTAGTAAAATGGATAAATAACAAAAAGTTAATAATATAATGGTATCAAAAATAGATGATAAATAATTATGTTACTACTATAAAGATTATGTTTTTGCTTGTAAATTTTATTTTTTTTATTATTCATCTGTTAGAAAAATAGCTAAGAAAATTGTATATTGTATATGCATGCAAAGTATGGTCTTATTATGTACAGATATTTAAATTATTTATTATTGAATTGGGTTCTAAACAAAGTGTCTATATTGCATGTAAAATATGTTTCATTAATCTTGCATGATATGTTGGAAAAACGGTGAAGTAAAATATTTTCGCATGCAATTTATACACTCCTAAAAGGATATTAATTTATTATTAACTTATAGAAATAATTGCAAATATATGTAACTGTGTATGAGTGTGAATGTATATGTGTGTATGTGTATGTATGAATATATGTATATGTAAAAAAAAACAATACATATCATATATATACACATTTACATATATGTATATGTAAATGTAATTTATGTATAAATTACTAAAATCAAATAAATAAATAAAGTAACTAAATATATAAATAAAATAAATATATAAAAATTAAGAAGAACAATAATGCATGTGAACTCTAACTAACCACAGCCTCGGCTGATTTAATCTGATGTCAAAAATAGAAGAGTAACATTTGTTGTAAAAATATTTTAGATTAATAAATGGTTCATTCATTCATTTAATAAACTGGAACATAAATTATACTCTACTTGGCAAATTCAATGCTAGTATAACTACACAGTCTACTTTACGGCACTGATTTTTGACATGCGAATGAACATTACACCTGAGGTATGTTTCTGGAGACAGAAGTACCAATGAAAAACACTTAAGGAAATAACATTGAACACATCAAAGTAAGAATAACATTTGAAATCTTTACGTTAGAATGTTGATTTCACTAGGAATTTCAATGTTATTTTCTAAAGTGATTTTCACTGGAACTTTTGTCCTTAGATACAGACCTCTGATCAGTGAATCAACACGGTTAAAGTCAGTTCATCCTAACGAGTCACTGCTTTGCATATATTTATAAGAAGACAACTTTCCCTGTAAAATAGTTGATACTTCTTTAGATTGCTACTCCCCTATTTCTTTTTTTAGGTTAAATGTTTTTAGGTTTTAAATGACTTTGACTAAATAACTATTAAGACAAAGGGATGTTTAGTCCAATGTACTTTGGGACAAAGGAATATCCTACTACTGTTTTTATAAGGGGAGTAACAGTCAAATGAAGAACATTCAGCACACCTCCTTTAGAATGTTACCCCCCCCCCCCCCTCTGCTTTTTTATAAGGTGAGTAACAATCTAAAGAAGTGCCAAATATATTAATAATGGTGAAAATTTGATAAACTTACAACTAGCGGGCTCACTGACGAGTTTCTCCGCAGCCACCTCACACCTGGAGCTAGACGATACCCTCGATCTTGCCCCGCTACGCCTGCGTTTTCTCGTCTTAGTCACGTAGGCCTGGTAGAGATGGCCTTCCAAATTTTTCTTATTTAGATATATGGATTTCGGGCACGAGGGCACAAAGTAGTGAGCCACCACTTCGAAGGGCAAAATACTATTAATTTGGAGTGCCAAGTGCATATACTCTTCGCTTCTCAATTTCCTCTCGGGGCATTCATCAAGAATATAGCCGATAATGTGTCGGCTAATGGCCTTCTTCTCACTTTTTTCTAGTTTCTGTTCTCTTCCTTTTATCAGATAATCGGCGGTGTTTCTGTTTTGGGATAGGATTTCTTCTACCTGCAACAAAAAGCAATTGCACATGAATATTTACATATGCTTTTATTTCAATTGTAGAATACCTTCATAGAGGGGGGACTATAGCATAAGCATAGAAGCATTGGTTAGGTTTTGGGAACCCTTCCCCCCAAAAATATTTTCTTTGGACCCATCTTCATTTATCGCATTGCTAGGAGCCCACAGACTTGCAACTGAGCATAGGGAAATAAAATAAGATCCACGTTAGTTTAGATTACTATGAAATATCCCAACATTCAAAATTTAATAAATTAATGTTCAAAATTCACTTACGTTGTATTCGGTGATGGGTTTCAAATGGCTCGGTGAGTGCCTTCGATTAAGGGCCTGTGTACGAAGGGGCGAACCAGGACTCTCGTGTGGGCTACAAAATTGGGTCTTGGAGGTAGAGGGTCCGGGCGTAGAGGCTAAGATATGTGGCTCTTGCGTTTGTGTACCAGGAGAAAATGGAGGAGAAGACAGGCTACCTCCCGTACCTCTGATGAAGCAATTGGAAATGTCAATCAAATCGCAATCCCCTTCCTCAAATGAGTCCAAGTCCTTTGAGTAAATGAAACAAAGTCAATTAAAAAGTCATTAAATCACAATTTAAGGCATTCCATTAAATAAATAGGTAAATTAAAAAAAAAATCTTTAAAAATGGATTCTACATAAAGTTAATTATTATTATTTCACACTTGGCTTTGGAAATCAAATTGAGAAAGATTTGACTAAGTAAAACTGTTTATATAAAACTCCGTTTAAAGCTAAAATCTAGATGCTGTTAACAGTGTGTCACTTGCTCAATTAAATTTAATTAACACTAATCAATAAAATCAATCAAACTAAATGTAATTAAACACAATTAATAATTAAATTTAAATAGTAAACTTGTTAATTGTTTAATAGTATTTTAAATTTACAAGACCCTCGTCCGTGGAGATAGATTTACCATAAAAAAGTGTTTTAACTCATGAATACAGCTTATTATCAATAAAATAGTGACTGAAGATGATCCTACAAGTGTCGAAACATCTCATGCTACAAAATAGAACTTATTATTTAACCTGAATTATCCATTAACTTTTTTAAAGAAACTAGAGAGGGTGTGAATCTCAACGATTTTCTTCCTTATTAATTTAAAATAATCATTTTCATATACTTCATGAATGACATGGAAATTGCAGCTGCCCCATTAGTATGACCGGGAGAAAAGTTTCCATGTCTTTCAATGACATCAAGTTGCAATCATACTATAAGAAATGTTTACCTTGACTAGAGACCTTTGGTTAGAGTTGGTGATGTCGGCCTTCCATAAATTTAAGTTGTGTCGGAACTCCGCCCTATCCCCTATCTCAGGGATTAGGTCTTTTAGGTCCTCTTCTTGCAAAAGCTGCAATCTCCTAACATTTATCCCCTGCTCTGAAAAAAATTAAATTCTTATGAGAAATGGCCTTTATTGTATAACATATTAATATCACTTCCTCCAAAATGTATTAACGATGAGAAAAATTAATTTCAATTCAGCTAAGGGTATCTCATTCAATCGGGAAGGCAGAGTAAACAATATTATTTTTTTGCAGAGGCGTTTAATGTTATAAAATGTAAAAAAATAGTATATGCGGCTAGCAGAAAAATAGTCTACTGAAAGCATATTGTACAGCAAAAAGTAATTGATTACGAGAAAAAATATAATATACCAAATATTGTACTTCTTAATGTAAAGTGTACTAAAGTTGATAAATATGCATTAACTTCTTTACACGACTTATTACTTATCATCACACAAACTAATCAGGTTGGCCGTCACTATATATGCAACATTTAAAGGAAAACCTAAAGTAACACTTCCTTAGTAACGTAAAAGGAAGGTTATGCATAGGCTAGGTCATGTAGTAGAACGTTTAACCTTAGCAGTAGGCTACATTTTCCTAAAGCTTGATTTACAAGTTCTTTGTCGTCATGTAATTAACTTAATTTTAAGTGAATTAATGCATGGAAGCAATTAATTTAGTAATAAGTTGTCTGTTCTTCGCTTAAACTTAAAAGTTAAAAATCATTTTATTACTTGATTACTTAATACATGTAATAGCATACAAATAAAATATTAACCCTAGAACGTCACACTTATATACTTTTTGTCTCGCAGCAAGACCCCAATTAATTAAATTAATTAATAAACATTTTCCCTTTTTATTTATTTATATATTTGTTTAAAAATAATTTGTCATAGTAACTGTACTCATGAAATTATACTTTTTTCTGAAAGAAAATGGGAGGAGAGCCAATGAGAGCTTGAGATTTTAGCGTATATACCAATTAATTTTGACCAAAACAAATAAGAATTTTAAAATTAAATGGTGTATATATATATATATTCAAAAATATTTGTACTTTAAAAAAACAAAACATATAAAATTTGTTTATCCTTAGATTGGGATAATATTTAATTTAAATATATATAAGGGCTGTTTTACAGAAAACAGAAACAAAAATTATGAAACAAATTACAATGAAAATAATTATTATGAAAATAATTAAAAATCTGCATTTAGAGCTCTGTATTCATATTTTTATGAACTTAGGAGTCTCTTCGATGATTTTATGACAGTGTGTCGTCCTAGGGTTTTGAACATTTCTTTATATGACCTAACTAAATGGGAAACTTAATAATGTAGGAAGAGATATTAATAAAGTGTAATAATAAAAATAAGCATGACAATATTTTAGATTGATATATTAAAATTACTGACCTTTAAAACGCTGTAAATATTTTGTCACTTGCCATACTTTAAAAAGATGGTCTGTCTCCTCATCTATAACTATAGGCGCCAGCGGGTCTGGGTTGGTTACACTGCTATCCATGTATACGAACTTCACTCACTTGAATACAACAATGAAAACACTCACAATAAAAATTGTAACAATCACTTTTATGAGGACCGTGTGACGTGTGTACTGAAGGAAATGCGAGGAGAGAATGCTGTAAGGCGTGGGTAAGCCCTGGATTATATTCACCTCGCTACTTACCCCCTCCACCAACAGGTAAAGGGCTGGTGACCAGTATAACGTCAAGGGTCTCGTACAGATTCCTTGGACAATACTTAGTGGTTCTTACTGATTACCTATATGCTGCGTACGTTTTAGTAATTATACGGAAAATATATACGGCGAATACAGAAATACGTACTTTGCTAAGTTATCTTGACTGAATCTGTGTAAAACAACGTTGTACATCTAACATGTATGTCTCACGCATCCAGATCTATATAAAAACTAAAAACCACGTGGCACGTTTAAGAAGTACTTTTTCATACCTAAAACAGACACCGCGTGGTTCAGGGATATTTTTAAATGGACTTCAGAAGTTATTGCTGCTATTACTGTTACAATAGGTTTGTTCCAACCACACATCAAACTAGTCTCAAACTAGTTTCAAACTGTACGACGCATGTGCATTAGCAAAAAGCGTTCAAGTGTGGTCCGATGCGCGTGGTCGGACAGTTCCAAACAAGTTTGAAGTGGGGTTGGAACAAACCTAATGTTACACTGTTTTAATACTGTGGCTAATCTGCAGTGTTCAGTACAGTCGAGAATCGCTTGGCAGCACAATTTTTCCTTGATTTAAATACACTTTACAGGTGAATGGAGGTTAGTTAGAGGTGAAATAGTTTTTAATGAAAATGGGCAGCGAAATTAAATTTCATTGACGAGCCATTAGGTTAGCTTTAGAGCCGGAGGCAAAGACAGGCTATGAAAATTAACTGCCGAGGCAGGTAATTTACCTAATTGACTGCTGAGGCAGGCAATGAATTTACGAGGCAGAAATGTTTCTTTTCCTGTCTTTATGCAACAATAAAAAATGTTACCTACTGCTAATTTCAGCAGAAAGCTCGTGCGATCCTTTATTTCTTTGTTTCTAATTATTCAATTATAACTATTCCCTAACATTTCATTTCCGTTTCTATTTTGTTTTGACTCTGAGCTTAATTCTGATTTTGAGCCGGTATTAAAGAATATATGAGTAAAGAGTTAACAGACACACCATGAAACCAGATTCTCAGAGGGAAGATTGGGGTGATGAAAATTAAAACATTTTTATTGGTCGCTTGAGATTTTTTTATGATGTTCCTAAACTATTTCCAAGGAAAAAGAATACCTATACCTATTTAGAAACTTATTGCTTCCAAGCTTATACCGGAGTAAAAGAACGACAAAACGTTCGTTTTGGACGTTCGAAGAGCGACAAAAAATCTGCCTTTGATGTGACTAACATCATGCTAGAATTTTTGTATAAGTAAATCTTTTGATGGCTTTTTAGAATATGTGGTCTGCTAAGTTCGTCTGCGGGATATAGGCATTTGAAGGAAACAAACCGTTGCGGAGAGCGGCTGTGTCCACCCTTATAGGTATGGATAATGTGTTTTCCACGATCCTGAGAACGAAATTAGTTAGTAGACTAAAAATTAAGTTGATGGTAGTTTGTCACTTTATAGGCGATCTCTTTGATTTGGAGCAATATTTGACTAAGTAGCCTATTAAGTGACAAACTAACATTGCCATCTATGTCCCGCAAACGAACTTAGCCGACCGCACAAATTCTTAAAAGGTACCAAAAGATTTATCAAGCTACAATTTTGTGTATTGTAGCTTGATGTTAGTCACACTTTTTTGCACGCTACCTCCTACTATTCTAATAGTTTTCTGTTTACAGATATGTATACTTTCAGCCATAATATTTCCTTTTCTTCGTATGTTTGTCGCGTGCTATATCGTATGCTAATCCCCTCATGGAAATCTAAGAGAAAAGTGATCTTGATCGCTGAAAAACACGGTAACCGGGCCGCGGGGCGAGAATTTATAGTAATAGCGAAGTGAACGAACCCCCACGGAGAAGTAATAAAATTAACATTTTAGCTGTATCGCTAGTGTGAGAGAAAATCATTTTCGGGTCCAAAATGATGACGATTTTCAGAAGTTAACAGCGAAATCTCATTATTTTTCACACAATGCCGATTTAATTGATTTATGTTTATGTATTAACTAGGCATCGCGTGGCTCTATCATTGAAGCGAGCGTGTAGTAATAAATATATGTATTGAATATTGAAAAAATAGATTATCATGAATCATGATGAGTTGATAGATAAAGGGTATATATGATAGTATAGTAAGGGAACCGCACCCTGCATTCTATACTATTCCTCTAACCCCACACAATCTATACTCTTCAATTATTATAAAACATGAATGACTTCACTAATACGCAAAAACTTCTGCTTGTATCAAGTTTAAATTTTACATGCCAGTTTCAATTGTATATACTTAAGGTCTGTATGAAGTTTTATTAAAATCGTTGCGTTACAACGTAAGATAAGCGGTAAAAACGTTGTTTTCTCTACTTTAAACGTTTAGGTCTGCTTTAATATAGTTTTAACGATCTTTATTACTTCATAGCGGTGTGTGTACAAAATGTCATCAAAATCGATCAACTTTTACTCAAGTTTTATCGTCGTACGTTTAAGACACGCACACAGACACGGAGCATATTTCGTTGAATGTAGGAAGCTCGCCATACGTTAGCTTCGTTTATATTGTATAATATAGAATAAAACCCCTTATTTGTACAAAAAAAAAGAAAGTTGATTGAATATAATATAAAATATAAATGAAGAAAACAGTTTCTTTTTTTGTTATACAAAATCAGCCATGCTGAGGGTTGAGTACTGTAAAAATATATCATTAAAAATCAAAATTAAAAATTTTAACGCTCATCCTTATATATTAGGTTTTTACGTTTTAATTATAATATGTGACAAGAGATGATAAAATATATAGAGATGGTAGAGGACATTCATTCCGATAAGGTCTCTCAGGTATAGTGATTACAATATCTTCGACTATATGTATAACTCCCTAATACGTGGTACTGTTGAAAACATACAAAAGTATTATACCTGCGGAGGGAAAAATAATTTAAAACAATGCGTGAGAAGTAACCTTTTCCCATAAAGTTGTTATTAACATAAAATATGTTTCTCTGAATTAAAAAAAACCTTACCACTTACACCCTACAATACGGAAAAAGGTCAATAAGACGCAGGTAATTTCCACATAACTGAAAATATAATATCTTTTTCAGGTAAACAAGTCCTGCATGGTAATACCTATAATGCATAAACCGATTATCTTAACGGAAAAATATATCTTGAAATTGTAATAATATGACAAAGCCTGAGTCTTTATTCTTACCATAAAGGAATATTGACCTTTGAAAAAATAATACGTTAAAAAATAAGTTCAACTCCCGTTTCTTATATATATGGCAACGAATATCCCCATATATATATATATATATATATATATATATATATATATATATATATATATATATATATATATATATATATATATATACATGTTATTTAGACATTGCATACTGCCAGATGTATGTTAACAATTTTTTTATACAAACTATCTGCATGATAAATACAGAAACCTGTACTTTTCTGCTTAATACTGATTGATTGGACAATGCTGATGACGTCATCCACTTCTTCATACAAACTGACTGTATGAAAAGTACAGACACCTGTACTTTTCTGCTTAATACTGATTGATTGGACAATGCTGATGACGTCACACATTGTTCCATATTAACTGTCTGTACGAAAAATACAGAAACCTGTACTTTTCTGCTCAATACTGATTGATTGGACAATGCTGATGACGTCATCCACTTCTTCATACAAACTGTCTGTATGAAAAGTACAGAAACGTATAAATCCCGGAGTACGTCCGTGGTTAGATGAAATATACAAACTACGATTGTAAAATCTTGGTACCGAATACGTATTTCATGGTGAAACGTACGTCGCCAATATGTTTCATCATGAATACGTACAATTTAATGTTATACTGCCAGCAGTATAAATTTTTTTTCTCAGTGTACGTACGTATATATACATACGCACGCACAGACATATGTACATGAAACGGATTTTAATGATATCTCCGGGTTCGTAAGACCCCTTTACAGAGATCTCAGAATCATGTTTTGGAGGGTATCACCATACTTCCATTTTCATGGAAGTAAAAAAGAACAATTTTTTAAACTTAACTTACTTTAGACTTATTTAAAGCGTGATACTCACTTTCTTTAGTTGGCCAAATAAAAAACTATTTGTTACTATACCAAATATAACTAACAACTTATTATGAATATAATTTTCTTGATATTTGTTAAAATTGGACTTAAATTGGTCTTTGCTGACTTAAATACATCCTTACTTTTTAATTTTACAATTGTGCTTTAAATTGACAAGCTGAGGAGTTTAAGGTCCCGTGGGCGCCCTCAAACCGCAAATATCGGACCGGTTAAACGGACCCACTGGTTGGAAGATAAAGCAATTATTCTCTCCAAGCCTCCTCCCTCCAAGCTGTTGAATAAGTAATTTAATCTTGATTGACTGTCTTGTATTCGAGAGGGAGAAGGATGAGGTCTTCTACAATTTGAGCCAAGAGTCTGAAGGATAAGCCTTCTGACGAACTGTTAATTAAGTAGTATTAAGATGGTCCCGTTCTCTAACCTAGCAAGGGACAAAGTTAATATCATTTTGGGGTTCATTAATCAAAGTTTCCGTGGACGAAACATTATTTGAACTCAGTCATCCACTCGTATTAATCTAGAAGCCAGATGGTGTAACTTCGCAACAAATTTAACTGACTTAGGAACTAGCGATAAGAATATCGTCATAATTGTAAACCTAGATAGTACCCAGAGTAAGAATAAAATAATTAATTGATAGCCAAAAGTATTCGTTGGTCTGTTTCAGTTTTTCTTGAATCTTCTTAACAGCATTTTCATAATTTCACAGCTGTTTAGAAAATATTTCTTAATAAAGTTTTCACTTCCCTCTAAGTTGCATTATCTAGTTCAGCCAATAATCCTTTATTTTTGTTAAAAAAAAAACAAACCTGCTCTCTTCTTTATAGGGCCCTCAAAATATTTGTCTTCTCTCTATGCTTTTTAACATCTTCTATCATAGACGTATCTTTTCTTGAGCGTGGCCTGTCTGCTTAACTTAATATTATCTTCACACTTTAAAGGATCCTCTCTTTTTAGATTTTTCTTTTTATAGCGTTTTCTATCTTAAACTTTGCCTTTATCCGTTTACTTAAAAGATCCTGTCTATTTATCGCAATAGGTTTATATGAACTTATATCTTCATATTGGGAGCAAGTGTGACCGAGGGGGTCTAGGCGCTCGCCCAGCTATCAATAAGTTAAGGAGACTCGAGGTCGTGGGTTCGATCCCGTGTCATGGTACTCTGAATTGCATCTATGAATCGCGGACGGAGCAGGGCGAGGGACACCTCCTATGGGGCACTCTTCCCCCACACTTTGATGTGGGTCCGATCCAGGTCATGATGATGTGATTTGTATCTTTGGTTTGAGAACGGAGCAGGACGAGGGACACACCAATGAGGCACTCTTCCCCCACGCTTTGACGCACGCTTATATAGCTCACTAATGACCACACCATACTCGCTTCGGCGGTACAATGTACAAATAATGTAGGATGTGTGATGTAGCTGGAACTCTCCACCACGGGGATAGTAAAATGAGCCTAAAAGGTGGCCTAATTGCAAAGTTTGAACCAGTGGTTCGTCCTACCCGTTCTAGTAGGTTAGTACTAGATTACTACTATAACTTCATATTGGTCTTCACTCATTTCGTTATAGCATTATTTATCTTCAACTTATAGTCTATCTACTTAATTTAATATACGTTGACTCTTATAACTCTAAAGGATTATCTTTATTCCAGTTTTTAATCGTATCTTTTTACACCCTTTTATTTTCAACTTAGCCTTTAATCCTTTCTTTAAAAGAACCTGATAGTTCATCTTAACACTCACTAATTGCATATAGACTTTTGAAAATTCTCTTTTCTTCCTTCATATTAGTCTTTAAGCATCTCTTTACAAGATTAATACCTTAGCTTACAAGCTTACCTTTACGACCTTTAAGGAAGGCTGTTTTTTTTTTATCTTAATCTTCTTTTCCAGAGTATTCCTCACTTCGCAATAGTTTTCACTATTCTGTTATAGCAGCCTCTATAATTGATTTTATTTTAATATTTTTATTTTCTATTCTATTTCAGAAAAACCTGGAATGAAAGATATAGTGATAAAGTTCATTTATACTCACAAGTGCTTTCTTAATGTTTTAGGACTTTAATTTCTCAATAATTATTAAAATAGGAAAGGCAACTTGTTTTGGTGAGAAATTGCTTTCCAGATTAAAGGGTGTTTCAAACTTAGCTGTAATTATAAAATTACTGCTGGAAGAGATAAGATATTGGAAATCGAGGCGCAACTATCATAGAAATTCAACACCAAGGGATTCAGCTAATAACAAAGAGGATGTCTGGCACTGATAAAGGCATTGATGATCTATGCTAGGCAACTAATTCCTAGTTCTCCAACTTTCTCCTCGCCAAATTAGTTTGGTCACTGGTCATCTGACCAACATTAGGGAATACAAATTGGCCCTAACAAGCCTCACTATAGTTTCAAGTTATGTAAGTACTTAACAACATGTAATTCAATATCAACTGAAACGTAGAAACCTCCAATACTATTTTACAATTGCTAATAATTTGTAATTTAGCGTGTAAGCCATTTCATGATAAATCTGTTAAAAAATCACTTCGACATATAATGTTAAAAAGTTGTTATTTAGGTTACAAATAACAATTTTCGTATAGGTAGCAGTAAAATTAAAATTCCAGAATAATTTTGTGCCAGAGTGTCACGGATTAGTGTATATAATATTACTACTTACATTTAGCAAGGTCAAATGGCACTGCTAAGTGTAATTTGGACGTCTTGCTTGGCAAATGAAAACGTCTTAAGTTTAATTAATTTATATCAGTATCGACGAGACCATGGCTCACGGCGTTCCTCATCTTCTATAATAATCAAGGCCGTAGCAGTAACAAGTACATCCTGCTCGGCATAAATAACGACTGAGTTGGCCAGTTTTAGTGTGGACGAATGAACTTTCAGTGGTGCCATCTGGCTTTGCCATTTGGCCTTGCCAACTGGTATTACACAACATAGTGTGGACGCGGCTTTATGTCTAAAATGGATTCCTATATTGGAATATTTGAATTTGGAGACATGACAAAATGTTCCCTAAGAACTATCTCGATTTTTCCGTTACCTTCTGTAACTCGGATGCAAAATTAAGGTGATTTGAGATTTCACTTTTACCTTAACTGTTAGGACTTATAATTATACGCGTAGGAAGATTATTAGACGTTTTTTGCAGCCTGCAATATGGAAGCTTCTTACAATAACAGTTATGTAAATTATAAGCTAATTAATTAATTTAATTTAAATTATATGTAAAAGAAGAAAATATAAAATCATTTTCATTTATATTTATTAGATGAATATGCAAAGGAGACATTTGCATTGCACAAAAAGTTACTTAGTTAAAATTGTTTCATTGCGATAAGATCCTGCTTATATAGCCAACAAATTATATTTACAGATTCAGTTAGAATGTTCGTTTCATGAAAGGGGTATGTTAATAACATTACCTACTGGTTATTTATTTTGATGAACGAGTCTAGATTTATTTATGGGTAGATCAGGCCTCACAAAATCCAAATGTAAGCATTCTCTACTCATACACGCCTTCCCTTGAGAAAGAAGGATTTATTGTAGATTAGGAGAATATTAGTTTAAATAAGCCACTTTAAATATAACCTTATTCTTTTTTTAATGAAGGTTGTCAAACTTATTTCTAAGTTATTACCACTTGGCCAGATTTATTTCTCTTACTAAACTCTTAGGTGTAAATTTCCTTAACTTTCCGGTAGTACTAATGATTAAGGAAACTTCAAACATTCGCTTTTTCAGGACCTTGTTCTACGTCCTGATTAACTCTTGGTGGTTATTACAGGACAGGGGGTTCGGCCACTTTATTCAACCGCTCGAAGTGATCATCAGAGTTAAACATGTGTCACCCCTTAAAACTAACCAGATTTCACGGAGTTTAGACCTAGGTTTTAAGGCTGAGATGCGAGTACGTTAACAACTCGGGATTAAAACAAAAATGTGAGATTGGGAAGTAACCTAACTGATATAGTTTTAATTCATTTTTCTTACTTCCAATTATAATTTCCTCATTTTCTTTCGGTAGAAAGATAGTTTTACTTACCCCTAAAGAAAGGACCACTGCTAAGCAATACATTTTTCAGATTCACTTTAGTTCGCTATTGAAACTAAATTATTTACTGTTCTTACTTAACTATATTGGAAAATGTCGACCTATTCCCCTTTCGTTTTCATCAGATTCCTCGTGGTTTATTCCCCTGTAAGAATCGTCCAGGTAAAGATGCTCTGAGGGCGCCACGGCATTCTGATGTGCCTTCTAAAGCCATAAAACCAAGTTTAGAGGCATAACCAGTCTGCATTCCGTGGCGTTTCTTTCACGCCTTTCTCTCCTTTAGCTGCTTACTATTCAACGCCTGTAGGATTGGACCTCGTTCCCTCCCACCGACTTTGTTCACTGAATCCATAAAAAAACAATAAGCTGGATTACCAAACAACTATACTATATCAACTTTAAAATGTTCGCTCCTATACTTAATAATATAAAGAACCCATTGTTCAATTCAAAAATATTTTTATTTTTAATAACACAAACTATTTATTATATAATAAAAAAGTCCATTAGCATACCTTAAAGCTGTCTGCCGGAAAGCTGTTGCAATCAAATAATTCATTAAGAAATGTAAGCTCAAACCTACAATATAATTTAAACAAAAGGTATTAAGAGAAATATAATAATACTTGGTAAAACAAAAGAAAAGTTATAAGCAAAAACATAGCCGGGAAAAAAGGCCAAGATCCAGACCCTTCTTCCAAAAAAAATCAGCCTATCAATGTAGTTATACCTACATTGTGACCAAGTCTGCTTTTCATTAGTCAATTTATAATCTAATTTTTCGCATCCAAAAGTGGTTTTCTATTGAAATGTTTTATTTAATAATTTCCATTTGGAAAAATTGCAGTGGTATTTCTCGTTCCATCTACAAGCATTTTAGTAAGTACCACACCTACGAAACGTTTTAGGTCACGTTTTTTGCATTCAAACATGAATTTCTCCATGAAATCGATAAGGAATCGCAATGTTGAATATACCGTTCGAAAGAGTATTAAATGAGGAAGTTTTTGTGAGATTCGACAGTCTCCAAGAGTTTTTCTAGGAAAATAGTGAGCGTTCAAATAATGTCATAAATTTTAATTTTTCTAATTTTTGTAACTGTTATTTCGGTGTTTAGTTAATAACTTCCGAAAATAAAAGTGCTCTAGTTTTATGACATTTAACGCTGAATTCGAAAATATGGTCAAAAGTGTAAATAAATTGACTTGAAGTGGAGCAAATGCGGTTTTATTAGCAAAAAAAAAGTGTTTTTTAAGAAATAACTTCAACAAATCATATCTCCGCAACGAATTGAGATAGCAAAGTTCGCTTTGTGGCGCTTTGCTCCATTTTGGATCTAATTTTACCCAAAAAAAAATTTGGTTTAGGTCGGTAACACCCTGTATACGAGAAAGTAAAAAGTGGTCACGGCACTCGGGGAAAAGTTCATAGTAATAAAGTTCATCATGTTCTCAGCAAATGGGACGAATTTATAGAAAAAAAATACTCTATTAACACGTTCAGCACGGTGCAACGCGTATGTGCGGCGGGTTGGCGTCCCCGCCGACCTAGCGCCGCACATGTGCGAGGCCAAGTAGTATTGGTTGTTATGGGTTGTGGAGGGGGCTAGGCTGGCTTTATAAGTCTGAAAATCGCTCCAGGCCTTAACAACAATCCTACCTCTTGCCTGATATACTTCGTCTACAACTTGCTGGGAAAACTTTTTTCACCAATCTCCACATTTTCACTTCTTCAGTTTTCCATTATTTTTTTGCAAGCTTACTATCCGTGGATGCATAAGACCTTGTGGTGGTATAAAAAATTGGGTATCCACATCTTTCAGATGATACTCAATAATTCTTAGTTCCTTTACAACAAGCAAACAGCTAAGAGGCTAGATCTACATGGGGATAAGATGGAAGTAATAAAGAGCCTCTTACCGCCACCGCCAACTCCTGCTCCCAACGTTCTTAAGTTTCACATACACTTCCCAAGAAAAATTAGAGAATGAACCAGGCTCAACTGCCAAAAGAAAAAGCTGCGTTCATTGCTTAACTACAATCAAATCTGCGACGTGACTCCGTCTAGTTGCCCTGCTGATTGCCCTAATCAGCAAGGACTTTGCTTGGAGAGTTCAAAATGTCCACTCGTACAAATAGTTAATTTTTTTATTGTCTGAATTTATTATTATTATTTTAGTCTTAGTTATCATTAGTTTAAAATTAGATCTATTTATAATTTTTTAATAAAATATTTTCTCATTATTATTACTGCGACACCATCAGCGTGAATTATTATTATAATTAATATTCATGAATTTAGCCATAAATTTATGTATTATATATCTTTTTTATTGCCCATTATATGTCTTAGTACAATATTTATTATTATTCTTATTAATTATATTTATTTATTTATTGTATTATTAGGGTGTCCGACAACAAGGTCATATACACCCAATACAAGGCATCAATTAATACAGGAATTAGAACGATAAAACTAAAAATAAAAATAAAATAAATAATAATTTAAATAATAAATATTAAATAAATTAGTAAAAATAAAATATAAAAATAAATTATCAAATAATTAAAAATTATTTGATAAAATAAATAGAAGGTGAATATTTCATGGATTAGTATAGATTAAATAAGCTCATTTAGGTAAATAGATAGCTGAGATAGTTGCATATTATATTATTAGCGTTTAACTATATATCTTTGAGGACGTTGACATGGTGTAGGAACTGAAACAGTTTCTTTACTGTAGTCTCGTCATCCTGGAGGATCGCTTGAATATAGGTTGGAAGGTCGAATCTTCGTCTGTCCTCGTCCAGTCTGTCGCAGTCACTTAACAAATGTTGTACGGTCAGTAATTCTCCACATAGTCTGCAGGCTGGTGGGTCTTGTCGGGTTATTAAGTGTCCATGAGTCAATCGTGTGTGTCCGATCCGTAGTCTTGCCAGAATGATTTCTTCGTGTCTATCGCGTCTGTAGCATGACTTCCAGTCAGAAATAAGGGGTTTAATATTATATTTTAGCTTTGTGTTTGAGCCGCTGGTCCAGTCTTTTTGCCATTCTTCAAGTAGTGAAGACCATAAGGTTCGGTAAAAGTCTTTGGCAGTCAAAGCAGTGGAGATATTTTCCCCGCTGCCGATGGCTCGTTTAGCTAGTAGGTCCACCTTCTCATTTCCGTATATATTTTTATGACTAGGAATCCAACAGTAGTTTACTGTTATCTGGTTGGCGTAGACAAGGTTTTGTATAGCTGTGACGTCTGGATTCTGTGAATACATTTTATTTAATGACTGTAGGGCGCTTTGCGAGTCAGTGTATATCACAATATTCTTCATATTGTTTTAAACAGCATATGTAACAGCTCTCTTGATCGCCTCCAGTTCAACTGTTGTTACAGAACTCCAACTGGAGCAGGTGTATTGTTTCGCTTCCGTGTTCTGGATAAAGGCACGACCGGTTCCCTGATCGCTCTTTGAGGCATCTGTATAAAAGTGATGTGCATTAATATATTTGGCCGCGTGTCTGCGATGCTCCAGGAGGAATTGCATATCAATCGTCTCGTCCTTTCTTAAGTTTCTTACTTTTAAGTATTGAATTCTGGGTCGTCTTAGAAGCCATGGGGGTTGCATATCGTAGAGGTTTAATGTTACCGGGTTAGGGAGCTCTGTCAGTTTAAATGAAGATATTTGAATTTGGAATCGGAGTCCGGCAGGTCTAGGAAAGTGGGTTTTGCGGTTATAGAATGGAACAAATTTTGGATTTTGAAATAACTGAGTTGACGGATTTTCAGGGGTTTGTAAAAGTCTGAAGCCTAATCGTAGAAATGTTATTTTTCTTCTAAAACTTAACGATGGGGCATTACTTTCTACTAAGATGCTGTCTGTAGGACTTGCTCTAAATGCACCTGTCGCTAATCGCAAAGCTGAGTTATGCACCGGATCCAACCTTTTTAGATTATTATCCGCAGCAGAGCCGTATACTTCGCACCCGTAATCTATCTTACTTCTGATAAGTTGGTGGTATAGTCTCAGCAAGGTATAACGATCTGCTCCCCAACTGTGTAACTGAATCATGCGTAGTAAATTTAGATCTTTTAAACACTTAATCCGCAAGTTCTCGATGTGTGCTTTGAAGGTTAATCTTGTGTCCAGTACAAGGCCGAGGTATTTAACCTTCTCGACTACAGGTATAGTTTGATCGGCGAGATTTAGTGTGAATTTTGTGGGTTTCCTTTTCCTAGAGAATGTAACGCAGCAGGATTTTGTTGGTGAAAAGGTAAATCCGTTGTTTACTGCCCGGTTATTCATTCTATTGACACAGTCTTGAAGGATTGTGGTGGTCAAGGTGTGGCGTTTGGATCTAAAAAGAACGGATACATCGTCAACAAAGAAGAAGGATTCTACGATCGGTGGAATGACAGACTCGAGTTCATTTATGGCCAATATAAAGAGGGTTACACTTAAGACTCTTGGGGGACTCCGTTTTCTTGTACGTAGGAACTTGATATTGTTTGTTCTATTTTAACTCTAAACCTCCGTTCGACCAAAAAGTTTTTAATAAAGGTTGGTAAATGGCCCTCGAAGCCTCCTTTCTTCAGCTGCCTTAAGATGAGGTAACGCCAAGTCTTATCGTAGGCTTTCTCGCAGTCAAAGAATACGCCCACCGTTTCTTCCTTCTGAATAAACCCGTCCTTTATGTAGGTTTCCAATCTTACCAGATTGTCTATAGTGGATCTTCTTTTCCTAAAACCACTCTGGTGTTTTGACAATAGATTTCTTGATTCCAGCTCCCACATGAGTCTCAAATTCACAATTTTTTCAAGCAATTTGCTTACTGTGTTGGTCATCGCTATGGGCCTGTACGATTCTGGGAACGAGATGTTCTTTCCCGGTTTGGCAATGGGTATTAAAATCGCTTCGCGCCAGCTGTCTGGGTAGGTCTGTGTAGTCCATACGATGTTATAAAATTTCAGGATGTACTGTCTAAATGACGCTGGTAGGTTTTTGAGCATAAGGTTATGAACTTGATCAGGACCTGGTGCAGTTAATTTCAACGTGCTTAATGTCGTTTAAAGTTCCCAGAGGCTAAATTCCTTATTGTAAAGCCGAGAACTAGCGTTGTTGTTGTCGTCAAAAGAGATGTCGTTTGCCTCAGTATTAGCTTTGATGTTTTGGAATTCCTGGGTATAAGAGGTGTTCGAGCTAACTTCGAAGAAGTGGGCTGCCATAATTTCCGCAACTCGGCCTGGATCTGTGACGATATTGTTGTTGATGGTGAGAACCGGGGTCGAAGATAAACTTCTCTTCCCTGATAAAGCCTTTACTTTCTTCCACACATCCGTAGACGGTGTTTATTGATTTAAGGCAGAGATGTAGCTCTTCCATGAGGAAAGTTTTGCCTGCTTAAATATATATTTGCTTTTGGCTCTCGCCCGTCTATACCTTGCTAGATTTTCATTTGTAGAGTTACTTTTGAACTGCCTGAGGGCTTTACGCCTCTCTTTCTGCGCTACTTTACATTCTTCACTCCACCATGGAACAAGTGGACGTCCTCTTCCGTGTGTTGATTTTGGAATCGCTTCGTCGGCAGCATTTAAAATAGATGTCGCTGTGTACGTAAGGAGGTCGTCTACTCTAGTATCGTCTGTGGAAGGTGGTGGGATCTCACTTAGATATTTTCGGAAAGATGTCCAATCTGCATTCTTGAATGACCAACAGATAGAAAGTGATGGTGCAGAGTTATGAGGAAAAAGGGAAATGTATAAAGGGTAGTGATCGCTGCCATATAAATACGGTGAAACAAAAAAATTAGATATACTACTAATAGATGGTGACGAAATGACCAGATCAATTGCATCAAGTTTGCCTGTCCTCGCATCTATGTAGGTGGGTTGACCTTTGTTATGAAGGAACAGATCTTGATCTTCAATAAAGGCTTCTATTATTCGACCCCTAGTATCGTCGGAGGATGACCCCCGTAACCCACTATGTGCATTGAAATCTCCTGCTGGCAGAAAGGGAGCTTTTAATTGACGCACGATATTATTTAACTGTCCCTGTGTAACATCTTCACCGCATTCCAAATATAAGTTACAAAGTGTGGTCGGGTTGCTTCCTCCCACAATAGTGGTGAGACTTTGGTGGTTTGTGGTAATTGCAATTTCTTTACTAGGCACGTCTACCGACACTTATGTTGCTAAACCACCTCGCCAGCTACCTGGTGGGGGGTCTTGACGGTAGATTTTAAATCCAGGAATTCTGATGGAATTTATTGATGGTAAGTGTGTTTCTTGAAGTAATAAAACATGTAATTTCTCTCTGTGAAGTAGCAGTCTAATGTCATCACTGCGTGTCCTGAAACCTTTACAGTTCCAACTTCCAATTTTTATATTTTGATGGTTCATTATATTTCATTTCCTCCCTCTATTTTCTTGTTCTTCTTTGATTTGCCTTTGGATTTAGTTTGCTTGTTTTGTTGAGTATTTCCTAGATCTTCATTGTTGTTACTGTATCTGGACGTGGAGCCTTCAGAGTCCGGATCCCAGTCATTAAGCCACAGCATATCGTTTTCAGCTTGCGAATTTAGTTCAAATTTTTTAGTTCAATTTTTCTGTTAGGTTCAGTAGCGATCACTGGTTCTATGGTGGAGTCATTTTTAAATTCTTTAATATAATTTTTCTTAGTGTCTATGTCAGATGGTGAAAACTGGGTTCCTTGCTCTTTGGTCGTCGATGATTTATTAATAGTTTTGCAAGAACACTGCAATGGAGGGCTTGGTTTTAACTTGTTATTATTATTCTTTGATATCACTTGAGAAAAGGTTGTGTCGAACAATGCAGGTTGTGTACTTAATACTTTAGTTTTAGCTTCAGAGTAAGATATTTTTTTCTAGCGTCTTGATTTCTATTATTTTCTTTTCTAATTGCCACCTGGGACAACTCTTGTCAATTGCCGAATGTGGGCCGTTACAGTTAACGCATTTAATAGAGCCGCACGTCCCTTCGTGTACGGGTTCACTCCATCGAGGGCACATGGCCGGTCTCTTACAGTGCGCTTTCAGATGCTGAAACCGGTGACAATTATGGCATTTAAGCGGGAGGGGGATATATGGTCTGACTGGCACACTCAGATAGCCGATTTTTAATTTTGCTGGTAAATTTGTTAAGCTGAAAGTAATTATGTAACTATGAGTTGGTTGAAGGTTGCCGTCGACTCTTCTATTGATTCTATAAATATCTTCCACCCCTTGAGGCCGAAGATTTTCTTTCATGTCGTCGATTGTCACTAAGTCTAGATCGTAACACGTTACAACGCCTTTAATTTTATTTAAAAATTTATGGGGTTCGACCGTAACCTGAAGATATCTGTTCTCCGGTAAGAGCTTTAAGAGTTTATCCGCTTGATCGTGATTATATGTCTCTACAAGGAGAGATCCGTCTCTCAGTTTTCGCGCACCCTTAACATTGCCTGATACTTGCGACAAAAGTTGATCAAAAAATATAATAATATATATAATATAATATAATAATATTAATAATAATATAATAAAATATACATACTTAGTAATGTTGAACTTCGACTTAGACTTATTTGTTTTATTATTTAGATCCTTTCAAAACATTATAAGTAGTCAAGCTAACCTATACTAGGTAGGCTAAACCAGCAACATTTTTTTTTGCCAACTTCCCCACCGCCTGCACGCATATTCTTAGCTCTTATTAGCTTGGGTTCAAAATAAAAGACTATCATATATATTTGAGCACAAGACTAAATAACAATTATTTCGTTATTAGGTTACAATAGGATAATTTCATTTTAGGATAGGAGAAGAATAGGTAACAATATAAAAATATTTTTGAAAAATAGATTAACAAATATAATAATACTTAAATTTAATAAATATAAAATTGTAGATGTTATAAGAATGTTGGTTTCATGTTCTAAACACGGAAAGAAGACATCAAGCAATTAAGTTAGGTTTTAAAACTTTTGGTTGAAATTTTGAAGAGAAATTGCTGCGATAGCGGTGTTCTTGTCCCGTCTCTCTGTACGGAATGTTTGGTTGTAATTAAGACAGTAGTTATATTAAACAAGAAGACTAAAGCCCCTACATGTGGCTTAGCAACTCGTCAAAGTAAATAAGATTTCCCGTTGTTGATACCGTAAAGCGCTAAACTTCTAGAGGAATATAAGTAGTTCTGAAAAGTGAATTGAGTTTGTCAGCGCCACGCCGTGTCTTTCCAAAGATCAACATCAGTTTCAAGTTCAACTAATCCCCCGAACAGCTTCCAGTGGATTATTAATTTTAACGTCTTTCGCTGGTTGAGAAAACTGACTTTTTCGTTTTGGATTATATTATATTAAAATTTCATCTCTAACTTATCCCTTTTATACACAGTATCCAGGTTAAGGGTTTACTAATTTTAATCTTATTTATAAGATTTATTTCTTATTTAATTCTTCCTTGGGTTCTTTCTTATAGTCTTCATCGACCCTTTTCAAAGCAAATAAGTTAGTAGCTCCTTAATAATTTTGAACTAATTAATATTTGGACTGCAAGAATATTGTGTAAGACAATAAAATATATTATAAAATATCCTAAATATATGAAAGAGCTGTTTCATATAATAATTTAGTTGTCAGATAATCCGGTAAATAATGTACTCATTCATCTAAGGTACATTAAAGTTAGTGTATACATACGTTTATGTTTATAATAGAAGTATGAAAGATAAACAAATAGACATAAGAACAAAATTCGGAATCAGTTGGACCTTCCCGAGGGAAGCGTTATTATTGGAGATGACGCATTTCCACTAATAGAATATCTTATGAAACCTTTCCCAAGACGTGCCAACCAAAGCCTTAAGGAAAGTTGCTAACTACCGATTGTGTGGAGCACGAAGAATTAGCGAAAATGCTTTTGGTATCTTAGGAGCTCGATTTCGCATATTTTTAAGGGCAATAGACCACGCACCTTCAAATGTTGTAAAAATAGTGAAGGCTTGCTGTGCCCTTCATAACTATATTAGAAAAACAACCAAATCCAATCATGGCATTTCACCAGATTTTGATGACGTGGAAAACAATAGATTGGATTCAGGTTCATGGAGACTGTTATCTCCGCAACAGGGGACGATGATGAACTTGGCCCCTTCAAGAGACAGAAACTTCAACGTCGAAAGCGAATGCAATTTGCCAACTACTTCATGGAAGAAGGAAAGGTTGAGTGGCAGTATAGGATGGTGGAACTTTTAAGTTCTTTAAAATTAATTAGTGGTTTCTTTATGTAATTCATGTAAATTTTATAAATTATATTATGTTTTAAAATGTTCAGCATTACATTAATTTTTTATTTTTACTTACGAAGTTTGTCTCGGTCTCGTCGCACTCCCGGTTTGTGGACAAAAATTTGTCAGCAAATTCGTACCAATGCAGTTTTGGCTTATATATTTATTTTATTTCGTTATTTTATTTCATGTGATCGAGAGCCAGTTATTATGGAAGATGATATTTTCCTCACTTCATTGTTGTAGGTACCTCTTATGGATCTTATTTTAGACCTAAGGTCCTTTAAGGTTTCCACCTAAAATTGTAAGGGTTTGAGGGTAAAGGTTATTATGAATTAATATTACGTTGGCAGTTATGTTTGTATAATAGATATACTATTGTATAATAATAAGATATACTTTAATATTTTTTTCTTTTACTTACCCCTTCTGTTTGACTGAGGATGTATTCTTCCGCCAGATCTCTTTTGTCTCTTTGTTTATAATCGGGATGAGCCTTGTCCCATAAAAATGAGTATTGTTGGCACAGCTCAAGAAAATTAATAATATCCAACT
Organism: Gerris lacustris; assembly: GCA_951217055.1. Lineage (NCBI taxonomy): Eukaryota > Metazoa > Arthropoda > Insecta > Hemiptera > Gerridae > Gerris > Gerris lacustris. The sequence continues at coordinate 87,566,686 of OX578277.1, forward strand.
TGGGCATACTATGTTTATATTTTATTATTAAATTTAAAAAAAAATTTGCTCAGATTCAAAACAAAGCAAATAGTACAGAAATATACACATAAATACGGGTTTTCAGAAAAAGAAGGTTACAACGTATTCAACAGGCAGTGTCGTGATGTCTATAGTGTCAAAATATCAAAAAAGTTTGATCCTTGGCAGTAAATGCTACGGCATTGTAGTGTCGACATCTACTGTTCAAACGACGGCACTCAGTGACACTAACGTCGTGGCATGAATGTCACGAGACTAGTGTCATCGTTTGAACGAGGCTAAAAAAGTTTTGATGGTTGGAAGTAGATGTCAAGGCGTTTTAGTGCCATGGTATCTACTGTTCAAACGACGACACTCTGTGATCGTTCACACTGTCATCGTGTGAACGAGGCTTATTAAGATCACCAAATCTATTTTATCTTATCGAAACGCTTTTAAAACAGAACAGAAAGTATAATTAAACTATAAATTCAAAAGATGTAGCAAATTTTGCCCTCTACAATATTGATTATAACTATTTTTCATGCATAGGGACAGAGATATTATAAGCAAACCCCGGGAGAAGTCCAAAAATTTCAAGGTTTTCAAAGACCATGGTAAAGCTCCACTCAGAAGTTGGGGGAAAACTTCGATTATTCATATTAAACCCCTACTTAAATGATTAAAACAGTTTCCAAAACACCACCCGTTTTACGATGACAAAAGTTTAATTTCCTTGGCCTAATAGGGCCAAAAAAATCATCCCATCATCCATTTTAGGACCCCTAAAAATCATCCCTCACCAACAAGAAGTTGTCGCTTAAGGGGTTAAATTATTATTTTTCGAAAATGCGTCATGTGATGAGTTTAAATGAAGGAGGACGCACTGAGTACAAATATATGTTTAATTTTGTTTTCATATCAATTTATCTTTGCGCCATGTGTCCTCAAAAATTGCATTTTTGAACCTTGACCATCTTTACATGGTACTACACCATTTTTTCACTTCTAACTCAAGTTTAACTTTCACTTTTTTTATAATGCATGTTTTCTAATTTATTAATTGGTGAAATGAAAACTCAGTTGGCAATCAAATGCCTCGTATAATCTGAAATATTTTCATAAAACTTTCTGAAATGTTCTGTCATATGTTTTAAACTTCCAAAAGGTTTTTTTTAAGTAGAGCGTTAATACTTCTTTGAAGCCATAAACTATTAACTAAATGCTGACAAAATACTGACAATTCACCATCTACTACTCTAAGGCGCAACACACTCGACGAGGAAAGGCTAGATTTTTAGTTACCCTCTACCATTTCAAAATTTTAACAAAACGAAGAAACCACAATTAAAAGTTCATTCAAATTCGGAAATATTGCTTTACTAAAAGACTTTACCAAGCTGACGAACATACTTGCAAAACAAATAAATATGATATGCATTTGATATAATCCAATTATATAAGTCAATAAATCGCACACTATTTCTATTGAGGAATTAATAATAATTATTGTTTCTAATAATTAAAATCACTTAAATAGTAATTAAATAACCAATGAACCGCAATTCAACCTAATATTATTATTGATAGTGAATTACTAATTACATGTATGAGGTTACATGTACGTGAGGTTACTTATTAAATTAGTTTACTGATTGAATACTGACAAGATCAGTGTGAGTTAATGCTTCCATATGCAAATTAGTTTAGTTTTACTTATTTACAAGTGTATCACATCTCAACTGTTATAATTACTGGCGTATTTGAGGGTTTACTATTCTTATTAAAATCCCAATAATAATTAATTAAAATCAATTAGTTAGATAGTAATAGTCACAGCATGTTACATACTATATCTTCGCTAAGTTAAACTATTTGGAGGATCTTTCCTGAATAATACAGGATGATTAAGACCGATAAGGTGGACTGTATATAATTGATGATAGTTAAATTTGTTGGCAACAAAGGCCAAAGCTATTATAATATGAAAATTGGTCTTCAAAGTAAGACTTAGACTTAGGACTTAAAACCCCCTTAACTTAAGCCCGATTCTTTTGGCTGATGGTGAACTGCTAAACTAGATTGGCTAGCTCTTACGGATATCACGATTTTGCGAATTAAAGCATTAATTAGAAATAAAGCATAAATAGCAATACTTTTAAATGGATTATACAAAACTATTAGACCATTAATGCGGGTTCGACAGTTATTAAGGCGGTTAGTGCTGTGTAAAGAGGGAAAAACCCCTCAAGAAAAATGTCCTCAATGAGGTACAGAAAATTTAATCCTCCAGGAACTAGTGGCTTAGTTCTCAATCACACGAAACAATAAAATACGTGGGTAAGCATTGTGATCTTTTATATAAAAATAAATTATAGACTTATTGTGAAAAGTGGCACTTTGATGCACTCAAATGACATGTTTACACGCAAGCTGCAGAGGCGGAAAGGTTTCTCGAGTGCAGCGAAGACACTTTAAGCTCGAATGTACATTACATTTTTCCTGCAGTTAGTTTTTAATCTGTAAATAAAATATAAAAGTACAATCAACAACTACTGACAATCGACAACAATAACAATTACACCAGCAGTTCTGTTTATAGCAAGTGATTGCAGCATTTTTTTCAAGATTATACGATGTTACCCGGCTAGTAGAGACATATTATTTATGTTCTTAACTTGGAGCACTGGAGTGCGGGAAATTAAATGCAGGAATTGGCTGTTTTGCCTTCAATTTTGAGTGTAAGAACAATAACTTTGTCGAGAAACTGTAGGAGGAATCCATTAATACTTTTTGTATAAAAAGAGATGCACTTTTTTATGTTCTTGGTATAAAATGTAGACAAATAATACGTTTTAGAGTGTATATCATAACTAGACACTCGTATATTCATAAAGCACAAAATAAATTACTGACATTGTGTTATTCTCAGAGAAAGATACTCTTACGATTGCTTTAAAGACACCCGATTGCTTTAGAGCCTACTATATATATACCATAATGCGCGGAATGGAATAATCCATTAGAACTTTTTATTCATATATTTGGACATATCCTCAGAAAATATAGAACTGTTAAACTGGACTACGACAAATTAATGTGATGATCTAATAATTTTACCGGAGTACTTTTGTCCCTTAAAAATAGTGTATTGTTTATAGAACGCTGTCGACTAAATCGACATTAATGAAACTTGCCTAACCAAGCTGTCTGAGGGAGAGAACGGAACCACTTCTTAGCTGTCATAAGCTGTACCAACAAGTCTATTTACTTGGCTGAGGAAAATGATTTTAATGACTTAAACCCTACCCGAAAGTTTTTTTAAATAACTTCATAATTAATTAACACTTCAATATGTGAAAAATATGATAAATTGAATACATTTTCCTAATGTTCTATTTAGTGAACGATTACAATAAAATGTTTAATTGTTAATGTTAGTTTCATTTTATACTCTCTTTTAATCCTACAAAGCAATTAAACAAGTTATTTCTCTTTTCTAAGAACTTTATTTGTTTAGTTTGTATAAAGCAGTTGTATCCCTCATCCACACACTGGTCGTGAATCACGTTCAAAGAGCCCTCAGGGACTATTCTGTTGTGGGCAGGTTGCGGTAACGCTAATCCCTAAACCTAAACGTTCCACAATTTTTCTCTCGTTTTGCCAGCTCAACTACAGGCACCAAAGATTACCTAGGTTTTAACTCAAGTTCTCGTTTTGACTATAAAGGATACTCAGAGAAACTAAAAACAAAATTATATACTAAATTATTAATCCACGACAAATATTATTTCTAGTTATCTAGTTGTAGAAGCAAAAACACCAGCTTTTTCTTTTTTTAAAAATTATTATTTGTGTTACTTACTTCTTTAAAACCCGATGTCAAGTATTAAAGTATCTTACTATTAAATATAAATTATCAAATAAATAATTGTCAAACTTTGGAAAACCCCTTATATTATTAGAAGTTTATAATAGATTTTTTTTTTTTTTTACTTATGGAGTCTTTAAGTATTTGAATCATTCTGAAGATACTCATATTAAGAAGTTTCACCTCACTTTCTTGAATCGTCAGAAAGCTTGTGCTAACTTGCAAAACTTATAACAAGGACTACTGGGTCAGGTTCTTGAGCAAAAGTAACGATTTCTTTAAAACAAGTCGCAAGCCCTTAAGGTACGTCTACTAGTCATTTTACAGAAAAAAACCCTTCCAAGAATACTTTGCGGCCAAGGGCTAAGCTTCCAGTCCTAAATTCCCCCCCCCCCCCCTTATTTAAAACGATGCCTCTTTCGTTAGCTGGATTTATCTGACGTGAAAGGTTGTTTCAAACAAACATTTTTTTTAGTAAAAGCTCTTCTGCCCAGACCCTTTTTCCCTCACGGTTTTAGCCCCATCAATTTATTCTTCTCTCACCTCATTACATTGTTAATTTTTTTTACTCCTTAGTTTCTTAAACTTTCTTAAAAGTAATGTTCTTCGCAGAATATCTCGCTTGTTATTTTGATTAAAGATGAAAATTTATCTCAGAAAAAAAAATGTTGATTTAATTATTCATTTTGCTTCCGAGCTTACCGAAGCTAACGAAAACATTGAAAAAAGAACAATAAAATAACGATATTTCTACAAGTCCCGACTTGAAAAATACCGACAGACATCCGTTTCAGACAATGGAGATCATTTTTGATCTAGTTGGTGTGTCAGTGGGTCTGTTTTCAACATTATATGAACCAACTTAAATATAAATAAATGGGCCAAGTATGTGCTTTCAGCACACACAAATTGGCCGTTGGCAATTTATCAAAAAGGACGACTTCATTAACTAGCATAATCGGCCAAGGTGTATCAAGATGGCGGTCATTTAAAAGTGTGCTTCAGCTATAACTTTTAAAACATTTATTATAATGATGGGAACATACGCATTTATATGTATTTATTTGTCCAAACGCAATGCAACTACTCCGAAGTGTCGTGAATTTTCAAAAAAAATTGTTGGGGTAGGGGGTGATTTTTTTGAGAGAAAAAAAGTATGTGACGTGTAAAAAAATTCCATAAACTTCTTTTTTGACAAAAATAAATAACTATGATTTTTTCTTTGATTTGTCAAAAGAATTGTAACAAGTACTTTAACTAGGTTATGCCCAACTCAGTAGGTAGTTAGGGGGTGGGTTGTAGTAAAAAAAAAATAATTAAAAAAACAAAAATCACAAATAAAATAAATATCTATTGGAATTTAGGCGCCAGGTTCTTCTATATATATGGGACAAGAACCAACCCCTTACATAAAAAGAAAATTATATTGGCTGAATGACCTATATCTTAAGTTTAATCTTAAATTAAAATACATTTTAATAGAGTTAGATGGTTGATATTGAGAATTGGTTGATAGCAAGACCACTTCGGCCCCAGACTAACCACCCTAAAATTAAAGAAAAAAAGAGAACATTACCATCTAGGAAGAAAACTAAATATACGAAACTAATGAAATGGTGTCACCATGTGCGGCCGAAAGGAAAGAAAGAATTACCTTCAAATGAAGGGTTTTGGAGAAGTTCTGAATTTGAGAAAAAAAACATTTGAGGAGAACTGCTAGCATTACTTAACGTATAACACTACTGAACTTAATTAAAAAAAACCATGTCTGACCATTAAACATTTTCTTTAAGAGGTTCGGCCTCGCTGCCAAAGCCGCCGGCCACAACGCCGTTCCAAAAGCCTCTGCCTGGGTCAGAACCAGCATGGCGTACCTCAGCAAAACCACACAAAACAAAACAAAACCGGATTGATCATATTATTTGTTTCAGAAGTAAAACCTGCCCGAAAATTTAAAACTAAAATAATAAAAAAATAAAAAGTAAGTAGGATTTCTCCAGATCCCCGAAATTAAAATTATAATAAAAAAAAAAAAAAATATGGCCCACCTGATAAATTTTCCACCGAATTTAAATAAATAATTAAACTGAAAATTTACCCCAATTAACTGTTACAGAATAGAGGGGGACACATAGACATTTCAAGGACACATTGCGAAAATAGAAATTGGTACAAAAATGAAACCAAATATAATATATCTGTATTCAAGGTGTCTTCCTGTTTCATTTTACACCAGATATGATGAAAAGTCTAATCCCTAGTTTTGTTGGTTAATAGTTTGGGGCTTCCCTATATTTTTCTGTGATATTTTTCTGGTTTGTCCTCGTTGGCTACCGACCCTAAAACTACTCATCCGATTTTTAAGAATACTTAACGATGGTATACTTTAATTTTGTTATGCTTTACAACCCATTTTTGTGTTTAACTCATTTAATTTGTTTAGCCCTTTTTACTTTTCCTATTACCTAAAGTAGAAGTATTGTTTTAACCAAAAAATCCGAAACCGAGATTTCTACGGAAGTATCCGTTTTTACATTTTTCAAGACGATTTGAGTGGTTTTTAGCTGTGGATGTATGCCAGACTGTCTGCGTCGCACGCAACTCCTTCATTTTTTAAGCTAGAGATTTGATACTCGATGCAAAAATCATTCCATAAACTTAATTGCCCTGCCAAAAAATAATAAACTTGATTTGATTAATCCATTTTGCTAAATTTCAAGCATTCGTAAGAAATCAAAAAATATCAAGTTTTGATCTTCAAAACTTTAACACTAAATAAATTCGGAACTATTTCGCCGATTGAGGAAAATTCGCACCAATTATACCTTTCTATGAGATAAGTTCTCAATATTTCAACTTAATATCTCTCATTTTTGAATCATTTGGTAAGAAGAAGTTCTAAAACAACCCGCGTCCGATTTTTTTAAGTCACAAAATTGTTTTTATCTACTTGCGGCAGAAAAATGAGGCATTGTTGAACTGATTTCGGGCAGAGAAATGTGATTTTACTGCCTAGGCGGTAAAATGAGGAAAAATATTGATGCCTAGGGAACAAAATTTGTATTGTTATAATGTTGGCAATAACAGTTTATACTATTATCTCTATCTTATAACAATATAAATTATAGTTTAATAATTAAAATTTAATAAATAAACTTTTTAATATTTAAATAATTTGTTTATATTTGTTAATTCTGTTAAATAATTTCAATGAATAGTAGATCTTTAATTAAACAAATAGCGGAGTCACTGGCCACACTGCAGCTTCATGTAAACATACAACATCCATATTATTATTGTTGAAGTCATTCTAGATTAGACTAGCTACTTTTCTTGATCTATCCTAGTTACTTCTTTTCTTTTAAGCAGTAGAAGATATCTTTAATACTTTTAGTAATTTGTTAGTAAAAATATAATTAAATATTTTATATTGCATGCATTATTCATTCAGAAGTTATGTATGTTATAAACGTGTGTTTTGTATTTTGTTGTTAGTCGAATCCATGGCTTCCATTCATATCCCCGACCGCCCTCCCCGTCGGCTGAAGAGGAGTTGGCCAAGAGATTTATTGCAATAATTATAATAATGTAAAATACCTGATAGGAGTACTATCACTGGGTAGCCTCTCCTCTCACGACCAACCACGCTAATTAACCATTGTCATCTATGTTACTAATAGCAATCTTTTGCAAGTAGCTTAAAATAAAAATTTAAAAAAAAAAAAAAAAAAAAAAAAAAAAGTATTTTGTTGTTATAGTTTCAGTTTGCTATTCACAATTGTTATTATTCCCAAGCTTCATATTTGATTTCTTTATCAACATTAATTTTAGGTAATACTTCTGTTATTATTTTATTAATATGACACATAGTAACTAACTATATTATTATATAAATAAAGAATACTATCTTTAAAAGCAGTTTCATTTTTCTGCCGCCAGTAGATAAAATGTTTTATGCAACAAGGCAGCAAAGGAAACATTTCTGCCTCGTTTATTCATTGTCAAATAGGTAAATCTCCTCCTCAAATAGGTAAATCCTCGGCTTCGCCCCGGCAGGGAATTATCATAGCCTGTTCTCGCCTTCGGCTCGGAGGCTAATCTAATCACTCCTCAGTAAAATTCCATTTTGCTGCCTGGTTACATAAATAACTATTATGTTTACATAAAAAGATAAATATAATGATTGAGCACTGACGGTTGAAATTAATAAGAGACCATCTGTGAGCTACAGTTGAATTATTTTTTTAAACGTAAACGTGTAGAACTTGACTAAACCTACCTCACAACTTTTTTTTTTTTTACATGTTTTTTTGTTAGGATTTTACTTATTTTTGTAAGTTAATATCAGGGTGACCCGCGATAAAATGTCATAAAGAAACTGGGGGATTCTATGGATCAAATGCAACAAAAAATGTCGAGTAAGCATAGGCCCATATCTCAATAGTTCTCGAGATATCGATTTATTTCCTTTTATAAAGTGTTTCACGAAAAGTTTTAAAAAATGCCTAATATCTCAAAAACCTAATGAGATAGAGAAATTGGGCTAAGGACCAATTTTAAAGAGCAGAAAAAAAACCTTTCAGAATTATTCATTTATTTCTAAATTATCACCTGCTAAGCATCTTTTAAGTTCTGTTACATTTGAAAATTTGAATTTTTTAAAATTCGATCATGAATTTCTGAGCTTACTACTCTTAATTGAGGGATGTTAGAAGTGTGGCGTTTTCAGGAAAAACTTCTCCTTTTCATAAGCTTTCAAATGGTATAATTAAAGTTTAAGCTCAACGGACTAGTTTTTGAATTATGGTGGATTGAATTTTACCAGACGTGAAATTTTTTGGTGAGGAGCACAACCAATTCTAGTACAAACGCAAAAAAGGTTTCCCCGAACGAAATCACAGAACTTAGGGTTTCATATAGGAAATTTGACGCTGAATAAAAAAGTTCCTATAAACATGGACGCGGAACAGCTTCGTTTTCGAGATATTCGCAAAAAAACATGAAAAAACACAATTTTTGGACGTTTATCCTTACAATTCTCAAATACTACGCTTTTTGCAGTAATACTCCTCGAAGCAAATCTTGTAGAGAGTCGAATTACACCAATTTCAGCTCTTTACAACAAAATCTTTTAAAATTGAGCGTTGATGGAGATCACCTTAATGAATTGACTAATAAAGTAACTGGGACGTAGAATTTTGTATTTCGCTGAAAATCAGGGGGTTGTCGTACAGCGCTGGGAAGGGTGTCAGTCAACGAAAAATTATATTTTTTACCAGGTTTCCTTCAAGAAGTATTATGGTAGAAAGCGTTGTATTTGAGAATTGTAAGGATAAACGTCCAAAAATTGTGTTTTTTCATGTTTTTTGCGAATATCTTGAAAACGAAGCTGTTCCGGGTCCATGTTTATAGGAACTTTTTTGTTCAGCGTCAAATTTCCTATAAGAAACCCTAAGCTTTGTGATTTCGTTCAGGGAAACCTTTTGTGCGTTTGTACTAGAATTGGTTGTGATCCTGACCAAAAAATTTCACGTCTGGTAACATTCAATCCACCATAATTCAAAAACTAGTCCATTGAGCTTAAACTTTAATTATACCATTTGTAAGCTTATGAAAAACAGAAGTTTTTCCTGAAAACGCCACACTTCTAACATCCCTTAATTAAGAGTAGTAAGCTCAGAAATTCATGATCGAATTTTAAAAAATTCAAATTTTCAAATGTAAAGATGCTTAGCAGGTGATAATTTAGAAATAAATGAATAATTCTGAAAGGTTTTTTTTCTGCTCTTTAAAATTGGTCCTTAGCCCAATTTCTCTATCTCATTAGGTTTTTGAGATATTAGGCATTTTTTAAAACTTTTCGTGAAACACTTTATAAAAGGAAATAAATCGATATCTCGAGAACTATTGAGATATGGGCCTATGCTTACTCGACATTTTTTGTTTTGCATTTTACCCATAGAATCCCCCAAGTTCTTTATGACATTTTATCGCGGGTCACCCTGTACTATACTCATTACACAATACATAATTATACGTATATTAGAAAAGTTAGATTAGATAGAAAAGATAAGAATAAGGATTATAGGATATAACAGGAAGATAAAGAATGACAATGGAAGGAAATAAGTAGTTGACAAAATAATAGTAGATGAAGGGGGTTGAAACGCAAAAGTAAGGTAATAAACGCGGTGAATGTTCAAATTTAAATAAACCATTTATCGTGTGTGGATGATCGGAAGTGCTCTATACTTAATAATGGTCAGCAACACATATTCCACTACAAAATACAATTAATTAGATAATAGTCTAGTTTTGAAGTTCCTTACTAAGTAACACTAGTTATAATTTTTTTTTTTAAATATTTTGAATAGGTTTTTTAGCCTCGAGAACCAGACACATTTGCCTTTTTTACATTTTGCCTTTTTTTACATTTAATTCCACGTACATATGATTGCTAGAAGTGCCTTAGAATTTTTATGAGTCAGTCAGTGGGTGTCAAAATAACAAACTTTTAGTCTTATATATCTGATGAAGAAATATAGGTAGAGTAAGTGTTTATTTATGGTTCAGTTTGTAATGAACTCTATTTTAAAATTAATTTATGCATCTGAGTATCTTTAATAGGATTGTAGAGGAGAGTCTAAAGTGCCTTGAGTTGGTTCCAGTCAAGGAAGGTAAGCCTGTGCTCGACTTGGTGAAGGCACATATGTGTGCCCCCAGATTGAACTTAGGTATAATGTAATTGAAATTTTCACAATAATATGCAATAAAATAATATATGATACCATAAAAATAATAATAACAGTAAAGACCATAAAAATAAGATAATATATAATACCATAAAAATAATAATAACAGTAAAGACCGGTGGCTTAGCGTAAAACCAAGGTCAAAACACCAACATATCTGGTGAGTTCGAATCTTAGAGAGGAGAAATGTTTCACACTAATGATCACATCAAGAAGATGATTAAAAAATATAGTAAAAATTTAGTATTAAAAACTTCTTTTTGTTTTAAGTTAACTGTATTAACAGTAAATAATTGCATTATTTAAAAAATAAAATAATAAATAAAGATTATGTCACACTAAAATGTTGACTGGAATGTTTAAATTTATTTCAGTAGAAATGATCTTCTAAAGGAAGATTGTAGACAGTGGCATGACCATAAATACTGCCTTTCCATGAGATTGGTTCTATAGATTGAATATTGTGCCCAGTAGAAACATCTGAAGTCCAGCTCTCTTTATCACTAGTTACAGATAATGATTCAAGTTTATTTCCCTGGCAGTTGGCTAGATTCTCCGCTTGAGCCAGGTTTCGATTAGAGAGAGGTTTCGCAAATTCAAGCCTGTAGCGATATGCTAACAAATGAAGATATTTCGGCTTCCACATCAAATTTTCATCTATCGTACCGGCTATAATATTATCAAAGTGGATGATTTTCTTGACTAAATCCAAATGCTTGTTGATGGAATCTATTCGGGAAAACTGTAGAAGTAATCCTTCAAATACTATTAGATTTACCATCGTTGAACGGTTCTGTTTTAATGTTCCCTCATCTAGAATGGTCGGTCTCCAAATCCTAGCCTCGTCCCATTGTTTTCTACGAAGAGAATGGAGCCACATGCAACTTTTTAAAGTCACCTCTGAATCAAGATCTTTCACCGCCATTAATTTCCCGCTTTTTTCCAAGAAGCTCTTTGCCTCGGAAAAGGTCATGAGCTCTATTCCACAGTAAAGAGCGATGAACATTATCAAGCCAACGTACCATATTCGACTCGAGTTGTCGACGTCCGTATTCATAATTGATTCGTATTCTACGAGCTTACTTATAGCTGCCTGTATATCTAATTGAAGAGTGTACATTATCACCATCATCGGTATCAGTCTAAGTTTATTTTCAAATTCCTGAACTGGAAGGCTAATGCTTAATGCAATATGGCTGTATTCTATTGCCTCTTCTAACTCACCTTTAGCAGAGCTTAAAACGATTAAAGCTTTAAATAAGTAAAGGATACCCCTGATTTCCATATAAGTGGCATCTTCCGCATTTTCGGAAGATAATTTTTCAGCAAATTCACGTAGATTCATATAAAAGTACCCTGAATCTATTTTTGGAGCAAGATATAGGACATTTCCAAGAGCAAATGTTAAGATGAAGAAGTTATTGCCCAGTTTGAAGGCTTTGTTGAAGGACCAAATGGCTGCAAGTTTTGAGCGTTTCAAGTCACCATTAATAATATTACTATGAGCGAGGAAGCAAAGGGCTTCCGTGGCCAGGGTTTCTAATACTTTTTCTTGTGTATTTTGAAATGTTGCTTTTCCGAGTTGTGACTGACCGTGTGTAATAAAATGTTTCATCTTAAAATTTTGCACCATTGTTTGAAAGAAAATCTTAATATTAGTTTCCGGAAATACATAACCAAATTCAGCAAGTGCTGCATGGAACAATTTTATAGATTCTTGTATCTGTCCCATTGAGGCCTTGCAAAGTCCTCGAATCATATAAATGAATCCTAACGTACCTCCAATCTTCCAAACATATGGCTCTTTAACTACTTTTGCTAGATTTGTGAGATGATGTGCTGCCTTTTCAGTTAAAAGATAAGATTGAATGACATCTGAGAATGTTAAATAGAGGATAGCGTTATCCAGAATCGAATTAATTGCAGGATCGAGAGCATCTCCTTCAAGGCAGTGATAGATTAATTGCTCGTTAAATTTCACGCCTATTAAATGACAATGGCAATCACTGAGATTAACGTAAGAAAATCGTAATGTTCTTGTAACGCAGGATTTTACCACCATTTTTTTTAATTTTTCAGTCTCGTTTAACCACTCTAATTGACCTAACAAAAGTTTTCCTGGTGTATCTAAATCTTTTTGATTGAATTCCGAGTATATAACATTATCGACGCCAAAGTGTTTCCACTTGCTTTCGTGTTTTTTACATGAGCTACATTGTTTGTCTAAAGTGTGAAGATATCTTATAATCTTTAAATGAATATCTTTTTTCTCCGCGTGAGTGAGCAATAGGTTAATAGCATTCTTGAAATCGCGTGAAATAAAACGAAGAAATTCACAGTAAGGATACGTAGGTCCAAATTTGGGTTCAATTTCATTCGGCAATGGACAAATACACTCAATTTTGTCATCAGAATATAAATTTAATAATCTTTTTCTCATAACAAATTTATGTTCTATTTCATACGAATGAGTCCTTGTAGCGCAACCAAAAATTTTCTTTTCAAAAAGTAGTTTAATTGCAGAACAAAGGTTATTTTCATCCACATTTTCCAGTAAACTTTGAAGGGCCTCTCTAGGAAATATATCACCTAAAGCAGCGCAATACTTTAAAATTTGTTTGATGTGGGGTTCCAATGCATAAAACGTAGTTATCACTCGTGTTTCTCGATTTACGGGAAATTCTTCACTCTTGAAATCTTCACCTCTAACACAAGCTTTAATAGTATCGTACTCCGATTGATTTATGGACAAACCGGTTACTCTGCCTATCATTTTGTTAATTGGAATATTATGTCCTCGTTCTAACATGTACCTTGGAGCTTTGACTAACTTCTCTTGTGACAAAAGTTCAGGTCTATCATCTTTAAAGTAAAGATAACCCGTTTGGATACAGATTAGCAAGAAACCTTCGATCCACCCTGGATTCCCTTCACTGTCTTTATGAATCTTTATCAAAAGATCATACGGAATCGCATCTACAGACAACATTTGGCATGCCAATCCAATAAGATACTCTTGTTCGATTCTACCTACAGATATAATTTTAACATTTTTTTTCTTTAAAAGATTTTTTGCGAAAGGAAAAAGTTCTGCTTTAGTACCAATTCCTAACGTTGTTACTAAACGATTAAGTTTAATGATGTCGTACAATAATAACCATGATATTTTGTCCATGTATTCTGCATTATCAATTATCAAAACTGTTTGTTTGACTGTCAATTTCTTCATTATTAACACTATCAATTTTCTTAAGTTCATTTCTCGAGTTTGACTATTTGAATTATGATACCCAGGCGTGTAAATAAAATTTACATTAAAAACCCGGTTTAACAAGCAAATGAAATCTTTATTATAATCTTCTCCTTTTAGTAAATTGTACAATCTCGATTCTCTCTCATAAATTGTCGAATTTTCCGTCAGGCCTAAAGGACCCCGGCATATCTGTTGAATTCCGGAGTAAGGCGTATCAAGAGAATTTATCTGCAGATCAACTAATAAACAGTTACATTTTTCTTGACAAATAATTCTAACTTCTTCTAAGATACGAGTTTTACCTTGGCCAGATTCTCCTACAAAAGCAATGACATTTATAGTTTCTATATTGCGCTGAGAAAATGCTTTTAATAAAACTTGTTCAATTGCATTTATCTCTTTATCTCGTCCTAAAAGAGGAAGGTTGGTTGACGTTCTTAGAAGCTGGTCGTCTTCCTTTTCTTGGCCCGTATACATGTAAATAGGACCCACGTTACTGATGCCTTTTAGATATTTGGGCTCTTGAAGAACGAAATTCTTGTACTCTATTCGAGAATGCAAAAAAGTTTCGCGATCACAAACAATAATGTTTTGATATGCCACCATTAATCGTGCAGCCATATTAACTTTCAATCCGATAACTGTGAATTCTCTGCGAACGGGGTGACCGACTACTCCACAGTAGACGGTACCTGATGTTACACCTATTGAAACGGAACTGACATGAGTACCATTTTCTAAACCCGACTTAATCTCCTTAGCGCATTTTAATGCAGTTTTTTCAGTGACAGAACCTTTGTAATACCTCAAGCCGAATATCACTAGAAACATCAAATCTTTATCAAAAAGGGATAGCTTATTCACCGCACCCTCCATTTTTAATACAGTACGAGATATAATCAAATAACAATCTTCTATTATATCTGACAGTTGACTGCCCCGTGATTCTAGAGAAGTAATAATGTTAATAAAGACTACGACTACATTTCTCATCTCGGTCATCTGTTCCACTCTGCCCGTCATTTCTATAGCGTCGTTGACGGCATTCATCATAAAAAGTTTGATCTCCTCAGCATCTGCATGAGTGATATGTTTAAGTAGAGGCCGAAGAGTTATTAAGTAGTTAACACCGGTTTCTTGCTTTGGCTTTCCATATCTCGAAGATACTCCGTATTTGTGGCCTGTTAACTTCCAAATATCATCCAACACAAGTGGTTCGAACTTAAATTTCTTTTTCATAATGGGATTTATAATCCTGCTTGTAACTACTGTTTGCCCTGCTCCCGTGTATTTCTCAATTTTTTTCAAATCTAAAATACCTTCACCAAGAAGAATGAAATCTTTTTTAATCTCATCTCCAACCTCAATGTAATTGACATCTCCGGCTGTTATCGTCAACTTAACTCTTAGAGTGTTAACTTGTGTGACGTATTCACCTATTCTTTCCTGTATATAAACAGCACAGTCGCAGGCTCTAATCGCCGGTGATAAGTCGTCTTCGCTTTCCTTCTTCCACAAGGCCAATATTGCGTCCCCGGAATAGTTCACAACATCCCCCTTGAACTCGTAAACGACTTTTACCATTTCTCCGATATATATATTAATAATTTCCGTTATTTGGGACGATGCTCTGATACTGTTCTTGGAATATTTGTCACAGAGTTCAGTAAAACCCGACACATCTGCCATAAGAAGAACCGCAGAAAAAAATAGTTTTTTTTTACCCAAATTCTCCAATATAAGATCAGGAACAAGCGAGCCTAGAATCATTGACTTTTCGACTCGGTTCATCTGCTCCTTAAATTCGGTAGGCATTACCTCTTCTTCCTGTTCAAACACCTTGAGTCTCTCGTCCGATTCGTCCATCTTGATATTAGAGCCCCTTTGTTTATCTTTGGCAAATCTAGTCACAATTAATAGACTTTTGATCAATTATTCTTTTTAATGTCAATTAAAGATATAAATAAGTCTCTACTTTTTGTTTTTTTATTAAATAAACAAATAAAAAATTGTCGGCCCTTCTAATTATATAAGCTTTAATTTTAAGCTTCGAACTTTGCATATACCTTATTTAAACACTTTCTCATACTTCCCTATTCTTACTACACTTCCAACAAAAATACTCTGCCAATTAATGTGGCACATAGCTTCCTCGCAAAGAAAAGACCAGATTAAGAACAATACCTCGATAAAAATAATCAAAAAGTAAAGGCACTGTTCCAGTAAATATTCAATAAAGTTGAAGAAATTTAAACATTTATTGGAGAAAGAAAGCCTCCAACAAGCACCAAAAGTTAGCGCACATATAATTAATTTAATAAAGAAATATAAAACTGCAACCAAATCGTAGAAACCGCTGTATAAACAGTTTTTTTTATTTTACCCCCCTCAAAACTAAAAATAACACAAAATAGAATATAACAAAAATTAATCTACTATGCAAGAGCTTTTCAACTATGTATATACATCATATTATAAAAGATTAACTTTAACATTTGTACCCCTGTACTCTGAGCTCTGAGGTACCAAAGTAAAATTTTTAAAAAACAAACAATACAAAAGGGCATTCATTTAACTAAAAAATACATATAAATAAAAAACCTAATATCAAAAAAGTATTTAAACCCTTTAACCTACAACAAAATTATAAATCGGTACTAAAGTACATGTACAAAATTTTTAAAAAATCAACAAATAAAATAGCTTTAATGTACGTATCAAGGCCTTTAAAATGATATACGACACAATATTAATAACCGAAAAAAGGGGTCACGTGACACGGCACACATGAAAAAGTTTACTCTCATGTTCTCACCAAGTAGGATGAACTAATGAAATAAAATATACTCAATTTAAAGAGCATTAGTGTAAGATTCAATCGCCGCAATCAGAAATAAAATCGGCCAACTATTATAGAAACTATGGCCATTCAAAGACAAAAATGGAAAACAATAAAACCATAAAATAACTAAATTGTCATTATCTAAGGTACATCCAATGATGATACGACAAAAACTCATAGGACTAAAGTTGTAGATCTTTTAAAATCAGTTACCACTTGTGCTATCCATTTTCTAATACGACATACCGTTTAGCCGCAATAAGCCCCCAAACCAGCTTAAAAATCAAGTCGCCCATTATTATTCTTTTAAGGGGGGAAGAAGGGGGAAAAGTGAACTTTGTATAGTTATTTTTGATCACAATATGGACGTTGCGCGTCGAATGGCGCAAACCGCAAGTCTGTAGCTCTTCTGGAAGTGGGTATACATTAATGTCAGTCAGTGAGTCAGTTAGCCATGCGGCTTTATAGTATAAGACATATTAATTTAGCACGATTTAAAGTGCGCAGAAGGTTGAAATTAGGCAGGTACTATCTGCAGGCTACTTTCGACAAACCATAAAAATTTCATACAAATCAGATGATTACTTTTAAAGATATGGCAGTAAATAAAGGTATGTTTGTGAGCATGTGGAAGATAAACAAATAAGAGCAGAAGGTTGAAACTTATATGGGACCAACAATGGGCTAATTATGACCTACCACCCAAATTTCATTAAAATTGGACGTGTAGTTTTTAAGATATGGTGGTTCGCAAAAATTGAACGACAGACCGACAGACCGACAGACCGACAGACAGACCGACAGACAGACACGGGACCAAAAATGTTCCCTGATGTCTGAAACGGATTTCTGTCTTGGAATTTTTGAAATCGGAGATATAAAATATTTTCGTTCTTCAGAACGATCACATAGCTTCCGTTACCTTCGGTAAGCTCGGAAGCAAAAATATATACGAATCACTATTAATAAACAAGAAATTAACAAATTCTCATCGCTTTTTGCATCGATTATAATTCGAACCCCTCCGGGATTATTATGTAGGTAAAATCATTAAGGTTCATTTAAGACATGATACATTTTTTTAAAATAAAATATAAAAACAAAACATTGACATTAAAAGCAAAATAAATTATTATTAATTCTTTTATTAAAAATAACCGTAAAAAGTTGTATTTTATTTGCAGGATATTAGATGAATTTCCCTTCAAATGATAAATAGGATGGCAACTTAGAACAAAATTACAGACATTATTGCAAAGATAAATAAATTTATGAAGATTCACAATGAAATATTCGTTTGTCACATAAACTTTTTGAAAAAGGAGAATTCTAGCAAGAATATAATGTTAGAAGTGTCCATTAGAAGAGTCCAGGCTAAATCGAATGAATTTTGCAAGGGGTCAGACACTAAACCTTTATACTCCCATTCCTCGCTAACATCCCAACTCCTCTCTAGTTTATTCACTTTCGCGTTTATTATAAAGCCGCATGGCTAACTGACTCACTGACTGACATTAATGTTTACCCACTTCCAGAAGAGCTAGAGACTTGTGGTTTGCGCCATTGGACGCGCAACGTCCATATTGTGGACCAAAATAATTATACAAAGTTCACTTTTCCCCCTCATTCCACCCTTAAAAAAATAAAAATGGGTGACTTGATTTTTAAGCTGGTTTGGGGGCTTATTGCGGCTAAACGGTAAGTCGTATGAGAAAATGGATAGCACAAGTGGTGACTGTTTTAAAAGATCTACAACTTTAGTCCTATGAGTTTTTGTCGTATCATCATCGGTTGTACCCTAGATGGTGATAATTTTGTTATGTTTTGGTTGCATTATTTTCCATTTTTGTCTTTGAATTGCCATAGTTTCTATAATAGTTGGCCGATTTTCTTTCTGATTGCGGCGATTGAATCTCAC
The DNA here is from genome assembly GCA_951217055.1 of Gerris lacustris. Lineage (NCBI taxonomy): Eukaryota > Metazoa > Arthropoda > Insecta > Hemiptera > Gerridae > Gerris > Gerris lacustris. The sequence goes on from OX578277.1 coordinate 87,585,322, forward strand.
ACTAATGCTCTTTAAATTGAGTATATTTTATTTCATTAGTTTATCCTACTTCCTGAGAACATGAGAGTAAACTTTTTCCCGTGCGCCGTGTCACGTGACCACTTTTTTTTGTTTTTAATATTGTGTCGTATATCATTTTAAAGGCCTTAATATGTACATTAAAGCTATTTTATTTGTTGATTTTTTAAAAATTTTGTACGTATACTTTTGTACCAATTTATAATTTTGTTGTAGGTTAAAGGGTTTAAATCCTTTTTTGATATTATGTTTTTTATTTATATGTATTTATTAGTTAAATGAATGCCCCTTTGAATTGTTTGTTTTTTAAAAATTTTACTTTGGTACCTCAGAGTACAGGGGTACAAATGTTAAAGTTAATCTTTTATAATATGATGTATATCGTATAAAAGCTCTTGCATAGTAGATTAATTTTTGTTATATTCTATTTTGTGTTATTTTTGGTTTTGAGGGGGGTAAAATAAAAAAAACTGTTTATACAGAGGTTCCTACGATTTGGTTGTTGTTTTATATTTGTTTATTAAATTAATTATATGTGCGCTAACTTTTGGTGCTTGTTGGAAGCTTTTTTTCTCCAACAAATGTTTAAATTTCTTCAACTTTATTAAATATTTACTGGAACAGTGCCAACTTTTTGATTATGTTTATCGAGGTATTTTTCTAAATTTGGTCTTTTCTTTGCGAGGAAGCTATGTGCCACATTAATTGGCAGAGTATTTTTACAAGTATCACTTTAACTCATACTCAAAATCGCTTGGAGCGCTTGGCTAGTTTAAGAATAATAATTTGAGATTATTTTGTTTGATTTTACTCCCACCTTATTGTGATAAATAATATGATAAGTCGTATTTTCTTTGATATTTAATTATAATTATAATTCATACACTTATAAATAAAACACATTGGTGATTTAGACTGGTAGATTAATTAAGATTTATCTATAATTGTCAAACCAAAATATAGATACAAATTACAATCAGACTCTCGTAATATTCCTTCAACCATTTTCAATGACGATTATACTGACGACTGAGCGAAGAAACAGGTTTTAAAAAGTACAGAAATTGTTGTGGATGGTTTGTAAAGGTATTACTGTGGGGGAGCCCGCAGGTTCAGTAATGAGGATGAAGGACCTGGAAGTTAGGAATACCTGTGTGAAGGGTTCAGCAGGGGGGGTGGCGCTCTATTGTTCACAGTTGAAACCTTCAGTTAGTACCGGTACCTACCGATAGAAGCCGCAGCGAGTTTGATTTAAAATGCGCGCTTCTCGTTAGCGGGAAGTTTCATGTTTGTTAGAATAAAACTAATTGTATCTTTATAATCACCGCTAATGGTCCTCAGTTATAAGTTATGTTTTGTTTATGATGGAATTAAATATTAAATGTAAATAGTATTCGTTATAACGGATATTCAAATATATATATTTGTTTATTATTTGGAAATTTGAAGGTAAATATTTTGATTTTTGTGCTTTATTAAGATAAAATTTTTACGGTACATTGTGAAACTATTATGTTGTTAGTCATCTCATGTAATATTGAAAGTTTAGGATGTGTTTTAAATGTATAAAGGATGCATTATCACGTCGAAACGGGTAAGTTGACTTCATAAATTCTTTCTTTTAATCCTGCTCTTATAATACCTGGGTATTTTTACTAATATCTTAACCCTTTACAGGACTCTAAAAACAATGACACAGAACTATGCTCTTCCAACCGTTCATTATGAGGAAATATTTTGTACCTGGTTTCCAATGCGATGCTTGCCAATCGTAAGTTACATTCAATTGCTGTTTACACTTCATTGCTCTCTTGTATAACCTCTAAATGTATAAACATTGTGCTGGCTACATCAAATTTTGACTTTGAAGATCTGTATGTGTCCATTTTTTGTCATACTTAATTATTTTAAAGTTCAATACCTGATTGTGCCCTCTTTTCTAGGTTTCCTCATCCGGAGAAAGATTTTCGTTTGGAATCGTTTTGGGCAATATCATGATGTAATTGGTAATACAAATCTGAAAGCAATAAAACCCATGGATATATATAGGATAAAGCGAATTTGCCGTCCCATTTCATAGATTAATATTTCGTAATTGAGTCTCATAGGCAGTAGGTATCACCTCTTTATTTATTTCTTTAACAAAATGGGTGTTAATCAATGCAACTATTCGAGTTTAACTCTAAAGGCCCCCATACACGGTCAAACATTTTGATCGTGTATGGGGGCCTTAACTCTAACTCTTCGAGTTTAACTATTCGAGCTTAATCCAACAATAATTCTTTCATTTAAAATTTTTAAATTAATTAAAAACTTCAATGAAAAGTCGATATTTTTCATTCACAAAAAATATCTTGATTAGGCTTATTTTTAGAATTTTTTTTAGCAAAGGAAGAAAAGTGGTTAAATATTAATATTTAAATCTCACGTCTCTTAACTCTGTATAACGTCTCTCTGTGTGTATGAAGTAATGAATTGGTTGCGCGTGAACTCTCATGTAAAAAGGGTTTCGTTGGTATTGTGAACATGAAATTAGTATAAAGGGGGGGGGGCGCCAAATTTTGATGTTTTTTGACAAAATGACTCGGAAAATTAAACACATTCCAAAAGTGTTACATATTTTTGTAATCTACTCTTCAATACCTTTCATTTGATACCTCACTCAAAATTTTTAAAGAGGAATTATTTGCCATTTTGGATTCCCAGATAATCCGATCAAGTTGCCATTCTTATTTTTTCTATTGCCCAGCAGACCGCACATTTTGCATATTTTTTAAATATTTTTAGTAACAGCAGAAATATTGATTTTTTGTGGGGGGGGGGGCAAGCAAAATATTGATTTTTTTTTTACAAAATGGCACGGAAAATTAAGCACTTTCCACAAGTGTTACATATATTTTTGTAATCCACTCCTCAATACCTTTCATTTGATATCCCTCTCAAAATTTAAAAAAATAAATTGTCGTGAATTATCAGCCATTTTGGAATTGAACAGCTGATAATTTTGAGATCGCTATTTTTTTTCTGTGTGAGCGTCAAAACGATCTTTAATACTGGAAAGTTTCATGTTTCTATCTCTTTTGATTCAAAAGTTATTGGAACCGTACGGTTGTACAGAGTAATAGACAGACACACGAACGAAACTATAAGGGTTTCTTATTTAGGTTTTACCAACGAAACCCTAAAGAGGGCTGCAATCATTAATATTTAAGACTTCATTGTGAGTAGAACAGATAATAATTGTAGGATGTAAGTAAAAAAAAAAAAATTTTAAAGGTTTTTCTCGCTATACGAGCAAGTACTCGTATATGTATAAGAGTTTTGGGCAGATGAGATGGGGTTTAAAATAAGTTTTAAAATGAATTAAAATAATTTGAGGGTAGGCTGGATACTGAAAGGGTTGTGAGCATTAAGCCTAATTTGAGCCTTCGGTATAAATTGCTCTTGTGGTTACTTTCTCAACTAAGGATTCTAAATTAATTAAATCTCCGTCGGAAAAGCTTAAAGCTCAGCTTTCAACACGTGGATTATTCCAAAAAATTAAATTAAATAAAGTATTGTGCTCTCGATGTTAAAGGGAATTGAAATATTTATTATTCATATTCAATATTAAATTTAAAAATAATTGGGCGTTTTAATGACGTTATACTGAACTACTTTCAATGATTACTAAATTGTTTATTTGATTTTTTTTCTATTAAGACTGGTAGTTTGTTTTCTATAAACATTATTTAAATTTAATATTAAAATTATGAGAAGTTCTTGTTAGATATTTCCAAATATTATTTTTGGTAAAGCGACTTACTAGACCAAATAATTGTTAACTAAAGTTAATTACCTCTATTTCACCAGTCTCTGTGTTTGAAATAACTTCTTTGTAGTACTCCTTACCAATAATTCATAATTTATATATATATATATATATATATATATATATATATATATATATATATATATATATATATATATATATATTTCAAAAGATAAATTTGCATTGATGTGAGCATTAGAAGTATAAAAGAAACAGGTAATATATTCTGATAGTTTTTTTAAAGGATAAAGAGATGAAGATGATGAATCTAATAATAATAAATGAATATATATATATATATATATATATATATATATATATATATATATATATATATATTTAAATGGTGAAACACCTGGTGAAGTAAAACAGGTAATCAATCAAACTTTAAGAGAGAAAGTGACTTATTGGTTTAGAAGAAACAACTAAGTTTTTTTACCTTAACTTTTAAAACCCATCACACTGTGGAAAGATTTTAATAATATGTCGAAGAGTTTAATCTGAGAAGGGGATTTGAAGTGAAATTATAACTAGCATTGAACATTTTGCTTTTTAAACTATGGTTTTTAAACATATTTAAGTGCTTACAGAAGATAATGAAATAGTTAAATTATATGGTTTAACGCTAATGATCAGGAGACATAATTTTCTTATTTAGCATAAATGTGAAATTCTATATTTTTTTAAAAAAAATTATATTATTTAAAAAAAAATATAGTTATTGGGTATAAAAATAGTTAGGGGGAAGATTTAGTGATTAATAATTGAAAACAAAAATTTATGTTTATGTCAAAACAAAAAAAAAACTGTAGTTACTGTTCATTCCTAATCTATGATTTAATTTTACGATTCTTATTTTTATGTTCATGTAAAGATGTACCCAATTATTATAATTATTTTACTTCCGAGCTTACCGAAGGTAACGGAAGTATTGTGTTCACTTTTGAGAACAAAAAAGTTTTATGCCTCCGATTTTAAAAATTCCAAGACAGAAATCCGTTTCAGACATCAGGGAACATTTTTGGTTCCGTGTCTGTCTGTCTGTCTGTCTGTCTGTCTGTCTGTCTGTCTGTCTGTCTGTCTGTCGGTCTGTGTGTCCGCGAATCCTGAAACGTGCGACGATAACTTGAGTAATTGTCGTCCGATTTTGATGAAATTTGGTATACATGTTCATTTTACCAATGCCCAGGACGAGTTCGTTGGACAACGTTATCCGTTCAAGCGTTCACGCGCAACGCTCGCGTAAACGTGAGCTTCAAATTTAAAATTGGAATTTTAGGTCGGGGAAAAAACCAAACTTCATCTATTGAATGAGATAATCATTTTTTTCAAGTACAATTTTTTAGTAAAACCAACAGCGACACAGCTATGAAGTGTTAAAGATCACAAAAAACTATTAATAATAAACAATATAACAATAAATTAATATAACGATAATGTTAATATAACAATAAAGTACATGATAGGATGCGAGGAAGTTATGTGCCACACCAATTGGCAGTCTATTTTTATTTGTAAAGAATATTACAACTACATAAAAAAATGTAACAAGTAACATTGTTAATTAAGTATGTACAAGAACAAGATGCCATGGTGGGAGAAGCAGCTCAGTAGTTGTACTCCCTAGCTCGTTAACATTTTTAATTAAAAGAAAACATAAACATAATTTCATATATATATATATACTTTTTTTTTTTTCCTAATCGCATAGGTGATCGCGAGGCCACAGTCTTTTAAGACGGTGAGGAGGGTTACTTGGTATCGTGCGGGAGGAGAGGGATTGTAGTAAAGGATTGGGATGGGAAGCAAGGGAACTATGAAAAGTCTGATAACGGGAAACTGCTAGGTCTCGAACGAAGGGAACATTGAAGTCATTGTGGAGGATTAGGTTGGAAACTTAAAAAGGTGCGTTAGCGATTTTGCGTAGTATAATGGATTGTAGTGTTTGGAGCCTTTTTAGATTGGAATGCTTTGCTGTTCCCCATAACTCGAGTCCGTACGTCCAGATTGGTTTAATAATAGAATTATAGATAAGGAGTTCATTAGATAGCGAGAGTTTAGATTGATTATTTAGAAGTCTAGTCATTAGTTTGTATCGTCTGTTGTCGTTTTTGTTTTGTGTGTGTAGCCCAAGTCAGTCTTCTATCAAAATGTAGTCCTAGATAGCGGGTCTGCTCTGACTGAGGAATAGGAATTTGGTTGAGAGTGACTGAAGGACATGTTGCTCGACGTAACGAAAAAGTGACATGTACACTTTTACGTTCGTTAATTTTGATCCTCCATTTTCTCAACCAAGGGCCCAGGAGATTTAAGTGATTTTGAAGTTGGTCTGAAGCTATGATAGGGTCTTCGTGGGTTGAGAGGATACTTTTATCATCGGCGAATGTGGATAGAATCATGGTAGGATATTCAGGAAAGTCAGAAGTGTAGACGGTGTAAAGGAGAGGACCGAGGATGCTGCCCTGGGGGACACCAGCCAGCACGGGATTAGGTTTTGGAAAAGGATTGGTTCTAAGTGACTTGGAAGTAGCACTCACTGAGATAGGACTTAAGGATAAGGAGGTATGCGAAAGGGAGGAATTGCTTGAGCTTCCACAGCAACCCGGCGTGCCAGACCCGATCAAAAGCTTGAGCCTCGTCGAGAAAGACACCCCGAGCAATACTGTTTCCGCTCAAGGGTGGAAGATATGACAACAACTAGGTGATGGCATTGTTGGATGGTAGAGTGATGGGATCTAAATCCTAGTTGATGATTCGGGAGAACATTTTGGGACTTTAGGATAGGATTCGAAGGATAAGTTTCTCAAGGATTTTCCCCATTGCTGGGAGTAGGCTAATGGGGCGATAGGAAGATGGGCTATGTGCAGGTTTATTAGATTTTAGTATCATTATTACTACGGAAAATTTCCAAAGGATAGGAAAATATGTGGTGCGAAGGACAGCATTGTATATGTAGGTTAGGCAAAGGATTACTTTTTTAAGGTAACTGTTTTAGGATGGATGAAGTTATAAGATCGTATCCGGGAGCTTTTCGGAAAGGTAGCTGTTTTATGGAATAGGCAATATCAGAAGGTGTGAATGCTACCCAACAACAGTGGTGATGGAATAGGCAATATCAGAAGGAGTGAATGCTACCCAACACAGAGGTGATGTACCCAACAAACAGAAAAAAATAAACTACATAATTAAACCTACTTATTAGTTTTTAAATTCTCTAATTTCTAATAATATTACTTTATTGTGAATAATAAAATAGAAGCTCTTGCATGAGCGTCTCAAAAGCTTAAAAAGATAGAATCAAAAACTCAACTATTAGACTTAGTTTATAGGTTTAACCTATCCTGTGCACAATGTAAAACGCCTGGTTACGGTGGTTTGACCACGAGAAAAGTAAGGATAGCCAAATATTTCTGTGTTCTTATTCGTTTATCATCCACGACTTATTTTGTGTATACTTCTGCAAATAAGTCTGAATTGTACATACAGTTAATCGTCGCAGTACATACAGTTAGTCTTGAATTATAAACGAATAAGAGCCGAGTATTTATTAATTAAAGACTGCCCAAAGACGCTGGCCAAGAGAGAATGATTACAACGAGCTCGGACTCTGCCAAAAATGGGAGGATCGACTAAGTAAGTATTAAACTAGCTCTTATTAGACTCTAATAAATTTAAGATTTAAAATGCAATTGACCACATAAAGCTGTGTTACAGATCATTTGTTTATTGTATATGTTTAGAACTAGAGTCGAGCAGATGTAATAATCAGTTATAGCCTCGTTTCAATCGGTTTGTAATTTATCGGTTCGTTTGTGTTTTGTGTATGATAATAAAAAATTAGGTGGTTCTGTCTTGAAGTTAGTATAGGAGACCACAGGATACCAGTACATGCTATGGAGTATGGAGGTGCAGTGTGAAGGAAGAGCCTAGAATGCTAGAATCTGCGGCAGAGCGACGTGGCGAGACACCCTAGTTCCAGTGATATCGAGCGAAAAGCGTGGTATCGAGCGAAGAAATGCAAGAGCAGTGGGCCTCAGATAGGCTCCGATGGCGTCGCCTTCGTGCATTCTTTACACTGAGAGGTTAGAGGAAGTAACTAAGAAAGATTATTTTAAATATCATTGTTTTAAAAAATCACAAAACCTGTTGTGGCATAATCATCACAGAAATGCAATAACACAAGGGTGAAATAAAATTATAATTAAAAAACCATAAATCAAAGCATTCTAGGTCGATGTAGAGCAGGCCAGGCCAGCACTGTTTTTTTTTATTCGTAGAAGTATTCAGAACCACACGAATTGAAATGCTCAGAGCAGGACTGTACTGTGAAACACATGGCCTACCTGACGCTTGAGGATATAGCTTCTAAAAGAGGGGTAAATATTTGTTTTGGAATTAATGGACCAAAACCTTATACTTAGACTTTAAACTTTTAAATCCATTAAAATCTCAATAGAATTTTTGCTCAATTACAATAATTTATATATATACAGTATGTCCCAGGATCTACTTGACGATACGTGAAGTGAGCTAAAAATTTCATTTTTCGACAGAAAGTCATTCTTGATCATCCCTCCTGCATGTCTTCAACTGAAGATTTATCGCATTAAAAATTTTGTTCCATGTAACCTGTTCCCAAAAATTACGATTTTTTAAAATCGCACAAGAGGGAACTGGTCTAAATTTTAATAAAAAAAGTCAAGTAGATCCTGGGACATACTGTATATATATATATATATATATATATATATATATATATATATATATATATATATATATATATATATATACACAATTTGTGAGAGACGCCAAGGGATATGCCATGCAAGCGTGACCCAGAGGAACTGTTCCAACATCAGACATTGCGTCATTAAGATATTGGCTCGGCATTACGCCATGTCCTGCATCGTTTCGTCGCGTCCGACTCATCAGGGGCCCGACGATGCCCACCCAACTCTGGACCTATACTAGATTAAGAAGATCAGATATAGGACTTATCAGAGACGAGCGTGCTCTCATACTGCCATTCTTGCTTGGTTGACAAAACACATCAGCAATGTAATACCGTGATTTTGCACACTGCAATAGGCTACACAATTTGTGAGAGACGCCAAGGGATGTGCCACGCAAGCGTGACCCATAGGAACTGTTCCAACATCAGACATTGCGTCATTAAAATATTGGCTCGGCATTACGCCATGTCCTGCATCGGTTCGTCGCGTGTTCGACGCTTGCGTGGCACATCCCTTGGCGTCTCTCACAAATTGTGTAGCCCATTGCAGTGTGCGAAATCAAGGTACTACATTGCTGATGTGATTTGCCAGCCAAGCAAGAATGGCGGTATGAGTGATTGTCTCTGATAAGTCCTATATCTGATCTTCTTGATCTAGTATGGGTCCAGAGTTGGGTGGGCATCGTTGGGCCCCTGATGAGTCGGACGCGACGAAACGATGCAGAACATGGCGTAATGCCGAGCTAATATCTTAATGACGCAATGTCTGATGTTGGAACAGTTCCTATATATATATATATATATATATATATATATATATATTAATAGCCTAAAGAACAAGACTTTTGAACAATGTGAAAAATGTATTGAAGGTAAAATGACCCGTCTTCCATTTGAAACATCGACCAGTAAAAACCAATCCGTTTTAGAATTAATTCATTCTGATGTGTGTTCTATTAACGTACCTTCACTTGGAGGAAATAAATATTTCCTTACTTTTATAGATGATTCCTCAAGGAAAATATTTGTATATTTTATGAAAGACAAAAGTGAAGTAATCAATCACTTTAAAAATTTCAAAAACCTTGTAGAAAATCAAACTAATAAAAAAATAAAAATATTAAGAAGTGATAACGGATTGGAATACTGCAACAAAAATTTTAATAGTTACCTTAAAAAGCATGGAATTATACATCAATTGTCGGTTGAGTACACTCCTCAACAAAATGGGTTAGCAGAGAGAGTTAATCGAACTCTAGTGGAAATGACACGTTGTATCATGTTACATGCTAAATTATCAAATGGTCTGTGGGCTGAAATAGTATCGGCAGCAGCCTACATTCGTAATCGATGTCCTTCTAAGGCAGTCGATAAAACCCCCGAAGAAATATGGACAAATACAAAACCAACCATTGTCCACTTTAGGGTAATAGGTTCTAAAGCTTTTGTTTTAAATAAGAAACCGGGTAAACAAAAACTAGCTCCTCGATCATCTGAATATATCCTAGTAGGTTACTCAGACGACGCTAAAGCTTATAAACTTTGGAAACCCGGAACAAAAAATGTAATAAAAAGTAGAGATGTCAGATTTATTGAATTAAACGAACCAAATTTAAATATTGATAATAACAAAAACAAATCTTTGGAAAATACAAATTTAAATTTAATCGACATTAATTCTACAATAAATTTTGATTTTTTAACGACAAAAGAATCAAATCCCCCAAACTTTGTTCCTACTCCTTTAGAACCTAAAGAAACTAGTGTCAGCAATAAATCAATTTATGTGATAAATCAAATGAAAGATTCAGGGGATGATAATACTGACACAGACAACCAACAACTAAATAATACTGACACAGACAACCAGCAATTAAATTTAACTGATTTTAGTCCATCCGACGAATTTTCAAACATAACTGAGAACCCTGATAATTTTGGAAAACTAAATGCTTCTGTAGACCAATGCTTTCTTGGCACAGCTTATTTAAGCGTTGAAGACGCCTTAAATAGTGATGATGGTGCTCAATGGATGTCTGCCATGAGCAGTGAGTACCATTCATTACTAGAAAATAATACTTGGGATTTAGTTGATTTACCCAAGGGACGAACACCTGTATCTTGTCGATGGATTCTTACCAAAAAATATAAAGCTGATGGTTCACTTGACCGCTACAAAGCGAGACTAGTGGCCAGAGGTTTCTCCCAAAGACCTGGCATAGACTTTGGTGAAACTTTTTCTCCTGCAGTTAGGTTCAATTCACTTCGGCTCTTGTTAGCTATTGCAACTGAACTTGACCTAGTACTCCATCAAATGGATGTTACTACAGCCTATCTAAACGGTGATCTTGAGGAGGAAGTGTACATGGATCAACCACAAGGTTTTTTGGTCAAGGGACAAGAAACAAAAGTTTGCCGCCTAAAACAATCAATTTACGGTTTGAAACAATCTGGACGTCAATGGAATAAAAAATTAGAATCTAAATTAAAACAGTTAAATTTCATTCAAGTTGATTCGGAACCTTGTCTGTACTTCAGCAGAGAAGGAGAAGATCTTACTATAATTGCGGTATTTGTAGACGACCTTACTTTAGCATCAACTTCAATCGACCCCTTATCAAAATTTAAACAGGAAATTGGTAACATTTTTAAAATGAAAGATTTAGGTGAGCTTAGCTATTTTCTCGGAATCGAGGTAAGAAAGGTCAACTCTGATATCCATATAAACCAGCGTCTTTACATCGAAAAATATGGAATGCTGGAATGCCGCAATGTCTTCTGTCCGATGGAACCAAACATCAAATTAACACGAGAACCTCAAGAGACAGAATTACAACAACAAACTAACAAAGAAGAGTACTAAAGTCTCGTCGGTTCGTTAATGTATTTAGCCGTGGCTACACGTCCCGATATTGTGTTTAGCGTAAATCGACTAGCCCAATTCTCGACTGACCCAAGACTTCAACATTTCAACGCGGCTAAAAGACTCTTAAGGTACATAAGTGGAACCTACAATTATCAGTTGGTATTTTCTAAAACAGGAAAAGTCCTAACAGGTTTCGTAGATGCTGACTGGGCCGGTGACGAAGATACCAAAAAATCTCGGACAGGTAACTGTTTCCTTCTGGCCGGAGCCGCAATTTCGTAGGAGTCGAAAAGACAAACAACAGTCGCTCTATCGAGTACTGAAGCGGAATACATGGCGTTAACCAGTGCATCAAATGAAGCTTTAAGTCTTCGCAGAATTTTATTCCAACTAGGACTGAACCAGTTTGTTGGTGGCCCGACTGTGATCTTCAGTGATAACATGGCTCAACAGCTGGCCAAAAATCCCATCTACCACAAAAGGACCAAACACATTGATGTGAAATACCATCATGTGCAAAATCTAGTAGAGGAGAATAATATTGAGGTGTAGTATATCTCAACAAAAGATATAACAGCGGATATCTTCACGAAAGGGTTAGATCGGGTGAAAACAAGTAAACACTCTGCCGAACTTGGTCTGAAGTCATTCACTACCATATAATGCCATGTGAGGGGGTGTGTTGGATTTCACCTGGCAATCTGACAAATGACTTAATGTCATGTATTATTTTTAATAATTCATTCTTGTTAAAATATTGTTTTTAGAGTCAACTAAAAAATATTCCAAGTTATTGTAATCAAATAAATAAATAAATATAGAGAATTCAAGTAGAACCCTCTACTGCTGCCTTTTACTCTGCTATCAATATATATATATATATATATATATATATATATATATATATATATATATATATATATATATATATATATATATATATATATATATATATACATATATATATAGGGAGAGAGAGAGAGAGAGAGAGAGAGAGAGAGAAATCTTAGATTAAAACCATTGTTGATCAGTAAAGTAGGTACATAGTTTCTGTTCATTTTGAAAGATAACTATATATTTGTATTATTTTTTTTTTCCTTTATTCTTATTAAAAAAAAAGAAAGTCCAGTCAAGCACCATGACTTAATGAGCGAATTTTCAAAGAAAGCTGCGTATTTTTGGCTTATAATAATAGGAAAATTTTGGTTTAGAATTTGGATGGTTAAAAAAAAAAAAAAAAAAAAAAAAAAAAAAAATGGTACACAGGACACAGGGGTACGGGGTACAAAAGTCAAAATAGTATTTACCCTTCAAGATGCATGTCATTGGAAAGCTCTTTAAGAGTACAGTAATTGTTGTTATGTACACTTTTGTCATATTTTCATATACGAGGGGGGAAAAATGGAAAAAACACGTTTTTGACCCTAAATTGTCAAAATTTGACCCCTAAATGAACTCCAAAAATTCTGGCCAACGAACTCATCCTTTCTTTTGATATTATTCACATTTTTAAATTTGTTTGAAATTTTTAAGTGCATCCTAAGGGGAGATATTGCCTGGAGTGTTATATACATATATACAAATATACATACATACATTAAAAAGTTAAATTTTAGGAATCAATTCAGAATGGTCTAAAACGGATTTCCGTGGAAAAAAATTTCAAAAATTCGCATTCCATAATTTTGAAGCCATTGCGTAGCTTAATTTTCTTAGCGAAATTTCGCTAAAATATCCCTGAAAACTCTAAAGGAAAAAATTATGAAGATATAAAGGGGATTACAGGCTAAAAATGGTAAATATTTTAAATCATTCTAAAAAGTAGAAATATCATTATACAAATAAAATTATCAAATATATATTTTTTTTTTTTCTTAATAACTTCAAAAAAAAAAACAATAAATAAATTATATTAAAAAAGAACTTAAAAACTTTTTAAAAAATCCGAATTGATCATCTGACATCATTAGAGGTAAAGATGAGATTTTATTCTATGAAAAATTAACGAAGAAGTGGAGAGGATGGTGGAAACCGTTCATTAGTTAGTTATAATGATATTAAAAATAACCCAGCTAAATGAGATTAAGGTTTTTAAAGTAAACGAGTCTAACGAAATCATTTGAGTAATTTTAGCTTTAACTAGATTAGATCAGCTTCAAACTGACTTATCTACTTAATCATAATCTTATCATTTCTTTTTTTAAATCTTATATTAATTAAAACAATTTTAAGATTTAAAAAAAAAAAAATCACTATAAGATCCAAACTAAATTAATATAAATTCTTATTTTCTTTGCAGTTTAATTAAATCAAAATTTAATTTAGAGGACTTAATGATATTATGAAGGTTGTCAATTAAAGATTTGTATGTATTAGTTTCGCGACAACATAAAGAAGATCCTTAACTTTAAGCTTAATATTGATTTCTAAATTCAGGTATTTTAACACTAAAATCGATCTTTAATATCGTTAAAAAAATCATCAGTCCGGTATTTTATTGCTTATAAAAAATTATGGTAAAATATTTACTATCATTATTCCGGTATTTTATTGCTTAAGGCGGCTTTCACATTGCGTGCGAGACCGAGCGAGACCGAATAAGGCCAATTCCGTTTGAGAAGCATATACATGTATTAGCATGGGTCTATTCACATTAATCGCTGAGTGAGACCGGGCCGAGCGAGACTGAGTGAGACCGAACCGACTCGGGCGTTTTTTTCGAGCGTTTTTGTTAGCTAAGCGTTTTCGGCGGCTTTTCGGCCGCCGAAAACGCTTAGCTAACAAAAACGGTCGAATAAACGTCCGAGTCGGCTCGGTCTCGCTCAGTCTCGCTCGGCCCGGTCTCACTTAGCGATTAATGTGAATAGAGCCATGCTAATACATTGCTAATGCATGTATTTGCTTTAAAGCGGAATCGGTCTCGCACGCAGTGTGAAAGCCTCCTTAATTATAACCGATTATTAATATTGATTAACAAATCATCAGTGCAGTATTTTGTTGCTTTAAGGCTTTTATTCAGGGATTCTTAGCATTGAAACCGATTATTAATATTGATTAACAAATCATCAGTGCAGTATTTTGTTGCTTTAAGAAGGCTTTTATTCAGGGATTCTTAGCATTGAAACCGATTATTAATATTGATTAACAAATCATCACATCAGTGCAGTATTTTGTTGCTTTAAGGCTTTTATTCAGGGATTCTTAGCATTGAAATCGATTATTAATATTGATTAACATATCATCAGTGCAGTATTTTATTGCTTTAAGGCTATTTTTCAGAAATTCTTAGTATTGATACTGATCATTGTCATTGATAAATAACTCTATTTATCGGGGATTTATTTATTTACTATAACGGTCTTTGATATTGCACAATATGACTGAAATGATAAGCTTAAATTGTAATATATGATCTTAATCCTGAAAGTAAGAGGTTTATACTTAGCCTAACTTCTAAGGGTCCTATTTTCAATTTAGAAGTGTGAGTTTGATATAATTGATTTTACTTAAATTCTAAGTTTAATCTCGGCTTGATATTTTCAATTTATATATCCGTTTGGCGTCTGATATTCTTAATTCACAAATTCGTCTGGTTGATTTTCTCAATTCATATTTCTGATTGATGTTCTTGATTCACAAATTCGTCTGGTTGATATTCTCAATTCATATTTCTGATTGATGTTCTTGATTCACAAATTCGTCTGGTAGATATTCTCAATTCATATTTCTGATTGATGTTCTTGATTCACAAATTCGTCTGGTAGATATTCTCAATTCATATTTCTGATTGATGTTCTTGATTCACAAATTCGTCTGGTTGATATTCTCAATTCATATGTCTGATTGATGTTCTTGATTGACAAATTCGCCTGGTTGATATTCTCAATTAATACATTCGTCTGGTATTAATTCTTAATTCATATATTCGTCTGGTTGATTAAAACGTGTTGATGACAATGATAAGCAAATGTAAATATTATATGATTCCTTTGTTCTTTTTCCCCCTTTCATGACTCGCAGTAACTTAAAACAATAACTTGCAATAATAATCGATTAATTAATTCTTAACCTAGTAAACCAATCCAGCATCCAGTATCATTTCTGTACTAAAATGTGTAAAGGAGTATAAACTGTATGCATATTTGATAGACCCCTCTTTGAAATCAGCGAAAAATTATCTATAGAATGGTATAAAGGATATATGTTTAAACTATTTTGTTAATGAATTGTGAGCTTGAAACAAGAGAGCTTAGATAGTATTATGTGGTTCGTTCCATGCATAGAGGGTTAAAGCCAATTTAGCCTACTTATAATACATTCTCTGATAAGACATCTGATTTTAGTTTAAATGAGCATAAGACAAGTTATATACTTTAGTTCTGAGCCTATCTCACGACAGAGAAACCAAGACTTGTTGCATTAAGGGGCCCCTTGATTTTCTAAAAATTATAGATCTTATCCTAGAAGAATCTTTTGATTATGATGATTTGAAGTTTAAATTTTAGGTTTCATTTTAAATATGTACTTATTTTAATATTTACTATTAAATATGTAGTAATTTTGGTACTTCTTTAGATTGTTACTCCCCTCTGTTGTTTTAGAATATAAATGACTTTTACTAATTAATTATTAAGACAAAGGGATGTTTAGTCCAATATACTTTGGGACAAAGGAATATCACACTTCTATTTTATAAGGGGAGTAACAGTCTAAAGATGAACATTCCATGCACCTTCTTTAGATTGTTACTCCCCTCTGTTTTTTTATAAGGGAAGTAACAACCTAATGAAGTGCCCTAATTTTTTGTACTTTAAATTTGTTAAATATTTCAAACTAGCTGGGTACCCGTGCTTCGCTACGGAGTGTTATTATAATTAGATAAGTTTATAAACAACCATAATGCAACATATAAATTATTTTACTATGCAAGAATATCTAGATTCTATCTCTCCCACCTATTTCTATACCCCCTCCTCTCCTCTTAGATAAGCTAATTACAACTATCCTAAATTCGCCCTCCCCCCCTAAATTAAAATATGACTAAACTGTACATAAAAACTATTACTGTACTCTTAAAGAGCTTTTGCATCATGAAGGGTATTCATTACATTGACCCTGTATTCATTACTTGTACCATACCTCTGTGTACCAAACTTAAATTTCAAAAATTCATGTAGGCTGTAATTTTCCCCTTGCTTTGAAGGACAAGTGGGCAAATTTTTATTGACATCGAACTAAAACTGTAGATTTGTATAAAGAACATACTCACACATACGTTGATTTTTATATATATAGCTATAAATTTCCATTTTACCCCCTCCTAAATAAAATTGTACATAACAACAATTACTTTTCTCTTAAAGTGCTTTTCAACGATATGCATCATATGAAGGGAATCCATTACTTTGACACTTTTACACCGTACCCCTTTGTACCAAAATTTAAATTACGAAAATTCATGTAGACAGTGACCTCCCCTTTGCTTTGAAGGGAAAGTGAGTAAATATTCATCAAATTGGGATAAAACTGTAGATTTGTATAAAAGACGTACCCTCATTCAGACACTCTTCTTTTTATATAAGATATAGCTATATTTTTCCATTTTACCCCCTCCTAAATGAAAACACATATGACAAAACTGTACATAACAACAATTAATGTAATCTTAAAGAGCTTTTCAACGATATGCATCATAAAGGGTATTCAGTCCTTTGACCCCGTATTCATTATTGTACCCTGTTTCCTGTGTACCAAAATTTAAATTTCGAAAATTCATGTAGACACTGATTTTTTCTTCCTTTGAAGGTCAAGTGTGCATTTTTTTATCGAGATCGGACTAAAACTATGGATTTGTATAAAGAACATACACACATACGTTGACTTTTAGATATATTTTTCCATTTACCCCCTAAATGCACGTAAAAACAATTATTGTACTCTTAAAGAGCTTTTCAACACTATATGCATCATGAAGGGATTTCAACTTTGACATTTGTACCCCGTACCCCTGTGTACCAAAACTTAAATTTCGAACATTTATGTAGACAGTGATCTTCCCCTTGCTTTGAAGGTCAAGTGAGCAAATTTTCATCGAGATCGAATTAAAACTGTTGATTTGTATAAAGAACATACACACATACGTTGACTTTTAGATATATTTTTCCATTTACCCCCTAAATGCACGTAAAAACAATTATTGTACTCTTAAAGAGCTTTTCAACACTATATGCATCATGAAGGGATTTCAACTTTGACATTTGTACCCCGTACCCCTGTGTACCAAAACTTAAATTTCGAACATTTATGTAGACAGTGATCTTCCCCTTGCTTTAAAGGTCAAGTGAGCAAATTTTCATCGAGATCGAATTAAAACTGTTGATTTGTATAAAGAACATTAACACACATACGTTGACTTTTATAGATATAGATATACATTTCCATTTTACCCCCCCTCCTAATAAAAATATGACAAAAATGTACTTAACAACAATTACTGTACTCTTAAAAAGCTTTTCAACGATATGCATCATGAAGGGTATCCATTACTTTGACATTTGTACCCCGTACCTCTGTGTACCAAAATTTAAATTTCGGAAAATGATGTAGGCAGTGACCTGCACATTGTTTGGAAGAAAAAGAGTGTAAATATTCATCAAATTGGGATAAAACTGTAGATTTGTATAAAAGACATTCTCTTATATAGATACTCTTCTTTCTATATATAGATATAGTTATATTTTCCATTTTACCCACCTCCTAAATGAATATATGACAAAACTATACATAACAACAATTACTGTACCTTTAAAGAGCTTTTCAACGATATGCATCACGAAGGGTATTCATTATTTTGATCCCGTATTCATTACTTGTACCTCGTACCCCTGTGTACCAAAATTGAAATTTCGAAAATTCATGTAGACCTTGATTTTCCCCTTGCTTTGAAGGTCAAGTGTGCAAATTTTCATCGAGGTCGGACTAAAACTGTAGATTTGTATAAAGAACAAATAAGATATAGCTATATTTTTCTATTTTACCCCCCTCCTAAATGAAAATATGACAAAAGTGTACATAACAACAATTACTGTACCCTTAAAGAGCTTTTCAACGATATGCATCATGAAGGGTATTCATTACTTTGGCCCCGTATTTATTACTTGTACCCCGTACCCCTGTGTACCAAAATTGAAATTTCGAAAATTCATGTAGACCTTGATTGTTTCCTTGCTTTGAAGGTCAAGTGTGCAAATTTTCATCGAGATCGGACTAAAACTGTAGATTTGTATAAAGAACAAACACACACACACACACACACACACACATACGTTGACTTTTATATATATAGATGAAATAAAATGGTTTTATCCCAATTTTTGTTTTTTGTATAAAAGTAACAAATTATTGACCCATTTAGGGAGGAGGGGGAAGGGTTTGATATTTGGAGTGGCTATAGCCCTCAGACTACCTAAGATCGCCTATGTTTATGTTCATGGGGCTCCATGAGAATTAGGTGCTACCACACATATGAGTACTATGTTATATGTCCGTACTGAAAGCATAAAGGTGTCAAGCCAAAAAATACAACTTTTCAGAATAGCAAAAACAAACTTTGTAGCATTGCCTAAACAAAATTGAAAATAGTAACAGTTTATTGTATAGAAATCCTCAATCTCTTTAAAGTATATTGTACAGGATCCTCAAGCTTGGACCATTATTCCTTAAAGATTCAGCTTCATATTATCAAAAATGTAAAAATGTACTGACAGGTCATTTTTTCCGACTGGCCTTTATACATGAAGACGCATACCACATAACCCACATGTCCATCGTATAAACCCGGGTTGGAAACCAAACTCTCACATTTCTGTAAGGCTTTGGACATCACCTCGATTTTATTTCGAACCGAGAGTGCCGATCATGGTTTCCGGGGCGAAACCTGGTGGCGCTACTCTCGAACAACTTCCTATTTGTTTAAAGAATGCTGGGTTAACATTGAGCGGAAGGACCTATCCCGGAATTAAACCCAATGCTGGAGTGTCAGGTGGACGCCATCCATCTCTTGACCACGCCAGCTGCTGCTTAACTTGACTGATTAAGAGCCAACCGCTCTCCCCTACCCGGGTACCCAAACTCCGTTTTGCCCTTTTTACCAGTTTGTTGGCCGACCCTAATCCTTTTGGACCATAATTCGTAATTTTTAAGATGCCTATTAAGAAATTTGTATTTCATCCATAAATAGTTTATTATAAGCATTAAAAAGCTAGATTAACTTAAATAACAATTCTGTATCAAGTCTATTTTGAAAACCTATCAATTTTATGCTGTTGAATGACATCCCAAGTTGCACGACTGTCCAAGGGACATCCACCGGACCAGTCACTTCTTGGTCTAACGACACATCCCATGGATGATAAAATTTTTGATTTTGGACGTGCCTTCAACATAAACGCAGCCTAAAGAAATATTTATAAGGTAATGAATTATTTTTAGAAAAAGAAAATGGTTTAATATGATGAAAGAGATAGTATAAGGCATGGAAAAACGAAAAACGAGAAAACGAAACTTCTAGACACTAGGCCTGATACCATAGGCCTACACAAAAATAAAGGCAAAGGCCTGCTGGTAATCTAAAGTTCTTCGTAAATAGAATAGAATAGAATAAAAAATGATATTTATTTGAACGAAAAACAATCAATTAATTACATAATATAACAATACCTTAAGCCCCATTGGCCAAAGCCGTGAGGGGGAGAGCTGACTGACACCCATACAGAGACGCAAACAAACCAAATGAGAAAAAAAAAACAAAAAAAAAAAATAATAAAATACAATACACTCAAATAAATCAATAATATTTGAACAGTTAATAACAGGATTAATAACACAAATAGATAACCTTTAATCTATTATTCCATTATTTCAATCATAATATTTAAGTACAAATATTGGTAAATACACAAAACATTTATACATTTCTTTAAGAAGGACGGAAATAATTGTAACATTTACCAGTTCTTATTTTATTTTATTCTTTTATTCATTTTTTATTTTACCTTATTGACTAAGAATACAATTAAGTTAGTGCAGTAAGCGAGTTTATAATATTATTATTATTAAATTATTGTATTTACATTTATTTAGTGGAACTAGAAAAACAATACCAATTATATACATATTTCAGAGACGGGACGTTTATGACTTTTATTTTTCCATTTCATGACCTTTATTCTATGACTTTTATGACTTTTATTATCCTGTTTTATGACGTTTATTTTAGAAAATCGGTTGTTTTATGACCTTTAGCCAAAAGTATGACGTTTATTTTCTGTGAAAATTTAGCCATTATGTGAAGCATTTCTTTATTTTGGAGGGAAACAGTTCAAAAGAGATTTCAATATTTCATAGTTACAAAATTATATTTACAATATATGTAATAAATGATAATAATTAGCAGAATGCTTCAACATTGAAAAAAAGTAATCATGTGTTGTTCTATATTCTCCAGCGTCAAATTGGTTCTTTTGTCCGTCAGTAGAATTTTAAACTTGGAAAAAGACCTTTCGACGTCGGCAGATGAGGTGGGAGCAAATTTCATGCATGACACGTCATTTGCTTTTGCTTTTGCTTTTGCACGCCCTTCAACCGGGCAGCTATGGCCTGGGCGTGTTCCCACCCAGGATTCCTTGAGAGAACAGCAGTGAAATTTTCTTTCACCTTTTCCTCCACTCTTCCAACCCAATCGGTACCGCAAAGGGTCTTGATTTTTTCGACGCCGTTTGGAAATAGCATATCCTGTTTTTGCAGACCTTCTATTATGTCAGGAAATGTCCCAAAGTTGTCGTTGATGTAGTTCAGATGGGTTTCCAGTCCTGGAGCCTTTAGGGCTTCTTTTGCATTGCGAATTGACGGCGCCTCTCCAGCATCCAATGAAGCTAAGACCTTGAAGACTCCAGATACAAAGTAGGTGTAGAACTTAACTGTTTATCACATGGCTTACAGAAGAATGTTTCACCTTCCAAAGAAAAGTCCACCTCCTCTGACACCCACTTACGCTTAAGCGTTAATTTGTTTGCAGGAGTTTTCGGCATTCTGACACGAGTAGAATCTATTAAGAAACTAGTTACACTAGTAAAATTAATCAAGAAACAAGTAACACGAGTTTCTTATTCGTGTTACTTGTCATCAAAGAGCAATTAAACATTCTACTCCCTTACCATGAATATATACAAAATTTTAATTATGGAACAGCCAATCAGGAGACTGCCTAATCCATTGCGTTTACTATTGGCTGACTGGAAAATCTATCTTGAACTGCCTGGATTCTAATTGGAGGAATAGTTCCAAGAAGGAGCCGATCAGGAGCCCTATTTTGGAATTAGGGATGATTGTCGGTGCCTCCCTGGTTGTAGGTATGCATAAGCGCATTAGTTAAGTCCGAAAGTGGTCAGGGAATTAAGAGCCCAGGCCTATCACTAAGCTGGTGTAAGGGTTTTTTGTTCGAACTGCACTTTTACCTGGAACCGGACCACAAATGTTCAATTTAAACATTTCCTTTAACAAATAAACCTTTTTGCTAAACATTTGGCAAAAAAAGGCCATTTTATGACGTTTATTCCAAGAAACCCCTATTTTATGACGTTTATGCGTAAAATGGCTATTTTATGACAAAATCATATGACTATGACGTTTATGACTTTATCCCGTCTCTGCATATTATGCATAGCTTTGTTTATTTTAAGATTTTTTTTTTTTTTTAGATATTATTAATCTCGTGTTTTTAACTAATGAGTATAAGAATATTATTTATTTATATATATTTACATTCTTTTGTTAATTTATATATTCAGTAGTTAAATTGTTTAACAAGCGACTTGCCGTTTATTAAGCGACGAATCGTTTAATAGCGACTTGCCTCTTTAATATAGTTATACAATTTCGTATAGTCTTTTCCATTTAAAAGGGCATGCGTTTCCTGTGTTTCTAACAGGTCATATCCAAAGATCGCAATCCTGTACGGACGTAATATTGGGCAAACAGCTAGAAAGTGCATCATATCTTCCGGCACATTTAAATTGCACATGGAGCAGCGTTTATCAGATTCGGATCTCCAGACTTGAAAATTTAAGTTTAAGAGTCCCCCTCGGGCTTTCATAATCGTCGCTATAAAATCAATGCTATTAGAATCGTTTGTATAACGCGGGCATTCATAATTAAGCAGTCTGTACAAGTTATTTGAAGACTGTCTCGCTGCACCTATGGCATCTTCTTTGGACTTTTTCCTCACCGCCGATAACAATAAATCCATATCCCTCTCCATGATGTCAACGTTTGATTCCGCCCAGTCATATTCTATGTGGTGCGAACATAGCAATTTTAGCTAGTTTGTAAGGGAGTCTATGCTCTTCCATTCTTAACACCTTAGTAATAAATTTTATATGAATCTTCAGAGTATAGACGAATAGCGATAATGTATCTGTTTCGATTTGTAGTAAGTATCCTGGAGTGTATTGAGGCAGTGACAGAAGCTTTTTTAAGAACCACCTTTGTACTTTTTCTAGTTGATTGAACTGCCAGTTCTTCGTAAATAGGTGAGTATATTCACTACCGCGAAAACCTGTAAAGTTGAATTTTATTACGTATCATATCTTACGTCTGTACAATTAATTATTAAAACGGCTGTGAAATAGTAATGCACCGACTGAATAACAAAATATAAGTGAATACGAGTTTAAGTAAAATAAAAGGAAGAAGTAAATAGAAAATGCTCTAAGGAGGAAGGTGGAAAGCATGAGTAAAAAGGGGAAATGACTTAAAATTATCTGAAGTAAAAGGTTATTTAAAATTTATACGGGCAGATGGTTTTTTAAAACAAGCCCAGGCTATTTTCCAAGTAATTCACTTCCATTACTTGTTTTTCACAACAAGCTGTTGACAAAATATTTCCATGACGCAAACGTCTCTTTCTTTTAAATAAATTGTGAAAAACAAACAAACAAAAAAAAACAAAAGAATTCCATGAAGAGAAAATATTCACTATCAAGGTATAACCATTCACACTGGTTTTATTGTATATTGATATGTATGAAATTTAGCCCTATTCATATTCTGAAAAATCATACCCTGAGGTGGAATCGAAAAATGAATTTTAGCTCTACGCATTGGGAGCACTACCCCTGAAAACTCTGGAAAAATCTAGTTTCCGAAATATTGATAAAGATAAATCTGATTTTGTAAACGACAACCTGTTGAACACTTTTTAAAACTGGTCTGCCAATTAGTGTGAGACCTCGCATCCTATTACGTATTCTTTGATAATTTTATGCTTTTCAGCCTATTTTTGTCCAATTTATTTGATTTTCCCCCTATTTTTAAATCTGTCAAAATTTGTTTGAAATTTTACATTAATTAAAGTATTCCTTTAGCAAAATTTTCTCAAAAATTGAGCGACAGACAGACACAGAACAAACAAAATTTCTGTCTTGGAATTTTTGGAATTGGAGACATAAAAATGTTAAATACAGTGTCAATATCTATATGAGAAAGATAGTTCAAATTTTTACAATTGTCCACTCTTCAAAAAAACCTATCAAAGTGAGCATCACTGTGTCAGCTGCCTACAACTCATTTAAAGTTAATATGTTTAGAAAATTCAATATGAGGCAGGCATATCAGGGGATCTATGAAAAAATAAGTGGTCTACGGAGCAAAAAAGTTTGGGATTCTATGGTCTATTGTATTTTATGACTTAACAACAATTAAATAAAAAAAAAAAAAACGCAGCATTGAAATTATTGAACATATTATTTTGGTTTCCTAACTCAATCTGTCCCCGAATGACCAACAAAGAGGGGAATGAAAGAGTGAGTGAGGGGCAGGGGTACGTTTCATGTTATAAGGGGCGCATTATTAAAAGTTGCGGGGGCGCCGGATTCCTTTGTTAGACCACTGGTTACAGCTGGATTTTGGGGGGGGGGGAGAGAGAGAATGGTGCCATGGGTCTTGCAATAATTCAAATATTTATTTAAATATTATTTGATATCATTTTTGACTATCAAATTTAGTTTAATTTCGAGAAAATCCTCCGAAATTTGTGGCTTAAACTTATGAACAATACTTAGATTCAACAGGTTCAGAAGTTATATACTACGTTCACACATCGTTTTGAAAACGATCCGCTAGTTCAAAACGCTATGTGAACGGAGAACGAGGGATCGTATCGATTTATAAATCCGCTCCACCGAAAAATATACGTATTCGGGACGAAGGATCGAATTCAAAACGCTCTTATGAACATGTCGTGGATGGGATCGAGTTATCAGGTTATTTTACTCTTTTCCTTTTTTTTGTTATTTGTTTTCGTGAGCTCCGTTTCTTTTTTTAAACTGCAAAAACGTTTTTAAACAAAACTTAAAACTATAAAGAACCTTTAAAAACTTCTAATAACTTGTAAATAAAATGTAAAATTCGTGGACATATTAGGTAACAATAAAGAAGGTTTTACTCGTGACGTCACCGTTATGTCGAAAACAAATATTTCGATCACCTGTATCTTTTGTTGAGTGAACAGAACATGAACGAAAAACGAATCGGATCCGAAACGCTTTCATAACGATGTGTGAACATAGTAATAAATAAGTTTTTATTTGTTTGATTTGTTGTTGGACATTATATGAGTAATTTTTTAATTTCGTTTTTAGTTTAAATCTAGTTTTAATCATGTTTAATTAAATTATTTTTAACCGAGTCGGAAAAACTATTCTTAAAACGGCTCTAAATACGTTAAATAGGGTTCTATATTTTATCCAAAATACATTAAAAATATAATATTCATTGCTAATGTATTAAGTGAAATGTACAGTGTACAATTAAATGTAAAGCTTTTTAGTCCCTCATATATTATTTAAACCAATATAAGTCGTATAGGACCGGTTCGTATGGCAAGTTATAAACTTATATTTAATATACATGGCCGGTTTCTTTAATGAGTTTTTATTCAGTGTGCTTAATAACCAGAGAGACTTAAAGGGTATCCTAATGAATTTTAACCAAATGAAATTTTCTTATTTTATATTTTTTTCGTTACATTGTAAAACCATTTTGAAACTCAGGGTTCCTTAGCAACAGGGATGTCAATTATTTCACCCCTGTTCTCAGCCTCTAACCGCCAAGCTCAGTTTTCGAGGACTACGGTGTTATTTCCAGAATCCATGATTCTGTTTCTGGCTGCAGCCTACTTTTTTATCCGTTTTTAAATTTCTCTCTTATATACTGTTCACTATTTAAATACATTATACAGTTTTATTTGAATACAAATAACCTATAATAAAATAGATTTAATTTATTTGAATCTAAATCTATATGTTATTGCGTTAATTCATAGTACTATAATTAATTTATGTATGTGATATGTATATGTAGGTGTATATATGTATGTATATGTGTGTATGTATGTGTGTTTGTGTATATATATGTGTATGTATATGTATGTATGTGTATGTTGATGTATGTATATAGAGAAATCTTAGATTATTATTTATTATTATTTGTCATTTTTCAGGTGACACACCTCTTCTTAAGATGAACTAAGAAATGTCAAATCAACATTGTTAATAAGTTTAGATGGTAGGGATGAAATATTTTCTGCTGAATATTGAATTAATGTTATGTTAAGCTGTCATATTGGTTTTGTTCTCACTGTGAAGAATGGTTCCATTTTAATATTGTTTATTCTATTCTGATTAAATGGACCTACTCCTTCTTATAAACCGATTGGTATCTTGATAATGTTTAGGATTCCTGAGTTTTATAGCTTGGTTGCAAATTGCAAAGCACATTTTTAAATTTAGATTTTTTTTTTTTTAAATATTATATCATCGAATCCACAAAATCAACTTTAGAACAACTTGGAATTGAAATTGACAACTTGAGTTTTTGACAAGTTATCCGCCCAATCGTTTACGCACAACGCTCGCGCAAACGTAAGCTTCAAATTTGAAATTGGAATTTTAGTACGGGAAAAAATTCTAACTTCATCTTTTTAATGAGACAGATAACTTTTTTAAATACAAAGTGGACCTAAACGTTTAAAATAAAAAAAAACAACGTTTTCGAACGATATCTTATGTTCTAACGTAACGATTTTAATCAAACTTCTTACACATCGTGTAAAGTCTAAAGTACAATTGAAACAGGCATGTAAAATTTCAACCTGATACAAGCAGACGTTTTTGTGTTGGGAAGAGATATATTTTATAATATTTTAAAGTAGTAGGCCGAGTAGGTAGAAAACAATCTTATTTCCTACCAACTACATTATTCTTTAACTATAAAGTCATCATGATTAACTTTTTTCTCAACATTAAATACATTATTTATTGCAAGACACTCACAGCATTTATTGCACACACTCATTTATTGACAGACAATTTTAAATAAATGCTTTTCTTTTAATTTTGCCTTAACTCCGCTTGGTACAAAGAGTACTTTTAATCTTGTCTCTTTTCTAACTCCACCATGTATAAGTACTTAGCAACGTATACGTACTTAGCAGTGAGATTTAATCATTTATATTTAATGGAAAATGTAAGGAACTTTGTTCCTCCCGGGTGTCCCACGACACCACACGTATTATTTATTTGATTATTATTAATACAATACTTTTCTCGAGGGAATTATTATACTGACTTATTATACTTACTTTATTATTATACTTTGAGACTAGTGTGATGTATGTTTATGTATGTATGTATGTGATGTATGTAATGTTTACTAAGATCACCGACTGTGTTTTTCTCCAGTGTGTGATAGCGACTCATCATAGAAGAGGTGTAGTTCAATAACCAAACAACGTCTTCACACAAAATAATTGTAATTGTAACAATTGACCGGTTTTGGCTGTTCTAATGCAGCCTTCTTCAGATAAACTACAAACAGGGCAACAAACTTAATTAAAAAGTGAACAAAGAGGTTACACATAATTAAAGTGAAACAAAAAAGACAGACCTTAGAGTTTAGACCCTTTTCAATTCATTTTTTATCCAAATTTTAATAGGGGCATTTATGGTCTTAAGAGCTACTGAAGATTTAAATTTAGAAGTTAAATTAATATATCTGGGCACTCAGTTACCTTTATGGCATCGTTGATTAAAAAATAAATTGAGTTTGTTCTTCTCGTACATCAGAAGCAGCTTGTAGTATATGGAGATGGATGTAGCTTGACTGGCTTTCTTAAGATCATCGACTGTGTTTTTCTCCAGTGTGTGATAGCGACTCATCATAGAAGAGGTGTAGTTCAATAACCAAAACAACGTCTTCACACAAAATAATTCAATTTATTTTTTAATCAACGATGCCATAAAAGTAACTTAGTGCCCAGATATATTAATTTAACTTCTAAATTTAAATCTTCAGTAGCTCTTAAGACCATAAATGCCTCTATTAAAATTTGGATAAAAAACGAATTGAAAAGGCTCTAAAGTCTATCTTTTTTGTTTCACTTTAATTATGTGTAACCTCTTTGTTCACTTTTTAATTAAGTTTGTTACCCTGTTAGTAGTTTATCTGAAGAAGGCTGCATTAGAACAGCCGAAACCGGTCAATTGTTACAAATACAATTATTTTGTGTGAAGGCGTTGTTTGGATATTGAACTACACCTCTTATATGATAATGTTTACTAGTCCAAATGTAACATTTAAGTGACATTGGACTTATAATTTTTAGTAAGTAAAAATGTATAGCGTAAATAAAATGAAAATAAATATTGTATTGTTTTAAGCATGTAGTGTTAAAATTGTTTTAAAATCCTTTTCTCAATTAAAAAAAAAATAACAACCCGAAATGCAATCGATTCAAATAAACTTAAACAAGTTACTGGAATAGAAGTGAGATTCCATGTTCCATGTGATTTTCAAACTGCTTCCAATGGAATGTTTTTAAAGAAGTTCCAGAAAAGCGAAGGGGAAGCAACAACAAGTCGGAGAGAAAAACCTATAGCACATTCAACACTTGCTCATAAACTTACTTGTCACATGGTGAGAAAAACTTTTCTCATTCCAAACTTCCTAAGCAACCCGGAAATGGGGTGGAATACTAGCTCAGTGTCTCGACGGGGAAGAGAAAACGGCACATACCTCCTGTTCAACAGTGTGGAAACAAAATGAAAAAAAAAAGAAAATAAACCATTTGATACAGGTATTAAACTGAAAACAATTGGCTAAAACAATCCATTAGTGTAATTACCTTTAAATATTATTCCAACACAAAGTAAAAACAAAACCAGTCATTACGCACCATGACTTAATGAGCAAATTTTCAAAGAAATCTGCGTACTATTGGCTTATGATAATATAGGAAAATTTTGGTTTAGAATTTGGATGGGTGAACAAAAAAATTGGTACACAGGGGTACGGGGGTACAAGTCAAAATAGTATTTACCCTTCAAGATGCATGTCGTTGGAAATCTCTTTAAGAGAACAGTAATTTTTGTTAAGTACACTTTTGTCATATTTTCATGTAAGAGGAGGGTAAAATGGAAAAAACACGTTTTTATGCTATTTGTTACCCTAAATTGTCAAAATTTGACCCCTAAATGGACTCAAAAATTCTGGCCAACATACTCATCCTTTCTATTTATATTATTTACATTTCAAAATTTCTTTGAATTTTTTACGTGCATCCTAGGGTGAGATATCGGCTGGAGTGACACATACATATATACATACATATATACAAACATACATACATACATAAAAAGTCCAGTCATGCACCATGACTTAATGAGTGAATTTTCAAAGAGATCTACGTATTATTGGCATATGATAAAATAGAAAAATTAGAAAAGTAATTATTGTTATGTACAATTTTGTCATATTTTCATATACAGGGGTAAAATGGAAAAAACACGTTTTTATGCTATTTGTTACCCTAAATTGTCAAAATTCTACCCCTAAATGAACTCCTAAAATTCTGGCCAATGAACTCATCCTTTCTTATCATATTATTGACATTTTAAAATTTGTTTGGATTTTAAGTGCATCCTAGCGTGAGATAACGTCTAGAGTGACACATACATATTATATACATACATATATATACTTACATACATACATAAAAAAAAGTGTTAAATTTCAGGAATCGATTAAGAATGGTCAAAAGCGGATTTCTGTAGAACAAATTTTCAAAAATTCGCTTTACAAAATTTTGAAGCCATTGCAATAGCTTAATCTTCTTCTAAAATTCGCTAAAAGAAGTGTTGAATTTCAGGTATCGATTATGAATGGTCTAAAACGGATTTCCATGGAGAAAATTTTCAAAAATGTTTAAGCCATTTAGCATAATTTTTTTCGAAAATTCACTAAAAGAACACATCGTATGAAAGATTATAATGCAAATGTGATTTTTCTGTTTTAATTCAACTAATCAATGTGGAAGTCTCAAATAACGAAGGAACAAAAATTAATATGCTGCGAAACTTACCTTAATCTCACTAGCAATAAGAGTTTTAAACATTTTTGTTTTAAGTCCATTACTTATTTAAAGTTAATTAATTTCAATTTTAGTTAAATTATTCTCTTGCTGTAATGTTTCTCAAAACTCTACATTAAGCATATAACAAATTTGAAGTCCATACACATAAATTGTTATAAGCCAAAAGTAAAACTTTTGAAATGAAGGTTTCAATTTCGTTTCAATAGCTTTCAAAATCGATTATATGTTGATTAACCTTAATTTTCTTCATTGGACGTTATATTATATATTGTGCTGAGATTTATTATTTATGTATCTTCTAAAAACTTCGCTTTGGCAGAAGTATATTGTTCTCTGAGTGGTTTCTTTCGCTTTTAAAATACATATTTAATGCTTCTTAGAATCCCTGAATGAAAGCATCAAAATGTAATATAATCTCTTCTTTATTTCGACATTTACTTCCAAAATAATTTCAAAAAATTAAACATTTATCTATTAACAACTTTAAAACTATATAGGTATAAGTTGACACTGGAGTAGACAATATCAGAAAAGCAATTGGCTATTGCGAATTATTGAGTTTTTACTGCGAGTGTAACAGCCTTCCAAATATTTAAGTTTTCAACCAATTTTCTATCTCTTTAGGGTAAGAAACCACCTTAAAGTTACGGTTATCTTATTTTATAATGACTTCATAATATGTATAATGTTCAAAAATTATATATGACTAAAAAATCTCGAGAATGTTTCATTTTAAACATGTTTTTTAAAACATCGCGTTTTGTAGTTCTTAACTATGTGATTAAAAAGCGTTACATCAATTTTCGCCAAACGTCGCGCTTACTGTGACAATTTGTAAGTCTTTAACACGTCAAAATTGCAAAAAGATTAAATAAAACCTAAAAGATTAATAAGCGCTATTAATCGTTTTGGTTAAATCTTAGATTTTTCAGTTCTGGGTTACTACAGAATGAATGTCGGTTTTGAACGGAAAGGAAGGAAGTTGCTCAAAGGAATTAAGCATTTTCTTAGCTAAGTCTACAAAAAATTCAAGAAGTTTTGAAATATTCATCTTAAAGAATTATGGAAGCAGTTTCACCAGGTTTTTCAAGCCAAAACGGGATGAATGATCTCGGTATTTCCATTTCCTCGGTAAAATTAAGTTAGATAAAATAGAGTTAAGAAATGTTTAACTTAAAAATTTGGTGAAAACTGATTAATAGTAGGAGTATGCAAAAAAGAAAAAAAAGGAGAGAAAATTTATATTTTGATTAATTAAAGGATTGTTAAGGAAAATATTCGTAAACTCCGCATTTAATTATAAATAGGTAAGTGCAGTTCTCCTAAATGGTGCATGAATTTTAGGTCAGTGAATTGCTTCTAACTTGACCTAATCGATTTAGTTCACTTACCTACCTTGCCTTAAGAAGGTCAACAAATCAGATTTCATCAATGTTGAAAACATGAGATATAAAAGTCACAGAAGAAGAAATAGAAATGTTGAATAAATTAGATACTAGAAGCAAAAAACTTTTGACTGCTATATTTATTATTGATACGTATCAATATTAACACAATAAAAAACAATGTGAATTGTCATACAGTTAGATAGAGACAGTAGTGATAGACAGTGACTATTTTCTCCTTCTTGTTGCTATTGTGACTCAGTAGGTATTTTTGTTTTAAAGAATTTTATAAATTTTCTTTTTCACTATTTATTTAAAAGAGAGACATTTGTGCTATGAAAATATTTTGTCAACAGTTTGTTGTTCAAAACATATAATGGAAGTGAATTACTCGGAAAATAGCCTGGGCTTGTTTTACCATACCTTTTACTACAGATAATTTCAAATCATTTATCTCTTTTTACCCGTGCTTTTCACCTTCCACCTTCGAGTATTTTCTATTTAATTCTTCCTTTTATTTCACTTAAACTCCTTTTCAGTTATATTTTGTTATTCAGTCAGTCCATTACTACTTCACCACCATTTTAATAATTAATTTAAACCTCTAGCAGGGAGAAAAAGTGAACTTCCCTCTCTAGTTTACAGGGAGGAAAGTTACTCATTGCACCCGGTCGGGTCAAACACGGAGTAATGAAAACTAAGGGAATCATGAACTTTCATGATTCCCTCCAGTGTTGCCCTAGATAAAGCACAAGTAAATAAGGTTGGTGCTAATACACATTTTATTTACTAACTTTTGTTTAATGTCTAAATCTATAATTTCATCTTCACACATGTCATGTAACCTCCACAACGGTTGCCATAATGATTCATCAGTTAAACAAACAAGTTAAAAGTGAAATCATAATTTCTAAATGTAGATTATCTAATCCATTTGTAAATAAATCAGTTATCAATACCATTCAATAAACGACTCAGCTTCCAGCTGATTCTCCCATTTAATTTTAGCATTGAAATTCAAATAATTACTATCTATAATTTAATTTTAATTTGATTAAACTTATTTTAGAGAATTAATAATATTATATCTAACTATGTTGTTTGTTTTATATAAATATAAAATTTATATTTTTTGTTGAACAAAGTAATTTAAATTAAAATCTTACGTACCTCGGGAGTAAAATTCACTTTGCACCCTCGCGACAATTAACTCTTTCGGCTCCGCTTCGGGAGTGAACGTTATGGTTCCCTCGGCTTTGCCTCAGGAACTAACTTTATCGCTCAGGGTGCAATCACTTACTTCACTCCCAATTTATTTTTTTGTTTTACTCCCAATTATACCACGTATGTCTTATAATGTTACGTTTAATACTTTTTAGTTTTTGGGAGGTAGCGCCTCCAAATTTAGAGGTAATATTCATTTCATTCATTTATACCCCCTGTCAAACACTTTCTTGCGAACATGAATAGAAGTGAAAAAAAAGTATTATATATTTTATTTTATTTTATTTAAGAGTAGGAATTTGATAATATATTCATCACAAAGTAAGAAATAAAATTGATAAAGAAAAATAAGAACTAATTGACACTAACAAACAATAATTTTTTTTTAAAATAATGAAAATGTTGAAAAAAAGGATACAATTTTGTATATAAAAGTATTATATTGTATACCCCAATCATTTTATTTAATAAATTGTATTATTAAAGTTTTTTATTTGATTCTTTTAAAGGGTCATACTTATTTTAGAGTTTTTTCATTTAAAGTAAAAGATGTCGAGTTGGCTCTCTTTTGTTCCATTGATCGATTATAATTAGATTATTAAAGGCCATATATCCAAGTCAGAACCTCCTTATCACTCTACAAATAAGTAATTTAATTTCAAAAACTTCCAAAAGGTAAACGAATAAAAATAAGAGAAGAGGCAAAAAAAAAAAAAAAAAAACCAAGCGAATGATTTTCTGCCCGGAATATATGAAAATTAAATTTGCTTCCCCCCTCCTTTTTTCCAGACCCCCAACTTTTCTCGATATATCGCTGCCAAGCTTAAAATGTAGTCACTAAGTTGATTTGAGCGTACTCTAAACCCCCGAGAACCGACGAAGTAAATTTGGTTTAGGCTAGAGGCTACAGGTAAAATGGTTTAGCTTATTTTTTTCACTCAGTCCACTGGTATTCTATATTGTATGAACAAGAGAGTAGATAGGAATGAATAAAAAATATATATATAAATAAATTATACTAAAATACATCCAGTTGCGTCAATATAAACTGAATATATAAAATAAAACCTTGTTTGACATGTAGCAAATTAAATTCCTCAATACATTTACAAATGTATTTGCAAATTGAAAATTATAAATGCTCCGTAATAAAATTAACAATTATCTATATTTATAAAATCCAAATAACACTCACTAATTGAATCATCACTTTATCTTTGGGACCACTAAACTTATGACTGGCAAACACAATTATCATCACTTAGTCACTCTTATAGTCTTTTTATAGCATGGTATGATTTCTAAAATTATATTCATGTCAGCCAAAAAGAGATTTTCTAAAATTTGATCCGTTAAGAGGAAAATAGGGTGAAAGTAAAAGTAGACGGGGAATTGAGTCCAGAATGGTCTCCTGAAGTTAGAAAGTTAACTCCTTGGGAAGAGCTGCTCTTTTAGGATGTGAGTAGAAAAAAAAAAAATAGAATTCCAATTTCTCTTCAGGGATACGATAAATAAGATACCGATGATGGGGGAGGGGGGGAACTTCTACTTCTCTCGGAAAGATAACAATAAAATGGTTCTTCAATGATCAAATCAATCACAAATTAGTAATTTTAGCAAATTTTAAACTATGGGGAGGGGGGAGGGGTAAGGCAACTTTGTTGCATCTAGATAATCTCGCTTCTGTTGCACGACGGTACTTTATGAACACATCAAATTAAATAATTACACACTCCGTAGCAAAGCGCTTGAATGTGTAAAAAAAATACGCGTGGTGTCGCGGGACACCCGGTAGGAACGTAGAAGTTCCTTACGATTTTCATTAAATATAAATTATAAAATCACACTGCTAAGTTTTACGATGCTAACTATTTATACATGGCGGTGTTAGAAAAGAATATAAAAGTAACTAACTATTTGTACTTAGCAGAGTTAAGGCAAAATTAAAAGAAAAGCATTTATTTAACATTGAAGCGAGTGTCTTGCAATAAGTAATGTATTGTATCTTGAGAAAAAAGTTAATCATGATGAGTTAATTGTTAGAGCAGATACTTGTAGTGACGGAACACGACTGTTCCCTCAGACTCCGCCGGCATATTTACTACTCCATTTAAAATATTATAAAATATATCACTTTAATAAGCAAAAACTTCTGCTTGTTTCAGGTTGAAATTTTACATGCCTGTCTCAATTGTACTTTAGACGATGTGTATGAAGTTTTATTGAAAACGTTACGTTAGAACGTAAGATATCGGTAAAAAAGTTGTTTTCTTTATTTAAAACGTTTAGGTCCGCTATAAAATTTAGCGATCTTAATCACTTCATAGCAGTGTCGGTGTTTGTTTTACTAAATAAAAATATTTACAAAAGTGGTTTGTCTCATTAAATAGATGAAGTTAGCATTTTTTCCTGTCCTAAAATTCCAATTTTACTATTTAAGTATACGTTTACGCGAGCGTTGCGCGTGAACGCTTGGGCGGATAACGTTGTCCAACGAACTCAGCCTGGTCATTGGTAAAATGAATATGTGTACCAAATTTCAACTAACTCGGTAATCTTTTACTCAAGTTATCGTCATCGGTAGATTTCGTGACGCTTAGTTTTGTGATGGTGATTTTGTGACAGTGGTTTTTTCAGATTCACTCCCGGGCTCCAGAACTTGCCATAAGGAACTTCGTTCCAAAAAGTCTATAAATTGAAGAGTTTACTAAGTAGAAGTTGATAATATATATGTATAGTCTTTTGATTTTGTAGTCATAGTTTTAATAATTCATTTTCGTTTTCTTTTTTTGTTATAGCAACATCATTTACTTTTATTGATAACTAGCTGGGTACCCGTGCTTCGCTACGGAGTGTTATTATAATTAGATAAGTTTATAAACAACCATAATGAAACAAATTAATTATTTTACTATGCAAAAATATCTAGATTCTATCCCTCCCACCACCTATTTCTACCCCCTCCTCTTTGATAAGCTAATTTTCAAATTTCCTAAATCCCCCCCCCTAAATTAAAATATGACTAAACTGTACATAAAAACTATTACTGTACTCTTAAAGAGCTTTTGCATCACGAAGGGTATTCATTACTTTGACCCCGTATTCATTACTTGTGCCCCGTACCCCTGTGTAGCAAATTTAAATTTCGAAAATTCATGTAGACCTTGATTTTCTCCTTGCTTTGAAGGTCAAGTGTGCAAATTTTCATCAAAATCGGGCTAAAACTGTAGATTTGCATAAAGAACAAACATATATATATATATATGTATATATATATATATATATATATATATATATATATATATATATATATATATATATATATATATATATATATATATATATATATATATATATATATATATATACTATACATACATACATACATATACACATACGTTGACTTTTATATATATATAGATATTAATTTCTACTGAAGTAAGATGTATCCACCAAAATATGTGAAACTCACTTAAAAGAGCATCCTTACATGTTTTTATCACTTTTCTTTAGGAATTTTCACATCAATGTTAGAATAATTTATTATCTAACATAAATTATACTGTTTGGAATTTGATCATGTTTTCAATATCAGTGTTCAATAGTTCAACACTGTTACTGCTTGCTGTTAATTCTAATCACACCTAAATTGAGCTAAGTAGGAGTCTAATAACCAAAAGAAGTCTGCCTGGGGACCGGTTTAGCCGAGGGGTTAGCGCACTCGACTCTGAAACCAAGGTCTAAACCCCGGCTGTGAGTTCGAATCCCAGCGGGGTAAGACATGATTCACACTGATGATCTCATCGATTAGAAGAGTAAAGTGCCGGATAACCCCCGTCCTGTAATAACCCTGGCAGTTGATCGGGACTAAAACCTAAAAGAAAAAAAAGAAGTCTGCCAATTAGTGTGGCACATAGCTTTGCTCGCGTCATTTCGTTGGACGAATGGTCACTGAGTATAAAATAAACTATAATGAGAACAAATAAATTATTATGTTATCAATTATTAGGTTGTTCTCTATTTTAGTTTGTTCTTATTAGAAGCTGCATTGATTATTGGGCATGGATGCTACATTTAATTACCCTTGGTTACCTACCTCTGCTCTA
Organism: Gerris lacustris; assembly: GCA_951217055.1. Taxonomy (NCBI): domain Eukaryota; kingdom Metazoa; phylum Arthropoda; class Insecta; order Hemiptera; family Gerridae; genus Gerris; species Gerris lacustris. Next base: position 87,621,951 of record OX578277.1, read on the forward strand.
GATAAATCGTTAAAATAATTAAAGGGCTCAAATATACGAGTAATTATAAAGTAAAACGAATCTCGGCAATGTCACTTTAATCAAATTTAATTGAAACCCTCAATTTCTTCGCGTAATAAGTAACCACGGATGAAATATATTTATTTGATTTGCAGAGTAGAATTAAATGTGGTTTTGTGTTCCAGCTATAAATTCGTTTCAATGTTAAACGTGACTTCTATTCCTCCAACTTAAGTCACCTCGGAGTTACAGGGTTTAACGTCAACGCTAATCCTGCATTTATTACATAACTTACAGTGAAAGTTCTGACACAGGTTTACACTTAGCTATGATATAAAGCACGAGTTTTCAGACAAGTTTCATAACACTTGTTCTTTTTAACTTGAAACTTTGGTAAAAGTTTATTTTACATGAGCAATGTAGGAAAATATAATGGGATATATTTGTTCTCATGGTGTGTCAAATTGTTTTGCTACGCCTATAATTATATTTATTATTACTAATATTGGAATGTAGATGGTGAACTTTAACACTATTTTGTATACTCCGTAACGCAACGAATCTCCGATACTACCCAACGGTAGTTTCGGGTCCGCTCCCCCCCCCCCCCCCCCCCCCCCCACCCACTATTTTTTTACAAATCAACGAAAAAAAATAAAAAAAATTGTTTTCAAAATAAAAACAAATTTTTAAAGAATTTTCTTGACTTTTAAGGATAAACGTCCAAAAATGATGGAAGCTGTTTCGGATCCATGTTTATTAGACCTTTTTCGTCTAGCGTCAAATTTTCTATGAGAACCTGAAGTGTTTTGTCCAAATCCTGTCCGAATAATTTCACGCCTAGAAAAATTCAACCCACCATAGTTAAAAAACTAGTCCGTTAATCTTAAACTTTTACCATTCGAAAGCTTATGAAAGCCATAAGTTTTTCATGATTTCGCCACAATCCCTCAATTAAGAGAAGAAAGCTCTGGAATATCGTGGTCAAATTTTAAAAATTAAAATTTTAACAGGTCCTAAATGATTCTTGGCAGCTGATAATAATTTGAAAATCAATGAGTGTTTCTGAAAGGTTTTTTTATGCTCTTTAAAATGGTAACTTAGCCCAATTTCTTTATCTTATTTTGTTTTTGAAATATTATGGATATAATGGAAATTGGATATTACTAGTACGAAATGAAGAGGATAAACTCCGTAGATGGGAAAAATATGGAGAAATCTTAAGGAAGATATATGGAGCAGTTTGCGAGAATGGTGTTTGGAGATTCCACACTAATCAAGAAGTTATGGGTTTTATTATCTATACGATCAGCCAGATATTGTTAGCTTCATAAAATCAGGACGATTTCGATGTTAAGGACATGTGGTGCGCATAGAAAAAAGCAGAGTGCCTAAGAGGATGATGGATGGAAGACCAGGAGGCGGAAGAAGAAGAGGCAGGACCCATAATGAGATGGCTGGAGACGACCTGAGGAGGTTAGGCGTTCGCTGAATTGGGAGGAGTGGCGAGGCTATGTTTTGGCGGCCAGGGGCCTTTACGGACCGTAGCGCCGAGGAGTAAGTAAGTAAGCTGGGAGGGTAGTATAATTATTTTCTTAATTATGATAATTGCATGCATTTTGGCCTTAGATAGCCAATGCTACGAAAAATAATCACTAAACTACCCTCAACAAATGAAACAATACTATCTTTTTATAAAAATAGTATGTACCTACTCTTTGTGGCTAAGTTAAACATTTCAATCACTTTATACCTTTATAGTCCCCTGAGTCCAAAAAATGTTTTTTAAAAAAAACAAAAAAAAACAGCTCTCTGTCATCTCTGCAGACGAGTGGTGCCCAAACTTTGGTACCGAAGTTTTAGCTCCAAGTCTCAAACACCCTGAGTCGTATCACATTTCTGCTGAATCTACTGTGAAATAGTCTGATTTCCAGAGAAGCGAAACATGTTCCACTCTGACAATCACATTGGATTGGTAGATACATTGGTAAAGTGACTGATTCTTCTCTTGTTAACGGCAGGACACATCGCACACAAATAACATCGTATTAGTTATTAATATTGTTTTAATTAAACAACTACACGACTTTTATTGATTTGACAAAGTTTGGTTGTTTGGACCGAGTTTTTGAAAAATTTAAATTTACCTTACCCCCCTCACCCCGCCCTTTTGGTCAATAAATTCGTGTTTTAATTAAAGCAACAAATCCAATTTACCCCCAAGTCTGGAATGTTTACTGTAGGAATCCGTAGATAACTAATAATAATTAATGAATAATATAATACATTTTAGATATTCAATGAAATGCTTGATTAATGTGCGTGTTATTTTCAATTTTATAGGGTTTATTTAGATAATTGGATTTTAAGATGCCTGAGGTTTCAATTGAGCTCACCGCACTACCCAATAAATTCTAGATAGGGTATTTCTGTTTTTTCCAACAATTTTGTGTAATCAATAAAAAATAATAAAATAAAAAGTTTACTAAATATTATATTGATATAAGAAAAGCAACAGTTTTATGATTCATAAATATTTTTTTAAAAATAAAATAAAATTAGATGCAAGGGTTTAAATGACCTTAGCTGTCCATCATCCAGAAAAACAAATTAAAAAAAAAAGAAATCGTGGTACTTTTTTACTTTAGCACTTGTTTTGTTAAAATATATAAAATAAAAAATATCATAAATATCATAAGGATAAGCCATAAATAACTAAACAAGAAAGCAAAATTAAGGCCTGAAGATGCCTCAAGAGGAGGCGAAATATTGCATATAAAAAGCAAGGTGGACTACTTTATATTTATACCCTATAGACCTAGAAAAGAAAGTTTAAAGAACTTCTGATAAAGTATTTTTTTGCCACTGAACCGGACTACGAACATATTAATACATCGAAAAGAGCTAAAATAAAAGTATAAATGAAACGTATTTTGTCAACAAACATTTTTTTTTTTCATTTTTTCAAAATTTTCAAAAAGTGGTATCTTTACTATTGGTCGAAGGATGTTCAGGAATTTTTTCAGATTTTTTGCACATCACATAAGCGAGATAGAGGGGGGGGGGGGCACTTTTCCTACCCACTTCGAACTCGCCTACGCTAGTTCTATCTAAGCTTATAACCAAAAATGATATATTCTCGACGTACCCTTTCATATAATACCCCACACGGGGTCCAAAAAAAATTTAACCCTTAAGTTTTTTTACCCTATTTTTTAAAAAACCAATTTTTTTAATTTTTTTTTTTTTTTATATTTTTAAAATGTGTGGGTAGGTACAAGACACATATATGCCAAATTTCAAAGTGATCGGACGAAAGGTGTATCCGTGAGAGCAGGCAACAGACGGACGGACGGACAGACAGACACACGTGATATAAGGGTCCTTGGTTTTGCCTACGGACCCTAAAAACTGAAGAACTCATTGTCCTTCAGATTTCGGTAAAAGAGTCAGTCTTACACATATGATAAGTTTCAATTTTAAAATAGCGTAATATAACTGCCCCAGGAGTCTCAATGTCTTGGGGAGACCAACACACAAACCTTTGAGACTTTTGTTGGACAGATTACTGTTTGGAACCAACAATAAAAAAGGTTGGAAGCTAAAGTAAAAAAGTGCCGAAATGGCATATATATATATATATATATATATATATATATATATATATATATATATATATATATATATATATATATATATATATATATACATATATATATATATATATATATATATATATATATATATATATATATATATATATATATATATATGTATATATATATATATATATATATATATATATATATATATATATATATATATATATATATATATATATATATATCCCGTACATTAATGATGTTAAGCTTTTACAACCCATTATTGTCTAATTTATTTCATTTTAAATCCGTCAAAATGGTTTTGATTTTTAGTGACATAGACGGTTAAAATTATTATGACCCTCTGTGGGCTGTATTCTACCGATGTGTATTTGTAAGCCATTAATGTTTAAAACATAATGGTAGTAGCATCATGTCATCATGTCACACTAAATACAATTGATAAATGTATCAACTTGAATGCATTAAGTCGGAATCGATTGATAATATCTGTTAATGACAGAGAGCTGTGAAATCCATTTGCAAAATAACCGAATAATTATTATACAACAAACATTTCATCGACCATAACAGCACCTGCATCCTAAATTCATGTCTCCTTTGTATATAAGATAGGTGCCATATATTCCAGATACCATTTAACAGTACCATGTAAATAATTAATTTTAATGCACCTTTAATTATTAATAATCAATGTAATTGATATTAATGGATGCTATCTTTCATTTATAAATATATATATATATATATATATATATATATATATATATATATATATATATATATATATATATGTGTATATATTATATTTACCGATAAATTATCATTTTAACGGTATATTACACTCCAATTCACTACAAAATTAAAAAGTTAAAAAAAAATGTAATACAATTTTTTAAATATTTTTCTTCTTCAATCGCAAAAGGCAAAAACTAAAAATAAATTCGATAACAAAGGTCTGATAAAAAAAATAAAATAAATAAATAAAGAGCAATCTTAATTAAAGCTGTTATAATTAAAATTTAAAAAAAAGCTCTACTCTATTCATATTTAATTACCTGTTGAAATTAAACTTAAAACAGAAGTACGAGATGCCAAAAATTATTAATTACGAGGCTAAATAATTATTATTTTTAACTTTTCTTCAACATTTTATAGCATTAGTATGAAATATTCTTTAAAATTAAACAAAATAAATAAGGACGAATGAACCAAAACTATTTTATTATACTATTGAAGATCATTTCTAAACTTATAGAATTATAACTGCAGAACTTGATTCAAAGGGATACCGTCCAAAGGTCTCTTTACTTCTCTCAATATATAAGTACTTGTAAAACATAACCAAAATTGTCCACTTGGAATAATTAAACTACGTTTGAAGCATTTCTATTGAATGCTTAAATTTAAACATAATTTTTAGTCCTCAAAATATATTTGGGATTTTTAGTTTTTAAAATATGTATAGGTAATAATTACTAGTAATTTTAAATATTACAATTGTTATATTATATTTACATAGTTTAATTATAGGTTTTACCATTTATAAAAATATATATGAGAATATTTAAACAAACAAAGACAAATCCATCTGTTTTCAAAGATTAGAATAACGTCAAAACATTGTTTTGTAATAGAAAACACTGATTTTTCCAGTTTAATGGATATTTATATTGTGTTACATTAACAAATGTAACATTGGATAGAAAAGAAATAATGTAAGTAAAGAAATGAGTTGACAGAGAAGCTAGCTATTGAGCTACTATGGTGATAGTAGAGAAAAAAACTCAGAACAGTTTTTTGGAGAGGCACAAGGGATTTGAGAGGTGAAGAGCAGACGGTAGGAGCAGAGAAATAAGTGAGGATGTGAATTCACGCACCAGTTGTCAATGTTTTTTTTTCTGCTATACAAGATCTTTACGCTCAACGCCCAATACATAACAGAAAAAAAGGAGAGGAATAGAATCAGAACTCAATATCAACCCTTACATATTTTTTTAGCGCCTTCTTTCAACACATCTCGAAAATTGTCTTGTGTTGTCTGCCGAAAAAAATAAAATAAATGAATAAAAAAGAGAAGAAAGAGCATGACATATTTACCTAATCAATTACTAGATATTGCAATTGAAAGTCTTTTAAGAGAAAATTCTTTTGCTTATTTTATATCGTAACCTAAAGTTAAATATTTAATCCTTTCTTATTAGCAATATTAAACTATGAATAGAATTATTTCTGTAGAAGAATACGAACAGAACAAACGTAAGGCCTCGGGTACGATACGAGCGGAGAGCGGTGGCATAGTACCCTAGGCCTAACTGTAACTTCTGTAAGGAAAGCGTTTACACGGATCTAAAGCTAGAAAATGACAATGATCAAGGTAAGTTCAACGTACTAGATCAAAAGATGCAGACATTGGCTGAGTTAGATATGAAGATCTTGTATTATCGACTTGTACAGATAAATACTCAACTCTTCGACGAAGATGATGAGTTTGCAGACCAGTACCAGGCGAAACATTGTGTTCAGGACTACCTGAACTCCTTTTTTGTTTTATTGTATAGAGCAATTCAAAATTCTTTTATGTATATCAATTAACAGGAATATTTTCCATATATTATATAGTTTATGTAGCAAATTCTTTTAGATACTAGACCTGCTATGAACCTCAACCTGTAACCCAGTTTCAATCATCCACCACACCAACATTCAAGAGTTTTTGGAGAAAAGAATCAGTCTGTTGATTGGCAGCAAGCAAGCATGACTGTGTAGTTAAGAACCCTGTTTGTGATAGTTGTCCCTGGCATCCAGGTTTAATTTATTTATCCTGAATTCCGGGATACATTAGACTTTCCTTTTAATTTGTGAACAAAGTTTCTTTGGCAATGAACAGAGATACGTTTAAGTAGGAGTTGGTTGACTCGAAGTAAGCAAGTGGCCATATATTGCTTTTATTTATTTTATGCTTAACTTTATTTTATTAGTTATTTCGGCGGGTTAATCTCAGGTATCTGGGTTTAGCTTATTTTTCCTGGCTTCCAGGCAAATGTTTATTTATTAACTCTTCGTTGGCCTCCAGGAGAGTAATTTTTAGTCTAAGTCACTAGAGGAACTTCAGCGCAGCCACACTTCAGATTACCCCTCTTAAATCTGTATCAATTTATAAGTTTTTTTATTTTTTTTATTATTATTTAACCTTTTTATTATTATAATAGGCTCACTTGTATACATATTTTATATTATATCCTGTTTAAAATACAACTATTTACAGTCCACTAGCTCTGGCTCATTGAGGTAATTTTATATTTATTATTTCTATCACACTACCTAGTTCGTGGCCAGGTCAACACTAATCCCCCCCTGTTCAGAACACATTGTGTTCTTAAGCTAAATATTATTAAATTAATAGATCGGGTACAGAGTGAGAGGGGATGTAATGTCACTTACTTGTAATAGCCGTCATACTAAAAAAAAAAAAAGAAGAAGTTTAATGGAGATATCTGGGTGTGGTTTCCTCTTAGGAGCCAATTCCAAAGGATAAAAGAGAAGCTGATAAAATTTAATATTTAGATTAGTCTATGCTGCACAATTTAAAGGCACAAAAGATACCTATAGTTATCCGCAGTCTGGTGATAATTATGAGAAAGCTCTTGAAGCTCTCAAGTCTAGGTTTTGGGAAAAAGATATTTTCATAGAGATCTGCTGAAGCTGATTATTATTAATGTTCAGAGATAAGTAGACTTAGTTCAAACGTATGATAATTTCGAAACAAATCTTAGGGCTATAGACTCCCTGGGAATGAAATCGAATACTTCAGCTGCCATGTCATACCCGTTGGTCGAATCCTGTATCCCAGAAGAAAACCCATAGAGTTTGTCAGCCTGGTAGAATGCATGATTCTGCATGATGGTCCGTGATTTAAGAAAGATTAAATGCTCTAATCCTGTTTCAAATATGAGGTGGAGAATGAAGAAAAGATATCTCAGGTGATTAATGGTTTAGGTTTCCAGACAATAATAGAGAAACGTCGACAGAGCTGAACACTGCACCACCTCCAAATACGGCTTGATTACTAACACACAAACCATCCTGTGTGTTTATCAAATAGAATGCCCGACTCAAGAGTGCTCGAAAGCGGATAACATGCAAGTTCAAGTTAGCGAGAAAAAGGCGCTTCTTGTTAACATAGGTTGCTGTTTTAAATGCTTGGGATATTCGCACTTTGTTCTAACTGTTAAATGTGATAAATGCTCTTGATCTCATATTACTATATGTGCCCTGGAAAAAGACCTACTACTAAGGTGAGAAAAACAGAAGAGCAAAGTTTGTCAAATATCTCATACAGTAAAATATTTCTCCAGACATTACCAATGGAACTCGCAGATGGACTACCAGTCCATCTGCGAGTAAGAAAAGAAAGTTTTGTGCTATAATAAATACGGTGTCTCTAAGGTCTTATATAAGTAAAAGTAAAAGCACGGTAAAAGAAATGAGATAAAGGTTTAAGACAAGAAAGTATTGTACCTGCATGCAATCTTCGGTGGGACGTATATAGAGAGTAGTTCGCATTAATGTTATCGAGCAATACACATGCTTGCAATTTTGAAGTGCAAGATGAACTAATTGTGTCCAAAGAAATATCCCCATTTGACAGGGAAAGTGGGAGCAATCACGCGGCCAGTGCAAAGGATATATCCACTTTAGCTAGATGAAGTCCCTACTTAGCATGGACTTGAGGTAGGTGTGTGTTTAAATACTTGTTTATTTTTCTACTTTTTTCATAAAAATGTTGACTGCCTGTATAACATGTTGTATAACATGTATAGCTGTATAACATGTTATAAACTCTGTTAGAGTGTAAAATAATTTATAACATTACTAAAGAGTCGTGGATAATGAAAAAAAACTGATGTTTTCCCCTATTTCTTATTCAAATCCACTGAGATCTTTTGGTTGGGCGTACTAAAGTTACTATTTTCCTTCTAAATCCAGCTCGACAAGTCGAATAGAGAGAAAGGTTTCAGGGATTCGAATATAAAAACCAGAAGTCGTGTTCTCCCCCTTTCAAATCTCAGTGAAATTTGAATTGATTGATTGATTGGACATAAATGGAACCGCGGAGAGGGATTCCGAACCCCTTCTCTCAGGCTTGATACATCATCCATCAATTTATACTTACACTCAGCAACTAACCAACAAACCCCAACTGTGAAGCAAAGATTTCAAAAATGAAAGCCAAATAAAATGGAAAAGAAGAAACATGGAAGTTTCATTACAACGCCTTAGTCAGAAGTTACATTTTGTACTCTTCATATTTGAAAGATGTTTCGATTATTTTTTTTTAGAAAGAAAAACTACTCCATTGATCATAAAGTTAGTGATAAAACTTTTATTTTTGTAAATCCCGATGTTTCAAACCCTTGATAATCTTCAAAAGAGCTCGTATTGTAAGTTAAACTATGCTGTTCTCAATTTTCGACGTCTTTTTTAAATGCTATGCTATTCCTTATAACTAAAGTTTGCCCAGGTTGGTTTAATTATAGACAAATGGTTTATTACATAACGTTTGTTTAGATCGAGTCAGTAGTTTGTCTGTTAGTCTGTTCTTTTTTTGTAATTTTAGCTTTGGTACAGACGTTGCGGATTAAATAACATGTATTATAGAGGTTACCTCTAGATAGTATAATAAAGAAAGAGAAAGGATGGTGGTAAGCAATGATAAAATTATGAAAATACTTAAAATAGAGGTAAAAAGCACACTTTTATTTTTAACTATGGAGCATCTCCTTTTCAACTATTGTTTCAAGTATATCACATCGCTATTCTAAAACTGCAAGATATACGAAACATGAAACTTAAATTAAACAGTGTTGGGTTTGTGTGAGCTGAAAAGAAAAGCATTAAAAATTCGCTCGCAAAAAATTATGTTATTTATAAATCTTTTTAAAATTTTACAAATTAATGTACTATTTGTCGAAACGAACCAAAGCCAAAAAGGGTTTAGATATATCTCTTCACACAGAAAAATGTAGGAAATTTTACCATTTTCAAGTCCTAATTGCAGTGGATTATGTAATATGTTGTAAATTTGTTTATCTACGATTGTTACGAAATATAAACATTGTATCTCTGTTTAGATGCATAGAAAGTGATTCTTTTCGTAGCTGTATTCATTGCGCATGCGCTTTTATAATGAGGTGAAAGATTCCTCTTTTCTCCGCCCTAGGTCGGAAAAAAGTTGAATTCTTTACCTTAACACACGATTAGCGAATTTGTTTACATTATAATTTGCTGTTTTTTTTTATTTTAATTAAACTAACTGTTTATATCGAGTTTTTAGAGAAACAATGAGTGATTTAAGTGATTATGAAGAAAATTAGGAGAATTATACGCCTTCCGAAATAATTAATTCAGCACAAAATACAACAAATGAATTATTAATGTCATCTTAATCAAAAGAGAAATACGTACTTACATACAGGAACTTAATAATTTTTTTTTCTGTATTTATTATTAAAATCCACAATCATAGATTAAGTACGCTACGCAACTCGTGCGAAAACTAAATTTTGCTTTGCTCGTGTGGTTTTACTACCCTCGCAGTCGCTCGGGTGCAAACTCCACACTCGCATGCAAAATGCTACTTTCCGCACTAGAAGCGTAATGTACTATTTCACTTCATAGAGTATGAGTTGTCAATAAACTACGGATTTACCACTAACCACATACAAAATAAATGGCATCTTAATAATGCAAAATCTTAGAATCAAATTTCCAGATCATTACACATTATAGATTCTGCTCTCTGGATAAGGATATAGATTGATCTTGGGAAAGTGATGATGAATCTGCAATCAGCGAAGAAACCATTAATCACCCTGTATTGTTTAAGGTCCTTAGTTGATTGAGGGGAAGGTTACTTGATTCCAGGTCCAACGAAACAATCATTATACCTAAAGATTTTTAATTGTCTCTATATTATATTTAAAAATATATACTTCTCATAATAATTAAACGTTTACAAGGCACACGAGGTTCTGATTTAAAAAAGAACAAGTAGACAATTCTATAATTCAGAGTTCAAATTACCTTTCTGTTATCTTCAATTAAGAATAACTTCATTAAATTCGTAAGAAAGAAACATAGAAGGGAGATAGCTTGTATTTCATTCGAACCAAATAATACAATTTTCCTTCTTACTTATGAGAAATGTAATTTTTATTTATTCTCCTCGTGGTGTTGACTTTTATTTTTATGCTTCATTAATTGTAAATATTTGGTTCCTTTTTAGAAATACTCTGTAACACAATGTCACTCATAAAATAGTACATTACGTGTCTAGTGCGGAAAGTAGCATTTTGCATGCGAGTGTAGAGTTTGCACCCGAGTGACAGCGAGGGTTGTAAAACCACACGAGCAAAGCAAAATGCAGTTTTCGCACGAGTTGCGTACCGTACCTACTTTATCTAATGTTGTTGGATTTTAATAATAAATAAAGAAAAATCAAAATCATTAAAAATATATTGTTTATCACTAAAAACTTCATAAAAACAGTTACTATGATTTAACAAACTGCAAATTAGTTTTGTTAAATGTAAACAAACACGCTAATCGGCGATAAGGTGAAGAATTCTTCATTATTTCCGCCCTAGTGCGCTGAATTATGAAACGCCAGAAGTAAGAGAAAGCCTAAAAGAGAGAAAGAGTTTCTCACCATAAGGTATTAGCATGAGTTATTTCATAATTTTAGGACTAGCCGTTATAGGGTGGTTGGGGGGGGGGGGTGACATTTATTTTTTTATGCAATTTTGGCGCAATATCGGTGGTAAAAAGCACAGTAATCATAAAAAGTTTAATATATTTGTAATCTACTCCTCAGTAGCTTTCATTTGATACCCATCTCAAAAATAAAAAAATGTATATATAAAAATTGGAGATTTGCACATTTTTGCGAATATTAAATGTTAACTTTCTCTATATTTTTCCTGTGTGTGGGTCAAAAAGTTACGCCAAGGATTTTAAATTTCACATCTCTACCGTGAACGGGTCTGGGGATATGAACCAAAGTACAACAGACAGACAGAAACATCACCCTCGGCAAAAGGGTTTCGAGGATCATCTACGAAACCCTAAAAAGGTGGGTGACAAAGTATAAGAGTGCAATTTGTTGTAATGTCTTGATTTTAGGCTAGCAGCAAAACTAAGTCTGATCTAACTTACATTTGAAAATTATATTGACTTATTGAGTGATTATTTTGATGGGTATTTACTTATTCATCTAATAAAGTTTAGTTCGGAGTGCTTAGGGCGAAAATGTTTATTTTATAAGTCGACTGCCGTGGTTTAATTAGTTTAGATTCTTATAGGAGAAAAAATTAATTTAAACCTAACTTTGCAAGGGAATTTTGGTATTTTGAGGCGTTTTGAGTTCGATAATTTCCCACAGTTACCAGTGATCAGCATTAGAGGTTTAGGAAAGTCTAAAGGGTAAGCTAGCTTCAAGTTTAATGACCGTGGCAATAATAATTGATATTATGGTTAGTGTAAATAGATTTCCAAAGCGGAAGGGTTCGACTCGGGGTTGGGATAGGCGGTGGTCGGTGGTGCGTTGAAGAGGTAAGCAGTAATTTGGGACGTAGCTTGTTTGAGAAGTTACAACTTTGTCCGGTGTAAGTTGAAAAGGGTTTTCCTAGAAACCGTCCTCCATCTTCCGGACTACTCAAACTCTAATCCACGTCCGATGCTTGGGTCCAAAGCAAGATCACACTTGTATCCCACCTTCCCCTACTCGTTTAACACCTGAGTGGCATACCTCATTTCAACAAATTTGTTGTCAACTCATTTTCTCAACGAGCTAATCCCCTTTCCCGGAAGTTTTTTTAACTCTACGACTAATAACCTAACTTACAAGTTTTACTGGATAAATAACGAATCGGTTGATTTGTGTTTAATAACATTTCTTTATCATTGTGCTACTTTCCACTTAAAAAATTGCATTATCATTAAAATAGTGAATTAACTCCAACTAAAATGAATAGTTGACCAAATCACTAATATCTACGATAAAAAGAAAAGGTTAATAAGAAACCAATATTATAAAAAGTAAACATTTGCTATGCAAATAATAAGGGAGAGCTCTTTTGGTCAATATCATGAAATCATATATGATAATTTAAAGCCAACATGGTCATAAAATAATGCTTAATAAACATCACACAAAAACACTTTTTTTTCTTGCGACAATTATTAGTATGAAGTATTTATTCTTCATTTCTTATTTAATTTTCCATGAAACACTTACATACTTCGAGGTTAGATAAAAAAGCAAGGAACAAAAAACAATACCATAAAGATATCTTAGAATAAAGTGATGTAGGAGATATCTTTCTGAGTAAAGATATCTTTCAAACAAGAATATATGACAAAAAATTTAATATACACTTATTCCATTAGAAAAAAAGAAGAATCCTTGAGCTCCATCATGAAAAGAAGATACGGAAAAAAGTATATCCAAAATATTTGCAATGCTTATTTTCCATTTGACCAAAGATATTTTCCATTTACTCAGCGTAGAAGATAGAAAAAGGGGTTTATTTTATATTGCTTTGTAAAAGGACGGCTGGCAGGACTCCCGTCCCTCAGATGTTCTTACCCTGTCTCTATACGTATATCTTCTATATTGGAAATCTTCTAATCTATCCCTTTTCACCTATTTTCTTTATCCTCTTCTATGTCGCTTGTCATTTTTCATTGAAGTCCTTTTATGGCATAACTATTTTTCGGTAGAGACATGAAGAGGAAAGGGGAAAAATAAAAACTTCATAAAAACACTTTCTGGTAAGATATAAAGATCTTTTATATTGCTAATATCGAATATTTTAGTATCCTTAAATTTAGTCCTTTTGGAAGTGGTTCATTAGGTTTTAAGGCAAACTGGTTATTTTATGATTGTACAGAATGACTTTATAAAAGACTCTCTATGTTTCCCTCTTACATACTTCTTCATTTTAAATTTTATTATTATTATTTTTTATTTTAAATTTCATAAAATGAAAATTAATTACCGAAAGATAACTTAAAGATGAGTGAACCGAGATCGGCTAAACATCATCAACCATGAAAAATTTCAAGATGAAAAAAACTTTTTATATACTACGTTTTTAAATTTTCTGTTGAATCGTATGTAATGTTGATAATATAGTTGTTATTGTTATATAATATATATTATACAGTGTTAGTGAAAAAAAAATAGTTCCGAATTTATTTACTTCACATAAATGACAACCATCTAGAAAGCTGATCTTAAACCTATAAAAGGACAAATCTTAGCACAACGTATCTCCCCAACACCAAATCTAAACCGTGCCATCGATATATTTGAAATAATATAAATAATATAATCGATAAATAATATAATCGATGTATTTACTGTTTTGCTGTCATTCAATGTTTATCTCTTATTTGTAAAAATCACAAATTTGAAACCCGTCAAAATGAAGATTGTAAATATGGGATATGGCAAAACAAATAAAATAACTGGCGGATTTTTTCCGAACTAACTTTCCATGCAGAAAAATTTGCTGAAAACCAATTAAATTCTGCTGAAAGAAGGTTAAAAGTATTAAAATAATGCATTGTAATCGTGTTCTGAGCTATGCTAAAAGTTTCAAATGTCTAGCTATTCGGGAAGTTAGTTAAAAATCGATTGTCAGATTTGTACAGGACAAACAAACAAACAAACAAACAAGAAAGCAAGCTAATAAAAACGTAGTAAAAAGAATAAAACTCTAGGGAGTAAACGTCTATATTTAACGAATCACCAGATATTTCCTACAAATATTTGTTACATCATAATCTTGATACTTGTGCATTTGTGCATAAACAGATGCAACGAAAAACTGTTGAGTTTTTACACTTTGTTTGAATACATAACATTAACATATTATGCAATATTAAATTATACTGTTACAAGTCCATTAATATTCCTTCTTCAAATAATCTTCAGACGAATTGCTTTATCATTGTTGTGATGTCATTTTGTTTGTATTAATACTTCCCTCTCCACCTTAGTACAACAAAGATATTTAGAATAACTTTTTATTTTTAACATTTCTTTAATTCTTGTTTCTAATCTCTTCTTTTTTGTTTCTAAAGTTAGTGTTTTTGAATATCAATTTCTTGGGTTTTAAAATATTAATGTTTTTCTGAATAAAACACTTCGCTAAAACATCCTTTGTAATCTTTTATTCATCTATGGCCTTTTGCTCGTTACAGAACGCAATTTCCTTTATATCACATCTCCTTAATACGCAATATCTCTCAAAAAGATAATGAATCAGAGAAAGAGATATTAGTCGGCCTTTCTCGTCCTCTTTAACAAAGAGGATACTCGTCTCTCTAATAAATAAAATAAAATAATGAATTATAGCTAACATTTTGAGAAATCTCCTCCTGAAATCATCTTCTTCTCTTGCTGCAACAGAGATACCTGGTACGAGGTACAAAAACATATATATATATATATATATATATATATATATATATATATATATATATATATATATATATATATATTCAACAACAAATTAAAATTAAAGATGGGAAACATACAGAGAAAAATAGACTCCGATAGCCGGGGATAGAACCACGGGCCTCCACATTGCCGGTACGGTGCTCTGACCAACTCAGCTATGGCCGAAGAACCCAACGGCAGTCTAGACAAAAGAAACATGCAAGAATCGTCTAAAGACACATTATAGAAGTTATCTAATTACTTTTAGTGAATCGCCTAACACGGCAAGAAATATGTAACAAAAAATTATATATATATATATATATATATATATATATATATATATATATATATATATATATATATATATATATATATATATATATATATATATATATATCATTATTCCCCAAAGGTAAATAAGAGTTTATATTAGAATTAAAGTTCGTAAAGTTTGTCACCGTGCTATAAATCATTAATAAGAGAATCTATAAATCATTTAAAGACTATTTATGTTGTAAAAATCTTCAGTATGCCTAGGCTGTTCCACGTTGGTTTTTTCTTGTCTTTACCCCCTCTCAATTTGTAAGGGCTATAAATTTAAAGGAAGGGGCGAAGGGTAAGATCGATAGCGGCCACTAAAACACAGAGCAAGGCACCCTTTTAATTTGAAAATAGCAACAACTTGAACCATTGTTTGACCCAGCCATTAAACTATAAACACATTCCTGCTTTAATTTAAAAAAAAAAATTAATAAACTAGATTTAAAAAAAAAAAAAATAACTTCATTCAATTTTTTATAAAGTTAGTATATTTAGATTATACTGGAAAATAAAATCTTTTATATTTAAACTAAAAATTTAATACCTTGTTCTTTAATATTTAGAGAAAACATTCTGTCTGTACCCTCAAAACAGCTCCTTCAATTGTCGTCTTTATAAGATTCCACTTCATATATACAAAACTAATTTGTTTTTGGAAGATCACCCGTTATAATAGAGGATAAAACGGTGCATATGTGGACTTAATAATTCGCCTTAAAAATACACAACACATATTATATTAGATAGCCATATTAGATAGCCGATTGGAAAATCCTTTTTCAAAAGTTTTTAACAAAAAGGAAGGTAACTATCCTATTTTAAGATTCTAGTCCAATTGATATTGGAGATAACGTCATGTCGAATTCTGCATATTATAAATAGCCGCTATCCGCCGTGAAGATAATGTTTAGATGAATGATTGAGTGGTACTTGGCTTTTATATATTATATATATATATATATATATATATATATATATATATATATATATATATATATATATATATATATATATATATATATATATATATATATATATATATATATATATATATATATATATATATATATATGTATATATTATTGTTTTTTTCCTAGGTAACGGAGTCTATGTGCTCATTCTTTAGTCACAACAACATTTTTTAGTCTCCGTTTCAAAAATTCGATGACAGTAATCCGTTTTCTGACATCAGGGAACATTTTTGGTTCCATGTCTATCTGTCAGTCTGTCGGTCTGGCTCTCTGTTACTCAATTTAGGTGAACTGTAGTGTAGGGTATTTTGATTTTTGTATTTATTAATTGTTGTATTGACTTAAGGTGTCAAATGTTGTGTTGTTGTGAAATTACATAAAAAAAACTAGTCTTGTTTTTGGAGTTGTAATGAACTTGTGTTATACTTCACGAACCAACATATCTTCAAACTACTCGTCCGATTTTAATGAAATTTAGATGTTTAGTCGAAGCTATACTACTTAGCTCGTAGATTACTTTCAACTGTCTCCGCTCTTTATTTACTAAATCAATACTTTAATTTATGTGAAAAATCAAAACAATTTTGACAGATTTAAAAACCGGGGGAAATATTAAATAAAATTTACAAAAATCTTTAATATATAAAAGAACAAAGCTCTGTACAAAGGATATCGCCAAAACCAAATCTAAACCGGGCCTTCGATATGCCCTCGTGTATAGGGATGGTGAGAGAAGAAAAATGATCCCAAGATTGAGGGGGGTGTTCAATGTTTTTGCTCTTGCTTTTCTAGGTTGTCTCTTGTTCTAGGTTGTAAAAGCATAAAATCATTTATACGTATTAGGACGCGAGGAAGTTATGTGCCATACTAATTGGCAGGCTATTTTAACGTTGTAGTAATATGTTATTAAAATTATAAAACAAAATAAAAAATAATTAATCAAACTTATATTCAATGTTGAAAAGCTTTTCTCGTTAATTTAAAATTGTTGTTCTTCTTTTAAAAAAAGGGGAAAAAGAAAGAATCCGAGTAAAAAGGAACATAGAAACAGGTCGAAAAGGGAACGCACAAATAAACTAACTGAGGCAACACTGTTGCACTCCAAACGAATTAACTAAACAAAAATCCAAACACCGTCGTGGCACTTGGTCGTATTCAAGAACAAAGGATGTAGTGAAGGGGGAGAGGAGGATGGAGTGGATAGGACGCCTGGTGTCAGCTGATAACCAAGACTACAACCTACCTGTGAAATACACACGGAGTATTAGAGAGTAGAAAACAATTGAACAGGCAGGGTTGCCTTCACACTTGCCTGAACTCGCTCTGGATCGTTCAATTCAATTCCACTGCTTTCAAAAATCAATTGTCACCAGTTTAATTTACAACAATACGCCCGAAGTTACGAGTTTTACCTTGCTTTATTCTTTGTAAAGCTTGGTTATTATTCTTGGTTTTTCTTCCATACCATATGTATTATATATATTATATATGTAGATTATATTGTAATACTTGGGACACTACATAAGAATTTATATTGTTTTGGTTAGTGAATCTGATAGCTTAAGGAGCTTAAACCAAAGACTAGACTTCATCAACTCATTTTATGTTGCATCTCAAAAATGGAACATTGGTCAAAAAGGATTCACTAAAAAATAAAACTTTTAAGCTCATTTGAACTCTTGGAATTCACCACCACATATACAAAATCTTAATAAAAAGAAGAACGGTCGAAGTTTTCCATTTTATCGGTAACATTATATATATATATATATATATATATATATATATATATATATATATATATATATATATATATATATATATATTATAAATGAATAAATCCTCGACCGTAAAAATAAACAGAAAACAAAAAAAACTCAGGTTTCGGTCACAAAAATCGTCTCTATGTTACAATCCCGACGTTACGGTTTTTACTTAAACCCTTCTTCAGGGGCCGTAAAACATCTAAACAACGACATTGTGACCGAAACCTGAGTTTTGTTTGTTTTCTATATATATATATACATAGAGTAACTACTGAACAATGGAAATAAAGGCTGTGTTTTTTAGTTATTACTTATTACCATAAATGTTTAATAGATTACAGTAGGTAGTGGTAATAAAAAAATATAATAGTCTTAGCTATGAATATTTTTCGGAGAAGTATATAATACTAGTTTTATAAATAGACGGTGCTTAGCAACAGGAAATTTAACAGTATTACGCAAGGATTTTACGAAGAGTAGTTGATGGTTCCATTTTAAGCGGTTATGATTGCGGTTGTTCTGTTCGACATGTAGCAAGCGTTGTTTCTTCTGACCGCAACGGCAATTTCCCTTCGTATATTGGGTCCTTGGGGTGAACGGCAACGGTAGTCGCCTCATTATACTACGAGGGGGCAATTCCCCCTTCAACATAGCCAGATTGATTTGCAATTTAATTACACACAGGAGGTAGTCTAAGGGAAAGGGTAGGTTGGAGTGAGGGGGGGGGGGGGGAGGTGTTTCATCACAATGCAGGCTTAGCAGGCTTCTATGGAACGAAGAGGGCTCCGGAGGCCAGAAACCCAATAGGGCAGATGATGCATAATCGGACATGCTATACCTGGGAGTATACCTTCCCCACAACACTCTGTCCTAGACCAGCATATTACATCTACTGGTCCCTTGCCTCTCCCTAACATCTACATCATAATGATGTACTATAGCACAACACGACACGATGCTACAAGTCATAATAGTACATCCATTACAATTACAAGCACACCGTCACTCTCCTAAGTTAAGTCATCCAAATAATACCTCAGTCTTCCTACTAGTTTCTCCTTCACGCTAATAACTATCATCCGTTTACCCATATTTACCCTATCTCTATTGCGTTAATCAACTGGAAATTTACAAACACAAAAGCACCAAAACAAACAACGAACAATAGCGTATTTAATCCAATTATATTATTAACGCATACCATGCTATTATTAAAGCTGATTATCCAATTATCAAAATGCTTCATAAATTTAGCGCTTCGTTAAAATAGAATTTGTATCCCAAGTAATATTATTTTATTCAATTATAATAGGGAATATAAGAATAATATAATCAAACAACATTAGAGTGAAAACAAAATTAATATGACTGCCAATTAATGTAGCATATAGCTTCCCCTTTTTGCTTCCAAGCCTATCAAAGGTACAGCGGAAGCATTGTGGTCATTTTCATTTTGTGAACAATTTCTGTTCCGAAATCCTTTTTAGACATCACCGAACTTTTTGGTCTCGTGTCTGTCTGTCTAACATTTTTGCGAACCAACATATCTTAAAAACTACTCGCCGATTTTAATTAAAATTAATTATTTAATCAACATCCTGGTTGATTCACCCAGCAATAGTCTGTTGCTATTAAGGAAACGGTATTAATGAGTAATAGGCGCTCCGCTCTCATTGAAATCCTTTACACCAAGATATTAAACACGGATAACTAGTTTTAGCCTCATTTATTCTTCCTGCAATAGCCTGTTTCTATCAATTGGAATCTGAAATTGCTCCTGATAGTGGCAGCTTTGACATCACCATCCTTTATTTCTATCATTACGCCAATGAAAGCCTTTTGAGGCAGTAAACTTGATTTAGAAAAAAGTATTAAATTACAATTCAATGATAGATTCCAAAGAATATTAGGTTCCATCACAATAACTTTAGCAGCCCTCCCGCCTTTACCAGCTATACACCAGTGTTATCAGCGATAGCTTTTTTTTGTAAGTGTATAATGCTTGTCATCTAGCTGTGCGTTGGTTTTGTGGTTAATTCTACCTTACTATATTGACGGAATTGATGTCCAACATTACTGTTAACTGGAAGAAGCAACACGGCATGATGAACCAGAAGATGAACTTAGTTATTTTCAGACTACCCTTAACACGAACCACAAAAACAGAGGACCATTTCTTTCTGTTTTTTTTTCCTTTTACCTCCTCTTAAATGAAATAATGAAAATATAACATAAATTTACATAACTATTATTAATGTACTCTTAAAAAACTTTCCACCAAAATGCACGATAAAGGTACATAATAATTTGTTTTTGTACCCCTGTGTACCAGAATTTAATTTTCGAAATATTACTTAACCTGTCACTTGGAAATAGTGTAGCTTTCTACCCGTGAAAGAATTTTCAGAATCAGAGCAATAATTCCAATTTTATCCACAACAATTTTACCTATTTATAAAATTAGTCTATATCAATTGTTATTTAGCAAAAAGAAGGAAGGCAGTTTAAATTATTATGGGACCATCTGTGAACTTTATTGCACAAAAAAAACCGTGTGGTGTCGCGGGACACCCGGTAGGAACGAAGTTCCTTACATTTTTCATTAAATATAAATTATAAAATCACACTGCTAAGTACGTATACATTGCTAACTACTAATACATGGTGGAGTTAGAAAAGAGACAAAATTAAAAGTAACTAACTGTTTGTACCTGGCAGAGTTAAGGCAAAATTAAAAGTAAATCATTATTTGTATAATTAAAGCAAGCGTCTTACTATAAATATATATTAAATATAAGAAAAAAGTTGATCATGATGAGTTTATAGTGAAAGAGTATGTTTGTTAAAGGAGTTTGGATTGAAATAGGACTGTTTTCTACCTATCCGGCCAATTAATTTAAAATATTATTTATTAAATATATCTCTTCCCTACTCTACAGCTTCTGCTGGTATCAGGGTGAAATTTTACATGATAATATTTTATTTATTTACAAAACAAAGTGACATTTTTGACATATATAACAAAAATAATCAAAACATGTCAAGTAACAGGCTTCCTTAACAACACTTTTTCCCGTCTTTTAAAGCTTACGTTTACGCGAGCGTTGCGTGTGAATGCTTGGGCGGATAACGTTTTCCGACGAACTCCCTACTCCCTGGGCATTGATAAAATAAACATGTGTACCAAATTTCACCTAACTCGGTGAGCTTTTATTCAAGTTATCGTCATCTGTAGATTTCGTGACGGTGATTTAGGTCGTTTTTTCGGATTCACTCCCGGGCTCCAGAACGGGCCATAAGGAACTTCGTTCCAATAAACCCAATTTTTACTTTTGCACATAAAGAGAAAGTATTGGATTTACATGTTTTGAGGTCAAAAAAGTCTGTGCAGACGCGTGGAGCCTAAACTACTGGGACGATTTTGACAAAATTTAGCATACATGTTAACCCTTAACACGACCCACAAAAACAGAAGATTACTTCATAAGAAAGACGAATTCTAGCAAACTACAGAAAAAAAAATGGGTTTTAATTAAAAATTAGTAATATTACTATTTTTGATCCGATTTTAATGATAATTTGTATGCATACCATATTTGATGCCAGGAGCAAGATAATTAAATAAAATAAAGTAATTGTTATGTCCAATATTGGTATATTTTATTTTTAAGGGGGTAGGTTAGAAATAATAATTGCTTTCACGAGTTTGCTGCTTAAATTTTAAATAAAATGAAAAACTTATCATTACTTATCGAGACCATAAAACGAAACCTCATTTGCATATTTTTATAACTTTTTCGTCGAAACATTTTATTGGGGTTTGGGTTGGTCACATTTTTTGGGGAAAAAATAAAAATACTTCTTGAGAGGAAACAGTTTCGTTTCAATGGGGGCATTTGTTTAAAAGTCACTTGCATATGCTGAATCTGGAGTTATCCGTTAGCTTCGGCACGAGTCATCAAAATAGCCTTCACCCCGCGCTCCGCGCGGGGCTCATGCTAGGTATAAGTGGCTATGTTTCCTTCAATCATGTAAGCCTTAAGCCTAGCAATTAACTAAAATGCCTAAATAGTTTTGTTTCCAAAGCATTCAAGGAATAGAATCCGGACTATATTATACATCATTCATTCCATTACTACGAAAATACTCTACAAATAAAAAAAAAAAAATGAATCTAAACTAAGTAGTATAGTAATCAATAACCTCACTAAAAACAAAAAATCAAATAAATAAGAAAATAAATGTAGTCAAAACCAATTAGACTGGGAAGATATAGAAAAATTATCAACTATTGGTGCATTAATTATAAAAACATTTAGTAATTCTAGTTCTAGGACTAATTAATAAAATAATATATACTCGATTTACTTAATACTACTGGGCCAATTTTTACAAAATTTAGCATACATGTTCAGAAAAATCATACCCCGAGGAAAAATGAGAAATTAATTTTAGCTCCACATTTGGGGCCACTATCCCCCGAAAACTCTTTAAAAAAATGTCTAGACGAGTCGGACGATTTTGATTAAAAAATTCTAAAATTTAGTTTTAAAATTTAATTACGAATCTAACGATGTAAGCTATTTTCCCAGATTGAAAATTGGGAACAAAAAGTAAACAACCACCTGTTGCACTTACTTACTTACTTAAAGATGCTATCACATAGTGCCATAGTGAAGTTTTTCCAGTCCTTACGATTTCTGGCTAGGTCCTTAACTTGCCGCCACGTAAGGTGCTGATTCGCGAGGCTGACTTTATTGTGAAGGCTGCGACGCCAGGTGCCTCTAGGTCTCCCTCGTCTCCGACACCCTTGAGGGTTCCAGTCTAGGGCTTGCCTAGATATATCATCGGCATCCTTACGCAGAGTATGGCCAATCCACCTCCACTTTCTCTCCCGGATCTCAATTGCAACAGGTCTTTGGTGGCATGTAAGTAACAATTCTACGTTTGAAATCCATCTGTCCGGCCACCATATTTTTAGTATTCTGCGAAGGCACCTGTTAATAAAGACCTGCAATTTGTTCGTGCTTTCAGTTGAAACTAGCCATGTCTCACAGCCATATAATAGCACACTTAACGTTCGTATTGAAGATTCGGATTTTTGTGTTGTTTCCAAAGCATGAAGAACGCCATATATTGTTTAAAGCTGCAAAAGCTCCTCTTGCTTTTCGTATCCTCATAGCAATATCAAGCCTAGCACCTCCATCTTGAGCAATCTGACTTCCAAGGTAGGTAAATGAGTCCACGTTCTCAATATTATGGCCCATTGATTGAAATTTCCCTTCATGTGAAACATTCACCTAAAGACATTTTGTCTTTTTGACATTGATTTTTAAGCCTGCTTGCAAGGATCTTGTTGAGAGGTCATCTAGTTTGGCCTGCATACTACTGCGTTTGGTTGACAAAACAACAATGTCATCCGCGTAGTCCAAGTCATCTAGGTGGTCCATTTGAATGGGATGCCATAATAAACCTCGTCTCTTCTTGGAGTCTAAGCTTGCTACTAGAACTTCGTCGATTGCGATGAGAAATAGCAACGGTGAAAGCACACAACCCTGCCTTACCCCAGCTTTGACATTTATTGTGTCTGACCCATTATGAGATACGCGGAATTTAAATGCTTCATATTGCTTCTTGATTAGGGTGCATAGTTTCTCTGGAATCCCTTTACGAAGCATAGCATCCCATATATTCTGATGTTGCAGACGGTCGAACGCTTTCTCGTAATCTACAAATACCAGGTAGAGGGAATCTTGAAATTCATTAATTTGCTCTATGATCATTCGAAGCGAGGCAATGTGGCCGCAGGTGCACGATCGTCCTGATCGAAAACCTGCCTGTTGCTTGCGGAGGGTAGCATCAAATTTACCTTCTATGCAATTTAATATTACTTTACACAGAACTTTTAGTACCACCGAGAGAAGCATGATACCTCTCCAGTTGCCACACTCCGTGAGATCTCCCTTTTTGGGAACTTTTACAAGTATTCCCTCCATCCAATCATCTGGAAAGGTTTCTGACTCACTAGCTGAAAATCTGTTGCACGCTTTTTATTTTTTATTTTTTTTTAATTTTAAAACAATTAAATGAGATATTATGGAATTTAACTCGTTAACAATGGAATGGAAGAGTTGGTTTGTAACGATTACTCCAAATTGTGATTTGTTTTTGTTTACTACACAGAGATGTTAATTTCCGGATAGTTCAATTCAAGGCCTGAAGGTGTCCAGGTATGGGCGAACTATAGCTTGTAAATAAATTAAAATAAAATAATTATCTTATTTTTCATCCATAAATACCTACTAAAAGAATAAGAATATAACGAAACATAAGGGATCAACTAAAAAGAAAACAGATAAATATAGGACCATCCTCTATGCGGGCTACACAAACTGTCAACATTATTTTGAGGAAAAAATAAACGAATTATAGGTCCCGTATTACAACAGTCTACTTTATAGGTCCGATCGTACTCTTTATTCTATGTACAAATAAACTCAAGAATTCGGTATTTAGAAAAACGTCTAATTATTATTTTTCACAAAAGCAAATTACAAAATTATATCAACAACTGACTTTTCCTGTCAGCTTGTCAATGTCTTGTTTTGTTTCTCTTTTTATTAAGTTTTGGAAAAAAATATAAATAACTAAAAATTCAAAATATAAACTCCCCATGAAGTAATGCTTGGTTGTCAGCTGCAATCTTCAAATGACGTCTGTAGAAGTTTAACATAACCAAAAATGCACGTAATGACTGGACAGTTTCTGGTAACTTATATTCCTGAATTGCTTGAACTTTGGCTGGTAGTGGTTTTGTTCCCTCTGGTGTGATATTCATTCCCAGGAATTCAACTTCTCCTACACCAAATACACATTTGGCTACGTTACTTCTTAATCCATACTGATTTAGGCGTTTGAACACAAGTTGCAGATGTTTTCTGTGTTCCTCCGGTGTTTTTGAGGCCACCAAAATGTCATCTAAATTTGGAAAAATAAAATCTAACCCCCAGAGCACAGTTGTTATTAGTCACTGGAACGAAGAGGGGGCATTACGAAGACCAAAAGGCATAAAGTTAAATTCATAGAGACCAAATGGTGTCGTTATGGCAGTTATTGGTTTATCTTCTTCTGCCACAGGTATCTGAAAATATGCCTTTAAGAGATCAATTTTCGAATAAATTGTTTTATCTCGCAATATATGCTGGCAATCCTCGATTCTGGGCAGTGGGTAACGGTCTGGTACTGTCTGCGCATTAAGACGACGATAGTCTCCACAGGGCCTCCAAGTATTATCTTTCTTGGGAACCATGTGGAGCGGGCTCGCATACTGAGATTTAGAGGGTCTAATTATACCGTGAACTAACATAAATTGAAATTCTGCCTTAGCAATTTTAAGTTTATTTCCATCTAAAGGTCTAGGTCTAGAAAATACAGGTTGTCCTTTAGTCTCAATGTAGTGCCTAACTTCATGTTTAACAGCGTTAGGTATAAAATTTGGTTTAGTCAGTTCCGGAAAATTTTAAAGAAGATCGAAATATTTTGTAGATCTAGTGACAGTCTCTATTATTGAATCCTTAGAAACAGCAGTGATTTTACCTTGGTGTTTGAGCTGGGTCACTCCATCTAGTAGCCTCTTCTTCTTTAGGTCAATAAGAAGGTTGAAATGAGTTAAAAAATCTGCACCCAAAATAGCTTTATTAACTTTGGCTACTATGAAGGGCCATCGAAATTGCCTGCGTAAGCCTAAATCTAATTCTAACACTTTGGTACCATAGGTTGGAATGGTTGATCCATTAGCCGCATACAGATGGTAATCCGAAGAACAATGAGCTCGGTTGCTAGCTACGGGTATTAATGATACATCCGCGCCACTGTCTACCAGAAACGACACGCCTGTTTTTCTGTTGTATATGAATAGACGGGCTATGCGGTCATTTTGTATTTCAGCAGCAGAACTGACCGCTAATTCTATTGCTGGCTGGAGTTTCCCGACTGCTGCCATAAACAAGGAGGCTTACATTTGTTTGCATAACATTTGTCCCCAAATTTAAAGTGATAGTAGCAATACCTTCCACTAGGGTTGAATCTTCTACTTCGACTACTATTGTAACGACCCTGGCTACGCTGTGAGGCGCGCGAGGAACACGAGGACTGAGATGATAAAAAAGAAGAGCGTGATCTTACTCCTAAGTTGTCGATACGTTTTTCTATTGCCTGAATCATACCGAATAATTGGCTAAGAAGAGTTTGATCGGAAGTCCTTACTTCTGTATTTGAATTGCCGGGTTGGTTCGACATGGCAAATATGTCGGTTCTGGGAATTTGCTCCACGATTCGATTCGCCATAAGCGCGAGTTTTTCTAAATTCTCGTTCGATACGACTAAAACGTTTTTTATACGATTCGGCAACTTCTCAAACCATAAAGCTTTAAGAACCTTTTCGGAAACGTCAGATTCCGATAAGGCTTGTAATCTTCTTAATAGTTGACTAGGTTTTAAGTCACCAAGTTCAACTCCTGTCAAAAGTCTTTTGATTTTTGCTTTCTCACTCGCAGCAAATATATTAATAAGCCTGCCTTTAGCTAGGCACATATCACGTATCATACGAATATTTATTACGAGCTTCTCCTTTAATAATGTCCCAGATATTTTCAACGTATTTCGGCTCAAGTTGCGTTCCTAGGTAATTAAACTTGGTACTCTCATCTGTTATTTTAGCTATTGAAAACTGAGCTTCTATCTGGAAGAACAATATCTCAGGTTTCTCCACCCAAAAAGGAGGTATTTTTATACTTACAGTGTTGGTTTTATCCCTCACTGAAGTCTGATTAGTTTCAGTAAGAAGACTATGTAAAGAAACGGGACTAGTTTTCTGCGTTGAGCTTTTTTCCTCTAAATGGCGAACATTTAGCAGCAATCACGTCGGGGTCACCACTTTATAGGTCCCGTATTACAACAGTCTACTTTATAGGTCCGATAGTACTCTTTATTCTATGTACAAATAAACTCAAGAATTCGGTATTTAGAAAAACATCTAATTATTATTTTTCACAAAAGCAAATTACAAAATTATATCAACAACTGACTTTTCCTGCCAGCTTGTCAATGTCTTGTTTTGTTTCTCCTTTTATTAAGTTTTGGAAAAAAATATAAATGACTAAAAATTCAAAATATAAATTCCCCTACAGAATTAAACAATAATTGTTTGTAAAATCATAACTCCATTGCGTAAATCACGCGAGGAACCACTAATTGGCAGGCATTTTAAATTAATCCTCTATTTTCTTTTTAGAATACAATAATTGTGCTTAAAAGGAAGTCAAAATATCAAATTAATGTTTTAATGTGAAAATAAAAAAAAAAATTTATTCAATTATATAATTAATGTTTAATTTTTTTATCATAAAAAAAGAGTTTATTTAGGATGATTAATTATTTTCTCGGTATATAACAGGTTGACCATCTCACCAGGGCAGAGCCACCTCCAGGTGTTGAAGTAATGAAAAAACCATTTATCAATATATCAATTAATCATTTCAACCCTCTGTGTACTACTTAGGTATTCGTGGCTTGCAAATTTTCAAAGTTTTTTTTTTAATTCAAAGTTAAATAGATAATTTTTATTTATAAAATTCGATGAAAATCAAACTAATAATAGGGGAAGGGGAAAAACAGTTTTATAAAGGTTATAAATCGATTAGGTTAGGACATCAAGTGAGGAGGAAAAAAAGTTTTTAAAAGTACAAGCTTTTTGTGTGGTAGCACAAGTGTTTCGGGTTGTATTTGATAAGAAAGTTTGTGTCTCCAAAGTAGAAAGGACAATGAGGAGGAGGGCGAAGATCTAAACTTGATTATTTTGCTAAGTTGGAACCGGTTTTGGGTTGATATGGTTTCACGTTTGGGGAAACCTAGAGTACTAATTCAATCTATAAACTTCTCTTGAAGGTCTATCTTACCTTGAGTTTCTCTTCCTATTAAGTTAAAACAAACATTTAATACAATTACAACGAGACCTCCCCACCCTTTCTCAACAGCTTGGTTTCAGACAGCAAAGGAAAGGAAAAGCCACCCTTAATTCAACTATGAAATTATGAAATGATGATAAAAAGACGAAACATGAGAAGTATCGTATAAAAGAACAATAAATAAATAATAACTTAATATGATAGAGTTCAAAAGAAACAGTAATACAAGACAATAATATACTCAATCTCAAAGATATTGGTCAAATATCAAACATTTATTATTTAGGGCTACTAATATCTAATATCTCCAAACAATATTCTTAAATTGATTCTCAAAGCCGCAAGTAAAATATTAAAGATGATAATTTTATAATTTACCATGTCAATCATAAATATAATAAACGATATTTGATTTAATTAAACCAACAGACCCAATCAAAGTATACATAACCCTCATAATTATTCTTGTAAAGAATTATTAAAAGGATTAGATTTATTGTTACGACTGAAATTTTATTATTGCAGCTTAAAATTAAAAATTCTGGACAGTTATTATATTTAATTAGCGAGAATAGAAGAAAGGTAAATGATAAATATATAATAAAAACAAAAAAAGTTTAAAATAAAACAGCATATTAAAATATCTATCTTATTTTAGCGGTCGGAATCGAAAAAAAACACTAATTGAATTAAAGAAGTTACCTATCCTAAAAATAGAATTTATGAACTTAACCAGGATAACTTTAATACCTTTGATTGAAAGTCGATAAAATATGGAAACTACGAAAAAGAGTTTTTGCAGATGCTACAAGAAGGACAAATTTACATTAAATCTAATCTCAAGTTGACAATGAAAGCGATTTAATAAAAATCTCATCCATTTATTTAGTTGTTAAATAAAATAAATGGATAAGTAAAATAAAAATTAGTTTATAGCTTTTTTGTGTTTAGTTTTTTAACTTTCTGTCAAAAAACTTACTAGCAAAAATTCTTTACTTATTTGTTGTACAAAATATTACTTTAGTGTTTGGAAAATGGAAAAACGACAGTAACAGAAAATTAATTACTTAACTAAGGGTCTGTCTAATTAATTACTGCAGGTTTTGTTGTACTTTCCTTTGGGCCTGGTCCTTAACTTACCCAGACAAGTCAATTTGTCATGAAAATCTTTAGCGACGGTTCTTTTGACCGCAAGCTGTCCCACTGAATATTTTGAGTTTTGAGGTAAAATTCGTGAGACTCCCTCGTTTTAACTTTAGCTTTTGGAAGCGACATCGTTAATCATTTAAACTGTTATTCCCTCTCAACTTAAAATTAAAATTTTAAATGCCGTTATCATAAAAAACAGTGTTTTCAATCCTATTTTAAACTCACGTTTGATGACAAATTTTCTCGTCGATATAATTTAATTTTTAATTGTTTAAGTTCTTAGAGATGTACTATTATGCAGTTAATAGTTGTGAAAAAGTGTAATCACATAGCTAAATGTTGGTCAGGAAAATAAAAATAATTTTTGTTAAACCCAGAAGTAGCTTATAAGGCAAAAATATGCCTCAAGAGGAAATATTCCATAATGGGAAGTTAAAGTGTTTGATTTAAAATAGAAAACAGCATAGTCCAGGAGATAGCGTGCAAACAAATGTCTGACTAACATCAAGCTAGAATTTTGTATACAAGTCAATCTTTTAGAGCCTTTTAAGAATATGTGGTCGGCTAAGTTCGTCTGCGGGACATAGCTTGGCAATAGGTTTGAAAAAAACAAACCGGCGGAGAGCGGCCATGTCTCACCAATTATGGT
Organism: Gerris lacustris; assembly: GCA_951217055.1. NCBI lineage: Eukaryota > Metazoa > Arthropoda > Insecta > Hemiptera > Gerridae > Gerris > Gerris lacustris. Next base: position 87,651,907 of record OX578277.1, read on the forward strand.
GGACAATGTGATTTTCATGATCCTGAGTACAGAATTACTTAGTAAACCAAAAATCAAGTCGATGTTATTTTCACACTTGATAGGTTAGTTATTCAAATATTACTAAAAATCAACGTGGTCACCTGTCAAGGGACAAACTATCATCAACTTGACTTTCGGTCTACTAACTAATTTTGTACTCAGGATCATGAAAATCACATTGTCCACCATAATGTTGAGACATGGACGCTCTCCACCGGTTTGTTTTTTACAAAGACCTATTGCCAAGCTATGTCCCGCAGACGGACTTAGCCGACCACATATTCTTAAAAGCTGCTAAAAGATTGACTTGTATACAAAATTCTAGCTTGATGTTAGTCAAATACTTTTTTGCACGCTATCTCCTGGACTAGCAGATTTATTATAATCTAGCATGAATTCAAAACCAAAAAGGGTATTCTACTAATATTCCTAAATTTTATTACATTTCTTGAACTGAATCTTAAATTAAAATGAATAAATTCATCCACATCACAAAACATTTTTTACTACTACTATTTATAGCTACATATTATATATATATATTTATGTGTGTGTGTGTGTGCTTATTCATGAATTGGAAACGTTTGCTGGTTAAATTAACTTGAAATTAAGTTACCATGTGCTCTTGATAGAGCGGAAAACTTCAAACGAGGTTGCCCTTAAGGTAATTTTATAAGTTCGACTCCATTTGGCAAAGAGGACAAGCCAAAGGAAAAGTAGCATTAGGTTGGTCCTTGCTTTTACCTGCTGACCCTACCAAATTATTGTACCAAATATGATTAAGCTACCCTTCACTGAAATATTTGGCCCATACTCTATTACAGACTTTCGAAGATAATACAATTATATAATTTAAAATGTATTAAAAAGGGTCTGTGGCAACGTCTTGCTGCATAGTACCTGCAATATATATATTTATAAAACAATTTTTAAGGAATTAAAAAAAAAAAAAAAACAGTAGAAAGAACAGAACAGAACGAAAGAACAGTAAATTTCGTGAAAGAAACAGTAAATTACGAGGTTTGTACAGAAAGTATGAGTACTTGAGTACTGGTGCTTTGCTTTCACGAGCGAGAGATTTATTTTTTTTAAAAATTCATTCCTCCGAGGTAGAAGTTGTCATTCCAAAGAGAACGAGAGGGGTTTGGCCTCTCTAGTGCGTTGCATCGAGCATTGGTGCTAGTTTCTGTGCGTCATGTCCATCAAAACTTCCGTCAAGAGCGAGGTTCGTGCGGGCATCTACATCCTTTTCATGGAAGGAAAAAGCGGAAGGAACACCACGAATTTTCTGGACTCAATTATGACGCGAGATGAAACCTGGGTGGCTCATTACACCCCTGACACACTAAAAGACAGTCAGAACAGTGGTGGTACATGTTTCCACAAACATGTTTGTGTAAATATAAACTACCCTTAAATATTTGGGGGCTATTCAAAATAAAAGGAGGTGATGCTGTCGAAGGGGTCAGCTTTTTAGACGACAACGCTTAAGCGAGCTTTGTCGTGCCGTGCAACAGCTTAGGCGAGCGTTTCCGTCAAGACACTTTTGGACTCGTAGGGATCGACGTTTTTGAACAACCCCGCCCACTTCCCTGACTTGGTGCTTTCGGAATTTCATTTGTTTGCCTCCCTGAAGACTTGCAAGGCTGGGAAATAATTTTCAACTGACGAGGACGTCAAAACAGAGTTCCTGAAGTAAAGAGGCGAGGGGAAACTTATAATTGCTTTTAAACATTATAGTTTATTTAAAATTCTCATATTCACATGATGGCGCAACAGCCCGTGGAGGGCATAATATAATATCTTAACACCATATTATATTAACAAGTAAGTGAATTTTAAAGAATTGCGACATTTTTGCCGACTCGGCACAATGGGTTAATGACGTCACACATTTATGATTTTTCTGGATGACACAACTACATCTAAGGACTGATTTTTATACTATGTTACAACTCTTCTAGCTTAAAAACTTCTAGCTTAAAAACGTGACATAGACAGACAGACATCCAGCTAGAAACCACTCATATTATGATCTTAAAACTTCAGTTTTGAATTTTTTTGGTTGAAAACAATACTTTTCCTATATACCTTCTGAAAAGGTGAGGAAACGTAAAAAATAGAAATAATTCAGTAAATAACAAAATGTTTTTAGTAAATTCAGAGAGACATCGGGTGCCGGTGGCTCGATATCAGATGTCGGGACAACCGGTGTAAAGGCCATCCATCCAATGTAAGAGCCACGGAATTTTGTAGCCCGGGCCACCGCCACTTTATGTGAACGCTCTCATTCGATTATTTGTTCCGCCAGTGTCTCGCATTCAGTGCCCAGGACACCTAGCGCCCTGTGTGAAACAGGCCTAAGACATATAATTAAACATTTGGCTACATTGGATTAAATCAACCTGGTATAACCCAGCATATTCCCATATTGAAGTGTTAGAAAATTTTGTTCTTTACAAGCTTTTATTTAACTTGCAATGTTTGTATGTATGTAGGTGTAGGTATGTATGTATTTTCGGGTCAAATCTTGCTACTGAATTTTAAAGCAGTTATCCTCAAGCGATTGAATTTAAATTTTGCATACACGTTTAGTTTGGATGATAATACATGGTTAGCTTAGTGACGTCATTCTAAATCCAATATGGCAGGCAGCCCAAGTTGGCGGACTAGATATTTTTTTAAGCTCGCCCATGATATCATGGGTATCAAATGAAAGGGTTTGCTGAGAAGAATACGAATAAAAGCATGTTTTTAAAATACGTTTTTGTAATCAACTTATTTAAGCATGCCCATGAACTTACTTACTACTTACTTAATCGCGCCCTCTTCTACCTAAAGGTGTTGAGAGTTTACAAAGAGTTTTCCCAGCGCTGCGATCTTGAGCCAACCTCCTAGCTTGAATCCAGGTCACACCACGCTTTTGGAGTATCGTCTTGATGTTATCCTCCCATGTAATTCTTTTTCTACCTCGTGGTCTCCTTCCTTCTGGCCTGGCTTCTTAGCTTTGTTTTGGGTATCTATCTTTGTCCATTCTCATGACATGTCCAAACCATCTCAGCTGAGTAGTTTGTACTAAATCTTTAATTGAGTTGATTTGGAGTTTATCTCGGAATGTCTGATTTCTTATTTTACCTCGTTTTGTTTTTCCTTCCACCTTACGTAGATACCTTATTTCCGGGGTTTGTAGACTTAAGTGATGTTTATCGGAGAGTGCCCAACATTCAGAACCACAGTTTAAAACAGGAACATACGTATTTTTGTATATAAGCATTTTAGTAGATTTGGATACTTCCTGTTTTCCTAAAAAAATCCTGTTAAGAGCTCCGAACAATTTCCTAGCGGCTGCTTTTCTTGCATTTATTTCGTTTTTAAGTTTGCCGTCTGCACTGAAGATTGTTCCTAGGTATTTTGAAGTTTTCCACTTGTTCTAGCACTTCTCCATTTAGGCGTATTACATATTGTTTTTCCTCTCTGGATATCACCATAGTTTTCGTCTTATGGTTACTTATTTTCATACCCCTTTTCTTCAGCTCCTGGACCCAACTGTTCAGATTTCTTTGGAGTTTAACAGCAGATTCAGCTATAATTACTACGTCATCTCCGTAAGCAAGTGCACTTAGTTTAACTGGCTTTATCTGCCAATTTCCAATAGTGTAGCTTGTTCCACTGTCACACGCTCGGATGACGTCATCCATAATAAAGATAAAGAGCCCCCCCCCCCATGCCCATGAAATGGGTATCAAATGAAGGGGTTTGCTGAGAAGAAAACTAATACGTTTTTTTAATAAAATTCTTATTTTATAATTCATTGTATTTAGTTTAATTTTTAAATGTTTACATTTGGCTAAACCTCTGAGAAGTTTATGTTGTACTATAGTTATTTATCCTCTTAACCAAGAACTAATTAAACTTATAACATGTTTTATTTATAACTGTTTTTTTTAAAAAAAAAAAAAAAAAAAAATTTATCTTTTTGGGGGCACAAATTAAGTTCTATTTATACCACGTTCTATAAATCCTGTAGAGAAATACCCCTTTAAAGAAAAGTTTGCTGTTAGGCACCGGCAGCACAACCCGATTAACTGAGGACTGAAGAGAGCGAACGACGCTTTCCCAACTAGCAGTCCTAAACAGGTACGCAATTAGTGATTGGATGGCTGTCTTCGTGTGCAACGGCGGTGCGACGTAAAACGGTGGGCCTGGAGCCGCGTGCTCTGAAAGTGAGTTAAAATAACCCCCGGAGCAGGAGGGAGCTAAAGGGCGGATGTGCGGTTGTCCGGGAGGGCGAGGGGAATTCCCTGAAGTGCCACAAAGTGTTGTCGCTAGTTGAGACTCGCTCCCGGTAGCAGTTAATGAGGCCTGAGAACAGTCCTTTGTAGACTGGAGCTCACCCTGGCCTGCTTTACACGCTCCGACAGCCAACCAGCCTCTCTCAGCCGCCTTTGATCACCCATGGAAAAGACATTTAAACCAACAACACACAATCTCTTCATCCAAACAATATGGCAACAATCTAAAACAATAATTATTTATTTAAACCAACTCTTCTCAGCTTTTACATCATAAAGCGGGTCTTAATAAATTTATATAATATATTAGCCCACCCAAAATAGAAATGTGTGATATTAAAATAATATAAAACAAATTCATATGCTTTGAAGGGCCTCAGTAGCTCGTATAGTAGAGCTGTTGGCTCTCCTCTCAGTCAAGTTAAACTGCATCGGGCGCGGTCACAACTTGGATGGGTAACAACAGATCTTGGTTCAACCCGGACCGGACCATAGACCGGGGTTACCTGCTTACGGTAAGTGTCGATGAACTGGTTGCTTATGTCAATTGTAAGGTATATACACCTGATGGTGTATATACCTTACAAATAATCCGTTACATATTATGTACCTATAATTGTAAAGAGATGTAGTGGCATGGAGTTTCAAGTCATCTTCTTTGGCGCTTGGCTCCAGATCGCTTGCCAAAAAGAAAACTAGAAATAAACATTCATTTTGTGGAGAGGCTTTCCGTTTGTCATTATTCTATAGACATCAACTCCACTTGCTCTCTTAATCTTCAAGTCATCTTCTTTAGCATTTGGCTCCGGATCGCCTGATATGGTTGTTTAAGAAGAATTGTTTTATTAGTCGGGCTTAAAGCGCTGATATTATATCAAGTCTCCTTTTTTGTGCTTGGCTTTAGTTCACTTGTGATCAGTCTAAATGGGCTCACCACTCCTCAAATACTCATAAACCCTAGCGCAATTGTGTGGCACGTGTCTCCCGTAGTAAAACGACATTAAGAGGCGTCCATGACCGTGATCGAAGCTGTAAATAGTGTTTCGGATTCGTCTCTCAAAGCCTGTCAAAATTAGCTATATTTAGCCACAGTCGGCCGTACTTTTCTATTTCGACACAATAGAACCATGGGATATATATTTAACCCATGTATTTTGTAGTCGAAAAAAAGTATGGTCGAATATGGCTTATTTCAATGGCTTGGAAACACGCATGTGAATCAAATCATCTTCTTTAGCACTTGGCTCCAGATCGGCTGATATTAGACAAAATATGGGAAGCAAACAGAAAAAAATTGGCTAAGAATGGCTAATTTTGTTGGTCTTGAAGTGCTGTTAAAAAAATCAAGTCTCATTTCTTTGGGCTCGCTTCTAATTTACTTGTTATCATACTAAATAGGCACTCCACTCCCCACATACTGATAATAGCAATCATAGCTTGTGGCCCGTGTATTTCATGTAGAAAAAAGACTGTAGGAGGCGTCCAAGGACCGAGATTGAAGATGTAATTGGTGCTTCGGATTCGTCTCTCCAAGGCCATCAAAATGAGCTTTATTTGGCAACAGTCGGCGTGATTTTTTTGACACAAAAGGGTAATATTTTATGTAAAAAAAACAAGTTTTATCAAATATGGCTTATTTTAAAGGGCCTGGAAAGACGAATTCGAATCAAGTAATCTTCTTTGGCGCTTGGATCCGGATCGACTGATATTAGACAAAATATTATGTGGCACCAGTCATAAAAAAAATTGGCGAAGAATTACTTATTTTATCACGCTTGAAGAGCTGATTTTAAATCAAGTCTCCTTATTTGGTGCTTGGCTTTAGTTCACTTGTTATCAGAATAAATAGGCTCACCACTCAAAAAATATTCATAAACCCAAGGTAATTGTGTGGCCTGTGTTTCCCGTAGAAAAACGACTATGTAAGATAGTCCAGGAGATAGAGCTGACTAACATCAAGCTAGAATTTGGTGCCTTTTAGGAATATGTGAGTGGCTAAGTTCCTCTGCAGGACATAGCATGGCAATAGCCATTTGAAAAAAACTAGAGGTAGGTAGAGAGCGGCCATGTCCCGCCCGTTTTGGTGGACAATGTGATTTTCATGATCCTGAGTACGAACTTAGTTAGTAGACCAATAATCAAGTTGATGGTAGTTTGTCACTTAATAGGTTAGTTAGTCAAATATTACTCCAAATCAAAGGGGTCGCCTATTAAATGTCAACAATCATCAACTTGATTTTTGGTCTACTAACCAATTTCGTACTTAGGGTCATGAAAATCTCATTTTCCACCATAAAGGGCGGGACATGGCCGCTCTCCACGGTTTTTTTTTGTTTTGTTTTTTTTTAATGCCTATTGCCAAGCTATGTCCCGCAGATGAAGGTACGTTTCTGGTGTGAAATTTCATATTTTTCAATTTTGATTTGATTCTCAATTGGTCTCCTAGCCAGAGGAAGCGAGAAATTAACAAAAATACGTAAAAATTTCAAGATAAAAAGAACTTTTTATATACTACGTTTTTTTTTAATTTTCTGTTGAATCGTATGTAATGTTGATAATATAATTGTTATTGTTATATAATATATAATGTCAGTAAAAAAAAATAGTTCCGAATTTATTTACTTCACATAAATGACAACCATCTAGAGAGCTGAACCTATAAAAGGACAAATCTTTGTACAACGGATTTTCCCAACACCAAATCTAAACCGTACCATCGATAAATTTGAAATAAAATAAATAATATAATCGATATATTTCCTGTTTTGCTGTTATTCAATGTTTATCTCTTATTTATAAAAATCACAAATTTGAAACCCGTCAAAATGAAGATTGTAAATATGGGACATGGCAAAAAAAATAAAATAACTTGCGGATTTTTTCCGAACTAACATTCCTTACAGCAAAATTTGCTGAAAACCAATTAAATGCTGCTGAAGGATGGGGATAAGTATTAAAATGATGCATTGTCAGCTATGCTAAAAATTTCAAATGTCTAGCTATTCGGGAAGTTAGTTAGAAATCGATTGCCAGATTTGTACCGGACAAACAAACAAACAAGAATGAAAGCTAATAAAAACGTAGTAAAAAGTCGTGTATAAACAAACACTACACAAGTTATAGTAAGCTAGGTTTTTACTAAACCGTTCGTTGTACGTTAAAAATGATTGAGACCTTTTTTGTGGAAAATTTAATAATCTTGCTTTTTGATAATTACCTTAATTTGTCTCCGAGCCGTAGGAAGCGAGATATTCGTAAAAATACGTAAAAAGTGGTGCGGCGACGGATACTAGGTATTCACAGATTTTCATCGCCCTATATTCAGGAAACCGTCCATTGTACGTAAAAATAAATGAGTCTTTTTTGTGATCTTTAATTTTGATAACCACCTAGGTAGGTGTCCGAGCCATAGGAAGCGAGATATTTGCAAATAACCAAATTTCTTGACCTTTGGCCTTGAATATCTATTAACACGGCCACGATCTCGTTACCGATTTTGAATATATTTTACAGAACGTCAAAATGAACGATCAAAAAAAAATTTAGCTCCGATTTTTTTGACACAGAAGCCATATGTTTGACTAAAATAACTAAACTAATCTGTAAGTTTACACAAAGAAAAAATTATAGAATTCTTGTATAAAACTACTGTTGTCTGTTGATATTGAGATTTCATTTTTGACATTTGCCTTGAGAGTGGAACCCATATTACAGTAGGGCGACACAATATTATACGTAACAATTTTCTTTTTTATTTATTGCTTGTAAAAAAGTTTCTTCGAACATTTTGCGTCCCTCAAACTCTAGCACCCTGGGCTAGTCCAGTTAGCCCATTTACAAATTAGGGCCTGATTGTCAGTGGTGTAAATAGCGCCCCCACCAACCCCGCGGTGCGGGGGGGGGCGCCTGCTCTAGGGGGCGCCGAAAAATTAGTAGACAATAATATTTAATAATAAAAAATTAAAAGAAACTATGTGGGCGGAATTATTTTAATAAAATTATTTTTGGGAGATAAAAATAAATAAGAGATGAACAAACAAATCAGGGTTACAATGTTATGAGATGTTATGGTTTAGAGCTCAGTTTGGTGTCACTGTACCTATAATATGGGATATGGGTAAGTATATCAGACTGATTCTCCCTTCAACATTTTGGACTGCTAGGAGATCCAAGTGTTTATTACAACTAAAAGTTATCTTATCTATGTAATCCGGTTTTGGCTGTATTAGAAAAGGAAATCTGTTCCAAACTTAACAAAAGTCATACTTCCATCTCTTTCTCTATCGATTGTCTTTGCTATATATGTATTTCTCTTTCTTTCTTGGCCCCCTCCCCCTCCCCCTTACTTCTTTTTCCCTATGACAACCTCTTTGTATTTAGTTTCTCACTCTTTCCTTACCTAGATAATTGTACCTCCCTTTAGAGTTGTTATCTCTTCTACCCTTCCCTTCATTTAAGATTGTTATCTATTAATCACATGTCTATCAAGCTCAGTTCTGTTCAGTTATAGCTCTATGTCTTTTGCAGTGAATTTCAACTTTCCTTTGCTAGAAAGCTCTGCTATTTTTTATTTCATATTCTATGTTCAGTTTTTTTTGTGCGTAAAATTAAATTATTTTGCTCAAGAATTCATTTAAAAAGGTGAGTGCATTTTTCAGACTATTATATAGCCGTCGGGACTCTAGGGGAGCCCGTAACGTCAATTTGGTAATAACAAATAAATCTCATCATCATCTTCCTCCTCCCCCAGTACCAAACACTTTTTTTCTTTTGCTTCCGAGCTTACCGACGGTGATGGAAGCTATGTGATCGTTCTAAAGAACGAACAAATTTTATACCTCAGATTTCAAAAATTCCAAAACAGAAATCCGCTTCAGATAACAGGAAACATTTTTGTTACCGTGTGTGTCTAAAAACTACTCGTCCAATTTTGATGAACATTGGATGGTGGGTTATAATTAACTCATTGTTGGTCCCAAATAAGTCTAAACCGTGTGCGCCCACTTCCAGGCCCCGATTTACCAACGGCCAGACTGGACAATTGCCCAGTGCGACAATTTATGGGGGGGGGGGAATTTACAGCAAACTGGTACCTGTAAAATTATGTTCATGTGTGTTTGCAGTTTGCACTAAAACGAAGTTTTATAAAAGATTAATACTGTTTAAAAAAAGTGCCTCAGGCCCACTTATTTTTATCAACAGTCCACACCATTTCAGGTTAATACCTAATACGTCATTTTAACAACAGTACATGGTTTCAGCCCACATGTGGGCATGTGGGTATCCTCAAAATACTATTCAGTAATCGCAATCACAAATATCTCAGTCCTTTTTTGTGGGGAGGGCCGCTAAAAAAGGTTTTAGGGTGCAGCTTACTCTAAGTCGGGACCTGCCCACTTCTTTCTCTTTAAATGCGCACAAACATAAATTAATTTACACCTATAATATCTATACATATTACTATAACATTTATTTTACTATTTATAAGAAATAAAAATAACATTATTACTGTAATAGAAATAGAACTGTACTCGAGCATTTAAAAAAATTGAAATAATAGTCTGTTTGAAAATTAAATAAATGAACGTTAATTAAAAACGTTGTCTTAGTCAATTTAAGTAAACGAAAAGCCAGTTATTATTATATATTATGAGTATTCAATTTTATTATATTATGACATTAATTATATATGTGTAGTATAGTTGGATCCACTTAAGGGTTAAGGCAAAAAAAATTAAAAAATTCATGCTTATGGCGACGTTTCGACCTATCCGGTCATTATCGAGCCTGAAAATGATTTGTTTATTTAGCATATATTTAAAAAGAAACATTGCACTAAAAACATATATCACACTTATAAGCATGAATTTTTGAATTTATTTTGCCTTAACCCTTAAGTGGATCCAACTATACTACACATATATATATTGAAAAAAGGGTACTACCACTGAAGATGACATTAATTAAGTTATTTAATAAACAAAATGCAGCATTGAGTCTGTCCCAGAATGACAAACAAAGAAGGAAAAATTATGTTTGGGGGGGGGGGTAAATTTGTAAGCTATAGTGTGGCGAATTTCAAAAGTTGCGGGAGGGGGGCGCCGGATTTCTTAGTTACGCTACTGCTGATTGTCAAAGTAAAGATGTTAAGATAGGATCTTTGATAGTTAACCAAAAGAGTTCTGAACAACAAAGAAAATGTATGATTTCTCTTCCATAAAAGGGCTATATAGCTTTATGTTGGAGCCGAGCCAACAGTAGATGATTTAGCATACTCGTTATATAATTATGATTTTTTTTTTCGACCTCAGGGGTCCCTGGTTTGAACCCTTCGGGGGGTCACAATGTTGTTTTTAATAGCAACAAAGTAAATTACATTATTCAGGAAATTTTCATCGCCCCACCATAAGGATTTAGCAAGAATTATTTCAAAATGTTAAGACCAGCGGTTATATATAGTAGTTGGAGGGGGGGATTTTTTTTTGGGTACATATCAACTCACAAAACCAATAAAGAATGCAACATTTAATAAAGCATATATATATATATATATATATATATATATATATATATATATATATATATATATATATATATATATATATATATATATATATATATATATATATATATATATATATATATATTTGTAACCTACTCTTCAGCAGCTTTCATTTGATACCCCACTCGAAAATTAAAAAAATATAAATTTTTGAGTTAGCCACATTTTTGCAAATTGCACATTTTCATATTTAATTTTTAAATTCTGTATATTTTTTCTATGGTTGGGTCAAAAAGTTTAGCCAGTGTTTTTAATTTCAGCTCAGAGAAATATCTACAAAACCCTAAAAATTAAACACTAGACTGGCCAGGGGGGATCCAGGGGGGGGGCGAGGGGGCGACCGCCCAGGGCCCCACGCCTTGGAGGGCCCCACCCCATAGAAAATTAAAATAAAATCCTTATACTTTGCAGGCAAATTTATAGTTCATAGTGAAGATTGTCCGCGGGTCCCGTGCCATGTACAAAACATGAAATATTAGAAATATAAAATTCAGTCGAATTTAGGTTACATGGTAGAGCCTAATACCTATCTACCTTTTCGCGGGGCCCCTCGCTATAAAAAAGTCAAATAAATAAGTTATAAAATATTATAGATTATTTTTTTTTTTTATGTTTAAGATAGCCCGCGGGGCCCCGCTCCTTATAATTAAGTGAGTTAACGTCCTAGTGTTTTCTCACCCTCCCCCTTTTCAAAATTATGACGATTTTGTTATTTATTCTGTAGGGTAAATCTTCATTATTCATTATGTGCCCCACCTATATCTAAATGTCCAATTTAATTCGGTTTTTTTCAAACTGTTCCTTTTTATATTACAAAAACGATTTCGGTTGTAGCATCTCGATATATTCAATTTTTTTAATTTTAGGGAAATGTATGGAAGGTTATGGTAAGTTTAGGTTGAGTTTAGTACTTTTTGACCTGACCTAACGATAACCTTCTATCATTACCCTATAAAACGTGACATTTCGTGTATTTTTTTTAAAAACAAATAAATAAAACACTGAATTTATCGAGATACTACATATCCTTAATCATTTGACAATGTACAGAGATATGTAAAAAAGACAAATCCTGTAAAAAGGAATAGTAAAAAAAATTAATTATATCGGACAGTACGAAATAATTGGGCCAATTAGTGCAGTTTTCTCAGAGATGCATAAAAACGCTGTTTTGAGAGGTCATATTTACGAAATTTTCCAGGGGCGGACCCCCGGACCCCCCTTAAAATGTGTCTTTGAAAATTAAACTAAAAACTCGGCTCTAAAATGGAAAGTTATAAGCTGAGAATATGAATTCTGGAAGTAAATTTAAAGTGCTCGAGTGTAGATTTCAAATTATAGGACTGATCACAAATAACACAGCTTAACTTTTTATTTACAAAGATAATTTAACCATCAAACCCAATTGATTAGTTGAAAACTATACAGGGTGTTTGGTCAAACAAAGAGGGCAGATTCTACCCATCATTTGCAACAAAAAACACTATATATACCATAGGTCAATTCTCAATAGTTTCGCCACAATCATTTTTTTGTTATTTTCCAAGGTACGTCCATTTTACTCTAAAAAATCGATTGCTGCTCCCAAAATAATGATGATAGAGCTGAAATAAAGGTACCGTTGGAAAGAAGAAAATGTCTATTTCAAATGCCTTAATGAGGCAAAACTTACGCATAAATTTAATTTTACTGTAAATTTTATTAAAAAAATTGAAATTGATTTTTATTTAAGCCTGTAATTATGCCAAAACGGCATGAGCTACAGTTTGCCAAATTTCAGTAAAACTTCTCTATTTATTCCCCTTCAATTTAAGTACCCTAACACCATCAGTTAATAGGCAATTTTTTTGAGCTATGATTGAGTTTTTGTAAAAAAAACGACCTTAAAAATGCGTTCAGACCACCTTACGTGTTACTAAGAGGAGATGTCTTAATTTTTATAATTACCCTAATAAGTGAGATGAATGAGAGGATTATTTTTGTTCACAAGAGGACTGTAGACCTTACTGTCCATAGGTCAATCCTAATTGACCAAATGGACTGTGTATGGACTATGTCCTATGGACTATTTTTTTAAACTTAATCATGCTAAATGCAATTATTCATTAATGAATAAAAATATGGGGGTTAACTTTATTAAAAAAAGAAAACACAACACTCTCTGTGGAAACATTATTAATACTACACAATAAATAATAATGATATTCTATAAATAAGTTTTGTATAGAATAACTTGTTGGACTTTTTGTCATGACAAAATTCTTTATTGTACAATTGCATTTAACATTTTTATTTAATTCTTCACATTTTTATGGTGATAAATTACACTCCGGTCGAATATCATAAAAGTTAACTTTTACATAGTCCCTATGGTCAATTAGGATTGACCTATGGACAGTAAGGTCTGTAGTCCTCTTTAATTTAATGTGAATAAAAAAATCCTCTCATTCATCTCACTTATTAGGGCAATTATAAAAATTGAGACATCTCCTCTCAGTAACGCGTAAGGTGGTCTGTACGCGTTTTTACGGTCGTTTTTTTTACAAAAACTCAATCATAGCTCAAAAAAATTGCATATTAACTGATGGTGTTAGGGTACTTAAATTGGGGAATAAATTTTACTTAATTTTTTTACTTAAAAGGGGAATAAATGGAGAAGTTATACTGAAATTTGGCAAACTGTAGCTCATTCCGTTTTGGCATAATTACAGGCTTAAACAAAAATCAATTTCAATTTTTTTAAACAAAATTTACAGTAAAATTAAATTTATGCGTAAGTTTTGCCTCATTAAGGCATTTGAAATAGACATTTTCTAAACTGAAATTTTCTCCTCATTCCAACGGTACCTTTATTTCAGCTCTATCATCATTATTTTAGGAGCAGCAATCAATTTTTTGGAGTAAAATGGACGTACCTTGGAAAATAACAAAAAAAAATGATTGTGGCATTGAGAATTGACCTATGGTATATATAGTGTTTTTTGTTGCAAATGATGGGTAGAATCTGCCCTCTTTGTTTGTTACATCTTCGACCAAACACCCTGTATAGTTTGAGGCGTTTATGTTCAAATAATATGTTAGATTAAACAATGGGCAGAATTGTAGTTATTTTAAAAGTTTTGAATTATTTTGAGAGCAAAACGTTTGACTGGCCCTAAGTGAAGGGAATTAGCCGTAAAATAGGATCAAGTTATAAGTGGTTTATTATTAAGTTACTTTATTGATTTTTATCAGCAATCTCTGCTCTATCCTAGGGGGCCCCGCCATTTTGTCTCGCCCAGGGCCCCGCAAGATCTAGATCCGCCACTGAGACTTGCCCAATTGTCGACTAGGCCCAGATTTTTGCTAATGGAACTAAAAACATTAAACTTGATCGACCTGATTGCTGGCTGGACCCTGATATTTGCCGATTGAATTCAATGCATTGAATTGAATTTGGATTCGTAAACTAGACTGGCCCAATTGACAGCTAGGCCCGGATCTTTGGCAATGGAATTAAATGCATTGAATTGGATTAGGATGTGTATATAATGAATCGGCCCAATTGCTGTTGGGCCCAGATTTTTTCATTGGAAATAAATGCATAAAAATGAATTGGAATGCGTTCTCCGATTTCCGGCTCAGCCTGAGTGTTTGCCGCTGGAATTAAATTAATTGCATTAAGATATGCTCACTATAATGGCTTAAACAGGAAAAAGATAGGATAAGGGAGTTGTGGATTTCATTAGCAAATTTTTGTTTTGGACCAGGATTGTGTGTGGTACATTACGTCTATGGCATTCCCGGGCTTGCCGACTTGGGCCTGACAAGTGTTTGTCGACATTATGTAGGAAAACAGAGGGAATATAAATAAATTGGCTAGCCAAATTGTGACAAAACTTTTTCATATTACATAGTAATACAAAATATAAATCCAAAAACTCATAATACGTTTAGAAAACATTTTATGTTAGGCTAGTGACACACTTCGCCACCCGGGTAGCGCCACCTGGGTGGCACCCACCTGGTTGATGCCACTTGCTCCCGCCACCTGACTTGCGCCACCCACTTATATGAGGGATGCAGTCAGCCCCAGATTTGATTTCCCCTATATTTAATTGAAGGAGTAGCGGCTGAGTGGCGTGACTTGGGTGGCAACGTGTGACAGGCTCAATTGAAAACAATGGGTTGACCGGGTGGCGGCTAGACCGTCGGACGGTCGACCGTGTAGTACCACCCGGCAGGTGGCGCCACCTCGTGTGACAGGTTCCGTCTATTCTCATAGACGACCGGGTAGCGCCACCCAGGTGGCGCTACCTGGGTGGCGAAGTGTGTCACCCCCCTTAAATGTCCCATTTAATTATCTAGCTCTTGCTTTTGATTTGCAATAGGTACTTAATTTTCTCAGAGAATTCATAGTGAGAAATTCTCTATTAGATAGAAGTTCAATACTCATATGATTTCCAAATCCATGTTTTTTGCACTTTGGACTAAGATTTTGTTTCCAAGTTTTGCCACAGGAGACGGAAGATATGTGATACTTCTGAAGAACGAACAATTTTTATATCTCCGATTCAATTTCAAAAATTTCAAGACTGAAATCTGTTTCAGACATCAGGGTACATTTTAGGTCCTGCCATTGTCAGCCTGTCGCTCAATTTTTGCGAACAAAACACATAGCTTCCTTTAATTTCTATAAGCTGGAAAGCAATATCAAATTTTGATAGATTTAATTAACTGGGAAAAATTAAATAAATTTTACCATAGTAGGTTATAAATAATTTACATATTGAAGTATAACAAATAACCAGACAATAATTGCAGAATAAGGTGTGTGACAAGACTAAAAAACTAAACTAACCAAAATTTACATATTGGGATTGGATTGAAAGCCACATAAAACTAGACAATATTGCAAAAACAATTGCGAGGCTAGACTAGAGTGTCACTTAAAGGGAGAAAAGTGTACAGTTAAAAGTTAGCTACAATATTCTAGTATAACAGATAAAAAATACAATACAAGTTTTTCTTAGTTATATTATTTCTTATTGGAGAATCTAGTTGTGGGCAATTGAGGAATATAGAATGGATAAATAGTTAATCTCTGAATAGTTGGATATTTCATATAATCTGGATAAAATTTCTCTTCTAGATCCTTAGCTTTCCAATTCTACTAGACCTAGACTAACAAATCGATAAGAGTATGAAGGTTAACCATTTATCATACTTTTCACTTAAGCAGATTGTTCGCTAGATCCTATATTCATGTTAATAACTCCTTATGAAGCAATTATGACGAGTTACAATCTAAACAATTCATTTTTTATGGCATCAGATTTATCTATAAGAGGAGTTGTGTCTTTTCCTGGAGTAAAACATTTTTACGGTGTTGAAATCCAACTAATATTGTCAATAAGAAAACAAAAACCCTTATAATGTCCCTCCTCAAACCTAAATACAGGGTGTTTGGTTGAAGATATAACAAACAAAGGGCAGATTCTACCCATCATTTGGGAGGGGGAAGAAAAATGACCATGGGTCAATTCTCAATAGTTCTGCCACAATATTTGTTTTGTTATTTTCCAAGGTACAACCTACTCTAAAAAATCGATTGCTGCTCCTAAAATAATGAAGATGTAAAAAGAGGAGAAAATTTCAGTTTAGAAAAAGTCAATTTTAAATGCCTTAAAGGAGGAAAACCTATGCCAAAATTTCATTTTATTGTTTATTTTGTATTTACTAATTTTTTTTTTTTTGTAGGAATCCTAATTTAATCAGCGAAGAGTTTGGCATATTAATTAATTAAATTAAATTTTGACGTTTTGTCAAGTTGGTAATATAGGTACTGGATCCCAGCCCTATATATAGGTAGCCCTAAATATGATTTCTAAGAATCAGAATAAAATAAAAAACTTTTACATAATAAAATGTGTTGAAATCATTATGTTATAAAAATATATTAATAAATTGTAATAAGGAAGTTAGAACAAAATGAGAAGATTAGGATAAAAAAAAAACAACACACCCGTTATGTTCATCCTAGTAGACAACAATCAATCTCTGTTTGTCTGCCAGACTGTTGTGTAAAGATTTTTTCTCTGGGGTGAAATATCATGTTAGAGGCAAGTTAAAGAAATAAGTACCATTTCCTCACCCAATGTATCACTAATTTCTAAGCTTATAAAGTTAGACCTTCTTTTCCTCCTCATCACAATACTCTTGTCCCCTCATCTTCAAAATCATAAAAATATTGTAACCTATCGAAGATAACTACATATGAAGGTAAAACAAGTATCTATTTCTACACTACTTTTGCACCATTTTGGTACAACTTTATCAAAAATATGAATATAGATTTATAATAATTAATAATAAACTGCCAAAATTCTATGAAAGTTAGATTGATACATAAAAAAATAAACTTACCTCATGTTTCTTGGCAACAGTCCAAACGAAATCAAGATAACCTGAACAAACCTGCTCCTGAAGATAACCTGCTCCTTACAGGAGCAAAGCCTCAACATAAGGAAAGAGTGTTGCCAGTCCTACTTCAAAAAGTAGTTTCCCTCCCAAAAATTTAGGCAGTCTACCATGGATATTGTTGGAATATTGAATCTATATTTAGGTAAAGGGCATATTTGAATTTTTATTTAGAAGTAAGGTAAACGACATGATGGTAAAGATTAGATTTTGAAAGGTTAAATTTTGAAAATCAATTTTTTAAGCTAACAAGAAATAAATATATAGTTTGCTAGAATTTGTCCCTCTAATCATGTAGCCTCTGTTTTTTTGGGTTGTGTTAAGGGTCTAAAATTTGATACCTTAACAAAACCCACAAATCAGAAGAACATAGGTACACCTATATCTTTAATAGTACTCATCTGATTGTATGAGTGTGAATGTAGATTAAAAAAAAGTGTAGTGATTATAGTAATAAAAATATATAAACTTTATTATTATAATTATCTCCTTCACTAGAATGTTTAATAGATTGATGGTTTTTAAAAAATATTTAGGTTCGTTCCTCTTATAGGGGTAGCATCAAATCACGTGGTTTCAGATTTCCATTTGAATTTGACGCCATCAATTGAAGAGGTCACCAAAGTTGACTGAATTGTCTCGGAACCAGGGAGCCGTGGACCGGATGTTCTCAAACCCCGTAGTGTCATTAATTAAATAATGAATTCCATTTTTTCTATACTGGAAATAAATATAGAGGCCGGTGGTTCAAATCCCCGCGCTGGAGTCTATTTTTCTTTGTTTGTTTCCTGTAGTTAATAATAATTATAATTTGATTTAAATTAAATAATGAAATTAATGTACTTAATTTGTATATGAAAGATTCCCAGGAGTCTTGATTCTTCTTCCAGGCATATAACGACCATATAAAGGACAGAAAAGCGAACTTTTAAATTTTAAGAAAAAGACGAGAGGGTGAAGGGATATGCCCACAAAGTGACATAATATGCAAATTTGAAGAAGGGAGACTGGCAGCAAGGTTAGGCCAGTCAGTTGCCGGACACCAGAGGACTGGTAGGCCCGATCTCGCCCAATTTAACAATGAGTTATTGAGTTATTATCCCGATTGTAAGCGTCTTTAAGCATCTGAATTCCCTAAGTTAGATGTTTAGTCTTTTCATTATAAAATCAATTAATTTAAACCAATTTATCAAATTTATAAAATTAATTAAATTCACAGCTCGGTTACTCATCCAAAGGATGATCTTCTGTCTACTTCATCGCTCACGAGGAGCTGTACCATCTCATATCATTGGTCTGAAAAGTCTATTAAAAATACACATCTGTCGTAGGATTTTGCCGCATCGCTGTAACTGGAGACTGGATGTCTACAAGGATAGGTTTCCTTAAATTTAAAGTTTAATGTAGAATCGTATACAAAAACGTAAATCTGGTCTTTTACGCATAAAATTTCTACCGTTAAAAAAAAGAAAGAAATTTATTAAATAAAAAAAAAAGTTTTAAAATGAATAATTTATTTTATTATTTCTCAACCATACATTTTATTTCTTGTTTTAGATCTTTCTCACATCAGAAGTTGAGGCTTGTTCATGTCCAAAGAAGAGCGAAAGCACAAATTTGGCGACCCCGACCCGAGATTTCTCATTGCTCAGTATTATCTAAATTGGAAAGACCAGTAATGGTCTTAGCAAGGTAAAGTTCCCCAAATTTTAATTGAACCCGATTGGGAACCTTGCATTGATACATTGGTTTTCCACTAGAATGATTAATTATTACTGCTAACTATTATATTTTGAGGTAAGTAAAGCATAAGGTAGAATAAGAGAACACAAATATAATAATAAGAGCATAATTGGGTGGAATGTATCTTTATTACAAAGCTTATTGACTAAATTATAATAGATTTGGTTTTTTTCCTTAATTATTATTACATTATACTTAACATTGTCGACTTGCCCAAAAAAAAAAAATGTTATATCTTTTTTTTAATTATACTTCCATAATTTGATCATAATAAATTAAATTTAAAAAAATATATATACCATTATAAACATGAGGAGGAAAAAATTGATATAAGTTAAAATTTGTAAATTATACACAAATGACAGTTAAAATTAATTTTCATAATATTGCACATTAATTTATTATAATTATATTCAACGATTTTCAAATATAATTTTTATTTCTACTCACCCCTCTTCCTTATTAATTTCTTTACTACTTATAGTTGTCTAAAAAATGATGGATTGATGGATGGAAAGATATAATATATAATATATATAATATAATATATATAATATATATAATAATATAATATATATACATATATATATATATAATATATATATATATATATATATATATATATATATATATAGTTTAATTTTTTAAAAAGTAAGTAAATTTAGAGCCATGCAAAGGGAACTTCTCATTTTTATTATAATAAGACTGAATAACAACTGAAATATTTCATAGTTGTTTAAGTCAATTATAACACGATAATTAGTAACTAAAATTTTAAAGTATATCCTTTTCTCAAATAAAAGAGATGAAATAATTTGCTCTCTCTTTTTATCTCGATATCTATCTATCTTACAACATTTTTTCATTATTTAAATTATAAAAATACATTAGTAAATAAAATAGGTTTAAATAATTTCTCATAGAGACTAATACGTATAATTATATATTACAATGAATAGTAAACATTTATCAATAAATTATATTTTATTATGAAAATAGCACTGCGGATATATTTTTAACTGTCATAAGTGATAATGGGGGAAAACATTTTTTTGGAAAAATAAAATAAAATTTACGGGCACCACATGACAGGAGTTTAAGTTATTACAGGACGGGGCATCCCGCCACTTTACTCATCTGCTTGATGTCATCATGAGTGTGAAACATGTTTCTCACATCTTTGGGATTAAATCTTAAGGACCTTAAGTTATTACAGGATGGGGCATCCCGTTACTTTACTCATATACTTGATGTCATCATGAGTGTGAAACATGTTTCTCACATCTTTGGGATTAAATCTTAAGGACCTTAAGTTATTACAGGATGGGGCATCCCGTTACTTTACTCATATACTTGATGTCATCATGAGTGTGAAACATGTTTCTCACATCTTTGGGATTAAATCTTAAGAACCTTAAGTTATTACAGGACGGGGCATCCCGCCACTTTACTCATATATTTGATGTCATCATGAGTGTGACACATGTATCTCACATCTTTGGGATTAAATCTTAAGGACCTAAGTTATTACAGGACGGGGCATCCCGCCTCTTTACTCATATATTTGATGTCATCATGAGTGTGACACATGTTTCTCACATCTTTGGAATTAAAACTGACCAGATATATTGGTGTTTTGACCTTAGTTTCAGGTGAAGTTGCCAATACCCTCACTTGGGCATACCGGTCCCCACAACAAGTTAATGTTTTTTCTTGTCTAATATAATAATTAAAATATGATTAATGATGCAAGAAAACCCCTTAAAACTGACAACAAATATAATAATTTCATAAATATTAGTCAGAAAATTATTTCCTTTTGCACACTAATTTATTTAAATTATTAAATTTAAAAAAACAAAACAATTATATCAATAATTTCCATGAAGAATTTTTATATATTGTTTTCTTATTTAAATATTTATAAAGAGTAATAATACATCATGTTTCACCCCCCTCCCCTCCCTCCCGCCTGAAAATGTGGTTCCTTCAAATTAAAATTATTATAAAAGATGGATAAAATAACATTGGATAATATTTATATTAATGGGGGCACCATTTCTTGAAATAGATAAAAGGACAAGGACAGTATTGAAGTAAACATGCTTGACCTAAACAGATGTTAGTCAATAAGTAATGAAAATTACATTGGGAATATATATATATATATATATATATATATATATATATATATATATATATATATATATATATATATATATATATATATATATATATATATATATATATGAGTAAACATGTGGTGTAAAGACCATTTAAACATTTAGAATGGTGCACCAAAAAAAAAAAAAAAAAACACAAGATCAACCTCTCCTTCCACTAAAAATAAATTAAAAGAAATAAATTTACATTTAAAATATTGAATGAGTTTTTTTTAGACAAATATGCACAGAAAAAGAGTAAAGTAAAATAAAAATGTTGACAAGACTAAGCCATTTTTAATAATATACATTAGATTTAATTTAACCATTTTATATTATAGTTTCCATTTTTATATCTTATTATCAACTGTATAATCTTTTTTTTATATGTATATATAATTTTTTTTATAATTCATTATAATATATATTTATATAAATTATGATTTTTTTAATATATATATATACTGTACATATAAACCTCTGAAATAATTTTTTTTCTTGAGCTAAAGCATTGCACAGTGGTCTGCGCCTGTTTCTTACCAGCTACCTCTTTCATCATTTATTTATTTTCTTTTTTTTTTCTTTTCAAGCAGCTGAACAAAATGAACAAAGGCGTGATTAATGCATTTGTGATAAGAACTTATTCAATGCTTTAACTATAAATATATTTATTATATATTATTTTTTAACAGATTAACTTTAAAACAATAATAATAATAATTCTTTCAATAAGTAAATGTTACAAATTTAAAAAAGAAGAAAGAAGGAAATCTATGCAAAAATAAATAAATGTGCTCTTTTCACCCAATAGCAATTACAAATAAGGCGCACATTTCTTTTTTTACTATTATAAACCATTTCAACACATTTTACATAGATTACTATAAAATATAAACATAATTACTTTTTTCAAATATATTTTTTCCCCCATTTTGTCCGTTTATTAATTTATTAATATAGACATTATAATAAAATGTGGCAGGTACGTTGATGATTTAAGTGTTATTTTGTTTATTTTGAATTTTTTGGTAATTTATGATATATAGGTACCGGACAATTTAATATTCATTTATCTAGATGACGATTTATATATATCTATATATATATAGATATACATATATTTTACGTGATTCATTTACATTTTGTAAATTATCTTTACAAAGTTGTTAAAAAGGAGTAAAATTACCATTGAAACTCCCATTTTTCGAAAAACAAAATTAGTATTAAAAAGAAAAATAAGTCTAATCTAAACAAAATATTTTTATTTCATGAGATTTTAAAAAGACATCAGACTAGTTCCTTCAGCACTATTTTTTTTTTTTTTTTAATTATTTGTTTTTCCTTAAATAAAAGCTAAGCCATTGATTGATTTTTTCCTATTTTTTTTTTTTTTTTTTTTTTTTTCTTTTTTTTATCTATCCCAAAATAAATGAGTCCTAAATTTTATCATTACAGTACTTAACATTGGGCAAGATAAATAATAAAAGTATTATTTATTACAATAATGTTTAATTTTCTATGAGAAAACATAAAATTTAACAGAATTATTAAAAATTAAAGTCTAGAGTTTTACAGGATGGGAGTTATTAGGAGGATAGAAAACCAAGCCAGTAACTGGGCCTCCAAACAGAATTAAAAGTTATTTACACAAATATTAAAAGGATGAATACAGATGTGTGAGAAAAAATTAGAGTACAAACAAATTTCTTTAAATGCCTACAATTGTAAAATTACTGCCGAGTTTGTTAGGCAGTAAATATAAGCTTATCTGTATTTAAGAGGCCAGCAGCTTATCTTCAGTCAATCCTGAAGAAGTCTATAACTTACCATCTTAATTTTTCATCTCCATCATATATTTTTAAATAAAAATGGTTTATTTTAATTTTAACTAAGATATTTTTATTATTATTTTGGAGTCAGCAGAAAACAAAATTTCAAAAGTGTAAGCTTGGTACTTCTAATTACTTCTAAAGTTTTTAATTTAAATTTATTGTTATTTTATTTAAATTTGCTTTGCACCATAAAAAAAAAAATAAATAATAATAATTTTTAATATAGAATGCAAAATATTATATAATAAAATAAAATCATCACAATTCCCTTTTTTTTATTATATTTCCCTCACATATAATACAAGACACAAAGTACACATGAGCATTGTAAAAGCCTTGTAAAATACTTTTTCAAATGCCAGTTTTAAGAAACAAATCCAATATTAATAATAATTAATTACGCAAATTAAAAAATAACCATACATCCTAATTTTATCAGTGTAGATTACACATAAAGTTCAGAAACTTGAGAGTAATTTAGGCAATCTAACGCCTGAAATTTAAAGACAATATTATATTTCTAAACTAATTGATATTAATAAAACTATCAATTATTTGTTTTCAATATTATCGCAGTCCAATTATCTTGACATGAGAAGTCATAATGAAATATTATCTTATTGTTACATGCCATTTTGAAAGTGGCTGGGTATCTATCAAAAGTCCTATTTTAAGAAATGTGCCTTATTCGTAATTCTCCATTCTGAGAATGGCCAAAGTCAGAACCCATATTGGAAGATCAATCAGTCATAATTTGCCTGTTTGAGAATACAAAATCTCAAAGGTCTAGTTTCCAATAATGTTGTCCTTTTCAAGCAATCTTATTATCAACAATAATCATAGATACTTTCCACAACAAAATAGTTCAATAAAACTTCTGATTAACTAGAATTAAATTAAAGGAAGTTTGTTGTTCAAAACATGACATGACACCAAACACATTCAAAATTAGGCAATATACAATTACAAAATATTATAATAATGCTAAAATCTGTTTAAAACTGACAATTACAAGACTTTCCCATATTTAGATTTTTTATTATATTTTTTTTTATTATATATATATCTATATATATATATATATATATATATATATATATATATATATATATATATATATATATATATATATATATATATATATATATATATAAATATATATATATATATATATATATATATATATATATATATATATATATATATATATATATATATATATATTATATTATAATGTGGAAATAAACATACGTGCTAAAAAAGTTATAAGTAGCGTGTTAAAGAAAGGAAAAAAAAATAAAAATACATATCATTAATCAACTCTTTCAATCTTGGCATAGAATAGTTAAATTTATTGTTTTAAGTGAAAAATTAGTTTTTAATTCAGATACAGTTTAATTACTGGAGATATTATTCATAAAATTTTCACAACGTGATTCAAAAATTTAAAAAACCATAAATGGAGATTTATTAAATAATTAGTGAATAACTTACTTTAAAAGTTAGTAGCAAGAGGTTTATTCATTAGAAGAATTTAAATTGAGTTAAGAAACATTATAAATTGTAACTGTGAACATTGTCTACAAATGAACATAACAATTAACTAAAGTTTTTATGTTAATTTGTATAATATGATTGTCAATTTTAAACAATTTTAGATGTTAACTTCAGCTTTAAATTTTATTTATTATTCTTAAAGTAAATTTACTTAGATTAAGCCTCCTTAAATTAGCAATTCTGAACTCGAAATTTATAATTATAAACAATAATTACAAACAATATACAATATTCTTCTCGATTGAAAGAGTTATTTAAGAAGAAAAAAAAGAAAGTTTCTTCACACAAAAATATAAGTGCAATTATAATTATAATTTTTTTTTATTTTAAATAAATAATTAGCACTATACTAAAATGATGGAGTGAGTAAGGACTAAAAAAATAAATAATAATAATAATATAAGAAATTTATCATCGGAATTAAAATTAAAATAATAAAGAGCATAAATACACATAAATTGACTCCACTATATATACAAGTAACACACCATCACATTAGCTTTATTATTTTTTTAAAAATTATTATTATAAATGTCGATTAATAATTTATATTGGCAGTTTTATATATAATATATTTTTTTTATTTTTCATCGACATTTAAAAGAAAGATAAAATATCAACGAAGAAATACCAAAAGTGTTTATATGAGAAAAAAAGAAGAAGAAGAACGTGAGGAATGGTCAAGATATTTTATTTTTATTGAAATTGGTGAAAATAAATGTTTGTTTATTTAAAACATTTTAGATCTTTAATTGTTTTTATATAAGGAAGTTCTTTCTAGTTTTATAAAAATCTCCTCATAATATTTGTCTCAATTGATAAAAATTATAAGTAATAAAATATCTACTTTTAATAGTATCCACAATTTAATAAGCATACTAAATTTAATATATTATTGACAGTAATAATTGATAACATCAATTATAGTGAAAAAGTTATCAATAGTGATATTTGTCAAGAAAACTTCTCCCTTATACATAAGGGAATACACCAAATCCCTCGTATTGGTATAATGAAATTGACTACCAAAAATGTTTGAGTTACAATATTAATATTTTATAATAAAACACCTAGAGCAGTCCTCATTTATGTATGTCTACTTTTACATATTATATAGTTTTACTGTAAATAAATTTTAAAGCAAAAATTAAATTCTTCAGTAAATTTTTTTAAGTCATTTACAAGAATTAGATAACATTAGAAAATATATAAATTATAAGGATAATATTATAATATAAAATCATATATATATTCTATTTTAATTGTATTATTATTAAAAATACCAAAAAGGACAAAATATACATTTCTTAGTTTTATTATAAAAACCAGAAAAAAAAACCAAAAAAAACAAATAATAATAATAAAATACAAAATTATACAAAAATTCACATTACTAGGAAACAAAATGATAAATATACCTAAAATAATAATAAAGAACCTGAGTATTAAAAATTTAGATACTTTTTTAAGACAGACATGGTTTAAATTAATATACACACCTATTTTTATCATATTTGCTCCAATCGTAGTTAAGAAAAATTAAATAATAAATCAGTAGCAATCATAATGTTGCATTATGAATTTCTTAAAAAAAAATAAAAAAAATAAATAAAATAAAATTGAAAATAACAATAATAATAATAATGAATAAGTTCTGGAGCTTTTTATTTAGAATGGTCATCCAAAGTGATGTAATTGTGGATTAATCGCCCAGTTGGAAGTAAATACTGGATCTGAAGGCAGCCTGAAAATCAAATGGAAATACATTTGTTGATGTCTTTTTTTTTCTTTTTTTTTTAGATGATACAGATTTCTACTAGGTAGAAAAAATGTTATGACAAACTCGAACAAAACTTAAATTTAAACAAAATTAAATTGATCGTTTACTTTTTTATTTCAGCTAAATCAGAGTTAGCCCTAATTTAAGTTAATAATTTAAGTTTTGGCCTAAATGAGAGGGGGGGGGGGGGGAGTAGTTAATGCCCAAAGGGCCAATGAGCAAAAAAGAAAGTTGTTAATATCGATTTCCACTTCGTTTCTTCCCTTCTCACAAAATTTTGGCAGAGGGAAACAAAAGGGGCATAACTCTAAATTTATAGTTAAAATTCTCAGGGTATAATTTTTCTGAACATCTTTGCCAAATTTAATAAAAAAACAGACACGGGACCAAAAATTTTCCCTGATGTCTGAAACGGATTTCTGTCTTGGAATGTTTGAAATCGGAGATATAAAATTTTTTTGTTCTTCAGAACGATCACATAGCTTACAATTACCTTCGGTAAGCTCGGGAGCAAAAATTCTAGGTCTAGAAGTTAAGACCTCTGAACAAAATATGGACTACAGACAATAGACTAAAGACAAACATTTTTTTTAATCATCAAAATCTTAAAACTTTTTGTTTATATTATGTACTGTATAGGAGAAAGAGGGAAATATATATATATATATATATATATATATATATATATATATATATATATATATATATATATATATATATATATATATATATATATATATATATATATATATATATATTTATTTATTTATTTATTTATTTTTTTTTTTTTAATTTTTATTGAATAACACAACTACACATAATTTCATTGTAACAAGTGATAATGATGTTGTTGTTTAACATGGCGGGAGCAACATGAAGAAGAAGTAGTCCAGTGACTATATTATATTAAAAAATATTTAAGTAATGATAAAGTAAATTAATAATGTATATAAGATTTAAGAAATAGATAATAATAATAGATTGCAATAATAATATTCTAT
The DNA here is from genome assembly GCA_951217055.1 of Gerris lacustris. Classification (NCBI taxonomy): domain Eukaryota; kingdom Metazoa; phylum Arthropoda; class Insecta; order Hemiptera; family Gerridae; genus Gerris; species Gerris lacustris. The sequence continues at coordinate 87,679,316 of OX578277.1, forward strand.
GAGAGTAGATCCCTAGGCCACTGCCTCTTCAGACATCTTGGAGGGTTACCTGGAATATGTTGAGAGGACATGAGTTGTACAAGAGGATTAGGATGATGGGATAAGGATTCGTGGAACTTTCGATATCGAGATTCGGATAGATTTCGGACAAAAGGAACGTTCAGGTCTTCATGAAGAGTAAGGTTGGAAACATAGTAAGGAGCATCGGTAATTTTTCGAAGAATTTTTGACAAGGATTTGGAGACGACGGGAATTTGAAGGCTTGGTGCTGCCCCACACTTCTAAACCGTAGGTCCAAGCTGGCTTTTAGACTACATTGTAGATAAAATAAAATTAAAAAATATAATTAGAGATAAATATAATAATTAATAATAATAATAATAAATAATTAGAGAGAAATATAATTAGATAAAATAAAATTTTAAAAAAATCCAGTCATGCACCATGACTTAATGAGCGAATTTTCAAAGAAATCTGCGTATTATTGGCTTATAAAAATATAGGAAAATATATAGGAAATAATATAGGACAATTTTGGTTTAGAAAATTGATACACAGGGGTACGGGGTACAAAAGTCAAAATAGTATAAACCCTTCAAGATGCATGTCGTTGGAAAGCTCTTTAAGATTACAGTAATTGTTGTTATGTACACTTTTGTCATATTTTCATATAAGAGGGGGTAACATGGGAAAAACATGTTTTTATGCTAATTTTGACTATTTAGGGTCAATGACCCTAAGGTTTCTTTAAGGTCAAAATGGACTCCAAAATTCTGGCCAACGAACTCATCCTTTCTTTTGATATTATTGACATTTTAAAATTTGTTTGAAATTTTTAAGTGCATCCTAAAGGGAGATATCATCTGGAGTGACACATAATATATATGTGTGTCATATTATATACATACATTCATAAAAAAAAGTGTTAAATTTTACGAATCGATTCAGAATGGTCTAAAACGGATTTCCATGGAGAAAATTTTCAAAAATTTGAAGCCATTGCAATAGCTTAATTTTCTTCGAAAATTCGCTAACAAAACTATTTTCCAGTTTAATTTATGAAACTCACCTTTTTACAAGTAATGACTGATGAAAAGGCAAAGAAGAAAACCGATAGCAGTGTGAAGAGGTTGAACTATCGTAACAGACAGGGATCCACCTGTAACTATTATATCACTGTCCCTTGCAAACACAGTGTCAATCACGTGTATCACTCCATTGGTACATTCGACATCGGGGCGAAACACGCTAATCCATTCGTTATTCCATTCAATTGCATAGCCTGCAACACAGAATAGTAGATGAGCACACGAATAACAATATATATTTATTTTTCTTACTTCTTCTTTTAAATTGAAAATATTTAGCATTTAAAACAATGGTAAACTCAAATCCCAGTTAATAAGGTGTCGGGATTCATTTTTGTTTATTATTAATTGTATAATATCTAGATTATCTTTTAGTAGTATTTTTTAACAACTATGAATAGAAATTAAGTAAATAAAAATTAGAATTATTTACAACATGTCATACTAAAGAAATGATGGGTAAAATAAAAATAAAAATATTTAAATTTATAATACAATTTTCTAAACTTGATAAATAGAAAACACTCCTTAACACGAAAATGAAATTTAACAATATGTTTAAATATAATTTCTACCTTTTACAAACAATGATTTAAATTGTTTAAACTTTAGTCGACGTACACAAATTGATATTATCTAGTTAATCGTGGAAAAAAGTACATTTAATCATTTTTATCTACGATTGATACAAAATATAAACATTATATCTCTGTTTAGATGCGTAGAAAGTGATTATTTACGTACTTATATTCATTGCGCATGTGCGTCTCATGGTTCTGAAGATTTCCTCTTCTTTACCACGCTAGCGCGGTAAAGAAGAGGAATTCTTCAGCTTTACGCATGATTAGCAAGTTTGTTTATATTTAACAAAACTAATTTGCTATTCTTTTATTAAAGTAACTGTTTATATCGAGTTTTTAGTGAAAAACAATGAATGAATCAAGTGGCTTTGACGAAAATGTAGAGAATAACACTCCTCCATAAATAATTAATTCGGCAAAAAATACAACTCAAGATTAATGCCATCTATATCAAGAGAAGAGATACGAACTTACATACAGCAAGTTTATTTTTTCTGTATTTATTATTTAAATCTAACAATCGTAGATAAAGTACAGTACGCAACTTGTGGGAAAACGGCATTTTGCATTGCTCGTGTGGTTTTACTGACACTCGCATGCAAAATGCTACTTTCCACACTCGACGCGTAATGTACTATTAAAACATGTAATTATTGAATTTTCATCAAATTATATTTTATTAAATATTCTTCAATTTGTTTAGATAATGTTTCTTCATTTTCACACAGCTAACAATCGAAATATGATATATTAACAATTAAACAATGAAATGATTTAACAAAGAAAAAAAAAATCATTATAAATTAAATTAAAACAATTAGTGAAGACTACATTTCAAAATAAAAATATTTTATTTACTATTATAGTACATTACTATTAATTTGATAAATGTTTCATTGATAATTCAAATAGAAGGGCTAGAAAAATATTAAACAATTTATTAAGTGACATTTTTAAAAGTGAGATTAACCACACAATCATAGCTGAAGAGTATGGTGGATATACTACTAAACTTATGGTAATGTTTGTGTTTTAGGTAACACTAAGAGCATTTAAGACTTTAAAAAAACAAAAAAAAACTCAAACTGTGTTATATGGAGTTACTAACTGTGAAAGATATATTGAGAAAGAGATTAAAGCTATCTAGTAAATGTACAATACAATGGCAAAATAAAGTAATTTTTTTTTTTTATTCTGATAGATGCTTTGTATCCTTCTAGTATTTTTTTAATTTAAGAAAATAAACCATTTTTTTTAGGAGAACATTTCTTGTTCTTTGCATCAAACAGAATTTTAGACAATTTTTTTAAAAAATTACACTCATGAAAATTTTAATATTTCATTTTTTTTTTAGTTAAAATATATTTTGTCACTTGTTAATACTTTATTCATCTTTGTAAATCCTTATTTTATATTAATAAAATGTTCAAAATTGGCCAAATTTGTATCATTAATCAAGTTAACAGTAATGACTATTACTGTTTATCACAGAAACATTTTGTCACCATTTGATATTACATATAAAAGCATTTAATCCTTGTTTTAAGTTCATTTGTACAGTCAGTATTTAAAAATTGTATTATAGGAAATTTAACTCATATTGATTCGTTAGTCTCGTTGTATGATGATGTCAGTTGCAGGTTACTAATCTTTTACCTCGTGATTATTTTTATTTATATAGATTTTTTTAATTTTCTATGGTTTATCTGAAATTTAAAGAATGAACTCATCAACCCAAAACTCTTAAAGCTCTGTAGGTGTTTATTTAGTAGAAGATAATCCCTATACAATCTGACATGACCTATCTAGGTATAGCAACCTTCAGAATTCTCCAAGCATGTATGGGAAAATAATATTTCCAAAAAAACAATGGATACATATTTTTTTTTAATTTTTTTTATGTTTAATGTTAAAACCCCTTTTAAAGAAATAGCAGATTGATACAATTGACAAAAATCATCAGCAAATAACCCTGACTGATCAAATGACACTTAAAAATAGGAGATATATGGCATTTCAAAGACCAATTCAAAGATATAATCATTTCATTAAGTCTATAGTGCAATGAAAGAAGAAATAAAAAAAAAAAAAATGGAAATGAATAAAATGGTTTCAAATGTGATAATAATAGAATAAAAAATAATAAAGAAATAAAGTTCAAATAATTACAGATATTTAATACAAATGAAATTCTTCAATGATATAAAAACTACAGAAAAAGGATAAGAAATTTAGTCCAAAAATTTGGTTCTTATAATTGCTACACTGCATTGTGTTAAGAATAAAAAAAAGTATAATTTAAAATCAGATATATTCAATAAAAAGGAAATATAATTTTAATATTTAAATACAGTTAAACTTATGCCTCTAACTACTTCTAGCCAAAAGGATATAGTAACAGTGTGTTTTACCCCTTTACAACAAAACTCCCCATAACAGGTCACAGAATCAAATTGCATGTCTTAGTAAGCCCTCTCTATGATAGGCACAGTACAGTTGAAGTCAGTATTATTCAGTTTTAACTAGCTTTAGTCTCAGTTAATGAATGATTAACTGAGGCCACATAAAGTAAAAGGAAAAAACTTGATTCTTAATTTAAGCCCCTGAACATCCATAGAATGTGTTTTTTATTTTAACCTTAGCTCTGAGTAAGTCTGGTAGCCTTTTTAAAGTTTAGTTAAGTGTACAGCTTCTTTATCCGATCTTTAGAATATCCTTTATGAGTAGGGTTGAGACATCCATAGCTAAACATCGATGTTTTTTTGATACATCGACGTCGACCTCCCAACCCTATAAGAGAAGTGCTGGTCTTCCAAAATTTTACCTCAAGCAAAGAAAAGCTCGCTGATTTTGTAGTTCTCATCCTCTTTTATTCATATTTTTTTATTCGATGTTTCTTTGGGTCAACATTGATGTTGCCGATACATCGAAACTCGAAACATCGATGTTTTGGATACATCGACACCGATGTCCCAAACCTATTTAAGAGCCCTAGTTATATTGTGATTTTTCAAGTCAATATTTTTTTATTTTTTTATCATGGCTCTATGAGTTTTATTTTAACACAATGGTTAGCCCAATTTCTGTCAGTATAGAAAGTACATCAAGTGGATCAAAATAATCAATACAACAGGAATATTCATGTAGCTGAAATTATACCTGATTATACTTCAACTTTAATAATGATAATTATGAAAGATAAAAATAAAAGGATTAAAATGAGTAAAGTGGTGCAACTTGACTCAGAATAATTTAATTGTATCTGGTCAAGAAGTAAGGAATTCTATGTATTTCTTCGTATGCTCTATGGATATCAGTGTTTTAAACATGGTTTACAGTACTTAATTAAATTGCTTATTTTGAAATCGGTATTCCACTTACTGTAAACTTCAAAAATATCTTTGTACCAACATTAAAGAGGCATTCTAACAGTTTATTAAAATAAAAGTTTAACGTAACATATCGTAAAAGTTATCAATAGATTAGGAAACCCCCTTTCAGTAATTACACTTAAAAATGTTTGGAACTCATGGACTTATGGACATATGCAATAATAAATTATAAAAGAAACAGGATAAGGCTAGCCATAATTAATAAATGTCTAAAGCTTTGTAGATTTTTTTTTTCTATTAATAACAAGTTAAGAACTACTTAAGAAAATAAATAAATGAAACAAAAAAAAAAAAAATTCTAGACAGTTCTTAACATTTGTGACAAAACTAATACAAAAAACAATTATTTACTGAAGCTATGGTGAATGGTGACATCCAACATTAAAACTTTATCTAATTGACTCATTTTTATTTTTTTTAATTGGTTTAAAATAATGATAATATAAATTACATGCAGTTTGTTTTATAGTATTTATCTAGTCTACATTTTAAGGTAAAAAAAAAATCTAAAAAAAAAGAAAATGGCACTAACATGAAATGCCATTATTCGGTTATATCGAGCTATTTACTTTACTAACTGCTCCAAATTACTGCACAGTATTAAACATTTAGAAAATTAAATAATTAAATAGTAGTCACAAATATATAATCAAGGCAAAAATTATATTAGCAGCTTTTATATCGCTTGCATACAAGTTACTTCTACAACTAATAATGTTGAGTGACCAGAATGAAATCTAATAACATGAAATATTTTATTTAAAATAAATTTTTATTGAAGTGAATTTTAATAAAACCTAAGTGTGGCATATTTAAACTTGGTGCTATAAAATGTCTAATTATGACAAGCCATAATTAGAAATATTTATTTTGATCGGTTGGGATCAATAAATTAAACCTTGATTTTTTTATTTATTATTTGTGTGTGTGAGCCTTGATGAAAGGCTCAAATTTTAAATTTATTGAAATAATCATTAGTGTGGGACTTGTCTGTCTTATCTAGGAATCCAAGCTTCATTGTGGTTGGTATTCAAAATTTGGTTCCAGATAGAGTACTTACAATATCATTCCTCTGAAATTCCAGAATAATGTTTGAAACAACTGGAATTGAATAACTTCTTCTGTTAAACAAAATATTATTATTTCTCTTAATATTATAAACTAATTAAATTACTTATCATATTAATCATTATTAATTTATTATTAAATTAATTGCATAAAAAAATTACCTTAACTCAAACACTCTCCACTTCATTTAAAATACAAAGCTTCAAATCTTCGCAGGATGTAAAAAAAATCTTATGTCTTATTTAAATGAGTAAATAACACGTCCACATTTAAAAAATATAAATGTATCAATTTTGAATAAAAAACACCAAAGCTAAGCATAAACTTTTCAAAAATTAGTATGGTTTTTAGAATTCAACATGGTGAATAATTATTATTTTCTTAGTTATTAAATTAACAGGCAAGTAATTTTAATTCAAATAGAAACAAGAAATGTTAGTCAAATTCTAATTTTATAGCCAGAGCTGTTAAAATTGGAACAAAAGAATTTGTAATTTAAAAAATTGAAATTATTTGTTCAATTTCAACAGAAACTTATGAGGAACTCAAATTATGAGAAATTGGAGACAAGGATAAAAAGAAGAGGCGTCAAAGGTATGCAAGAGACTAGGAAGCAGAAGTGGAAGAGAGTAAGTCAACTTTAATTAGTGCTAAAATGGAAAAATTTATTATGAAACAAAATTGGGAAGAACATGTTAAATAATTTGAAAGAGTCTGTCGAATTAAGGGACTAGGAAACTCAGATTAAGTTAGTGAGGAAGCTTGCAGAGACCTTCTGTTGGCTTTTGTAGGCCTTCAAGCCTTAAGAGCCATCAAACAAATTCAACCAATTGATTGGCAATTATGATTACAAAAAGGTTCTAAGCAGAATGAGACAATTTCTGTAACAAGATTTGATTTTGAGAGGAATGTTCGAAAGAGGGAGAAAGTTTGTTAAATCTGCAAATATTTTAAACTCATTGTGTGAAATGTGTAAGTATGGAGAAGGGGTAGATGAAAGACAAATTTGCAGAAGGATTAAATTACACAAAATTTGAAGTAGAAATTAGAGAAAGATATCCAGATGGAGTGGATGAACGGGTGTGTACACAACCACATTTGACTAGTTATTTTGGATGGCGATGGATAGGCCAAGGTTTGAAGTTAAAGAGACACAAGGCACACAATATTTAAAACTGGAGAATAGTGGATGTTTTTCTTAATTAATAGTAAACTAGGGTACTTAATATAATAGGATAGCTTTATAAGCCCATGTATAGTCATAAATGCCATAAGGAAATGTTTAGGAAACTAATTTCGGTAAATTTTTCTCCCTTACGGCTTCTAAAGAGATTTTTTTTACTTTAATTTTAACAAGAGGCTAAAAAAATGGATTCATAATAAAAAAAATTGTAGGGGGCTAGTTTGTCTTACTAATAACTCTACTGCCTCACCTATTAAGCAATGTACTAGGAGAACCCTTATTTTAAATTATATTAGCCTGATATGATGGCATCAATTAAAGAAATTAATTATTCCCTCAAAAATCTGGCAATTTTTAATTAATTAGAAGATAGAAAAATTAATAAAACGTGGATTTAGTTAGTCATAGCGATTTGTAGAAAATATTTTTTTTTAAATAATTAGATGTTAGTGCACCACACAGTTAAAATTAAAATAATAAATGTTCAATTATTAAAATTTGTGGTTAATATTTTTTAAAAAAACAAATCTGGTCACTCGATAAAAAAATATGAATTTTGAAAAAAATTAGTCAAAAAGAAATAAAAATTAAAATAAAATAATAGTGCAAGAGGTTCACAATTATTACAGAGCAATCAGCAACACTTTGCATTTAATTAATTTTTTTTAAAAATATTATTTGTGTAGAAATGCTATATATCAAACAACGTGGTTAAAAATCGACCACTCACCAGAGTGGGTAACGCTCCCATTGCTATCATCTGGTGACAAAAACAAATGTAATAAAAAATACAAAAAAAAAAACTTAAGGTTACAAAATAACAAAAAATATATGTTTTAAGTAACTAAGAAGAAGAGGGGCATATTAAGATAATATTACAATTATCAGGAATAAACAATGTTTATGAATACTTTAATAAAAAAAAAAGTATAATACACAATTTTTTATACATTCCACTCCAATGATTCAAAAATTAGGAAGAGAATGTATTCTGGCTGGTTGATAAAAAAAAAAAAATAAATAAATAAATAAAAAGGATAGAAGGGAATACATATATGCAACACTAACGGGCTAAAGAAAAATTATGTACTACCAGATCACCATTTTAATAATTAAGTGCAGTAACAAGAAGTAATTTTGAAACTTTATAAAAATAAACAAAATTTATATTAAAAAGAGGCTAAAAATATGTTATCAATTACAATATATTCTTTCCAATAAACATTAACAACTTAATAAAGAAGTAATAAATAAATTCTATAATAATTTATTGAAGTAAATTAAAAAAAAAAAAATGGATTGAAGAAAGCAAAGGGGGTTAATAGTAATAATAAATAACCTTAAATAGAATAATAATTAAAAGTGAATTTAGAGTATATTTCCAATTAAAATTGTTATCAGTGAATAGTATCAGGTAAAAAAGGGTACTTACTTTTTTCGTTTTCTTTGACCTTAAGTTTAACAATGTCTCGGATAGTGGGAAGCATTTTGGCTTCAAATTGAGTGAAATTTTTCAGATCAGCCATCGAATAAGCTCGGTCGTCAATAATAAGATGTCTCTCCAGGATAGAACGGGCCTGGAAATAAACAAGAAAAGCAAATGTTATGAACATATTACATATGTTAGAATATGTTAATAATAATTAGCTAACAAATGAAAAATCATTATGGAATTTGAGAGTAACCCTATATTATAATTTAGACAAAAACTGACTTGATTGTGGGAGAAAATTAAAAGACAATGAAAGTTCTTTCAGTTGATCAAACTAGATTCTGGGCACAGGTTATATTAAAAAATAATAATTTTATTAAAAAAACATTTTTTTAAACAAGCTTTTATTCATATTCTTCTCAGCCAAACCTTTCATTTGATACCCATATCATAAGTATGCTTAAAAAATAACTAATCTGCCATATTGGATTTAGAATGACGTCACTTAGCTAACCATACATTGTCATCCAAACTAAACGTTTATTCCAAATTTCAATTCAATCGGTTAAAGATAACGGCTATAATCAATGCAGACAATAGATCCGGATTTATTTATAAGATTGATTGCAAAAATTGCGACACATCGTATATAAAGGAGAAACATCTCATTAATTAAAAAATGGCTCTTGTGAAGAAAATACATTCAGTAAAAAAAACATTTCTGAAACAAGCTTTTATTTGTATTCTTCTCAGCAAACCCTTTCATTTCATACCCATATCATGGGCGTGCTTAACAAATAACTATTCCGCCATCTTGGGCTGTCATCCAAACTAAACGTGTTTGCAAAATTTCAATTCAATTGGTTGGGGATAACTGCTTTTAAATTCAGTAACAAGATTTGACCTGAACATACATGCAGACAAACATTACAAGTAAAATAAAAGCTTGTAATATAAATGTATATATTTTATTCAGATCCGGAGAGATTAAGTGTGGAGTTAGGTAAACAGGTTTGAATCATAGTTTTGTTTCCAGTAAATCTAAAGTTTGCTTCCAACCCTTTGGTCAAATCATTGCATAAGTTGTCAGTGACATTTTTTAGACTTTTCTAAGATTTTTTTTTTACTTTTTTTAATTATGGTTGAACATACATTGAAGAAATATAGTAGAATTTTACAACAGATCTGTTAACAAAGCCAAAATCACAGTCCAACTCTTTACTTACAGAAGTATAGGTAAAGAGATTGATGCTCTTGCAAAGCTGCATTTGTAAGGGTCCCCTGAGTTTTATTCAACAAAAGTGAACCCAGAGGTTTAATTACACTATTTTCATGATTCCACAAAAGGGAACAATGTCAAATTGTACGTATAAAGTCATAATGATCTATGGCCATTTAATCAATGTTTTGCTAAGAAGTGATTAAAAGTAATAGAAGAATGAGACATTGGTGGGTTAGGCCAAGATTAAACATAGAATACTTAAAGCATCTATGTTGTGTATTTACGAAAAAAGAAAAGGTAATTACCTTTTCTATAACTGAAGATCATGCATGTTCATTTCATTAGGGAAATCCAGAAAAAAATGATAATTATATCTCGAGCTTTATCTAATGTTATACTCAGAGGTTCACTGCCATTCTTCATTATCACATAAAAAAGATTGTCCGTCCACTTAAACACTAATCGAAAGAACAAATTTGAGAGGACAAAAATTGGGCAACTATTCAGGAAGAGCTTGTTTAACACTGTGAATTCAAAGAATGCTCTCCAGCGATTATTTATTCTTAAAAATGTAGGAAATAAGCTATTAAAATAATATCTATATCCAATCAATATCTAATATTTCCTCTACGCCCCTGACTAGGCATCTCATAAATGAAAAATTATGTCTGTGAAATAGAATGGATTTTCTAAAGGTATAAGGTACATAGGATATAGTAAGTACAAGAGCATAAAGGGTTTTAGCAGGCTTTTAAGGTAGAAGGATATCAGAAAATACATTAACTAAACAACCATTGATTTTTCTGTGACTTTTAAACAGCAAGAGGAAAAATCCACTGCTCATCTATACAGTAAAATACCATAATACAATGAAAAACCTGGCTTTACAGTAAATGCATAGATATATTTTGTACACCTTAAATCTAAAATATAGATATAATTTTAAATTAAAATATTAAAGCTAGAATTAACATACATGGTAAGAATAGTCATGCATGAAGAGTTTTTTGTGAGCAGAAGGATACCGAGTTTCCATTTTAGACCAAGCATAGTCACGAGGTACAAAGTAGGTAAAGCGTTTGGTAGTATCATTAAGCTGTGCGTTGAAGTCTGTAGCTTGACCCAATCTGTAAGTTTTGCTGCAACACAAAGTCATATGATAATTAATATAAATCAAGCCACATAATTAATACTCTTTTAAAGTAAGAAGTAAGTTTTTCTTAAATGCCAATTTTTCCTTTAAAGATAAAAAGATTATCAAGATAATAAGTCTACATACACAAAAGAATAAGTCTTATTATGTAAAGGTAATTTTTTACTGGTCTTATATTACTTTGCTTTGTACACCTATTACCCCAATTTTGAACCACTTCCCATCTTTCAATCTTCCCCAAATTTTGCACATGGAAACAATTATGGTGAAGAATACAGAAACCAAAAAAAAAGTGTCTTATATTACTTTGCTTTGTAAGTTTCATTGCAACCTATTACCCCAATTTTGAACCACTTCCCGTCTATCATTCTTCCCCAAATTTTGCACATGGAAACAATTTAGAGGTGGTTAGAGGTGGTTAGAGGTGGTTAGGTACATTTTTTTTAGGTATGACAGACGAAAGACAGACATTTTTTAAAAACCACTTCTTTGGACCCTGGGGACCTCAAAACATGTAAATCCATCAAAATTAAATGTTCATTATACTTTCTCTTAATATGAGAAAGTAAAGAAATAAAAAAAGGAAGAAAATACTTACTTAAGCATAGGATCAGTAGCTAATTTCATCTGGACTGTGGTAAAAGGAACACCAAGAACCCTATCAATCATATGGACGATTCCATTAGTAGCAGCAATGTTAGGTTGAAGGACAGTTGCGTTAACACCACCTCCTTCGACGGTCAGAGTCTTGTTACCTTCAGCAGACTCGATCACGTTGAAGTACAGGTGTTTCCTTGGGCCTAATGTCGGGACCTGCAACAACTGGGTGGGGTGACGACAAAAACCAAAACAAAAAAAAAAACAAAAACAAAAGGACCGGAAAGAGCAAACAAAACGTAAGGATAGTGGCAACACAGTGGAAAAGGGTTAACATTGAGGAGCATAAAATAAAAAAAATAAATAAAAAAAAGTAAAAGGGGAGTACACGCACACACACAACACACAAAAACAAAAAAAATAATTAGACAAAGCCCATAACTAAAAAGCAACTAAATGCTATTAAAAAAATCATCTAAGGCTATCTAAACATAATTATGTGTTTTCAGGTTTACATTTAAAAAGATGGTGTGAAAAAGTTGTAAAAATGTTAAAATTAATTATTACCTAAAATGCAAGTATCTCTCATTTCAGATTACCCTTAATAATATGTTCATCTATTTAGAAGTAATACTAACGCAAAATAAAACAATTTGGTAAGTCAACATTGAATTATATTTTATGTACCTTAAGGAGTATTTTTAAATAATAAATTCTAATTTTTGCCAATAGATAATTTGGTTTCTAGTAATAAATAAAAAAATTATATTTGGTTGTTTCTGTAAAGTTTGTTTGGTGTAATGAAATAAAATATTTTTAACGAAACCTAAACTAAACAGTTATATGTACAACACTAGGAGTTAGTTACTGTGTGCTGTTATCTAATATAACAGCTCTAATCTGCAGTCTATGCGCTAAAATGCTTAGCAGCAAGGGATGTAGGTGTACAAGTTCTAATCTTGTTCTAAATAACTAAGGACACTGGATATCGTTTATAATAATCTTGAAGAGGATTATTTAGAATAAGGTACTACAACTGATCTACGATATATTCAACAATCAGGTCTTATGGTTAGGATTTGATTGTAAAATGTAAGTCAAAATTCAAAAGGAAACCTATTAATTATGCATTATTTATTACCTATTTATTTAGTAATGATAAGAAATTAAAGTGAGAGATAAAGGCAAATTATAATATAAACTAAAACACATAAAATCAAAGTGCCCAAGAACATTCAGTAAATAATCAGAGTCACATTAGAGATCTATGTGCCAAGATTTAGCTTGATTGGAAATTGGAAGGTTAATTAGCCTTCCAAAGATTTTTATGACAGCCAGCTCACTCAAATAGACAAAATTTAAACTAATATAAAGAATTTAAAAAAAGTGTAAAAAGGAAAAAATAAATAGTTTTTATGTAAAATATCAACAACAACTGCAGTATGCTATTATTACTTCAGAGCATGAAAAAAAAAAAAATTATCTTTTTTTTAAATTAAAATCATCAGAGCTGTTTTTGAGGAAAATATTTGTATGAATATTTCATAGTTTTTAGGAGTAGTGCCACCAAATTTTTAAAATTATATTTAAAATACATCATCACAAAACTCCCTCTTCCTCACTCTGACTAGTTTTTATATATATAATTTTATTATGAGGAATTTAAGTTTATTTTTATACGAATTATATGAAAAAGCCTTATGTTATGGAATAAGTAATATGGAGAATCTAATCCCAACATTTTCATAATTATAAGCAGTTGTTATAAATGATATCCAGTGATACTATTATTATTTATAGATGTCCCCTATTTCAATATATTAATTATTAAATATTATGTAAATTACACTTTACTGCAAGTTAATTGATCATCAAAATCTTATAATAAAATATTATTACTAATAAGACAAACAAACTAATCAACCCCAATAATACATCATTTTCATATACTAAGTTCACACATCGTTTTGAAAACGACCCGCTAGTTCAAAACGCTGTAGGAACAGAGATCGAAGTTTAATCCGCTCCACCAAAAATACTTGATCGGAACGGGAAACGAAATTTAAAACGCTCGTATGAACAGGTCGTGGAGGGGATCGAGATATCAGGTTTATTTTTACTCTGTTCCACTTTTTAAGTTCTTTGTTTTCGTGAGCTTCCGTTTCTTTTTTTTAAACTGCAAAAAGTTTTAAACAAAAGTTAATACTGTAAAGAACCTGTAAAAACTTTTAATAACTTGTAAATAAAATGTAAAAATTCGCTGACATATTAGTTAACAAGAAAGAAGGTTTACTTAGAAAGAAGGTTTACTTGAGATGTCACCATTATGAAATATTGAAAACAAATATTTCAATTATCTGTATTTTTTGTTGTGTGAACACGAATTGTTTTGAAAACTAATTGGATCCGAAACACTTTCAAAACGATGTGTCAACGTAGTAATTGAAAAATATACATTATTTCTAGTAAATAATAATTAGTCTATTAGGGATCAGAAAGGATTTTAGAAAGTTTGGACCTTCTAAAATCCTGGTTGTAATGCTTCAATGTTATTTTCCATTTGTTACATTTCATAATACGCTTTTATGAGGATATGATTGCCTTATTTATGATAAATAACATTAAAAATGTAAATCATAAATTGATACATTTTTAATGAATACATATTAATGCCTCTTTATTTTAATTCTACATGGATGCAGTTACTTTTGAAGAAACATTCAACCTCTGATTAGACAAGATTACATTGGGACTTAGGCCATTGCAACACATCAATAAGTAAGTATTCATACAATGCCCCATGTAATTCCACTTAACCAAATTTTTTATTGAAATTTAAAAATGATATTAGTAAGTCTATTTTGATTTATTATATTCTTCATTAAATAAAGTACAATTCATTAACATTAAAAAAAAAAGGAAGTGAAAAATTAGAGTTATAACATAAAATATTTTTTTATGGAAAATTTCAAGTAAATAAAAGTAAAGTAAGTAAATATTTGACAAAAAAAACACTTTAGGTAGTGAAAACATATATTTTTAGAATTCGTTGACCAGTCAATTTATTAGAAGAGCCTGTACAATTATATACATAGAACATTATTTCCCATATTAAAGATTAAAACAACACATATTTATGGTGAGACATTGAGACCATATTTTTGTGATATTGTTCAGATAAAATGTTATATTATAGTAAAACTATTCTATTTAATCTAGTGTACTCGTGTATTTTTAAAAAAAAAAAAAAAGCCTCAACCCTTTCGCTGTGGATCCCGGTTATAGCTGGTAAGAGAATGTGAGAAAAAGGAGGTACTATTGCAGATACTGGTTACAGCCAGCATGATTTTTTTTGTTTTTTTTGTTTTAAGTAAAATTGTGGGTATCAGGGACATTTTTAAAATATAAGTTGTTTAAGTGACTTCTAAATGACTTTATGTTAACTCCATATCTCTAGGTCATTATACTCAACTCATGTCATTATACTTTGTAAATCTGACAGTTCAGCTTGCCCAACCTAAGTGAAGGAAAAAATAAAACCACTATAGGTGGTTATCTTAAGATTATCCAGTAATATTTTTGTTTGCCTAGTTGCCCCAACCTAGTACCCGCCAAAATCTCGAGCTCTTATTGCCTCCCCTCCCGTTTTTTTATCCCCCCCCCTCTCTCCCTGTTGTCAGAATAACAAACTATAAGTATAAATTTTGATTTTTTTAATTTATTCATTTACTTATGAATATATATTAATAACAATTAATCTATACATTATACACATAGAAATTAAAGACTTTTACTTAATATAATGTGTAAAAATCAATATGTTATTAAAACATATTATTAAAGTGTCCTGAGGACCCCCTACAGCGAAAGGGTTGATACCTTTAAGTTTAATCGTGTACTTTACTGTGTTAACTTTTATCCTAGTTGATTTAGCAGTGACAGCTTGTATGATCGAAATTTTAGCATTCCTATTTTAAAATTATAATAACGTTAGGGTATCAAGGAAATAATTATTTCTCAAAAAAAAAAAAAAAAAAACAGTTTTTTAGTCTCCTAAAAACTTAAGTTTTTTTTGTATCTGTAATCTCACTGTATCAACATGGAGTATTACTTTACAAGATAAAAGAAAAATATATTTAAAATAAAAAAAATTATGTGGGAGAGCCAATAAAAAGAACAAAAAAACTTAATTCATACATTTTACATGATTTATCAGACAAGGCAATCAGCCTGAAAAAACAAAAGTTCACAAACCGTAAAATCTGGAGTATAATGACCACTTTTTTAACTCTTTTTCCCTTCCAAAATTAGGGTACATATTATACACGAGTGAAAAAAAAAATGCTTTTTTTACATCTTACATTTTACCTCAATAATTCAAGAAACAGCTATTACAAGAGTATACTATTTTATATTACACACATTAAAAAACATGAACGTAAATATACTTTTTTTTTTAAACAAAAACTATTTTTATGTATCTTATCGTATTTATTTTGGTTGCCTACTTATGTTTTTAGACAAAAAGACTTGTTTTAATCAAAATTATGTTATTTTATTTCGGTAATTGTAAAAGTAGATGGAAGAAAATTTTTATTCATATCTTAAACACTGGCACCGCCGCGGCTTGATGATTACAAACAACTGAATTCAAAGCCCCCCCCCCCCCCCCCTCTTTGAACAAATTGTTAATATGTCTTTCTATTTCTTATTCCTTGTATCGATAAAAATTCAAAAGAATACCTATTCATAATTTTGTTTATGGATAATAAGGTATCTTAAAAATAGTATATAAGCTTTCTGTTAGTGTTGCAAAGTTTTTTAAACTTATAACTATAAGAAATTATTGAAGCCTCACATTCGCGGATAGGTGACAGATAGTAGTTAAAAAGCTTTTATTTAATAAAAATATATAGCTATAAATATTTGAAATTACATGTTCAATGGGCACAATTATTTAATTTATTTTAACTAGGTGCATATTATACACAAATTTTTAGTGATTTTTTTTTTCTAAAATTTGATGGAAAAATTGGGTGCATAACGCGAATATTTAATTTTCCTCAAATTTTAGCTCAAAATTTTGAGTATATAATACTCGGGCTAAATTTAGCCTGCATATTATACACGGGTGCGTAGTGCGTATTATACGCAAGATTTTACGGTATTTCAGATAATCAATTTTTTTTTTTTTTTTTTTTTTTTGTTTGTTTAATAGCTTTCACACTATATTAAAAAAAACTCAGTGCCTGTTTTTAACAGAGGATTGCAATATTCCTAGAGCAGTAATTGTTAGTTTTATATTTTTATAAGTCTTGAAATCATTTAGACAAAAAATCCAAACTAATATTCAGGGAAACTATTGTAAACTTAGGGTACACAGAGGGTAATCAAGAAAGTCAAGACCATTTTGACATAGTTCTGATAATTATTACTTTATTTCTTTTATTTCTTTTTTTTTTATAATAAATTATTCTTTTAAACGGATAACGGGATATGTGAGGCTCAAGAGCTATAAAAGTATAGCTCATACTTAACAACTGCAAAAAGGCTTTTAGTAGATAAATCTTAGATTTTGAATCTAGTTAACAGATGAATGCTTTTTATAAATACAAAACAATATTTTTTGAATAATTTAACCCATTCAATGCGGGTGGATCCACAGTGGATCCAAACTTTTTTTTATTTTTAAATTAACTTTTAAAACCGTTTAGATATATACAGTCACTAAAGTAGGTTCATTAATTGGATTACGCATTGAATGGGTTAAAAGAAATGTTGAGATTTATTTTTAATTACAAACATTCCTTTTCTTTTTTTTAAAAAAAAAGAAGAAATATAATAATAAAACAAACGAAGAAATATCAGATAAAACTTATGACCATTGCTCTAGAAATAATAAGATCAAACATTTTCCTCAAATGTAGTAAGAAGAGATCTTAAAATAAATAAATAATGCATAAATTGGAGTAATAATGTCACCTGATTAACATTGCTATCAATGATCTTTTCCATGGAAAGTTTCTGTTCAACCACATGCATGTTAAGGATCTCCCTCATCCTATTCTTGTCCTGAATGATTCCTCGGAGGTTAGGGTCCTTCCAGGCATGGTTGGATGGAGCGAAGAGAGTCACTTCACCCATCTTGTTAATCCTGTCCATGAAATCACCACCATGATCCTTTACAGTGATGTAGAACTGATACAATGGGCCATCCTCTTGTACCTAAAATATAAACATACAATTTGATTTTAATGAATATATTGTCAATAAAATGCATGCTGAGGATATAAAGACATTAAAATGCCCTATAACAAAAGGTTTATTAACATTGTACAAAGGCAAAAAAATAGTATTAGTTTATAATGAGTAGTGATTCACTTCCAATGCAAGTAAAGTTAATAAACTTATCTTTTAAGGAATAAATTTAAAATACATATTATCTAAATCTTTCAAACTTGAGTCTGTCTTAATGTAGAAATACCCATAATCAGCAATGATATACAATCTTACACTATAATTTAATGTATTTAGATTATTTAATATGATCAGGAGAAAAAATAATAATAGAGCAATGATAATAAGACAATTTTTTTTTGTAAATGTTCTGCTCAAAGAATAGTTACTCCCTTAAGAATGCAAAGCAACTGGATCTACCCTAGTTAAGATGCAGTTTCTTTCCATTAGATCTAGTTTTGTCTATTGATTTGATCAAACTTACTGTATACTTATCAACCAAATTCTTACTCTATTTACTAATTTATAAAACTCAAGACTAAATTGTACCGACACTGTAAAAAAGGCTTAAAAATTGGTTTAATACCAACCTATTTGAATTATATTAAAGTGCAACAAAATCTACCCATTAATTGAAGAGTGCAAAACATTACACATACTCCAAATTTGACCATGGTCACTGATTATGTTTTAAACTGGACTGCATTCAACCCTGTTAAGCTCCATTAACCTAAATACCCTAAATTTATTTTTCTATTTACTTCAAATTAAGAGGGCCGTTCTGAAAGTAACCTCAATTGGACACTGTGCGGGAAGTAGTGGGAGTAGCGGTGTCATTGTTGCACTGACGTAAGTGGCAGTTAAGTCTGCATCTAGCCGTGGTTGAGTAAGAACGTAAGAGCGCTGGTTTGGTTTTTATAACATATTGAAAACTGCGCTGCAATTGAAAACCCCGCCAAATGCGAAGTGCGAGTTTTGTGGTGCTCGGTAAGAATTTTGGGCGCCCATTGAGCACAAAACTTCCAGTAACCTAACCTCTCTGTCACAATCTCGTATAAAACAGTCCTAGAAATCTGTGGAAATTCAATAGAAAACTCCGAAATTGTAAAACGTCGGTTTATACAAATTTTTCCATCAATTTTCTGAACGAGTTCCTCAGTGACTAATGATGGCCTACCACTTCTCTCTTAATAAGTTAGGTCATGGTTTATCTTTTTCGACCACTGTTAAATAAACGAACCCATTCACATACAACTCCTTTACTCATAACACTTGGTCCATACACGGCACAAAGTTCTCGATGAATAGCTGCTGCAGAATACAGTTTTGCCATAAAAAAAAGCTTGCACTTTGTGTTTGGCGGGGTTTCCAATTGCAGCGCAGATTTCAATATGCTATACAAACCAAACTAGCGCTTGTACCTACTTCACTCGACCAATACTTCACATGATTTTTAATATGCTATAAAAACCAAACTAGCGTTTGTACGTACTTCACTCGACCACGGCTTGATGCAGACTGAACTGCCGCTTACATCAGTGCAACAATGGCGCCGCTACTCCGACTACTTTCTACACAGTGACCAATCAGAGGTTACTTTCCGAACGGCCCTCATACAACTAACTAATAACATTTGTATACATAAATACATCAAATTACCACTATATTTAAAATAGTTCATAATAGTAGACAATTAAATAAATGTTACTCAAATGTTACACAATATAAAAGGGATACATTTTTTTTTTTTTTTATGTTAAATTAAAACAGTAACAGGTGTAAAAACTTAATGGAAACACTGCTCAAATTAATGTGATTTCAATTCGTTTGACATCAATATATACTCACAGTATTCTTTGAGAAATCAAACTGAAACTAAAAAAAAAAAATTCTTGAAAATATAATAATATAACTTGTATATTAGTGTATAATAGTCTTGAATCACATCTGGTAAAACAAACTGAATCAGTATATTTTTGTTAATTTTATAAATAAAATTAAAAATAATGTATGTAGCTTGTAAGGAAAAAATAAAATAATACTTTGATAAAAATACACACTATTAAATTAATATGAAGACTAACAATGAGCATGGTGAAAACTAAATAAAATAAAATTATTCATACTCAATAATAAATACAAAACTTCACTTTTATATTAAGGTTACGTAAGCTGTTATAGGTACTGTGACCATTTAATTTACTTTGGACTTCATAACACTTACCACTAAAATTTTAGTCTGCTGAAGAAAATGGCATATCAATTAAAATAGTTTCAATTCGATTTCTCAGTAAAAAGAAATAAGTAATTTTACAAATTCATTGTACTTTAAATATATGAAATATTATTCAGCTGCAAGTAAATTTAATTCAAATAAGTTTTTCCACTAAAGTTTTGTTTGTATGTTTTACATATAAAATTCACAAACAAAGGTTTACTTATACATATAACCATAAACCCTGGTAGCTCATTGCTATTATTCATTTGGTTTCTGGTTAGTTTTTTATGCTTGATGAAATACATCAATTTTGGCTGCACTTTTTTTGCAAATCTTTAGCATGTAACATTATTATAAAAAACTAGAATGTATGTATTTATAACAAATAAATAAAAATATACATAAAAAGGTGTAACAATTGCACCTTTCTTAATCATTTATTTATAAAAAAAAAAAAAATGTTATTAATACATATTTTTTGAGAAATATGATGTAACCAAAATAAATGAGACTTATTTTATGAAACATATAATTATTAATGTTTCAATAATATATAATAAATAAATAAAAATATTTTTCTTAACTACCGTTAAATAATTGCAATATCTTAGTGCTTTAATTTCAGTTTAATTAATAAGTGAGGAAAAAATATACAGCTACATCTAATATTGCAATGAACTATTTACATGGTTCTACTTACACAATATTGATTTTTAAAAGATAAAAAGAAGTATAAGTTTATGGTTAAATGGCAGAGTGATGATAATTTAAGCAAGCAAATAAATTTATTACCTACCTCTGTTTTAAAAAGTATAATTTATTTAAATTATTACAATAAAACAGTATTGCTATTTAAATAGTTTTTACTAAAAATCTTCAAATATTTGGAGAAAAAGGTTTATTCATAAGGTATTGTCAATAAATGTTACTATGTTTGGTAGAGGTTTATAAAGTTTTGAAATCAGTTTATTAATATTATGTTAAAAATTAATTTTATTACTGTTAAATTAGTTTTTCTAATAGTTGTTTGTAGAATATCTGAAGAAAACTACATTGGAACAGCCCAAACCGGTCAAATTTTGTGTGAAGAAAGTGGCGTACCAAGGCGGGTGCGGGAGGGATGGGCCGCCCCGGGTGCCACGAGCCTTAGAGGGCGTCATTGTGGCAAAAAGAAAAAAAACACCCCCACATCATTTCTGAGGGGCTGACAAGATAATATTCCGCCCCGGGTGCCACAAGACCTTGGTACGCCACTGTGTGAAGACGTCATTTGGTTATTGAATTTCACCTCTTTTACTGAGTCACTATCACACAAAAAACAAGTTTAAAGAAAACAAAGTCGGAGATAACAAGTTGTTAGTATTTCTCAAAAGAAGAGAATAGTTTAGTTTTGGATTATTGCAGTTCTTGTGTATTATTTATTTGTTTTAATCTAGTTTTCCATCGAAATGCTGCATTAAATTTGAATCTGTTTTATTTTATATAGCTAACCGTATTAAATTTACTTTTCTTGCTTACATTTAAGGCAATAAAAAATTAGATTCCCAAAAGATTATAAAATTAAAGAAATTTAAAAAAAAAATTATAGATGCTGCAATAAAATAAAAAATATAACCGTGCTGCATAACAACACGAGCTGTAGCTCCAAATAAAGAAATATAGAAATAAAAAAAATAAAAAACCTTTCTACTGCAGTTGTGATATACTTATCTGAAATTGTAACTTATTAAAATAATACACATTGGAAAGTAGTGGTCCAAAAATGTTAAGTGCATTCTAAATGAATAAACTATACATACATAATGTATTCAATTAAAGAAAATATACAAAAAAAAATATGGTGGGATTAGTGCGAGCAAATAATAAAAATAAGATAATAATTTCAACGAAGGAGGGAACTGGGAGATTTCAAAACTAAAAATATCTCTAAATGAAATTCATAAATTCTTTTCATTTTAAAACATTCTCTCTAAATAAATAAATACTTTTATCTTTTTTTCTTATGTTTAATTTTCAAAAAGATTTTGTATTAACATGTACTTACAATGTTCTGGACATGCAGACATGCCAACCAACACCAAAAACAAAACAAAAACAAAATTATCCACTCATAAAATAAAATAGAAAATTTAGAGATAGTGTTTTTTTTTTATTGTGATCTCAAAAGTAGAATTAATCAGACTTTGCTGTAACAAAGAAATAAATATTTTCTTAAAATTTATAATATAATTGTCTAGTGTAATTAGATTTTGAAAATTTAAAAAAAAAGTTACTACCTTTATTATTTTAAAAACAATTAAAATAAATTTTATGATGAAAGAGAAAGACAGGAGAGGATGACCAAACCATTTATAGATAGAATAAATAAACAACCAGCAACACAATATAAGCATAGATAAAAGAAATATATAGACATAAAATAGAAATATATAGACATAAAATAGAAATATATTAACATAAAATAGAAATATATAGACATAAAATAGAAATATATTAACATAAAATAGAAATATATAGACAAAATAGAAATACAACAGAAAATAAAAATGTTTTGTCAACCTAAAAATATGTTTCCTAAAATCCTAAGTGCATTTCAGACCACTCAATACCGACTTTGCCTATTTGTAATTTTTATTAGTTTTTACCTAAATAAAGCATTTATATTTAAATAAAAATTTTTGTACCTCAAAAACAATGAGTTTTCTACCCATGCTTCCATGATTTCTTTATTAATCCCTTTAAGACTCTAAATATTACCCTTAATTGTGGAAAGAAACCATAATCTACCTATAAACTTATATCGTTGATGTTTAGCCAAAATGATGGATCTACAAATTGCATGTTGAAATAACTCATAGAGAAAGTCTGGTACATGATTTTTCAATCCTGCTTTTAAAAGAAAAGACCACATTCGTTCCAGCCTCTCGTGTCTATGTGCCAGCCGCCCGGGCCCTAGCTGTACATATAGAAAACACCCCTAAAGTACTCTGGTTTTCAAAAACCAAGAGCAGTACTGCGTATGAGTTTTGAATCAACTTTAGTTTGCATGATATTTCATGCACACTTAATAAAATTTGAACCTAAAAAAAATCTGTATAAACCTTTAGCACAAAATATTTTTAAAACGGTGTTTTCAAGTATTTTTCAATCCACAATAATAATTCAGTTGTCAACATTTTTTCATCCTCCATAAAAACGTAGCTAGCAGGAGAATAATTATTGTTTATTACTATTATATTATATTATTATCAGTATTCTTACGTCTAGTTTCATCAATCAAATTGAAGAATCAAGTGTCGATAATGTGCAAACGATAATTAGAATAATGAAACAACATAAGGTATATTTTAAAAATATTTAATGTTGTTCTAAAATAATGTGAGAATGCTGCTTTATATGATATATACTTAGTTTATCTCTAAGTCAAAAGTTAAATTATTATAATAGTACCCCTTTTAACCTTTAAAAATAATTCAAACTAAACTAAAAATTTAAAAAATATAGAAACAAAACATACATCGGGAAAATAAAGATATTTAAAAGAATGTATGTGAAAACACAATTTACCAAAATTGGGCATTTGTGATGCCTACTATACACTTATTGACAATTGCCGTATCAAAAAGCTAATATTTTTTTGAGAAAAAATTAGTGTTTTTCTAAACCCTTCTATCCTGTTTATCTAACAAGAATTCGCAACCTTCCCTTTTTACAAAATGTACCACCAGAGAAAGTAACGTATAGGATGTAAATACTTTAAAAGTCATTTACTAACTACCTTATTATGATTAAAAGGCAGTAGACCTTATGCTCATAAAGCTCCAACAATACTACTACAAGGATATGAAACTAAATGTTGCTGTTATCTGAGCAAAAAAAATATAGGTAACTTTTTGTAAAATATAGGTAACTTTTTGGACAATAAATAAAAATATGCACCATATTTTTGCCTAACTTGAAAGCCAGTCATCGAAAATGTGACTGCTTACTGCTTGAGAGCAACAAGATGGGAACCTTTCCACACAAATCATAACCCTTTTAACTATTCTAAAATCCTGGTAATATTCTGGACTTAACATATTGGTCAGAACAAGGGGACAATCTCTGTATATGCAATTGTTTGCTAAAAATCACAAATTAATATATTTTCAATGAATTTCAATTTTTTTTCCAGAAACCTCCACTGTTTTCCCCTAAAAGTTTTTTTTTTTTTTGAAAAAATAAAATTTAAAAAATGGCTGGGAATCCCTGAAGATGCTTCCTGTAGTTGAAGCCAATAATGTTAGACTTCAACCTTATTCCCCTTAGTGATGTGGATTTCAGCGGAAAACCAAGTTATTAAAATTAAAACTGTTTAATTTTTATGGCAACTTAACAAATATTGTTTTATCCACTTTAAAATTTTCTACCCAGACATATCAGGCTGCTTTTGAAGTGGTACCCAATTTAAATGATAGTAATTGAGTATACAAAAGGTTTTGAAAATAAGATTATTTAATCAGAGCTTTGCTGGGCATTATGTGTGATCCAAAAAATTACAGAATATAAGGTACAGACTGTTTGTAAAAAAAAAAAAAGAAAGAAAAGTAGATATTTCAGTTCACTGATGATGTTCAGCCAAAACTCCGATTAAATACTTTTTTCATCTTCATAGCTTGGACTTTATTTCCAACCAGTCTTTAGTATGCTTATAATAATTTTATGCTAATAATCATTAATTCTTTAGTATCCTAATATAAAGGAAAGCAAAATAGCATTTCCAGTGCCTTAGAATATTGCATTCATAGAAGCAACCCAGGGAAACCTGGAAAAAGACCATAGACAGGTAAATGTGAGCAGTTGGCGGACTGTGGTACGAGGTTAAGGAAGTTACCTGTAATAGGGAGTCATGGAGGAATTTTGTGGCCCTATGTTCTAATCTAAGAAATTAACAAGACCTAAAAATATATAGCGTTTCCATTCCTTAAATCCCTGGATATATACTCATTAATCAATAAATATGAATTTAAAAAAACAGGTCAAGTGTAAGCTAGTCAGCACACAGCGAGGGTCCGTAGGCAACCCTGTATAGTTTAAGTAGTAACCTATTGATGGTGTTTTTTAAAATGCTAAAAAGCTTACTTTGAACTATCCTATGGGTCTGATATTCTGAAAATACATAAATAAACTTCTGATAAAGTATTTTTTTGCCACTGAACCGGACTACAACCATATAAATACATCGAAAAGACCATAGTTATAAAAAAAAACGTATTTTGTCAATAAAAAATAAAATAATATTTTATTTGAAATTTCCAAAAAATGGTATCTTTACTTTTGGTCGAAGAATGTTCAGGATTTTTTTCAGATTTTTTGCACTTCACATAAGCGACATAGAGGGGGGGGGGGGACACGTTTCACACCCACTTCAAACTTGCCTACGTTCGCCCTATCAAAGTTATAAAATAAGAATTATATATTTTTGTAATCAGCTTGACGAACCCTTTCATATGATACCCCTCAAGGTGTCGAAATAAAATTTTAACCCTTAAGTTTTTTTCCCCTAATTCTTTTTTAAAAATATTTTTTTTTAAGTCGCTACATTTTTAATAAATGTGGGTAGGTACAAGACACATGCCAAATTTCAAAGTGATCGGACGAAAGGTGTAGCCGTGAGAGCAGGCGACAGGACGGACAATATAAGGGTCCTTGGTTTTGCCTACGGACCCTAAAAAAGATAATTAAGTAGCAAAAAATCTTCTTTAAAAAACAAAAAAAAACATAGGAAACATTGACTAAATCAGTTGGACAAAGAGTGATCGTGTAGCTGGAACATTTAACTAAAAATAGTGATCAGTGGAATAAGTGAAAACTATATCTATATAAATAAAGAATAATAAGAATATTAAAAAATAAAATAAGAAATAGTTAAAGCAAGGTATATGTTATTTTATACCTTCAGATAATAATTATACTGATTTTTAAGATAAAGATAGATGTGTATTAAAAAGTAACCTGTGATTTGAATTAAATTAAAGCCATCAAGCAAAATAAAATGTACATTGTTTGGCTTGATTATTTTTCCGAATATTATACAATTAGCTTGGACGAAAGCATTTAAGCTTCAAAAGTGGAATTTCTATTAATTTTTAATATTTGTATTTTATTATTTGCATGATATCAATCTGACAGTATTGTTATTTTATTGTATTTATTTCGCTATTACATCTTTGCAATAAGAGCAGTTCAGAATCATTTTTGAATATAATTTAAATGCACTGAATTGTAAAAATAAAAATCTCCTATATTTATCAGGGAATGAATTATCTTTTCTAAGATAATAGGATGTAGGTGTTTATTGTTTGTTTGCTACTTAAAGTCTGAGTGAACTTTAGCAATAATTTAACTAATATTTTCACAATAAATTAATTTCTTCTGTAAGAGAGAAAAAACAACTAATAGATATTTTTACCTACATTTTATTTTTTATCTGTTTAACAAAGTGTAGGGACTTAACATGACACAAGGCTAATAAATATTTTATTTATATGAATGTATGTATGTCGAGTATAGAAACCATGATGAATATTATTTTTTTTATTTGTATACCTGGACTAAGTGAATAGTGCTAAAAATTTAAGCTTGTTAATTAGTTGTCCTCAGATTTTCTTTACCGGTCAAATCCGCTCTTTATAAAATCATAGAATAGTTAAGAATTTCTGTTAAATTTTGAGTTTATTTTAAATAATTATTGCGACCTTATTAGTACAATTAGATTAATTAGTAATAACTTTTGAAAGCGGGAAAATTGAAAAAATGTGGAGGGGAGCCAATGAGAGCACTAGATTTTGAATTTGAGAAGGTCGGGCCAACTAGGCAGATAAAAATGTCACTAGCCCCACCCCTCCCACAGGCATAGTGGCTTTATTTTTTTCCTCATATAGGTTGGCCAATCTGAGTGAAAAGTTAAAACTAATTGTAAAAAGAGTATAGAGATAACAAGACTTTTTTTTGGAAAAATCTGCTATATTTTTTACACCAGTATATGAGAAACATAATATTGACTAAGTATATTGAAGTTTGTTCTTGGTGTTATGCACTGAGTACAGTGCATACTATTTGCATAGAAACAGGGGTGTCCATCCCCCCCAAGTATGATGGCGTACTCCCCCCCAAAACAAACCAACCTCTGCACCCCTATAAAAAAAAAAAAAAAAAAAAAAAAAAAAAAAAAAAAAAAAAAAAAAAAATTTGAAAAGAAAATTTTGAAATTAAGACCTCTCAAAACAGCGCTTTTATGCATTTCTGAGGTGAAGTTGAATATGAGGATCAAACGGCTACAATTTTTTTAAACTAGGGAAAATTCAGAAAAATCTTACAGGTAAAAGTTGAAGTACATAAGGCGTAGTTTAATATAAAAAAAATAAAAAATGATTCCACCCTTCTAAAGGTCCATATTGACCCTTTGAACAATATGGCCCTATGAAGAATGTGGTTTCCCCTTAACCCCACATTATTTCATTATTTTTCTAAAAAGGGGAAAAATTTCCATTTTGTAACGCGATATATAATTTATATATAAGTATTGCACATAAGCTCTAAGCATTTATATTTTACGATTTTTTTTTCGATGCATTATTTCGTTTTAAAAACATAGTTACTAAGTATAGGCCTCCCAAAATGGGTTTTTTTTTTGCGTTGAGTTTTATTTTTTCGGAGGATAAAATAAAAGGCCGCTATTTTGGAAACGCGATATATATTTGTGAACAAAATTTGAATACCTTTAAAATGATACCCAACTTCAAATTTTGAAGAAATAAAAATGTTGGGTCTTAAATTTCTAAAATTTGACTCTTTTATATCAACTTCCGGAAATATATAGGACCAAAGTGATGTATATTTTTGCTTTATTTTTAGGACCGCTTCTAATGGGGTAGTGAGGAATTTTTTTGCGTTTTGTTTTAATTTTTTCGGGGGTATGCCACCATTTTGGAAACGCGATATATATTTGTAATCTAAATTTTAATTCCTTTGAAATGATACCTATAACTTAAAAATTACAAAAAATATAAATTATTGCGATCAATTCGCAATTGATAGCTGATCGCAGAAGTTTTAAGTGTTTTACTCTTATTTCTGTTTTTGGACAAAAAAGTTTGACTTTCAAATCTGTAGCTTCAGTATGTTGGGATCTTGGGGGACTTCAAGATGCGACGGACGGACTTATGAACTACCAAAAGCATAAGGGTTTCTAGGATGACCTCGAAACCCTAAAAATGAGTACTAGATTTTCCCAATTTTTTTTCAAATCCCCCCCCCCCAAATTTTTTCAATTCCCCCCCAATTTTTTTTTCTATAGCGCAACTTGCGCCATCCATCCCCCCCGTGGACGGCCCTGCATAGAAACATGTTATTTCAAGATGATTTTACAACCAAAAATTTGAAAAATAACTTCTTTTTTTGTTCACTTCTAATGTTTGTTAAATATACGAAACTAGCTATACATATTAAATAACTAATATCATAAATTACATGACAAGTAGGTTTTTATGATATGACAAAACAGTTAAGACTTTTTGATCACATGTTAGATTTAGGTAAAGGTTTTACGAACGTGATTTTGAGGCATGCAAAGTGATTTTATCTATAGAGAAAGTTTACATTTGATGTCATTCCAAATGACATGCCAAGCCGAAATTTAACTGTCTACCCTTGGAAATTGAACATATAATGAAATCCGGTCATGCTAAATCTCTTAGTAATTTTTACATGTTATTATTATAAAATTTCGTTCTTTTAGTCTACTTTCTTTAATGAAGGAAGAAATGCATAAGTGTATAACAATTCATAATAATTCTCTTTTTTAAACAAATTATAAAATAAATAAAATATCAAATGGTAAAGTTTCTTCAGCTATTCACATCAAATAAAAATAACTACAGAAGAAAGAAAAAAAAAAAAAAATAAGGAGAAAGGGAATTCCAAATTGCCTTCATTTTGTTCTTAATAAAATCATAATTCTTTAAATGCCTTAATAAAATAAATTTGTACAATGTTGTTATAAATTCAAGAAAATCATAATATATATTTTATTGCAATAAATGAAAAAGTATTGTCCACTCTAGACTCTGTACACTGTATGAAACTAGTTAACAGATTTAAGAGTAAGTTCAAATAAAAATAGGGTGAATCTTTCAAATGACATAAACAGGGGCAACTAATATTAAATACTGAAAAAGAATTCTCAATGATGCCTAGTTGCTTATGATATTTACCACATTGTGGTGTTCATAGGAGAAATAGTTGCTTGTTAGGAGTCAAGTCTTTATGCTGAAGGGAAAGACTATAGTCAATAAATTCCTAAGGATATTTTGATTACATACAGGTCTCTTTTTTATAATTCAGGCCTTAGTTTAGTTAATACAAACACATAATAGTGCACTGATAAAATATCTTTTCACAATTAAGCACTTGGTTAAATTATAAAATTAAATAAAGCGTGTAGTGTTTAGAAAAGATTATTTCTCATTTTAAAAAAGTTAATAAAAATAGATATAGCTTAGAAAAAATAAATTAAGTATTAAAAAAGTGAAGCAGATAGATTCAGCATCACAAATATATATTAATATGAAGATAGGCTAAAGTACAAAAGTTATTGAGCAATGAGCTGCTGTTAGAAAAAAAGAGTTGAATACAAATTAAATATTAATTTAGACTTAATGTAAATAAAAAAGAACTCACCTTAAAGGACTGCAGGAATAAATTTATAACAGCACATAAAAAAAAAGAAATTAAAAGTTATATCAACAATACAAAAAGTTTATTTAAAATGTTAAAATTTACCAGCTTTTTTTTCAATTGAAGGAATTTGATTGATCAGTAAATAGCTAAATTGAGAAAAAAAAATTAAATTTTTTTTTCTCGGCTCCTCCTGATTTACAGGGTTGGTCAAGTCACGAAGGAGTTACAATTTTAATGTTTTTATAAACAAGGCCTTGGAGATTGACCATGGAAAAGTACTCCACTTAACAGCGAACCCAAACAAGGAAACTTTATTATAAAAATCAGCAATCCAAGAGGCTGAAAATGGATGCCATTTGCAAATCATAATTTTTCATACGAATCCAGGGCCTCATACATCACTCGATTCATTGATTACCAAGCAGAGGTGTTAAGTGTCCAAAGCCACATGACTACACTCGCTCCAAACTCTAATCAAGTCAATAAGAACTAGAGGAGGGTCGAAAATAACGTAACATAACCTTAAAAAAATAACCTGTTATTGTAAGGTAACCGTTCCTCAGATAACCTAATATTGAAAAATACCTGTTATCGAGTAACTCTAGTCTAATTCATAAATATTCCGACTGGCGGTGGCGTGGCAGTAGGTGCTATCTCAGAGTAAGAAAGGGGGATGGGGTCCTTACTCTGAGGGTACTGTAGTAGATAGAGCTGTAGTTTAGCTCATAATTATTCCGCCTGGCGGCGGCACTGTACTCGTACTCTGCTCCTATGATATGATGCATTATATTATAACTTTAACGGAAAGGAAACGGTACCAATAACTTCTGAGGTATTAGGTTTCCATGAAGCGTTATATTATAACTTTAACAGAACAGGAACAGTATCAATAACTCCTGAGGTAATAGGTTATAATGAAGCGTTTATTATAACTATAACTCTTAATTACGTTACGTTATCAATTCAGTTCTGTTTTTTATTTCCGTAACCGTTCTCAATTCTGTTCCTGTTCTCTGTACTGTTAAGTTGTTATTTCCATTTAAATAATATTATTACAAAATAAAAAAAGCAAAGATTTGCTGGATTGTCGGTAGGGTAGAGGTATAGAGGCACTCGGTTGGAACCTACTCTGAGCCCTCATCCCTTCCTCTGCATAATTAGTAGTTTTGCAACTAGTGTGAGTGTCTCTGCCGCGGGCCCTGCGGCGGACTCAAGGCAAAACCTCAGCTGACACCCTCCAGATCCAGGTTCGCACTCCGGCCCGCTCCGCCCCCGCTTTTCAAGGTAACTAACAACATATGTTTTATCTTTTGTTCTACTGGACCGATTTTCCTCAAAAAACTTTTAATATAATGTAGTATCATTAATATGACTACATTCTTAAATTTAAATACATTCTAAATTTAAATAAAGTTATGTAAAAAAAAATAATTTCATGGTTGAAATTTCGATTTCGAGTTTAGATAGAATCTTAGTTGTTTTGAATCAGCTGTTCTGTGATGACGTAATAGTTGTGGAAGGTCATGTTACAGTTTAAAGTGGGTGTGTGTATGACGTCACGTATTCGATTTCAGATATAATTAGTTTAAATTTTATGTTCTTGAATGAAGGAGATAATTAAATTAAGTCTATATTTTTTTTATCATTGAATAGTTTATTTTAGAGATCAATTGATAATTTTTTAGTTCATTCAGTTTTTTTTCTTCGTTGACAAATTACTTCCGGTAGGTTGGTTTTTCTGTGAATCTTAAGATAAGGGATGTACCTTACCGAGAATCCACCCCCTCTTTTTTCATACGCTCCTGGGATGTTCAACGAGACTGACTGCTTTTCCAGGACGTGTCCGTTTCAGCCGACGAGATGTGCTTGAGCCGCCATTTTTTTTAAGACTAAATTTTGTCTTAAGTTATTTTTGTAGTCTTGTAGTAAGGCGTATTTTTTTTTAAATTGAATTTATTCTACTCATCTTATGATGAAAACTTCCGTTCCGTCATGAAGACGTAAGTTGAATTTTTTATTCTTGATTTTTTTGGCTAGATCAAAGTTAGTAAAAATAGCTAATCCATGCTATTCTAATTATAGGGCTTTATGCTGGGATCGATTTTTGAGCTGTGATCTACGTTAGATCTGCTGGTATCGTCATTATAAATTTAATCCTGAGTTGACTGTCGACATCTTTAATTCATATTCGTCGTTGACCGTCTCATTTCTCGAATCTTCTAGATTTTTCTGCGACTACGTGGACTTTGAATTTCGGCTGCACCACATGTGACTAGGAATGAAAATTACGTATTAAATTTTATTTATTCTTTTTTAAATTAAGTCAAGAGATTTGAATAAAAGAAAATTATGCTGTCTCAGCTGATTAAGTAATTTATTAATTTAATTTAAATTCTCAACCAATTTTTTATAAAAACTTAGACTTGAATCACCATATGGTGAGAGGATATTTTAATTGGTGAAGACGAGGTTAGAATTAAATTGAGTTAGTCATTTTCTCTACGAAATAATTTATTAATTGTTGTATTCAATATTATATTCTCAGATACAAAAGGTTCATTCATATTCAACCATGATTTTATTTAATATTAAGTAAATTTTGATGAGATAAGTTATTTTCCTCCATGTGGAGAGATTTTATTGAAAGTAAGTCCTAATGTTCGCAAATATGTTTAATCGTCAGTTAAAGAGCTACCTGTGATAACAAACAAATTAAACAAAATTTTTAATAAATTAAATATTTTAATTGTTATTTTATTTTATGATATCATCTATAACCTTTCTTCAGTAATTTTTAAAAAATGGTACAATATAATTGAACTCCACATTTTGCCCCCTATAGTTGGTGACACAGTTTAAACACCACCTTTTGTCGCCGGTCATTTATAAACACCACAATAATTTTATAATACGTCTCTTTAGGACTTCATCGCCACAACTATTTTAGACTCATAATTATTACACGCTTTTATCGGCCTTAGAAAGGGCGCCTTTTTTTTATTTATTGCTTTTTAAGGCCCGAGAATTTTAAATAGATCACCAAAACACTGGTGGAACCTGTTACCCAAATAACCTATTCAAGGAACCAGTTACCGGGCGAGAACGGGAATGTCATATCTAGTTACCGTCAAATAACAGTTATCACCCACCTCTAATGGGAACTTAGAATTTTCATTAAAATCATGTATCCAGAGAATATTCCACAGATTATATATATGTTGTTAGAGTGTTGACTGACCTGAAGGAACTCTCCTACGGTAGTGTCGACAACCATGAGAGGCCTGTGGATGAGATGAACAACACCATTCCTAACTGGGATGTTTGCCTTGACGATCTCTGCCATTACAACACCATTGGGGTGAGTGCTATCACCTACTACAGTGTTACTCTTCACATACTCTGAAATAAAAACAAAATTATTATAAATATTTAATATGGTAAGTAGGTTGAAGTGATGAAACATTTATTAAGGTTTTCATTGAAAACAATATTTGAAAGATGTGAAGCTAAACACTAGTGGAATTATCTTTAAGGAATTGATTGAATGCAATGTTACAATGCTCAACACCCCTGAAAATACTTCCAATACTGGAAGTAATATTTTTAAGCTTTCGAATAACTTAAATAAAATCTATAAAATTTAAAACTTAATGTTTTATTAATTCTTGAAAGAAATAGTGTGCACTTACTCTTGACAGTTTTGCCTTCCGGTTCGCTGCTGAAAGATATAGTGACCTTAAGCATATCAGTGAAGGCAAGAGTCTTATATTCCTGTCCATCTGGGGTTGGTGTAGTAAAGAGTACATGGTTAGGGATGATATGACCATCGATGACCTTACCATCTACTTTGCCTGGCCTCGGAGAAGGCTAAACATATTAAAAAAAAAAATACAGAAAATAGTACACTTATAATAACAAAAGAATGATCACATACATAATTAATATCAATATAAAGCGCTTCTTTGTCATTTAATATATATTGTTGCTTAAGCTAAAACCATGCAAACATTTGTATATGAATATTGCCTGAACTGCAGTACTTTTACATCAGAATTAATATTTAACAATTGGAAAGTGGAATAATTTAGATAAAATATGTTTAAGATGTACAATGTAGACCTACATTGTACATCTTATTGTACTCCAAATTTACAGAGGTATCAATCAATTGCAGTATTTTTCAGATGAGAGCAGTGTTATATATTTAACAGGGTTTGTTAATTCATAAAATAATTACAAAAATAGAATAAAATATTGAATATGTTTAGAAAAGGCAATGAATATGTGGTATGAAATAAACAACATAGAAACACAAAAGAGAACAACATTGAAACATTCGCATAAAAAGAAAAAAAAGCATTTCACGTCTTTTGTGCATATATAATTTTTGATAGTTTTTATTTATAATTTGTTTTATACATCTAGTTTGGGAATTAAACAGAGAATAATTGTTATCTAAACAGCCAGTGTTCTCAAATTATTGTAATAACGGTGGATTCTCTCCAAATGGAAGGAATAGATTGCTTTGTTAATGATTAGTCAACTGAGATCGTAGATGCTATTGGAGCAGTAGAAAAAAAAATCTCACAAAGTTAAATTAAAATTATGTGCCCTATATTTTAAGTTGTAAGAGTTTCATTCATGGATGGATGTAAAGATTTGATGTCTTTAAAGATAATAAGTAATAAAGACAAAGACATAGAAAGCCTGGTCTCATATATTATGTTCTATGCAAAAGCAAATTAGGATTTGTTAGTCTGATATGAAAAAAATGTTTGCTAGAAAATATGACACACAATAGCTTGCTCAATATACCTATACTTTTCCTCAAAAATTTGATTTCAATTTTCTCAAATGCAATTTGTTTAAAGGTTGCTGAAATAGTCTGTATTATAAAAATTATTACTTTTAAACAATAGGTACATATCCTTAGAATGGTAGCCATCCAAATGTGTATATCATACTAACCTCCTCTTATCCCCATTTTTTTCATTTCCCTTCGAATAATGATTTTTATCCTCCAAAAAATTATATTCTTTTACTCATAAAAAAAAAATTATATCTATTTTTCATTTTTACTACGTTTTTATTAGCTTGCTTTCTTGTTTGTTTGTTTGTCCGGTACAAATCTGGCAATCGATTTCTAACTAACTTCCCGAATAGCTAGACATTTGAAACTTTTAGCATAGCTCAGAACAAGATGACAATGCATTATTTTAATATTTTTAGCCATCTTTCAGCAGAATTTAATTGGTTTTCAGCAAATTTTGCTGTATGGAAAGTTAGTTCAGAAAAAATCCGCAAGTAATTTTATTTGTTTTGCCATGTCCCATATTTACGCAATCTTCATTTTGACAGGTTTCAAATTTTTTATTTTTATAAATAAGATATAAACATTGAATGACAGCAAAACAGGAAATTTATTGATTATATTATTTATATTATTTCAAATATATCGATGGCACGGTTTAGATTTGGTGTTGGGGAGATCCGTTGTACAAAAATTTGTCCTTTTATAGGTTTAAGATCAGCTCTCTAGATGGTTTTTTCACTATCATTATATATTATATAACAATAACAATTATATTATCAACATTACATACGATTCAACAGAAAATTTAAAAACGTAGTATATTTAAAAAGTTCTTTTTATCTTGAAATTATTTCCATTGCAACAAATATTTTTGTTAACCTTTTTTTTTATACAATATTAACGAACATAAATAACTTTTATAACGAAAAATGAGCTCGCTCGTGTCACATGCTGGGGTTTTTCCCCTCTCCAGGTTTAAGAGTTTCTGGAGACTAAAAAAATAATATCGAAGAAATACTGTTTATTTAGGGAAAGACCAACACAACTTAAGTTAAATGTTTCTCAAAGACTCAAAGACAATTCATTCTGGGGGATAAATTCAGATAAAGTTAACTATTGTCACACCAAAATTTGCCATCAATGGCAAGCCAGAGCCATATAACTGCTTGGTATAAGACCTTGAGTTCACCAGACAAGATAGATATATTCTAAACCTTCTGTTTATCAACATTGAACAGTTAGAAATGCAATCAGAAAATGACTAGGGCACAATCTTAGGAGAGAGATATAACGCTACACTATAATGAAAACTACCTATGTGATTCAGCCAGAAATAGTATTCAGATGATCCCAATTCCTTATGTTTTGAGTGTAAGATCTTAATAATCAGTTAAATTAAAATTTATTAATTATATCCTATATCATTTGCCTTTAGTAAATATAATTTAAATTCATTGAATAACAAGTTCTCTTTTTAACCTATAAGAGGCCCTCTTATAATGAAAAGAGAGAACATAATTAAGGAAAGATTGATCAAAGACTTTTGAAAAAGATATTCAATTCTAGCATCAAAAAGTAAAAAAGTTGGTTGTTCATTTGTCTAGAGTCTAAGGAGGAATATTATCAGAGAGGAATATATTCACAGTGCATAGCATGCTTTTTAACAATTCCTTCCTTGAGAATTAATAAGAAGACTTTGTATCACTTCTGCTTGCTATTTTGTAAATCAAGTCATTTGCTTAATAAGTTCTCTTATCTTACAATAAATAATTTGTCATAGGTTAAATTTAAAAAATATATTTTATTATTACAGTGGAACCTCGATAATTCGGATTAATTGGGACCAGACACAGTCCAAATTACCGATTTGTCCGAATTTTCGATTATGCTATAAAACAACTTTTTCGCATACGAGAGGACCTGATAAAGGTCCGCCTAAGCTTCTTCTTTGGGTAAATCATATGTACATCACATCTTCTAAAGCTGTATCATTTGCAACGTTTTCCGGTTTTTTGACCCCTCTTCAGAATCTTGCTTTGACGCGTTTTCGTTTTAAATCACTGGTAGATGTCCCCACACCATACTTTTTTTTGGCAAGAGATGCTCTACTTTCACCTTTCAAAATTTTTTCTAGAATTTCTAGTTATTAAATTTTTCAGAAAGCAGTCCGGATTTTCAAGGCTCCGGATTTTAGAGGTCCGAATTATCGAGGTTCTACTGTATTTTCTTAATTGTATTTTATTCAATATACATAAGTATATAAAAGCCTCGACTAACAGGCAACTGATTATTTCAAAGACCCCTCTTTTATTTTATTTCTTTCCTTAAAATATATATACATGTTTATGAATTATTGTTCTTATATATACATATTATATAAATAATTTGTCTATTATTTAAGGATTTGTACAGTAAATTAGCTATATACAGTTTTGTCCTATTTTCATTTAAGAGGGTAAGAGCAGAGAATATATTGTTAATACAACATATATCCATATTATATGATACTATACAGTTACCTCAAATTCCTATACCTGGACTACAAAAGTTCCAGCTCCCAGACAAATTTAACTAAACAGCAGTAGCTCATTTATTTTTAAAGGTCTTATTTATATCTTCATTATAAATATTTTCAACTATAAGATTTTTACATTTATTAACTAAAGAAAAATTAGAAAACAGTATGACTGAAAGGACACTCTAACAAGGACCTTGGTTAGATAGACAGTTTTCACTGTAATAATCTTATTAAAAAGAAAAGTAAAGGGGCTAATCCTTACTTCTTGAAATTATCAAATATTTTTGCTGATAAGTAAATAATAGTAAATAAGCAATATGTCTAATTAATTTGAATTATTAGATTGTTTTGAAAGAATTAAAATGATACTTATGAAATAAAAAAAACAAATAATTTTCATATAACTATTTAATTAATTATAATTTTATTTTCATCGTGTACACATTTTTTTATTTTCTTTATCACTTTAATTGGCATAAATTAAAATTACAAAAGAAGAAATGGAAAAGATAAATCTATTTTACATTTGTTTCAATTTTGTATTGACCTTATTAGTTATAATTGACTCCAAATCATCAAAGTTTTAACTGTATAAGAATTATTAGAGCTTAACAAAAAGTGAAAACAAATAAATGAAAACATGGAGCACAAAGAACATCACAATTATATACTGCAGAAAGCAATTGAAGAAAAAAAGGCTTTATAATCCAAAAGTGTTTGTAAAACTGAATTATTGTAAAAAAATCACATCACATTCATTAAAAAGTGTATTTGAAAACCAAACAGTGTACATAAAAAAGAAGAACAAAAAAGGTTGTTTGTTAACTTTCAAAAAAAGTTTATTTTTATTTTTATTTTTTTTTTTTTTTAGCTATTATACCGACAAAGAATCGGTTTTGCGTGATTTTTAAATCTAAAACACAGAGGTGTTAAGACAGTGATAAAAAAGTCAAAAAGGATGAAATATCACGGCTTACCTGATGGAATGCAAAATTACTAATTATCTGTTTGGTCCTATTCTGCAAAAATATAAGGGAACTTATTTTAATTTTAACCATTTTGTCGAAGGGAATTAAAGAATATATATAAAAAAGCAAAAAGGGGATTTATCTTGCATCAAGTTGAAAGTAGTATTTCTCAATTGCTTAAACATTAATTTTTAAGATTTCATATATTTCAATTCAGTGCTCGATTTGAGGCGGAACGGCGTTCCGGGACCTCTCTCTCTGATAAATAAAAAATAAAATTATCGGCACTAAGATGAACAACAAAGGTTTTTTTTAATGGCAGGGATCGTATTAAATAAGCACTGTGCAGAGACGTTGTGCCGAAACTCGCCTGGGGCGAGTGAGACAAGCAATGTTCTGTTGATTTAATTATTCGTGTAAACCTACCTAAGTACCTATTTATTTATTGAGAGTATTATAACAATACGTCACATGCTAATCAAGAAATTGTTTACAAATAATACTACTTAAAATGAAATAAGTTTCTACACGAAACCCTCCTGATTGCAGTGTGGGTTTATGTCCTAAACTGCTTAAAATGCTGTTTTTGAACGTTTATCAAAATTTTCCCGGGGAGGACCCCTGGACCCCACTTCTATAGGGGGGGGGGGGGGGGGGGGGGGGAGTAGAGAGAGGTACCTCAATTTCTAGAAATCGATCACTGTTTCAATTTCACAGAAGAAACTCTACTGCTTAAACACACAATGTTAACACAACTGCTTAAATTATTGTGGTCATGGTAAATGGATAGTAAATTTTCAGAAGTGAAAAATCAGAATTATAAAAATATACATTCTTATAAAGTGTTAACACTTCTAAATGATCATGGTTTAAAAAAGGAAAAAAAAAAAAAATTGAAAGAAAACGTGTTGTGAATAAACTATCCTAGATATTTTTAGGTTTAATGTGTTTTGCATACACACATTCAGAACATTCCAAAAATTCAAACAAGCATTGCATGCTAAAATTTAAAATTATAACATGAATGAAAATGAAATTATTAAATAAAGTAATCTGTAATAGATAGAAACTAACACCTACAAACAATAATCTATTTGTGATTTGTGGAGAGGTAGGTGTTTGCTTTATCTTATTATTAGTAGTAATAACTTGTACACACACTTAACTATTTAATAATAGCTGTTTACCTAGGGTTGCCAGATTTCTGAATGTGAAAGCCGGGAGGGGGCCCTCCCCCGGAAAATGTTGAAAATATGACCTCTCAAACAGCGGCTTTTATACATTTCTGAGGTGACATTTGATTTTAATACTTTGTCATTTGTCATAAAAGTAAACTTATGATGTAGTTCGTTGGCAAAAAAGTATGAACATAAGTACACATTTTTCTTTTAATACAAAATTTAAAAAAATAGTAATTGTATTTCAATAAAAGTTGTGCACCTAATCATTTTAACAACTTTGTTTTAACATCAAATTCGTTACAAAATGTTAAATGTTAATGTTACTATTGTATTGAGAAAAATTAAATACATACAACAGTTTTTTTTTAAATTTATTAAACAGTCAAAAACTTAATAAGTAGAAAAATAATTTCGATATTTATTAATTTTTATTATGATATCAATGATAATGTTTTAATATTTTAATTTACAAAAACATTCGCTAGATCTTTTTTCCAATAAAAAGGCGAGCAAAACTGAAATATAAATAAATAAAACGTAAAACAATTGGTAGATACATCTGCACTATTTGGCTTACAACTATCGGTTCGACTCTGCACTAATTGTTCAATTTACTTAAGGCTTATTTTAAGCTATTCCTTTATTTAAATGTAGAATACTTCTATAGATTTTGCCGTACGCTCCTTTATCTTTCAGTTTCAATATAATATATGGATCCTCAATACCGGTATCATATAAAAAAAAAATCTTAGATTTATAAAATACTTCTTATCTATAAAACTATTGTACCTTTGCTTTCTAAAACTTCGCATTTATGAATTATTTTATAACATAAATTTTCTTTTATGCACTTGTATGCATAGTTTTTTCTTGCACTTTTTTTTCTTTGCACCTAAATTATTATTATATTACCTCTCCAGTAAAAACCGGGACATTTTGGCGTCCCGAAAAGTGTCTTCGGGACACCGGGACTTTGAGTCCAAAACCGGGACAATCCCGGAAAACCGGGACGTCTGGCAACCCTATGTTTACCTCATCATTAAAAATATTTAAGTTACTATTTTTAACTGGTTCAAAATTTCCAATATTTATATAAGAGTTGCATACAAATGAACTAAAGATATTGCCAACTCTGATGTATTCAAATACCAAATTGTCATATTCAAATATAACAATGTAGTTAATTTTTCACAAATAAAATATAAATAATTTCCATAAAAAAAATCATGTTTTTCTATTAACTTATAGAAACTTATAAATAAAAGTGTTAAAAATGCCAGCGGTCGAAGCAGTATATCCAAGTTAGGTAATAATCATAACATGTTAATAAATGATATACCTTTTAGGCTATTTTGCTAAATATATTAAAAATTTAATAATCAATGAATTAATAAAGTGCTCCTTAAATTGTCATTAATTATTAAAAAAAAAAATAATAATATATATTATT
This sequence comes from Gerris lacustris, assembly GCA_951217055.1. Lineage (NCBI taxonomy): Eukaryota > Metazoa > Arthropoda > Insecta > Hemiptera > Gerridae > Gerris > Gerris lacustris. The sequence goes on from OX578277.1 coordinate 87,720,137, forward strand.
TTTTTAATTTATGTGTACATAATTAAACTTCATGTTAGTAATATTAAGTAATTGTAAGTTAAAAAGAATATAAATTATATGTAATTCATGTTTATGTAACATCGTTCAATATGATAGTCATATCAAGTAATAATATGGAAAAAAGATTTAATAATATAGAAAGTACTGACCTCAAACCCTTCATCTACTGGAATGAAATAGGTAAATCTTCCTTCGGCACTGAATACACTTTCTTTATCCATCTGCTTGACTCTGCTTCGGAACGTTCTAAAACATCAAACCATTACAAGCTTTTAGTTAGATTATATTCTTATTCTTATAAAAAGAGCAAACCAGCTATGTATCAGCATTAGCTAAATCCAAATATCCAGAATACAAAATACAAATTGATTCAAAGGATATTTTATGTAGAAACAAAACTAAAATATTTCACATGAAGTCTATAAATTACCCTTAAGATTACATTTATATACATAGAAGTAAACTATAATAAAATTGATTCTTAATAAACATAGTGGATTTAAAATACTATTTAATTTATCTGATTATCTATCTTTACGCATATATATTAAAATATCATTAGATCGAAAAGACACTCCCGCACTCTGACAGTTTAAAAATGAATTACTCAATTTTGACACTAGCACTACGAAATAAGATGCGGGGAATCCTGCCAAGGTTCCTTCATATTTCCCAAGACACGGCCGTGTTCAGAAGCAAGTCTACCAGACTGGCTAGTTGGATCCCGCTATGGTATCTTTTTACCACAGTTAAATTTTCACCGATTAGTTTTCAACTTTAATATCAGTTATATTGTAAATGTAAAATCAAATTTTAGTTTTTCAAATGCTGGTATAACATGTCGTCAATCTTCATGCATCTTTTCCTCCAAAACCTCAAAAGGCAGGTTAGCCAATTTTAAGCCATCGAGGGTTTTTTTTTTTTTTTTTTTTTTTTTTTTTTTTTTTTTTTTTTTTTTTTTTAACTGCATATTTTGAATTCACCGTATTTCCCCAAGTTTAACCCAGCGTGATTATTGGTAGGGATACCAGAAGTTCACCCAACTCCCCAAAACATAAATGACTTAATTTTTTGAAGAAGATTAATTGATTTCTGTAAGAAAAATCTCAATTTTATAAACTGATATAAATTGGGTACAGCAGAATAAATAATACCAGTCCATAAAAACCAAGTTTTCATTATAAATACTTTATATTTTTGCATTTTGGTTGTGTGAGGGTAAATATTGGTATTAATTCATTTTAATTTTAAAAATAATTAATTAATTTGTTAGAATGTTTTTGTATGGTAGAGAGTCGATATGCCAAATTTCAGCTCGATTGGATGACTGGGAGAGGGTGAACTCCAAAGATTTTATATACATAACAATTAATTAATTAATTAAATTCTTATTACTTAATTTTTTTAAAATTTAATTAATCCATTCATTTTTAAAAAGATAATTAATTAAATTTAAAAATGAATGAATTAATTAAATTTATTTAATTAATTAATTTGTTAGAAAAAAATGATTGAAAACTATTCCGACGATTTTAATTAAACAATTCTAAAATGTAGGGCCCATTTAAATGCGAATTTAACCATATAACTCGTTTTCCCGATAAAAATCTAGATCCTAAGAAATTAGCTCTAAAATGCCTTTGTGAGATGTGGTTATTTTTTATGGTAAATTCTGATACAATGCTCAATAATAATTAAATGTAATCATGAAAGCTCAAAGCAACTATCAAATGGAAAACACTGGAGCAAGTGTTATATTATACTCCTATGGGAATAAGTTTTGCACAGGTTGTACAGGACAGATTCTTTTTTACATGAATAGAAGAATCAATTTAGCAATATTTAATGTGCACAGACATTTGAAATTAATATCTGCTGGCTTCTTTTGACTAACCATCCAAATTTCATAAAAATCGGATAAGTCCTTTGAAAGATATAGGTGATAATGAAGAGGTATGTAGGTTTCACTAATGGGGAAATTATGATTATGAGCCACGAGTGAAAAAAGGATGTCGCAGCGTAAAATACTCAACTACAAAATTAAATACCTATATACAGGTTCAAATTAAACAGAAGAGTTAAGCTTTCGTATGATCTTTAAACAGCAAGTCAAAGTACATTTTTTTACCTACGGTTAAAGCCCCTCTTTGAATCCAACAACTTTTGTAAGGCATTTTCCCTAAAAAAAACTTAGTACATCTACAATACTCAGAAAAATTATCAAAGATAATAAATCCCTAAGCGTAAAATTAAAATGGGAAAAAAGATCTGACTCTTGGTAAAAAGACAAGACAGAACATTTTTAGGAGTAAACGGATTCTTTTGATGGTTAATTAAAAAAACCCTTAAATACATATTTATCAAAGTAAGAATTTCAAAGATCTCCTAACCTTTTAAAAAAGGGGTCGTCAAGATTCAACTGAAAATTTGAAATTATTCATATTCTTTTTTTTAAAAAAAAATTAAAAGAGGTAACTTTGAGAAAAATTGTTTAAATAGCAGAAATAAATTTAACCCTTTTATCCATCATTCAAAAGTTTAATTATTCAAAGAATTAGATTATTTTATTACGTAACACATTTTGTAATTGCTTTACTAATAAAATGATACAATAATGATAAAAAAAAAATAAATAAATAAAAAATAAAAAATAAAAAATAATAATAATAATAGATGGAGGTAAACGAGAGGTTCAAATGTAAAATTGGAATTTCAGGACAGAAAAACCCTTCTCCCCCATTACAAGCACACTCTTTCTTTAAATATCAACTCATCATGATTAACTATCTAATATTTATTGCATTACGCTCGCTTCAATGATAGAACCACGCGATGCCTAGATAAAATCAGGCCAGTATTTTTTAAAATACAGTGGTTCGCAAAAATGTTTAAGGACAATTTTAGGCGATTTTAAAAAAAGAGGGGGGTTGAAATTAATAACATAATAATGGGTTTTAAAACATAACATCAATTAAGTACGCAAGGAAGGTATGTGCCACACATTTTTTGCTTATATTTAAACAATTAACTAACTATAAATAAATAAAATCACTTTACCTCAATCTGTGAGCACCCAAGTTTAAGCTTTCAGATAAATTAAGAAGTTGTAGAGCATCTGGATTATATATATCAAGATCTGATTGATTTGGCAAAACTGGCCTCAAAACCTTATCTATTACGTGAAGAAACTGAAAAAAACAAAAAAAAACAAAAAAAAACAAAGCATTAAAATATTTGTAGATAGAATCACAGAAAAGAAACACCAATAAGTAGGTATGCCAATATGTCCTTACGGACTCTGGAGTCTGTAAGCATTTATTAGAAATTAATTTTTATATTTATGCATATAAAATAAAGAACTAACTAACTCGGTAGCTCAACATCCCGTGAAAATCCTAAGGGCCTATATAGGCGTGCCAATGTGCTCATACAACTATGTATGCAATGAATAACATGGGGTAAGTCGCTCCATCAGCTGTATAAACCAACAAACACACAGACACACAATACACATACAATTGGCATACAGAACCAATTTATGTATAAATCTATATTATGTATTTTTCAAACGCAATGAAACTCTGGCTCATACCGTTCTCAAGATAACAAATTTTTAAGATTTTAGTTGGGAAACATTTTCTTATATAAGTGAATTATCAAAACTTATTTAAAAACCGTTTATTTTTATTTACTTATTTTTTGTTTTTTGACAAAATAAAAATGATTTATTTTCGTTGATTTGATAAAAAAAAAATAGAAGGGGGACACGAAAAACACAATTTTCAAGGACAAATTGTTTTCAAACCCTGTTTTTTAGGGATGGTTCTTCGGACCTTCCCTATATTATTTCCGTGTTTGGGTTATTACACATAACATACAGGGCCGGCCCGAGGGCCGTGCAAGCCGTGCAACCGCACAGGGCGCTGGATTGGCAGGGGCGCCAATGTGGCAAAAAGCAAAAAAAAAATAGCCCTTAGTTTTTTAATAGAACTAAGAACTAAAAAAAAACAACATCATAACTCAAGCATTATTGAATAAAAGAATTCGTCAATATTCACAACAGGGCTTATTAGAATAAATGAAAATAATGAATTATTTATACTTTTTATAACTCAATTAGATAGATAGACTAATATTAGATTAGTAAGAACTGTTTAAGACGGAACCACTAAGTCATTTTGTTGTTTTCTAGTTTGAAATAAAACTAATAAAAAAATAAATAAATCGGAGGGGTGTGTGGTAAGAGAGATAAGAGGGATGAATATGCAGATCTATACATGAGTGAGAGAATAGAAGTTAATAAATAAGTGAGGAGGAAAGAGTGCAGTAGGACTTCTACTAGATAGAGAGTGATAGGAATACTTTGTCTAAAGATAGTAAGGACACCTGGATTTGTTATCTACTTAAGATAAACATCAGGCCAGATAAGATTAAATCAAACCCTTTTAAAATCTTTTTAATTTTTGTTCAGTTTTATTTAACTAGGCCCTCCCTGCTTTTTAGTGTCATACATCTTATCATATTACGCAGAAAGTGAACCTCCGAAGTGGACCTTTTTCCCCTTTCCTCATCCAAAATCTCGGACTGGTCCCTGGTTCGATCCCCAGAGGGGTGAAAATGTTTTTTATCGGTTATAACGACAAGGTAATTTAAGTTTTATACATTTTTGCAATCTACTCTTTAATACCTTTCATTTGATATCGTGACCAAATTGTATTATGAATTATCCGCCATTTTGGATTCCCAGTTAACCAGATCAAATTGCTGCATACTTAGTTTTTCATTTGCCCAGCAGACCGCATTTTTTTTTTAGTAAATGTAATAATTTAACTGTAGAAATGGGTTTTTTTGGGGGGGGGGGACACAAATGTTGATGTTTTTTGACAAAATGGCGTAAAAAATTTTCCTAAGTGCTATATAGTTTTGAAATCTTCTCTTTAATACCTTTCATTTGATATCCCACTCAAAATTTAAAAAAAAAGTTCACTGGACTATCCGCCATTTTGGATTTGAACGGCTTAAGATTTTGAGTTCGCTATATTTTTCCTGTATGCGCGTCAAAAAAAAATATTGAATACGGCGAAAGTTTCATGTTCTTATCTCTTTTGATTCAAAAGTTATTGGAACCGTACAGAGTGACAGACAGACCGACAGACATAGTTAACCATGAAATGTTGTCTGAACGAATTCTATTTAATCCCAGGTAGAGATTAGTAATAGTACAGGAAAGAAAACTAACCCTCTCTTTTTACAATGTGGTTTTAGGTACGGTGATTGGTCCGGGATGGTTGTTTAGGGGGGGGGGGGGGGGGGGGGCCAAAATGGCAACTTGCACTGGTGAAAATTTGCCCTCGGGCCGGCCCTGATAACATACCTTTAAAGTTTCAAGTTTTCGTAGTAAGTACTTTCGGTGATACAAAAGTTAGTTAATGACAGAAAGGCAGATAACCTTAAGAAATTATAACGGTCCTTTACGGACCCTAAAATTAATTAAAACAGAGGATACACTTTCTGCCTCACATACGAATTCATATTTGAGATATTGCTATTGTTTATGTTTTAAATTATTAATGATTAAAATAAAAAAGACTTTTTAAGCTGTTTTTAGGTACAAGTTGCGTCAAGAATTAAAAACAAGTTTGAATATTTATATAATTGTAAACATTAAATAAAACTTGAGACATAAAACACCTCTTTTATCTCATCTAGAATTTGAAATTTACAGTACAACTGAAACTATTTTACTACGTTTTTATTAGCTTGCTTTCTTGTTTGTTTGTTTGTTTGTCCAGTACAAATCTTGCAATCGATTTTTAACTAACTTCCCGAGTAGCTAGACATTTTAAACTTTTAGAATAGCTCAGAACACGATGACAATGCAATATTTTAATACTTTTAGCCATCTCTCAGCAGAATTTAATTCGTTTTCAGCAAATTTTGAGATAAACATTGAATGACAGCGAAAAAGGAAAAGTAATCAAAATAAATTAATTAATTGACTTGTGACAACCAGGTTTGTTTACACTTGTGTCCTAGGTATCGGATTAATTTTTATGCATCTGTACTTTTTTATTTCTACACATTTTTCTTTTTCTTCTCTTACTGTCCCTCCACGGGAGCATATCAATGGCACGGTTTAGATTCGGTGTTGGCGAGATCCGTTGTACAGAGATTTGTCCTTTTATAGGTATAAGATCAGCTCTCTAGATGGTTGTCATTTATGTGAAGTAAATAAATTCGGAACTATTTTTTTTTTTTTCACTAAAATTATTATTATTTCAATGAAAATTATATTATCAACATTAGATATATGATTCAACAGAAAATTTAAAAACGTAGTATATAAAAAGTTCTTTTTATCTTGTAATTATTATAATATTAAATATTGATAAATATAAACTTTTGTGAAGTTTTCTTTGTGTTGAATATAAATAAAGTTTTATAAAGGAAATTAGTAAATATTAGTAAGCGTTTTAACATTTTATAAAATGTAGGCTTATAATTATTTCATTTTCTCTTTAACAGACTACTATTTGTCGGCTTTACTTTATACGTAAAAGTTCAACATCAATAAATAATTTTATAAATTCCAATGCGTTGGACTCTTGAAGTTTAAAATTACGATTTGCAAATAGAAGTCTAAAACAAATTCTATTTTAGAGTTTAAAGGGAAATTAAAATTTCATAAATGCACCTGAATTTAATCTAAACAAAGGATTGAATTAATTAATTTATACAACTTTCGAATGTAGTTTACACGCAGTTATTGACTTTAGTCTTTATATAATAGAAAGAAAGTTTAAAGTAACTTCAAATTTAAAAAAAATGTTAACCTACGCAATTAGGTATGAGTTATAACTCATTTATAGGATAAATAAGATTTAAAATTGCAAGATAAAACAACTTTTTATATACTACGATTTTAAATTTGCTGTCATAAATCATAAATTTGAAACCTGTAAAAATGAAGATTGTAAATATGGGACATGCCAAAACAAATAAAATAACTTGCGGATTTTTTTCCGAACTAACTTCCCATACAGAAAAATTTGCTGAAAACGAATTTCATTTTGCTGCAAGATGGATAAAAGTATTAAAATAATGCATTGTCATCGTGTTCTGAGTTACTATAAAAGTTTCAAATGTCTAGCTACTCGGGAAGTAAGTTAAAAATCGATTGCAAGATTTGTACTGGACAAACAAGAAAGCAAGCTAATAAAAACGTAGTAAAAATAATAACATGACTGCTTATAGAATTTTCGTGCATACGAAAAACCAAGTACCTATATGATTCTGTGAATTCAAGATGATTGACAATTTATGCTACTTCTTAATTTTAAATTTTTAACACTTAAAAGAAGCTAGTAAACTAATGCAGAAGTATTATTGTGATCATATTCCCACAACATTGACGGAGAATTTGTCACTTTACACGATGTTTGTACCCGTGTGGCAGGCCCCAATTTGTAAATGGTCCAATATGTAACTGGCTTATACCCCAGGGCGCTGGATTTAGGAAGGCCTAAAAATTTGAACACAAAAATTAAGTATAATATTGTGTCGCCCTATTGTAATATTATTCCAACTCTCAAAGGCAAATGATAAACAATTCAAAAATTGGTTGTATTGACCGATATTATGTGGTAATCGAACATTCAAGTGTTTATTTTCATCATAAAAAATGAAATCTCAATAATATTAACAGACAACAGTAAAGTTTTTTTAGTGTGTGCGTGTTTGAGTACCCTATTTGCGTATGTCGGCAGGCATACATTAGGGGGGAGGGGGGGGGGGGGATCAAGGGGCAGACTAACATCAAATTGATTTTCGGTCTTCTAACTAATTTTGAACTCAGATCATGAAATCACATTGGCCACCGAAATGGGCAAGCCATAGCCGGTTTCCACGGTTTTTTTTCAATGCCTATTGCCAAGCTATGTTCCCGCAAACGAACTTAGCCATCCACATATTCTTAAAAGGTACTTAAAGATTAACTTGCAAAAAAATGTCTAGCTTGATGTTAGTCAGACACTTTTTTGCACGCTATCTCCTGAACTATCACAAATAAACTGTGAGTCAAATAAAAATAAAATACATTGGATTAGTCTGCTTTAGAGGGATTGATAGGGCTCATGAGCCCTTGGAGAGGCAACGCTATCAGCTACGTGTGCTAGAACGTCCATTTCGAGACCCGACCACACTGAAGAATTTTGTAGTTTCGTTCCAGATTCTGGCTGTTGGAACTGATGGAACCAGAGTAGAGGACGAATCTTCCAAAGAGGAGACACTTTTACTAATACTCTTTTGAGTTTTTGAGTTGGTAAGAAGTTAGTGTTCGAATTTTTGAGGTTCGAAATCGATGGATTAATCGGTGCTGTGATTTTTGGTTGTTCTGATTCATCAGTGTGTTAAATAAAAATATATACAAATACACAGGTGCGTTGAGCCGCCACAAAGCAATAGATTATTTATAACAAATCAAATTATATCAAATTGATTGGATTTGGAATTGGCACTTCTTTAGATTGTTACTCCCCTTTTAAAAAAACATAGGGAGTAACTATCTAAAGAAGGTGTAAGGAATGTTATTCTTTAGACTGATACTCCCTTATCAAAACAGAAGTGGGATATCCCTTTGTCCTAAAGTACTAAATAATAATTCGATTGTCAATAATCTTCTTAGGTTTCCTAAAAAAGTCTGGTTAAATAAGTGTTATATCAGAAATACTACTATTAAGGAGTTCATCTATAGTGATAAGGAGTCTGAAATGGTACAATTATTGTCCAAATACCCGAATTGCATTTTTATCTTTTTTTTAAACACATCAAGAGAGAGACACACAAAGTATTATTTCTGCGATTAGACGAGTAAACTCATAGGGCAGTTATTCATCCAAATAAAAATCTTTTTTAAAATTCTGTTTTTTAATTCTGTGATTTATTTAACATTTCTCCTTTTATAGGTATATATATATATATATATATATATATATAATATATATATATATATATATATATATATATATATATATATATATATATGTATACATATAAATATAAAGTTTAAATGGAATGTAAAGAAAGGGAGGTGATGAAGTGTAAACTCTCCTCTTCATTTCTTATTCCATTTCCAACTGAGTGCTAAATAAAGAGAACACCCTTTCTGTTCCATCAACTATGGTTCATTGAATTAAAAACTCAACAGCTGTTCATAACATGCTCATAAAAGTTCACTTTTTTACAAATTTAAATATAAATGTAATGGTAGTTTAGTGAACTGTTTTATTACACTAGATTCTATAGGATGATTAAAAATAAAAGTCTAAGTAGTAAATATGAAATACTTCATTATTTTATTGTACCAAGATCACGATTTTAAAATTCTTTTCATCATATATAATTAAAGTTCAATTATCTCAAAGGGAACACTAATGTGTATACTGATTGTTTTTATTATTTAGAATTTACTATGAATGAGTAATATTTTCCGAACTGAGCTTACCGAAGGGAAGCATTGTAATCTTTCTGAAGAGTTAAATTTATTTTTGTCTACGATTTCGAAAAGTCCAAGTTAGTAAAAACTACTTCCTAATTTAATTAGTAAAAACTAATCATCCGATTTTAAAATTTAGATGATAGGTAACAATAAGTCCATTGTTGGTCCGATATAAGTTGCAACATTCTCCGCCCATTGGTTTCTCTTCCTCATCCACACAAATATATATTTATTTACACCAAAATCCGATTTGAAAAAAGTTAGATGTTTTGTCAAAAGTACCGTGCCTGCGCACATATAATACTGTTAAATTGATAGTTTTATTAATGTAAATAATCAAAGCAATGTTGACAGATTAAAAGAAAACAGGGGGGGGGGGGGGGGATTAGATAAATTAGGCAAAAATAGGTCATAAAAGCATAACATCAATAAAATATACAAAATAAGACGCAAGGAAGCTATGTGCCACATTAATTGGCAGACAAATTTTTACGTTTTTTGTTTCATATGCTAAATTAAAACATTTTTTGTACATTCTAATTGATACTACTGAAGTGCTGACTCTTGTTTGACAACAATATATTATTTAGCAGGAGAGACAATACAAATGTTGCACTGGTATCTCCATTAAAATAACAAATAATTTTGCATTGAATATTTAAATAATTCAATTTTTTTTCGGATGTTCATATAATATTATACAAGCAAACTTCAATTGAAAATATAAATTTTAAATAATATGTTTTCCGTGAATGAAGTTTATGATAAATGGATAAAACAACCGGAAAAAATTGAGCATATTCAAATTAATTTAACAAACATTAATTTAATTCTTGAAGAATAAATTGAATCAGTTTCATATAGTAACAATTCGAACTTTTTGAGATCAGCATAGAAAGAGGTAAACGCAATCGCAAAAAACCAATGTGTGAACCCACACTTATTCAAATGAGACATGTTTCACAGGGATCCACAGAAATATATAGCTAGTTACGTAACATTAATTTAAGGGTGTAAAAAACATGAATATTCTAATGAATATTTTAGCCACAGACAATTGATTTTCAATAATTTAATAAGCTATTCATGATTTAAATATATATACGAAGTCTTAGAACTAGGAATTTATGAGATAATAATAAACTCCTTGGGCTAAAAATTTCATCATTGACGGCACCTTTAATTCAAATAAAGCATTTCTTCGAGCACCTCTAATAATCGACACAAAATTGAAATTTTTCGAAGCAGCCATTTTAGCTTAGTTTAAAAAACTATAATTCAAAGGGAGTAGGGAGCACTATTATAAACATAATAAATAATGAACCATACAATTACAGACTCAAGGAGTAGAGCATACATATGAGTCCTAGACCTAAGATACAACTAACGAGCTAAATTATTTACCTGTTTCTTTCCTTTTTCATTTTTTCCATCGGAAGATTTACGAGGCAAGATAAGTGCGTCATTGATATAAACTTGTTCTTCTCTGGCACCTGGAGGTTTGACTCTGGTTACCCACAAAGGAGGGTTGCCGTCCAATTCTGAACTAACCATAGATCCAAACTGAGAAAGACCCAGCGCAGAGTTAGCTGGAACAAAAAAAAAAAAAAAATCATTTTTAAATATTCCTCCTTTTATTAATATGTTGTAACGTTCAAATTGACTGAATTGGCCTTTAAATACATTTACTAAACAGTGGTTACGTTCTTTATTAGTAAAGGCACTTAATTCTTGTTCTCTTTCGTCAGCACTGTAATGGAAACTGAATTACAAACGAAGACGGTTTACATTTCTTAACATATTCTTTAAAATTAATAATATATAAATAATTAATTTTTAACATCAATAAAAGGTACAAACGAAGCGGCCGCCCCCAAAGGAAATTACTCTCCTTCTTCTTTTTCTTCTTTTTTTCTGCCTTTACGCTTTGATTTTATCGAACAAGGGGGTGACATATGTTTCAGCAGGGGCTCAAAATAACATGTAAAACCATAAATAAGAAAATAAATTTAGAGCTAAAAAGAATTTACCCCTTACGTTTATATTGCTTTTTACTACGTTTTTATTAGCTTGCTTTCTTGTTTGTTTGTTTGTTTGTCCGGTACAAATCTGGCAATCGATTTCTAACTAACTTCCCGAATAGCTAGACATATGAAACTTTTAGCATAGCTCAGGAAACGATGACAATTCATTATTATAATACTTTTAGCCATCTTTCAACAGAATTTAATTGGTTTTCAGCAAATTTTGCTGTATGGAAAGTTAGTTTGGAAAAAATCCGCAAGTTATTTTATTTGTTTTGCCATGCCCATATTTACGCAATCTTCATTTTGACTGGTTTCAAATTTGTGGTTTTTATAAATAAATATAGATAAACATTGAATGACAGCAAAACAGGAAATATATCGATTACATTATTTATCGATTATATTATTTAAATTATTTCAAATATATCGATGGCACGGTTTAGATTTGGTGTTGGGGAGATCCGTTGTACAAAGATTTGTCCTTTTATAGGTTTAAGATCAGCTCTCTAGATGGTTGTCATTTATGTGAAGTAAATAAATTCGTAACTATTTTTTTTTCACTAACATTATATATTATATAACAATAACAATTATTATATTATCAACATTACATACGATTCAACTGAAAATTTAAAAACTTAGTATATAAAAAGTTCTTTTTATCTTGAAATTTTACTTTTTAATATTGTTAAATTTTTACATTAACACACAAGACCTACGAAGAGAATTAGAAAATGTTTTTTGAATTACTCATGAATAGTAACCACGGCCCCCTAGTATATAATAATTACAAATCAATTAACGTTGTTGTAGAATTAAGCCTTAATATGTTTCTAATTGAATTAATGAGATTCACTACTTATATTGACTTATAATCCTCTAACCTTATACACAAGGCACAAAAGGTGCACTTGACGGAGAAACGTCTTTTTAGGGTTTCGTTGGTAAAACCAAAAAAAGAAACCCTTATAGTTTCGTTCAAGTGTCTGTTTGTCTGTCTGTCTGTCTGTCTGTCTGTCTGTCTGTCACTCTGTACGGTTCCAATAACTTTTGAATAAAAAGAGATAGAAACGTGAAACTTTCCAATATTAAAGATCGTTTTGACGCGCACACAGGAAAAATATAGCGAACTAAAAATTATCAGCTGTTCAAATCCAAAATGGCGGATAACTCACGTCATGCGAAAAAAAATATTTTTTTTTAATTTTAAGTGGGGTATCAAATGAAAGGTATTAAAGAGTAGATTACAAATATATATATCACTTAGGGAAAGTGTTTTCGGCGCCATTTTGTCAAAAAACATCGAAATTTTGTGTCCCCCTCCCCCCCCCCCTTAAAATCGTATTTCCGCTCATACTAAAAATATAGAAAAATATGCAAAATGTGCGGTCTGATGGGCCAAAGAAAAAATAAGAATAGCAACTTGGTCGGATTAACTGGGAATCCAAGATGGCGGCTGATTGATGTCACGGGAAAAAATATATTTTTTTTAAATTATGAGTGAGGTATCAAATGAAAGGTATTGAAGAGGAAGAGTAGATTACAAAAATATATAACACTTGTAGAAAGCGTTTAATTTTTCCCGCCATTTTGTCAAAAAACATCTAAATTTAGCTTGTCCCCCCCCCCCTAAAACTATATTTCCGCTCTTACTAAAAATATAGAAAAATATGAAAAAATGTGCAGTCTGATGGGCCAAAGAAAAAATAAGAATAGCAACTTGGTCGGATTAACTGGGAATCCAAGATGGCGGCTAATTGCTGTCACGGGGAAAAAAATATTTTTTCATAACTTTGAGTGGGGTATCAAGTGAAAGGTATTGAAGAGTAGATTACAAAAATATATAACACTTGTAGAAAGCATTTAATTTTCTACGCCATTTTGTCAAAAACATCCAAATTCCCCCCCCCCCCCCCCCAACTACTAATTTCATGTTTACAACACCAACGAAACCCTTTTTACGTGAGACTTTACGCACTACCAATTTATTCCCTAATATTCTCTATTTCTTATATTCTTCATTAGTTCTCTCTGAGAGCTATAGACTTTTCACAATTCCATATGAAATAAATGCTGCTTATAAATAAATAAATAAATAAATAATGCTTATAAATAAAATAAATGCTAAATATAATAAATGCTGCTTATTATTTAACTTAAGAAAATTGGATATCAAAAATAGTGATTAAATTCGATTTTTATTTGTTATAACATGGTATAACAGTAGTGTACTAAAATACAATTGTGTAACTCTCACAAGGTTTACATTTAAGTATCAAAATGTCAATGGAATAAAGAGAGATATTCGGTAAAGAAAATGTTAAGGCAGAATGTTTCTCCAGTAATTTTTTACTAATTAATTTTTAGGGATCTTAGAAAATGTAAGGCATTTTTTCCCGGAAATATTAATTGAACAGTTTAATTAAAATTTTAATAAAACATCATAACAGGATTTAACATAAACCAAATGCTGTTAACAAACCATAATAGCAAATGTTACACAATAAATTGATAATAATATATAATACAGGCTTCTGTCGACTATTTTTATAATTATGATACCTTATCAGTTTACTGTTTTTGTATCAGTTGACAAAATAAAGGTATCGACACTAAAATAGTTAATTTCATGATATAGTGGATTAACAATAAACTGATTATTTTCCCAGTCTTATTTATTAAAAGAGAGTTGCACCAAAAGCCTACTTTAAAAAAATCTTATCAGCAATGCCAAATTTATAAAAATAAAATATACAACTTAACACTCATATATTGCTTTAATATAAAATATTATGTGAAAGAACGCGATGGTTAAAGGATATTAAAACGTAAAAAGATTTTAAAATAGTTCAAGATCAAAATGCTTTGTCAAAACTATTTGTTGTGGATTTCACTACTACTTCTAGAGAATTCTGTGATATTTAAAAAAAATAATGAATCACCGCTTAATAGTACATTACTCGTCTAGTGCAGAAAGTAGCATTTTGCATGCGAGTGTGGAGTTCGCACCAGAGCGACAGCGAGGGTAGTAAAACCACACGAGCAAAGCAAAATGCAGTTTTCGCACGAGTCGCGTACCGTACTTTATCTACGATTGTCGGATTTTAATAATAAATACAGAAAAAAAAAATTTAACAAACTTCCTGTATGTAAGTTCGTATTTCTCTTTTGATAAAGATGACATTAATTCATTAGTTGTATTTTGTGCCGAATTAATTATTTCGGGAGGCGTATTATTCTCCTCATTTTCGTCATAATGACATAAATAAAACATTTTTTTCACTAGAAACTCGATATAAACAGTTACTTTAAATAAACAAACAGCAAATTAGTTTTGTTAAATGTAAACAAACTCGCTAATCGTGCGTTAAGGTGAAGAATTCTTCTTTTTTACCGCACTAAGGCGGAAAAAAGAGGAATTATGAAACGCGCATGCGCAATGAATACAAGTACGTAAAGATTCACTTTCTACGCATCTAAACAGAGATACAATGTTTATACTTCGTATCAATCGTAGATAAATTCTATTACAGAATATTTGTTCAAAATGAAAACTTAATATTTTTAAAATATCAGGTAAGATAGGATCTAGAGAGGATTTTACATTTGGGAAGAAAAGAAAACATTATAAGTCCTAATTACACAGTTGCCATTTTTATTCTGACTAATGATATTATTATTCAAAGGTAACTTTTGTGAATTATTGTTTTTGTAGAATTCAAGGGTACCTATCTATTTATGTTTTCCCGAAATATTAATTATTGAGGGAATTAATATTAGTTTCATAGCAAAAAGGGAGGAGCACGTAATAGCCCATTACTTAGGAATATATTTACACAATTACACAAATAAGTTAAAACAGACGGAAATGCAATGTGCATAGAATAAATTATTTTGTTTCTTGGTATTAACCACCAACACCAAAAAAAATTAGAACTATTTTGAGAACTGTAACTCTTGCAAATGTAAGGGTTTTTGTAATCGATGTATAAAAACCGCGAGAACGGACACAGAGAAAAAAAAATAGGAAAACGGAAAATAAACGGCATTAAACTAAAAACTTAAATACCGGTGGAAAGGAAAGTAAACCGAAAATTAGAAGGGATAAAAAGCAAACGATGAAATTAAAGTGTAATTGAAATTCAAGGCACGAAGAAGCAATAACGACCGGATGGATAGGATAAAGAGAAATTAGAAGAGTGACAAGATAAGAACAATAAAAGACTCAGCACTCGAACGACTAAATCGAAAAATAAAAATAGAATATCGAACAAAAAAAAATTAACAACGAATAAATACATAAAAATGAATACATAAGCGTTTTTGGCAAACCACGATACTCCTTTGCTTTACAAGAAATCCCTTCTTAACGACCCAGCTTATATGTTCATTCTAACTACGAGAATAATTAGTAGCCAGAAGAAACTACATGGATCAACTTTTGTTAAATACCCATTAGAATAATTAAGTTGCCTAACCAACTAAAGAGTACAGAGAATGTATTGAAGTGTAACAGAAATTTGTAATTTAGTATCTTTGAGATAATTTTTAGGAATATTTTTTACAAAAATACGTGTGGTGTCGCGGGACAGTGGTAGGAACGAAGTTCCTTACATTTTTCATTAAATATAAATTATAAAATCACACTGCTATAAGTACGTACACGTTGCTAAATACTTATACATGGCGGAGTTAAGAGACAAAATTAAAACAAGAACTAGACTGTTTGCACCTAGCGGAGTTAAGGAAAAATTAAAAGAAACAAGAAACATTATTTGTATCATTGAAGCAAGCGTCTTACAAAATATATGTATTGAATATTGAGAAAAAAGTTAATCATGATGAGTTTATAGTTAAAGAATATGTTTGTAGTATATAGCCTGAGGGAAAAGAACTGCTTTCTACCTACCCGGCCTACTAATTTAAAATATTATAAAATATATATCTCTTCCCTGCTCAAAAATGTCCTGCTTGTGTCAGTTTAAAATTTTACATGCCTGTTTCAATTGCACATAAGGCGATGTGTAAGAAGTTTTATTAAAATCGTTACGTTAGAGCGTAAGATATCGGTAAAAACGTTGTTGTCTTTATTTATAAAAGTTGTTTGTCTCATTAAATAGATGAAGTTAGAATTTTTTCCCATCCTAAAATTCCAATTTTAAATTCGAAGCTTACGTTTACGCAAGCGTTGCGCGTGAACGCTTGGGTGGATAACGTTGTCCAACAAACTCAGCTTGGAAATTGGTAAAATGAAATGTGTACCAAATTTCAACTCACTCGGTCATCTTTTACTCAAGTTATCGTCATCGGTAGATTTCGTGACGGTGATATTAGTCGTATTTTTTGGATTCACTCCCAGGCAACTTCGTTGCCATAAGGAACTTCGTTCCAAAAAAAGCTCCTATTGAATTTTAATTCGTGGCATTTACTTGCTTCAGGTCTTCAAGCTTTACATTGTTTGACAATAATTTGACTACTTTGGTAAGAGGTAAATCAGAATATATTAATAATCATTTGTTTATAAAAGCATCCTTTAACTTATCGAGTGCTAAGAACACCATAGAAAATATTTGGAAAATTAAAAAGAAGATTTACTGGTATCGCAAAAAAGAGGAAAATATTGTTTCTTTAAAGCGTATAATTTAAGTTATTAATAACGATTGTATAATACACTGATATTAATTGAATATTCTCGATTGGATATGATAAATTATTTGTTATTAATCATTTTCTTTATAAATAAGAAAGTTCTAGTAAATGTTTTATTTTTTGCCTCTACTTTATGAAAAATATTCTAGGACGAAGTGTATAAAATAATTCTTTTAAGACCGGAATCAAAAAGTTTTTGTTTTCTGTCGAAAAGCCAATATTTATTGAAACAAACCTCCTACCATCCTTCAATATTGATTTTAACCAGATTGTGTGAAACCAAAAACTCCCTAGGAGTTGAGTTCAGGAAGAAAACTTTTAATTCAAAAACAAATAGCTATTCGCTCTTCACTTTTTCCTTTTGAGAAAAAGCAATATTGAAAATTGTGTCCCGCCTTCTAACTCAAAGTTTAAATAAGAAAGAGACTCGAATGTAAAAGATTTCAAAACTAACTTAAAACCTTTAACTGTACATTTAAACTACATTTTACAAGGATAAAACTTAATATTATTGATATTGTGCAAGACTAAGAATTTATGTAATATATTTGTATTTAATTATTCTCTAGTAAAAAGAGAAAGAAATTACCAGAGAAAAATTAAACAGAAAACGTTAGAGCTCTTTTCTTCCTTCGAACCTTCCATATCTAAACCAATTGTGAAAATTGTTATAGATAGATGATAGAAATTTATATTCGTTTTATTCTCTAAATATTCACAAATGTTGTTCAGTGAAGTTTTCAACAATTCTTCATATTAAAAAAAAAAAAATTGAAGCACATATATTTATTTATTTATTTTTATTTGTCCTTTTAATAAACCGGCAACCCAGGGTTTAAAAAATCGATCCGAGACAACTCAGACAAACTTTCTCATAAACGAATGAATAATTACATAGCCTAGTGTTTTCCATTTATTAGTCTTCGAAAGTACATTTAATTATTATTGAACATTTCATCAAAATAACTTCTCCTGGGTGGGAATCGAACCCGGGCTCTCTCCATCCGCGTTTTAATCTATTTTCTCAGGAACTAGATTTTTCCCGGGAAAACGGCTTATATCGTTAGATTCGTATTTAAATGTACTATATTTTAGAATTTAGAGTTTTTGGGGGGCAGCGCGCCCAAATTTGGAGCTAAAATTAATTTCTCGATTTCGCCTCGGGGTATGATTTTTCTGAACATGTATGCACAGACGACAGACAGACAAGAGACAGAAAGACATTTTTTTAAAAAAAACAACACTTTTTTGGACTTAGGGGACCTCAAAACGTGTAAATCCATCAAAATCACAAAATCGAATTTTCACGCTATCACAATACTTTCTCTTTATATGAGAATGTAAAATTCGATGGATCACCAAAACGCACCACGCATCAAGTAAGCAACATCAATTTTGATCTAAACCATCTTATTTATTAGAGGTCTATGTAATAAAGAAAAACAATTTCTCTCTACGTCAACAACTAACTCCTCTGGTTATTTAGTTTCTGGGCGCAACAAGTATAGAATAAAAGAAAAGTTACGCAGTAGGTAACTTTTTCTCTTGACTGAGAAGGGTTCAACATCTTCCCTTGTCCAAGGCTGAGAAGTTTTCCCTCCATCTTACCGAAATATCTCCCCATTCCATAAGGGTTTTGAACTTATCCATCAAAATAAAAAAAATAAAAGAATATCCATTTTCTCCAAAAACTTACTGTTTTTCGGGTTAGATATTCTCACCCTTCAGCCTATATTTACTTTCTCATATCCGTAATATATAAAGAGAGAAAGTATTGTATCAGCGTAAAAATTCTATTTTGAGATTTTGTTGGAATTACAAGTTTGAGGGCCCCTGAGTCCAAAAAATAGGTTTTAAAATATGTTTGTCTGTATCTGGTCTATGCAGACGCCTGGAGCTTAAACTGCTGGACAGATTTCGATTAATTTTGGCATACATATTCAGCAAAATCATAACCCGAGGCGAAACGGAGAAATTAAATTTAAATTAAACGGGAAGAATAATTTATGGTAAAAAATCTCGTTCCAGAAAAATAGCTATATAAACGCCAATGGTAAGAGGTCGGGTTCGATTCCTCGCTAGGGAGGAGGTATTTTTATGGTATGTTTTGATAAAATTATGAATAATCATTTATTCTAACTACGAAAATTTGAAGCAACTAATATATATAGAAAACACTGCACTAAATAATAGTTATCTACTCTTACAAGAGGAAGTTAAGTACGAGTTGTATCTGAATTTTTTATTATTTTTTTTATTATTGATTTCTTCATATTTCTAAAAGATTAATCAAAAGCGGGTATGGAAATATTAATTAGGCTTACAAGATTGCTATATTTGAAAATACCTACATTTAACACATTTTAAAGTTATGTAAGTAGTTGGTTGTTTCTTTGGAATGTAAGTCCTTATTATATTTGATTAAAACAAGCTTTCGCCTAGGAACAACCAACTACTTATATAAAAAAACCAAGTCCACAAAAGAAAAACTTCAATTTAAAGTTATGTTTCAATCTTTATTTCAGTAGGTATAAATTATTTTGCTTTCCGAGCTTAACTGTGATAAACGAAAGATCACAGCTTCCGCACCGGAAGCTGTTATCATTCTGAAGAACGAAAACTTTTTATGCCTCCGATTTTAAAAATTCCAAGACAGAAATCTGTTTCAAACATCAGGGAACATTTTTGGTCCTGGGTCTGTCGCTTAATATTTGCGAATCAACATATCTTAAAAACTACATGTCCAGTTTTATTGAAATTTAGATGGTAGGTCATAATTAGACCATTTGTTGGTCCCATTAAGATTCATCCATCTGCCCCCATTTGTTTCTCACACAAACATACATTTATTTACATCTACATCTATATCTTCATAAGTATTTATCTGATATTTTATGAAATTTGGATGGTTTGTCGAAAGCAGCCTGCAGATGGCTCCGGATTAATTTAAACCGTCTGCGCTCCTTAAATTTTTCTGAATTGATACTTTAATTAAAATAAAAAATAAAAATAATCTTGGCTTTTATGAGGAGGGAAATAAAATAAATGTGACAATAATAGGTTTTAATGGTATAAAATCATTAAAGTATACAAAATAGAACGCGAGGAAGCTATGTCAGAGTATATTATTAAATATGAATAATGTTGGCAAAAGTTTTAGCTAAACCACACTTAAGCTGTCGATGTTAATAAAAAAAGAGCTTTGTGTTTAATAGATTATTTGAAAAAGGATTGTATTTAATGATTTAGAATTCCGTCAAAAACCTTTCTTATCCAGCAAAGCACATCAAAAACCTTACATGTTTTCTAAAAGCATTCATACATTTTAAATATTACATTATGAATTATCTAAATTTGTCATCTATCAGTATAAAAATGTAAAGCGATGAGTCAGAATATTTCTAGTACTAAAATACTTTATTTAAGAGCTAACTGTAAAAGTTTCCCTATTTATCAACAAATTCTATAATTATATTTTCTTTTTGAAAGCTGCAAGATTATTATTTATGGAGTATTTACAGCAATAACTAGATATGTGTATTTTATACAAACAATCGTAGTGTGGAGTCATTTGCGTTATAAAATAGTTGCATCCTATCTAACCAATTGCTACTAATGTAACGTTTCTAACTCAATGTATCATTTCCCACCCTTGCTTAATTCTAAAGTAGTTCATTAACAACATTGGTGTTAACAAGATCAAAAAGAGAAGATACTTTTATTTGCACAAACTATATCCTCCTGGGTTAAAAATTACAAAGGCTTCATTTATATTTAAATTAGTACCAAAATGGTATTGATGTCAGGAAAAATCCATTTTACTCAAGGGACAGCCTATCTCAATATATTGTCCTCCTGTTGGTAGGGGCAGCCTATTTTAAATTTACATGGGGCGAGAGGGTGCAGGTGGACCTACATATATAACCCAGACGACGCCCCTTTGTCAGGTGGCCGTTAGCCCGTCCCAAAGGATTTTACTTTACCTCTGTCCCTCTACATCCGAAACAAGTTGAAAATCTCTTTCTATGTTTCTTCAAAAACAAGAGAAAGGAATTAAGTGGGTGTTCCTGTTGTAACCCCATTATAAAATTTGAACATCCTTTCTTTTAGATGTAGCTAATTATTCTTTTGAATTTAAGGTGAATCGAGGAGCGTAGATTGGACTGTAAAAGGAAATTGAATTAAGAACAAGTAAGCATTTTGAATTCTAAGCAATTTTAGCAAAAGAGGCCCTTAAAAAAAGTACAATTACAGTAGCGTGGGATATCGACCTGTTTGGTCTGGTGAAATGCCAAGACATAAACAAAGGGCACGAGAATCCTTCCTTCATATAAAAACTCACTGAAATATTAAGTCGACAACCGGAGATACTTCCGAGCCACAAATAAACATTGGAACAGTTAACTAAAATCTATGATAACAAAGTTTCTTTGGTCCGGACCGCGACCGTCCCTGTCCCCCAGGTACAAACTCATTTTATTAAGAACACTAAAATAAATTATCCAAATAAAAGTAATATCCCTCGTGGATTTTATTACTTTCTCAGTATATTTTTAACATTTCATTGTTTGCCCTATGCAAATATAAAGGCCCCCATACAAATGTTTGCGCAAACATCATGTTTGCTCAAACATTTTGACCCTGTATGGGGCTGTTTGATGTTTCCGCAAACATCACGTTTGCGCAAAATGTTTGATCGTGTATGGGGGCCTTAACTACAAAAGGTATAGACTTAACGTCCAGACCATAATTTTTCACTATCCTTAAAAATCATGGCCAAGTACCGTAATCATGAAATATCAATATGAGCTAATTGCAAACCACACAAGTCGTAAAAGTAAAAGGATTATGCCATGAAAGCCGAGAGGTCTAAGTTCTAATTCTCAGGATTGAAAATTATATGTTTATCCATCTTTCCTTCTTATTCTTTATTTCTTAATATACTCGTTTTTGTTCTGCATGTACGAGAATACTAAAATCATTTAACAAGCTCACTGATTAATTTTGAAGGAACTAATTAAGATGAGGATGGGGATAAAATATATAAAATATAATTCTTAATTTACAATTTTTCGCTTGATTTTTAGCAGAAGAGTAAAGCTTTCAGTACAAATATTATTTAAATTAAAACATTTATTTTGGATTTATGTTTAGCATTTATTAATTAGTGTAGTAGTTTGATGTAT
The DNA here is from genome assembly GCA_951217055.1 of Gerris lacustris. NCBI lineage: Eukaryota > Metazoa > Arthropoda > Insecta > Hemiptera > Gerridae > Gerris > Gerris lacustris. Next base: position 87,742,516 of record OX578277.1, read on the forward strand.
TTTTAAAGTTCATTTTTTTTTTTTTTTTTTTTTTTTTTTTCAAGATTCATTCTATTTTTGATGTCACAATAAAATGTTCTTAACCCATTAGAAGGATAATTCATTATGGCGACGAAAAAAGGGAGAAAACCACGGAATATCGGGCAAGAATATCGAGATGATGGTGAACAAGACGAGCGGCACCGTCAAATGAATTTCAACAAAAGGAAACGAAGTCAAAGAAGATCGGCTGTGACAAATCCGAAATTTGATGGCAGAAGACAACTATAGATACGCAGGATGACCAAGGTCAATCGGGTTTGATGTCGAATCACGGTTAGCACTGCCCAGAGGGGTGTGATTAAAAGATTTTAAATTTTACCCCTTTGACCCATCGATGGAAGAGTGGGAATATTATATCAGTCGTTTTGAAACAGAACTAATGTTATTCAGATTAAGCAGTAATATTTACTCCCAAGCTAAGGCTATTATTTACTGTCAAAAATAGGACCTTAATGTTATAAGCTATTATTTGACCATTTCAAACCAAGAGGCATTCGTAATGTTGAATAAAGAGAATTAAAGGGTATGTTACAGAGTGGGAAACTTTTTAACTTGAAACATTTTATTCAGAGCGATCAAAGAGAATTTAGTTAAACAAAACGTCATACGAACATTTTTGTAAACAAATGAAGAGCTATAGGCGGTAGATGTGATTTCAGAAGCTCATATGAGGAAAGAATCAGAGACTACATTTTTTTTTTTTTTTTGGCATTAATGAAACCAAATAGCAGCACGAATTTATAATGCAATTTCCTTCAAATGATGCTACGTTAAAAGAAGAGGAAGGGGCAGTTATGTGTCTTAAACAAGCCACGACTCAACATAAGTGTTTGAAAAATTTAGAGAGTGGAGGATCCCAATCGGTGAGGGTAGAACAAATAAATGAAGTTCAGGTGCGTTAGATAGTTAAAGGTAATAAGGGTGATAATAAGAACCTTAGATTGAGAGAGAGATACTATAGCATGGGGCTGGAATAAGCATGAGATCGGAGTAAACTGTCCAGCTAAAAACGAAACTTGTAACCAGAGAAACCATTTTGCACGAGTTTTTGCAAATAAAGGAAGATCTGTGATCTTGAGGAAGTCAGAAAAAGATATTAGGAATATGAAACAAGAAGAAAATAGCACGTCAGAAGAGGAAGTTTCAGAATTCATAAGGAGATTTGATAAACAGAAAGCGAACCGAGTCACGCTGACAATAAATATCAATTCTAAAGATATAGAGATGCTCTATGATCCCAGAGCGTCCACAACTGTAATTAGTGAGGAAGTGTGGAAGTTGATTCACTCACCACATTTATCACCTGCCCCAAATTTAAAAGTACCTATATACGGGGGTCCTAGTTCATACACACAGCACACAGCTAAAGTTGTGGTTCGGGCATTTGGTCCACAAAAGAAATTAGATGTAACCATTATACTGGATAAAGATATTTTGCTTTTGGGTTAGATTAGGTTTTAAAATTTGGGTTGCAACTTCCAGAACTTGTGGTGCGCAAGATAGAAATTCAAAGAAAGAATGAAAATATAGAGGAAACTTTGAAAGATTTTAAGGAACTTTTTGAGCTAATATTAGGTAAAATAAAGGGATATAAGGCTAAAATCCATTTATCAGAGAAAGCAGTGCCAAAGGAATTTTAAGTTCGACCAGTACCATTTACGTTGAAGTTGGTAGAAACGGAGTTGACCAGGCAGGTTATCGGTGTGATAGAGCAATTAGCTCCAACAAAAAGTCCTGTGCAGTGGGCTCCCTTATGGTCTACGTGAACGTTCGTATCTATGGGGATTTTAAAGTTTCTATAAATATATTCGTTCTTCTAGAGAAATATCCAATGCCGCGTTTGGAGGAAATAACTGCCAAGTGAAATGGGGGACAATATTATTCTGCAATAGACCTCAAAGGTGCTTACTTTCAGTTATAAGTGGATGAAAACTATCAAAGCTTGGTTATTTTAAGTATAAAAGGTTACCATTTGGAGTAAATTTGGAACCTGCGTTGTTTCAAAGAGCTACGGACATGATTTTAGCTAGGGTAAACAAAATCATCACAGTTGGAAGCACTAAATTTAAAAATTTAAATTACGAAATTTTTATCGTCATCAATTACGTTAGTACATTTTGATGAGAATGTACTATTAGTGCTAAGTTGAGATGAACGTTAAAAAGAAGGTAAATATAGAGGTATTTTGAGTTGAATGAAATATATAATGTTTTCTAAGCTAACTTAAGAAAGAAGATACGTATAGTCAAGTGGAATTGAATTATAAATAAAATAAAAAATTGTATTTTAAAAATACATTTTTAATAAGTTTTGAAATACATAGAAACAAAGATTAATATTTGTTGTACTCGGCAAAAAAAAAAAATATATATAGGAAGATTCTTCTCTTAAAATTAAAGCAGAAAGTTAAAGAAAGGAGTTAGTAATATCTTCAACCTTTTTCCAATAAATCCCTTCGAAACCTTAAGCAAAAAGCTTTTAAAAGATTAGAACCGTTTCAAAAATAAATAATTGAAATATTTAAAAGTAATTCTATGTTTTATATTTTATTAAATAACAAGTAGATAATATTATAATATTTGGAGCAGGTATATTGTTATTTAGAATAAAAATAATGGTTAAGAATATTAAATTAATCATTTATAACAAGGGGTTTCTGCTCATACATTGCTTTGGAACATTTTATTTTGTGATTCAATTAGGTAATTCAAAGAGATTTTTTTAAAGAACTGTGTCAATAGCAGAAAAAAACACAATAACTTATAAAGGGTAAATAGCATAAAAGTTGAAATATATTTAAATGAAATGGATTTTGTAAAATTTACAAAAAAAAAAAAAAAACATAACGAGATAACTCAATAAATAATTTTACTTTATTTATTTACTTTATTTTTTTATTTTTTATAAGTAAAGTTTAAACGAATCCACACTGTAAAATACCTATTGACAATAGTGTATAACTAAAATTAATTTTCCAAATATGTATAGGTGAATTCAAGTATGTAGTTAATAAATAAATATAACAATATATTTTTCAAGGCTAATTTTTTTGAAAACCCGTCCTAAAAATTCTACTTTAATCTTTGAAAAAAGTCATCAGTTACGAATGAATAAAAAGATAGTCTACCAATTAGTGTGGTACATAATATCTTCCTTGCGTCATAAGATTGGGATATGATTCAATTCCCAGAAGGGTCACACTTTGTAATATTCAATATTGAATATGAGAAAATATTTAAAATTATTATTAATATAACAATCCAAAGTTATTTAAAATCGGTTAAGTGCTTTTAAAGATAAAACTAGTTGTTAATAAAAACAAGTTTGTGCGTACAAAGTAAGCAATGGACGCAGAAGTTTAAATTATTACGGCACCAACAATCGGGCTAATTATGACCTACTATCCAAATTTCAACAAAATTGGACGATTAGTTTTTAAGATATAATGGTGGTTCGCAAACGTATTCAACCACAAACCGAACAACCGGCAGACTATAAAATATAGTCTAATATAATATAAATATATCTATAAAAATATTCAGAGCAATAACCCCCTTCGGAAGCAATAATTAGGAAAACAAAATGTATACCAATTCTAATAAAAACTTCAGCTGTATTTTGAAGCTTTATGAATTAATTTTAAATATGGAAAACACGAATTACACAAAAACAAACAACAGGCAGTAAAGACTTAGGGTAAGAACTTTCTGAAGCGAAGCTCTTTTAAGATAAGAATTCCACAAAAGGAAGATGAGTTCCAGACGCTTTTAGATACTGTAAGCAAAAATTATCATTTCATGATTTTTCATTATTTTCTAAAGAAGCTTATAAGGTTTAACCTTTACTCTTGGTTTATACTTTTGAGAGTATAATACAAAATTTATAATAATACCTAAAGAAAATATGAAATTTTTGGTAATGAAAAACAAATTGTATATATGCATCAAGCCCAATGATAAATGTACCTTTTTAGGGTTAACGGAAAAAAATCTACATGGAGAATTGGTTTACAAAGGATAATAGGAAAAAAAACTGGTAAAAAATAGAATTGTTGTGAAATCCCGAATAAAACCGAGTCTCCTGATGCCTGCTCGTGGCATTTTCCTTGAACTAAAAGCTCTACCCTCTTTTCCTATTCTCTGAAGAGGAATCTTTTAAGTCAAGGGGGGCCTTTTTCAAGTTAAAGTCGTTATTTGTATATTTTCTCTAAGCGAAAAGGAGAAGAGAACTCAACAATTTCCGCTCTGACAGCTCAAGGCAAAAGATATTAAAGAAAAATGGTTTTCTTTTGGTAAAATCCTTTAACTTTTCTTTGTATACAAGGTATTTATAACGGGAGTTTTTGAAGTTTACTGATACGTATGTAGTTAAGTTTATATAAACTGTAGAAAGACTAACAATTATCAGTATAAAGTTAATTAAGTTTTAAAATTAATAGGACTTTAAATTATGTATATAGATAGGTTATTATCTCTAAGCACTAATTATCTACATTCACTGTTCTTTTTAACAGCATGATAACGTTGTCATATAGAATTTGTGTAAGTTCTCACAATCTTAAGTTTTAAACTAAGACTTTTATTCAGACCTGTTTAGATAGCATCAAATAATATTTACATTTTAGAAAGATTGCAACACTTCCGTTTCCTTCGGTGAGCCCGGAAGCAAAACTAAATACATTTAAAAAGCCGCTTTTTAAATTTATTAATACATTTTAAATAACTTGCATTGACATCGTAAATATACAATTTGTGATTCCTCCAGCTTTTTAGGTATTACAAAATGTATAGCTCACAAACAAGTCAAGTTAAATAAAAGCGGATAATAATAAGTAAAAGCAAGTAAGTAAGGAAAATGTTAGTTTACAGCAGATTCAACGATCTAAATACCAAAAGTCCATGCTTGAATAGTGGAGAACATTTTACAAAACACATAGTTTCTATCAGGGTTGGCACCTGGGTGGGGAATATTAAAAAACCCACCCGGGTAAAATGAAAAAAACCCATGTTAATTTCCCCGGGTTTTTTGTGGGTTTTTTAAAAAATATATAAAATAAAAATATTTTATTCTATTATATCAAGAATTCTTGTGTGATTGCAAGAGCTGTGAGACTAAAAAATATGCAGAATATCTCATATATCCTAATTCGATGATAACTATAAATTATTTTTGAGCTTTGTATGGCTTAAATCCTGTTTATTCCCAAAATTCTCTTTTTTATTTTTGGGCAAAAGCAATTTTTATTTATATCAAAATGTAAATGTATAAATATGTATTATACTGTACTGAAAAATGAAATTACTTTAATATTAAAAAAAAAAAATGTTTATAAAATAATATAAACTAGGCGGCTCCGCTCACTACTCCCTTCGCTCGTCAACCCCAGAAAAGCGGCCATGAACCTTCGCTTATAGAAATCTTTAATTATTTAAACTTTCATAACTTTTTAAAATTCCACTCTCACTGAACTTGTTTGTTTACAAAACTTTTATAATAATATAGATAGATATAACAATGTAATGTACATAAAATGTAGGCACTAAAATAAATACACACTATTACTTTCTCTATATTGTGATAGCGCGAAAATTCGATTTTCAGATTTTGATGGATTTACATGTTTTGAGGTACCCTGAGTCCAAAAAGGTAGTTTTTAAATAATGTCTGTCTGTGCAGACGCCAGGAGCCTAAACTACTAGGCCGATTTTGACGAGGTTTGGCATACATGTTCAGAAAAATCATACCCCAAGGCAAAATTGAAAAATGAATTTTAACTTCAAATTTGAGGGTGCATCCCCCCCCCCCAAAAGAAAACTCTTTCTTGAAAACGGTTCCGATGATTTTAATTAAAAAATTTCTAAAATGTAGACTATTTAAATACGAATCTAACGATATAAGCCGTTTTCCTAGGAATAATCTAGTTCCTGAGAAAATAGCTTAAAACTGGGAAGGAGAGAGCCCGGGTTAGATTCCCCGCCCAGGAGAAGTTATTTGTATGATATATTTTGATGAAATGTACCGTAATAATTAAATGTACATACGAAAGCTAATAACCGGGCTAAGTAATTATGGACTCGTATATGAGAAAGTTTGTCTGAGTTGTCTTGGACCGATTTTTATTATTATTAATTTTATTATTATTATTATTTCGTAGAAAAAACCTAATACTTACATGCTTATTTATAGGGTATGCTAGACACAATTTGTCATTTTAATACGATTTGTTACATTTACACATTTTTCTATGTTAAAAATAACTATTTTTTAAAAAACCCAAATTACCCATAAAAACCCAGAAAAACCCGGGTTTTATTAAAAAACCCAGGTGGGTTGGGCTTTTTCCATAAAACCCGGGTTTTTTCCAACCCTGGTTTCTATAATAGTAGATACATCAATCATTTATGAATACATGGGGTCAAACAGAGAGTGCAGCAGAAATGCTACGGAATGTGTTAAGAAAGAGTAGAATATCTACAAGAAAATGTAATTCAATGATTAATTTTACGTTAACGAAGGCTGTACCTTTGCCTATCTCACCAAATTCTAAAAAAAAACTTATTTTATCTCCAGTAGGGACGAAATGTAACTTTACAGGGCAGTTTATAGGTATAATAATGTTGGTCTTTTCATCCCTGTTCTTAAAATCGGGGAAATAATGTGAAAACAGGGAAATAATGTAAAAACGGGATTATAATCCACGTTCGCCAACCTAATTTTTTTGTAAATAGTAGAGAATGAATAGCAAATTTAGTGAATTGGATGAAATCATCAAATTGGCAACACTGCTTTTAAACTCCCAGCTGTATTGCGAGTCATTCTAAGATGTTTTGTTTACTTTTGCTTAGCTTTCGTTGAACTCTTTTTTTTTACTTTAAAAGTGATTAATAATTGTTTTAAATCATTTAAATAATTTATACTAATTAATTTCTGTATTAAATTCGTTTAATAAAGAAATACAAATGTTTTCTTTGTTCAATAAATCTTATATAGCGCTTTTTCTGGAGATAAAATGTTGTATATACCTCGAGAATAATGCATTTTCCCTAGTTATAATTATCTCCCTCGGCTACGCCTTGGAAGCTAATTGGCATTATTCCCTCGACTTCGCCTCGGGAATTAAATACCTAATACCCTCGGCTTCGCCTCGGGATTTAGTGGCCTTAATTCCTTCGGCTTTGCCTCAGGAATCAACTCAGTCACGCAGGAAATAATATCTTACATTATTCCCTAGGTGCATAAATAACAATTACCTCCAGCAGGGAGAAAAAGTGAACTTTCCTCCCTAGTTTACAGGGAGGGAAGTTACTTCGCCTCAGGAACCAACTTTATCGCTCAGGGTGCAATCACTTACTTTACTCCCTTGGTGCAATAATGGTGTAAATAACTATTCCCCACCTTCATTCTCTCTGTGGGACGTAACGCAACCATTCTGTTTCACGGCTTAATTACCTCTTCTCTATTCCTAGAGTAGTAAAGGCCACTCATCTGAACAATGAATAGATCCTTAGATTATCTACTGATATCGATAAATCATCACTGGTAAAAAAAAGTTAAAAAATAACCTCAATTTTGGGAAAACTTTAGTATTTAGGGCAATGTTTTTAATGAAAATTATAGTCTTAACGAATTTACGCTCTTAGATAATGGCACTGTTTAGGAGGGGAACCCTATTAATTACAGGGATACCTAGAAGTGTAATTTATGCCCTAACGAGATGAAGCCTTTGCAAGGGAGGATTGTAAAGTTGCGTTGCCTAAGGTTTCAAGTCTAAAGCCTTTCTACCCTGTATAGTACAGAGCCCCTTACTACTATACTTGACTAGCTTCTCTGCTTCTCTTCTAATTGAGTTAGAAACTTGTTAGAAACTATAACACAGACCCACGACTTAGTTTCCTTAGCTAACTTCGATTTATCATATTATGTGCCGTACAAACACACATTTAATTTTAAACTAATACATGGAACTTTATTTACATTGTAAATAGAAATGTACTACAATTTCAAGGGGTAGGGGTAGTTTAATGTTATTCTATGGTTCATTTCTATATACGATTAAATAGACGTGCGATATTTTAATGATAAAATTCAATAAAAAAAAAAAGGAATTTAATTTGTTACATCAAAATTAAATGTAATATTGCTGAATACATTAAAAATAGGACAGAAAAAAAAGTTACTCATGGATGGCAATTGAATTGGGATGATTTTAAATTTTAACTTTGAAAGTATAAGCTATTTGATTCCCAATATCAGATTGCAATTCACCTATAAAAAGTTATTCAGTCTCTTTTTTCAAATTTTTGAAAGGTCTGATGACATAGAAAATTACTTTCAGTTTATGTAAAATTTAGGGTTTCCGCTGTTTGTAGAATTTTTAATTTCTTTTTATAAAAGCTAGCTGGATTCCTGTGCTCCTCTACGTAGAGTGTTATATTTATTGTAATTATTGGTTTGTTATTTTACTAAAAGAGAAAAATAAGTATCTAGATGCGACAAAGTTTCTTAAATCTATCCCACTTGTTTCTATACCCTCTCCTCTTGACTAAAATAATTTTCATTAATCCCTAATTAGTAATTCTCCGACTTCTGGGGAAACAGTTTTAAAATTAACCTTCAAGAAAAGTGAAGGTATCCTTTTCTATCCCCCTATCGTGTCTTATAGAATCCTTGGGTTGAAATTGGCATTATCTTTTATAAATATACGAGTCGTTAATACCCGTGGGGCAACGGGCTTAATTTTATATTGAGAAAAAAAGTAAAAATAATTTAGATATCTATTTAAATGAGTTATTACATCTATTTGAAGATCAACAAATCAAAACACACACATTTATTTTTATTGGAATAAATGTGGTTGCCTTAGCTTAGCAATAACAAATCATCGCGGTCGTCGGGACACCACTCTATTATATAAAATATAAATGATATGGGCTTACATCCTAAAGAGAAGCTTAATTTTTCCCATTACAAATTCAGAAAATCAGTGCGATATCAATTCCCTTTCTTTTTTTAACTTTGCCCTTATTTTCCCCCTTATGAAACAAATTTTTGAAATTCCTGTCTCGTTAGACATTAATATTATTTTAGAAATTATTATGTAAAATACAATGATTTTATTTTAGGGTTCTTTAACAAGTGAGGATAATTATAGTGAGAAGGCATAGTTCCAAATACCTACGTAAATGGCCGGCGTCTTATTATGGCCTATTGTAAAATTCTTAAACGAAAGTAGTCAATCTCATAATAGGAAGCTGTCGGCACTCCTTTAGATTGTTACTCCCTTATAAAAACCACAGAGGGGAGTAACAATCTAAAGAAGGTGGACGGAATATTCTTCTTCATTTATATTATTAAAAAACATAGGGAAGTAACAATCTAAAGAAGTACCAAACAAGCTAACTTCCAAATTTCAAGGTTGTAGAACAATTAGTTCCGGAGATATCACCTTTCCGAATTTTGTGTATAAACGGCCGCCATCTAGAACCAAGATGGTGGATCGTAAAAATATTTCTTAGCGAGCACTTTTGGTGTAAGAATAACCTAATTAGTCATAATAAATACAAAGAAAAAGTCAATCTACCGTAAAAAGACTGTTTCTTTGTATTTATTAAGATGACCTCCATCAACGCTCTTATTTCTAAAGTACTTAGTCATAGGTCTAGTGGTTCCAGAGATATCGTGATCTGTCAGTGAATCAGTACAGTCAGTGGTATTTGGATTTTATACATGCATAAGGGTAAGAATATAAGGGTAAGAACTCAACTGTTATAAATAATATTAAAGAAGTCGAAATTTTAAATATCTACGTATACATTCCTCCGTACATCTAGGACGGAAGGTTCCCACACCTGGGACACGATTCCCTCAGCACAATTCTAGGGAGAGAAGACATAATTTCTATGATACTACTTGTCAGAGCGGCGTCAGGCAACATTATTTTGGCAACCTTGCAGCCTTCACCACCTATCATGTCAGTTTTATTAGATGTAGTTGATGTTTGCTAAGTATTAGTAAACAAACTCCCCCTATATAAAAAGTGAGATCGCCGAGTCTGAGAAAGTAAATAAAAATAATTATAAATGATCAAGTGACAAACAAATACAATTTATATCAAACTCCAACTGAGTTAACCTCAGACCCTGAAGGAAAAAATAAAACTTTTTTTTAATATAAAACTGTCTTAATTTATTTCTTCAAAAAAAGAACAACTAAATTTTTAGAAATTAAAACAAATTTTTATCTGGACAAAGCTTTATTGCAATTTTTTTTTTCCAAATTGAAATGTTTGCTTTGTTTTTTGTCTTGGAAATAGACAAGAAGAACTTAAAATAGTTCGTACCAAAAAGAAAAAAAAAACGGAGTATAGTATTAAGCTGTACCAAACATAACGTTTTTGAGCCAAATAACCCTTGGTTTTCGGAGGAAGGACTAAAATATTCAACAGGTGCCAGGTGGCGAGGAGCATTAGAGGAAACTTTAGCGGAGTCCCTAACTGACAAACTAACACCAAGCATCCACCCTTTCACTCCTCCTCCACACCCTAGTAGCTTCTGAGCACTCTTATTAAATATTAAACAATATGCAAATTAAGTAAAAACTTTCCCCTCAGCTTCCCGGAACCAAAAAAATAAACCATAATAATAGACCTAAAAAGACAAGAGATAATATTTTAAGCATAAAAACAAATTTAAATGTTGATAAAAAGTTTATAATCGTTAAATGTGACTGTGAGCAAGTAACGACGAAGGCATTTTTTAAAAGTTAGTAGGTATAACTTACTTGCTAAGATAAATAGGTTCCTTTAAGAATAACATATCGTTGTACAGCGGTTCAAGAATGAGTGGTTGCGTACTGCGTACTGTATGCAGATACTACATAGGCAGACTTACGGTTGAGTTTCCTAAACTTTACACTTTTTTAAATTAAAAACATGTTATGGTCCAAATAATACAATAACACACCCGAGCTACAGCGTAAGTATAGTAGAAGCACACGAGCAATGCAAAATGCAGTTTTCGCACGAGTTGCGTACCGTACTTTATCTACGATTGTTGGATTTTAATGATAAATACAGCAAAAATATTTAATAAACTTCCTGTGTGTAAGTTCGTATATCTCTTTTGATAAAAATGACATTAATTCATTAGTTGTATTTTGTGCCGAATTAATTATTTTAGGAGGCGTCTTATTCTCCTTACTTTCGTCATAATGACATTAATCAATGATTTTTTTTCACTAAAAACGATATGAACAGTTACTTTAATAATTAAACAAACAGCAAATTAGTTTTGTTAAATGTAAACAAACTCGCAAATCGTGAGTTAAGGTAAAGAATTCTTCTTTTTTACTGTACTAGGGCGGAAAAAAGAGGAATAATGAAACGCGCATGCGCAATGAATACAAGTACGTAAAGAATCACTTTCTACGCATCTAAACAACGATACAATGTTTATATTTCGTATCAATCGTAGATAAACAAAGTCATGGTAACATTTATTTTTTGCCTCTTTTTAGACTGAAAAATGACTTAAATTTGTTACATCCCGTCCGTCTTTCAAAGATATTTATTCAAGTTTATTCTAATAAAGAAATAAAAAAATTCAAGAGAAATTTTGGGAGCGGTGTTACGAGAATGTAAGTAAATACTAAATAATAAAAGTATTATTAAATATAATATTAAAATTCATAATAAAAAACGCATATAACCTTATTTTTATAAGTTGAGTTAACCCAGCAGTAAAAAAAATTATACTTTTAACGGATAAAAAACAAAAACAATAAAAGATTATAAAAAAGCATTGTAATAAAAAAAAAGAATGGCTCTCTAGTTTCAAAGTTCAATAGTAAGGTACATTTTAAGAGAGCGGTTCCTTGTAACTGTAGAGGGTTGTGATGTTAAAAAATATATTTGATTAAAGAAAAAATCCTTTTTTTTTAATGACATTACATGTATAAAACACGATGGGTAGATGTTACAATGAAATGTTTCAAAGGAAAGGGTCAATCCTTTGCCCTCAAGGACTGGGGCACCTCTTCATCCCTATCTGAACTCTTTCACTCACCAAGAATAAATCCGTCCATTATAAACCTTGTTATCTTTATCGTTCAGAAATCAATAGTGTTCCTACCCCTTGTAAAATATATAAAGTTCGAGCTGAGAGGGTATAAGGTAGTTAGGGATCCTTGCCAAGAGATAATAGACTGCCTCAAGGATATACCGTAAATATAAAAGAAGTTTCTAGTAGTAAGTACCTAGTTTCTATGTAATAAGTTTAAGAATTGTATTAGTAATAAGTAATAATATATCATTTATTAAACTTAGTTGCGATTGCAGATATTACATTTTGAATGTAAAAGAATGCTCATACCTTTTATTGTTTAAAGTAAAAGCTGTTCTTTACCTTTATCATGTATGTACTTAATTTATTATAATTAAATGCAAATGCAGCAAGTAAAGAAATATTTTATAAAGAAATATGGTTTATATCTCAACGATAATATATTATATTTGAATAAATGAGATGCTTAGAAGCCAATGTGATAAGGTCTACCAATTAGTGTGGAACACAGATTCCTCTCGGAAAATGGTCACAAGACTAAAATAATGTATAATGAGATGGGTTCAAATGTGTGTCAGGGACCAATGTGTCCAGAAGGTTGATATCAATTTGGGACTATCTATAACATAACATCCAAATTCGTAATGATACAACAAGTAAAAAATCCTAATTTCAAATAGGAGTGTTAACAAAAATTTTGAAGGACAGCAAATTTTTACACAGCAAATGCGTCTGAAATATACAGATCTTAAAGGAAATTTTGATTTTGGAAATAGAAACGATTCTTTAAATGAATATTTTTAGACATACATTTGTTTAATTATAGTGATAATTCGTAAGCTGTTTGTTGATAAAAAAACAATGAATGGAAGTATAAATAAACGAATAACTCCTGGAATAATATAAGCTTTGTTAATTTGCCCATTTGATTTTTCATTGATAAGTAAAATTATTAGGATAGGGGTAGGTAAATAAAAGAGTGAAAGAAGTTCGGCGTTAAATAATGGGAACGACGCCAATTTGACAATTAGGGTATTGCCTGCAATTAACGCCTATCATCTCTCAAAGGCTGGCTTTCAACCAAATTCAGTCATTTCATTAGAGAAAAGTTAATGAAACCCGTCTATCAACCCTTAGATCAATAAAGTGTGAAAGTTTTGGAATTGCTGACTGCAAATTCTACAACCAAGTGAAATATACTAATTATCATCTGCGACAGTAATAATGAAACTCAAAAATTTGCATTGTAATGTTTTATGTTTAAGGGATAATGTTGGAGGTTATTACCATTAATAAACTTAGGGGTTGTTACTACAAGTTAGGTTCTTTGAGTCATACACGTATCAGTCACCCGTTATTTTTCGCTTTCACATATTAAGAGAAAGTATTGTGACGGTGAAAATTCGATTTAAAGATTTTGATGAATATACACGCTTCGAGGTCCCCTGAGTCCAAAAAAGTGCGTTTTTAAAAACATGTCTGTCGGTCATCTGTGCAGACGCGTGGAGCCTAAACTACTGGGCCGATATTGACGACATGTCCAGAAAAATTATACCTGGAGGTGAAATCTATAAATTAATTTTAGCTCCAAATTTGGGGGCGCTACCCCCAAAACTGAAAAAAAAATTATTTCTCAAAAACGGTTCCGACGATTTTGAATCAAAAATTCAAAAATGTATCCATTTAAATACAAGTGAAACGATACAAGCCGTTCTCCCGGGAAAAGTATAGTTTCCGAGATAATAAGGAAAATAATTCTGAGTTTGTAAAAAAACGAAAAAAATGCTTCTGGGATCTGGGACAGAGATTATAGGAGATATGTAGGTAGTTTGAGTTGTCTCAGACCGATTTTATATATATATATATATATATATATATATATATATATATATATATATATATATATATATATATATATATATATATATATATATATATACGGAGAGAAACCACAGCCTCCTTGATAAAATACATCAACATTTTTTCCCCCTTTTTTCCTTCCTTTTGCTCCTTTTTTAAAAGGAGAAAATGGAAGCCCACAACGATTACTATAACTGCCAATAGATGTTTGTTTTAGAATGTTTTATTGGAAGGACCCGGGTCCGCCCAATCTAATTGAGGTTTTCTGTGGTTTCCCTGAATTTACTAGGTGAAGCCAGTCCACATAGGACCAGGATACTAGGACCCTAGGATACTTGTTTTATTCCTGCAATACTTTCCTAGCTATGGCCCCTTTCCTTGTTTTAATTTTAGGTTATACCGGGGGGGGGGGATTTTTATTGTGTTTATTATGAAGGCTGTGGGGGGGGGGGGGGGGGGAAGGAAGAAAAAAGAAAAAAATAGCAAACGTGGGCAAATAGAAAAAAGCAACACGAAAGTAATGTGAGGGCTGGAGATGACAAAACAGCACTTGCTGTCCATTCCAAACAATTGAGCCACCAATTTAATTTCGATGAATCCAAAATACTGATAGCAGAAAATAATGACAAAAAACGATTACTGCTAGAGGCTCTGCAAATATCAAAGAAGGAACAAAATATCAACTTCAAAAAAGACTGTCGTGAATTAAATAAGCATTACGCAGGAATAATACACCAAATTAAATAATTTATAATAATATATAATCATAACATAAATTAATAGTGTCAGTAATTTTTTTAAAACTGGAGGTATGGAGTTACCATTTTATTAATTATCTCTTCATAAATTTAGACCTGTTTTGTATTATTTATTAATTCATGTTGAAATTCAATTTTAGTAAGTCCTGTATTGTTAAATTTTATTAAGTTATTTATTTATAATTGTTAGGATATTAAATTGTTATTTTGGTTTGTTATGTAGATAGTATAAGTCTAAACCACACAGCACACAAAGACCAGCTAAACTAAACCGGATTATTGTAAGAGCCTTACATGAATCAATAAACCAAACCTGAGTTACTAAGGTCAAAATGTACAGAAATTAAGTTGAAGTATGTAGTAGATATGTGTTGTTCTTGGTGGTTTTTTTATATACATATTTCGATGTCTGAGATATTATTAATTAATAGTGTAATTGACAGTACCTGTATTTCAGTAAGTACAAATCTAATTGTAAGCATTGATCTTTTGATAATCATGTTTAAAACCTACATACATGTGGGGTATCATCAATCATTATTATTAATTTATTTTCAATATTTTAGGGTGAATTGACGAGAATCTGTCCGATTTTAATTAAACTTTTCTTAACACTTTATAGAAAACAATAAGTTGACAATGTAGTCAGCTAGTTAGTCAGGTTAGTAAGGATTCAAGTTACCATTGTTAATATTTAAATTAATTTGTCATTTTGCATTGTACATTGGTTATATTTGGTGAAGTGTAATTTTTAAATAAACTATGATTCCAGCTTGAGAATGATCCAAGGAGGGATCGAAATATCGCAAATGTGAGACGTTTGAATTTTCCTTTAAAGACCCAACTAATCAAGAAAAAAAATAGGTTTGATGTCGTATGTTTTTATCAAGGAGGCTGTGGTTTCTCTCCGTATATAATATATATATGAGTTGACGGGTGAGAATTTTTAGTCGTTGTTTAGATGTTTCACGGTGAGTTTAGGTGTTAAATTAATATTTTTTGTGTAGTACCTTTCCGGTAACTTCTTAGTTTTTCCATATTGATAGTCAAGTGTTTGTTTCATGAGTTCTTTGTATTTCGTTTGTTTTAGATCCCTGAAGAAGCTTGACGTGATAGTAACATAATGACGTTTTTGTGACCGAAACCTGATATTAGTTTGATTTTGTATATATATATATATATATATATATATATATATATATATATATATATAGTGAAGTGTACTTAATAATACGATAAAAAATTGAATAATAATAATAATAATAAAATGTTATATATATATATATATATATATATATATATATAATCGATAAGACAATAAGTACTTATAAATACCAACAAAACAAAATATGTTATAAATTAAAGAAGTAACATACTTCTGAAGAATAGCGCACTCATTTATCATCAAGTTAAGTTGGTATCAATACCAAAAGAACGGAGGCCTAGAACTCCTTGGGTCTGATTATTGTCTGTCCAGTGACTTCAGGATGGAATTTCTCCCTCTAACTTTTACAGGTTCTGATTAAGCCAATAGAAAGTTAGCTTTGAAAATTAAAATGAATTTTTATGTAGGGGCGTTCGTTTTTATTAATGATTCAACATAAAAGTTTTAGTCAAATCAACATCATTTGGAGTAATTTTAAATATTATGCATCAACTTACTAAAATTAAAAGGATATTTTAGTTTCGGTCTAAGGTATTAAAATGATCACCTTCTCATTTCAGGAAATAATATATCACATTAAAAAGCCCTAGAGACTCTAATGGGTTTATATCACACCTTATATATATATATATATATATATATATATATATATATATATATATATATATATATATATATATATATATATATATATATATATATATATATATATATATATATATATATATATATATATATATATATATATATATTTCATTATCTACGCTCATAACTCAGAACATATTAAATAAATGAATGGTAAATATCAGGCATTCTCAGACTTGAGTTTTACATAGATGAAATACACATCTAAGGAAAGAGGTAAAAGCAGGTATAGTAAAAAAAAAGGATGGCTAAACAAAAATATCAAACACTGTCCTCGCCTGAAAAATGCCGATATTTCACTGGTACCTCACTAAATATGGTATGTACAATGTTGAATTTCTACATTGTATATCTAAATCATAAGCTTATAACTAAATCTTTTTTGAATTTGTTACAACATATTAATTAAATGTTGCTAAAAATTTAGATTAATAGCATTTTTTAATAACAAAATTTGTCAGATAATAAACTTCTAAACCAAATCAATTAAACATATATCTAGAATCACAGAAATCATTAAAAAAAAAAAAAAAAAAAGTTGTTATTAATTTAATAAGGTAAGTCTGGTTACCTCATCAGACCTGAAAATGCCCCTATCGGGACAAAATATAGCAAATCTTATGAAGTAGTGGTCTACAATTTTATTTTTTTACTCACCCCGTTTTGACCCAACACTTATCAGCATCAGTATAAATAATTTTATATTAGCTGTCAAAATTCTACCATATAAAGAGTTGGCAGGGATTCTTTCCACCAATCTACGAACATTGGTAACTTTTCTCGAACCTCTATCATTTATAAACATAGAATTCTATTCTTTAAAACTAACTTACCTATATGATAAAGAACTATGGTGTCGTCATCAGGTCCATCATAAGTACCGAAGGCTTCATTATTCGGAGCAAATACTGTCATACTCCTCAGATTGAAAGTCACCATCGCCATTTGATTTCTCTCAACAAATTCATTGAACTGAAACAAAATCAATAAATTAATTAATAGACAAATTAATATTTTAGAACTTTAAAAAACAAAAAATAATAATAATAATATAAAATCTTTAGCTGTGTCTTCAATAAAAATAATATAAATAAATGCTTTTAATATTTAATTCAAGAAAAATATAATTTTCTCGGACAAAAATAAAAACTTTTTTAATTTATTCTTGCTCCCTAAAGCCCCTGTCCTCATTCTGTCTATATTAACATTTCCACAAAAAAAGTAATTCTTCTTCAACCTTATTTATTTTAAATAAATGCATTGTTATTTTTATAATAAGATATAAAATAAAAAATATATTATATATTTTATTCGCTTTGGAGAAAACAAGAATCCTTCTGTAAGAGATCTTGAATGTAATATTATAGTCGTGTTGTGTTATTCAATAAAAAATCCAAAAGGAACTAGAAAAGTTGTTAGAAGAGCAATCCACTACACAACTTTTAATACATCTTTTAGTTGGTAAAACTTCTGGCTTGGTTGATAAGGGAAGCAGAATCAGAGTTGGTGAGTGGTAGGTAAAGGGCTGTTAGAGTACTTATTGATTGAGCTAAAACTCCCACACACTGACCTATGTATATGCCTTCCATTCCACTTGTACTTATTTCACTAGCCCTTTTCAACAGCCTATTTCTCTAACTCAAAATAAAAAACTTACTCGGAAAAAAGCCAACAAAGTTTCCGAGAGGGAAAAAAGAAAACATTCAGAGATGAACCAAGGTACAAAGCTTGCACTCTTTTTTTTTTTTTAAATAATATTAACTGGATGATTTCCCCTTTTTCTCGAAAGAACTGTTCAACTTTTTTTAGAGAGAGAGAGAGAATCAGAAATTATACATAATTTTTGAAAAATAAGGAACGATTGAAATGAGTTTAAAAATCCAAACTTATTAGCTACTAAAAGAACTTAATTGCATACAGTAAAATATCACTAGTCTTTTGAACTTCTTGAAACATTAACACATCCAGATTTTAATATTATTAAGTTTGAAAAAAAAAAATATAAATAAATAAATACATAAGGTTGTAAAAAATGTAAAAACTTTAGTTTTACTTTTATCTCGTTAAAAGTAAAATAAATAAAAAATTAGTATTCGTTTCCAGACCACCATAAAAATCGAAGAAGGAAATTATAAATCTTTATCTTAGAGGAAATCATCTTAAGTTTATGTAAGATTTTGAACTTACATCTCAAAACAATATCTTACAAAATAATATTTATTTTCCTTGAAGGAAAATTCAATCCCTTAAGACAAATAAAAATTCATTCCAAGATTTAATTCCAGAATTCAGAAAATACACTTAAAATTACAAAACAATGTCTATATGAGAGGTTGAATTCATGTTATTAAATCTTTTTTGTGACACTGAAGGAAGAGTCAGTCTTATTATTCTGTCGGTTCGTAATACGTTAATGCCAAATCAAGTTCCTGCGTTATACCATAACCTCTTTAGAGCTTAACTCACTCCACGTAATCATCACAAAAGAGCCAGAAGGAAGTAAATGGGGTGTGCCAAGAGATTAGTCTGAGAAGTATTCCTCTGCTTGGTTCCTTCTCTGCAAGTAAGTCGTTCTAACCCTCGTCTCTTATAATACATCATTTTAACCCCACACTAGTCTTTTGAGAACGTCGACCTCATTTTAGCTTAAGGTTAAAGCATTAACTCCATGGAATCACATATCATTTCGAATCCATCTACTTCACAAAAGACTTTCACCCTTAGGTTGGCTTTAGGTTTTAAGGTCTGTTTAGGTGCTCTATTCACAGAGGTTTCCTACCTACACGGATATGTTGATGTCGCCTTCAAACTTGGGCCAAGTTCCCCACAAGCCTTTCTAAATCGAGTCGTTCGTGTTGTCCCTTCCATTAGTTAAACTTTGATTTTCTAATAAATTATTCACTAGTTTCACAAGTGCTTTAGATGTCCCTGTCTCGCCTACCTTATTACTTGGCTAATTACTTGGCCAAGGTACCTCTTGGCAGGAGATATTCCAACTAAAATTCCGACCCACACGCTAACCCTCTGTCTCCAACCCTTCAACATTTACATATCCCGGATAAACTGAATATTCTAGAATAAATCAATGCTATAATGAATTAGCAAAGCCTCTGTTTCCATTAGGCCTTCTTGGGACTAAAATTACAATCAAAGCGGCATATCTTGAGAGGGATTTATTACCTAATAATAACAGATTCAATGCCTTGGTTTATTTTAAGTAAACAATGTTGAATACAATTCTCTGATAACTCCCATTTATTAGTCCTCTAATGATTCCAACGCACTGTATTAACAAATAATTCCACTAATCTATTGTTTATTATATCTTCAAACCATATTTTGCTTCTAATAAGCTTCCTTTATTAAGCTATTGATTCGCCCTTAGGTTACAAAACAGAGTTGAATTAGCTGAATGGGATAAAAAGGGCTTTCTGCTTTTGTTTATCTTTTTCCTTTTGAGAAACCAAAAGTTTTTAAATCTAATTAATTAACTCGGACAAAGTTGGTTAATATTTAACCGTATTAATAAAATATACTTCAAACTTTTCTTATTTGTTCCTAAGCTTAGTGGCTTATACAAATGAATTGGATACATATAAAAATAAATTATCATCTTGTTTCTTTTTTTTTTAATAATAATCCAGGTAAAAGAATAATAATATGAAGAATTATTGCAAATCGAACATGCATCAAAGGAGAAAAAAAAGTGAAATAAGTATACAGAAATATCTCCAGAGTAACGCTTAATGAATCACTAATGAAACTAATAAAATAATGCTATTGGTCTAGTTATAGCAGAAAAGTTAAGAACACAAAATATTTATAGAAATAATAAAAATAAATAAATAAATGAATAATAAAAAAATGCAATATAAAAAAGGTACATATACCGATAATCTAAAAGAAAAAATAACTTCCTTGTAATTAATAACTATACGTTAAGGTTTTATTTATTTTATTTTTAAGTTTTTCCCCATCTTTATACTCAAAAGTAAAAAAGACCTAGTTTTTAAAAAAAATTAAGGAAGAAGTAAAACTTTCTTGTAAATTTCCAAGAGTCCTTGATTTTTCGAAACTAAAATTATGTCATAAATTAGTTTCCATCCAAGCAGAGCTGAACCCCAGAAGATGAAATTTCAATTCAAAAAATTTTAGTCTTTTTCACCTATTCGTGCGTCGATCCGGGCACTGTATATTTATTTATTTATTTATATGTGTGTCCACATACTCAAACGGAGGACTAAATAGTAAAAAAAAACGTATAATAGTCTGATGTTATCATCGTTTTACAATGAATTTTATTAGTAGCGTTTAATATTATACACTTAAAAAAAAAAAAATAAAAATAATAATAATAATAATGAATCAATTGATGAAATCCTTTTAGGTTGCCTAAAGAAGGATTTGTTTGAATAACGAGATCCCAAGTAAGTCTGGATTTAATGTTTAAGTGTTGGATGCGGATTTATTGTTCGGGACAAGATGAGGCTGCTTTTAAAAGCACCCTTACTCCTTATCTTAGAAAGTGTTTCCAGCAAACTCGCTATCATCTGAGTCAACACAGTAAAGGACAAGTTCGGCTGTAAAGCTTTCATCTTACTATAGATATTAAATATTTATTCATCGTTTTTCAATCATTTCTGGTCAAAAGGAAACCCTTCTCTTGGAGAAAAATCAGAATAAAATTTATTATCAAGAAAAAAAAAAAATTTAAATAAAAATCGTTTTTTAAATAAAATATGAACTCAAAAAGGATTTAGTTTGCTATAAACTCAATGGTGACAAATTGCTTAAGATAAAATTTACGATATCGGTTTATACACAAATTTAGTTTTATATTCGAAAATTCAAAAACACCCACTTCGTATTTTTAAAATCTGTCTTTAAGATCCGCATTGAAAACTAAGAAGGATTTAGAAGGCAACTCCACTCTTCAAACTTGGTAACATTTAATAGTAAAACAACAAAAAAAGCTTAAATGCAAGAAAAAATATTTTCTAAAGTTATTTGTATATATTGATATATTCATGATTCAACCTAATTTTTGAAGAAATACATCTGGCATAGTAAGGTAGCTTTACATTTTTTATAAAAACATGAATCCTTCTATATAGAATTTTGATCCACTTCGTTATAAATAAATGGTACTATTATAGGTTTTATTGCAGTTTTTTAGGGTTCATAGGCAATAACGAGGACCTCTTCACATTTTTGTACTTATCTGTAAAAAAATTTAAACTGCAGTTATGTTATGATCAATAACTTAAACACAGGAAGATGATGGTTTATGTTCTGAGGACAAATATATATTTGATTTCGTTTTTGTATCAATTCATCTTTGCGCAATGTGCCCTTGGAAATTGCGATTTTCGTGTCCCCTACCCCGCTATTTTTTGTAACAAATCAACAAACAATATGCTGAAACGAACGCGTCCTACTGTACTACCCTTTGTGTGTACTAAAAGCAGCATACTTGGCCAATTCATTGTTACACCAGTTATCTTTTAGACTCGTTGCAATTCAGAAAAAAATCTCAAACTTTTTAACAAACAGAAAATTTTATATTATTAACTTAAAATACACTTGGATCACATCTTCATGAATATTTTAAACAATATAGCAGAAATAAGAAGAAACAATAAAGAAATAGACTTTATATGGGTCAAATCACATCAAGGAATAGAAGGAAACGAGGAAGCAGACAAACTTGCCAAAACCCCTACACAACAATCTGAAAAAAAAAAATACCATCAAGAGACCTCATAACACTATCCAAAAAGAATATGTTTGAAAAATGTAATATAAAACTACAAGAAGAACCAGAAAAAGCAAAAAATTTCAAATCAATAGTAAAAAAAAAATGCCACTTAAACCATGGTTTTGAAAAACAAAACTGCCCCGTACAGATATAATCAAAATTAATAGATTAAAAAGTTACCATGCACGATGCATTCAGTACAACTATATTATAGGACTAAGTGATTCACCAATATGTTATACTTGTCCTGAAAAAGAAGAAAATGTAGCTCACATCCTATTGGAATGTCCGAAATATAAATCAGAAAGAAATAAATTATACCAAGAACTGAAAATACAAGAAATTCAAGACAAAAATGAAAAAATCAAGACCATCCTATTCTCAAATTTAAAAAATATTAAACTCACACTAAAATTCGTAAAAGAGATAAATTACTCCCCTTAGCCTAAAATTGAAAAAATCTGGAGTCCACTCACCAACAGAAACCCACAAACGAAATAAAATTTAAAAAATAAATAAAAATTATATAGGGAAAACATAGGAAGAATTTTGGAAGGACTCGGGTCCACCCAACCTAATTGAGGTTTTCTGTGGTTTCCCTCAATTTACTAGGCAAATGCCAGGTTGGTCCACTCTTAAGTCAGTCCACAGACTGCCTATGATACCCGTTTAAATACCTGCAAACAACCCTAACAAAAATCCAATAAAAAACTTCCGTTTAGAAAAATAAAAAAATATAAATATATACTCCAAAATTGTCCATATTACCCTTCCCCAAATTTGATTAAAAAGCTCCAATCCCTTACAAAATATCAAAATTAAAAAAAGGCACAAAATAACCCCTCTCAAAATAACATAATGGCTCCGGTAAACAGAAATATTTTTTTGTTACTTATGCCAATAAAGAATTTGTTTAAAAAAAAAAAAAAAAACCTTAAATAAAATTATAATATGTACATTTGTGCACATGAACAATAATATAAGTTAAAAAGTTATAATATCCACAGATATAATACACAAAACTGGTCGTTATTTATTATGTTTTTAAGGCTAAAAACAAAGGGGATATCTCAGGAGAAGAAAAACAAGTTTACTGCACAGGATGGGAGGGAAACGAAGTTTTGACATTGTTTACTAAGCCTGAAGACATAAATGTTTTGAGGGGTTTGTATCTTTCTCCACACCAGAAAAAAAGTAGGTTCGATATTTGATTAAAGAGATACAAAGGGGCCCGCAGTCTTATCTTTGTCGGTAAAGGGAAGACCGAGGAGTTGGAGGGGAAAGTGATGTCAATCTAACTTAGAATATTGGAATTCAATGTTATATGGGAAAAAAACAAACTTTTCCGAACCAAACATCCTTTTTAGATCTAACGTGAGGCGCAACATTCTGTCAAAGATAGACAACCGTTAAAAATGAATAAAACGCAAAAAAATAACTTTTACCTCTGAAGCCATCCTAAATGTTTGATACATAGCTGTATGAGAAACATATACATTTGAATATCATGAAAAACTTTACAAGTAACGGTATGAAGTTAAAAGTAAAAGGTATGAACAGGCAGGGCCTTGGAGAGGTGATAGATACTCTACACAAATCAAAATGTAAACTTTTCTAGAGTTTATATATAAGAACGTTTATAAAATGTTAACATCATTTGTAGTTGTTTAAATACCACCAGTCTGATTCTTTAAATTATTTTATTAAGTTACCAAAAGAAATTAATTCCCAAATAAAATTAGACTGAAAGTGATGGGATTTGACTTACTTTGAATTTGTAATTTATTTTTACACTAAGCTTACTTACTAGCAATGTCGAGTATAGATACAAGATGCTATATTTGATATTTGCAATAATATATATTAGGACTAGATTGATTGAGGGGGGATACCTAACATAGTTTGCATGCAGTCATTATGGTTAGCCTTATAAACTAGGTTACATTACATACTCTATGGCCTATGGCATACAAGGTATATTGTACCATGCGTGTAATTTAATTTTCTCTAATGAATGATTGATAGATAATAATAGGAAATATGGAGATTATACAGAAAAGTGTGTTTGAACGATTATTCTGTATATGTATGCTTTCCCTCCAGTGTTCAATTCTCGTGTCTTTTTGCGAAATATGAAACAAAATCGGAATCAACATGACCTTCTAACATTGAAACAGCCCCAAAAATTAGTCACTCAACATAATGTAAAAAAATATCATAAAACATCAATAGGTGCCTTCATTTATAACCAAAGTTAATAATCTTCATATTATTTTGAAATGTTGAAAAAAAGGGACTATTTAGAGTAAAGTATTATTTTCAAAAGGTTTTGAGAATAAAAGTTATTAAAAGAAAATAATTATCATGACCATCTTTTAGGATGAATACCAACCACCTACCCTTAACCATTAATCCAACCCTTAACGATGTTTCGATGATCACATTTTTTGTGCTGGCCTACAATATTTTTTAAAAAAGAATCTGGAATAATAAATATGCCTTGATTTTATATACTAAGCTTAACGAATGACAAACTTTCAAAGACAAAACTCCCAATTAAATATAGAGAGCCAAGTCTCTGTTTCTGACGTAACCTATTTTTGTTTTAAATAGAAAATGGAATGAAAATTGTAAGAAAATAAAATACACTTTTATATTTCACACCAAAAAAATCATAAAATAATATTCTAAAAGAATTTTTACACAGAGAGAATTTTTTAAATGTAGCGGCAAAAATAGGGAATTGATTCTTAAGAGTGGACCGAGCGGACGGAGATTCTAGGATAAATACGAAGTGGACTGCGGTGTTAACTGCCATCGACTCGATTTCGCACTACCCATAGCTGGTTTGCCCGACTCCCTCACGCACCATTAACCCAGACATTATTGTTTTTACAATTGCGTAGAAAAAGTCCCAAGAAATAAAATACCCGAGCGGAAAAATAGGAATGGTGAATGAGAAAAACAGGAATCACCCATTTTCACTGGAGGAAAACCATATAGAATATAATAAAAGGAATTGAAGTAATAACTTGTAAATATTGAATGAACCTTAATGAAGATTCTATTATTGGATATTGATTTAGAAGTAATATCATTATAGATTAATTACTTATCGGTTTACAGCTTCCTTTTTAGGCTTACACCAACATAAAATAAATGTTACTACATTTCCAATTACCTATATTAGAAGAAAAAAAAAATACACTTTAATTGTCCTCAAAATCATTAATATGAACGCCATAATTATTTCTAGATCATAATTAAATAGTATAAAGTAGATAGTTAACTATTTGTTTTATGAAATAATCATTTTGGTTTCTTCACTTTGTGTTGTTGGAGCAAAATGATAATATATTAAGATATAATCGAGTCTTATGTATATCTTGATTATATTGATTTGAAAGATGTAGCCAGCGTCCCCATAAACGATCAAACATTTTGCGCAAACATCATGTTTGCGATGTCGGGCAAATTCAGGTCATACACGTCAAACATGTTTGTGCAAACATTAAACAGCCCAATACACGGTCAAAATGTTTGCGCAAACGTTTTGACCGTATATGGGGGTCTTTATACCCTATTAGATCTTAGGCCTACTTAAGACAGTGGCCAAGGGATTTATTAAACGTTCAAGTATAATAATTTATATACTTCTATATTTACTTTATTTATTATTTAATTATTACGGCTTTATCTAATTCTAATTATCTTTTATTTATTATATCTTTATTTAGTGATTTGTTTTGTATTACAGTCTGATATTATTATACTTATATGTCTGATATTAATTACTTCCTGTAATATCAACGCCAAAAGGGATAGTCACTGGATTATCACCTTTTCCTACTATTCAAGCTAAATAACAATGTTAACGCTAACACTCATAACATGTGAATTGTATTTGTGTTATACAATAAAAAAAAAAAAAAAAAAAGGCCTACTTAAACTCGTAATTTCATAGTTATCAACAGCCATCAGTTAGTTGCTCGCCTTCGGCGTATGATTTCTTTTAATAAAATCGAAATCGGACTAGTAGTTTAGGCTCCACAGCCTAAACAACAGCAAAGACTACAGACAGACCACAGATACATTTTTTAAAACTGCTTTTTTGGACTCAGGAGACCTCAAGTGTGTAAATCCAACATAATCGCATTTTCGGGCCATCAATATAATTTCTTTCTATACATACGTACATGAGAAAGTAACAAATGGTTCGGTCCTAATCCTAACTTATATCACTTCTTGAAGGTAGCTGCACAATTTAGAATCTTTAAAGCTATAGATAGAAGACTACTGCCACAGATGCGGTGGTTATGTTACTGAAATTATTCAGTATTGAAACCAGCTGTGTTATATTAATAAGACAGCTGGTTTCAATAAGAATAAGACGTTAAAGGCCCAACTGAACCTGAATTACCTCGTTGTTCTAGGTTAAGGGAAACAGAAGTTGTGAGGATTCAAGAAAAGAAGAAACGCCTAATATCCATGAGAAAATCATTAAACTTTATTTAAAAGTAGTATGTATAGTAAAAACAAACATGGGTGATTAAAATAAATCATATGATGAACATAAAATAAAGAAAAGACGTGTGGTGTCGTGGGACACCCGGTAGGAACGAAGTTTCTTACATTTTTCATTAAATATAAATTATAAAATTACACTGCTAAGTACGTATACATTAACTACTTATACATGGCGGAGTTAGAAAAGAGATAAAATTAAAAGTAAATAACTGTTTGTACCTGGCAGAGTTAAGGCAAAATTAAAAGAAAATCATTATTTGTATAATTAAAGCAAGCGTCTTACTATAAATATATATTTAATATAAGAAAAAAGTTAATCATGATGAGTTTATAGTGAAAGAGTATTGTTAAAGGAGTTTGGATTGAAATAGGACTGTTTTCTACCTACCCGGCCAATTAATTTAAAATATTATAAAATACATATCTTCACTACTCTACAGCTTCTGCTTGTATCAGGGTGAAATTTTACATGATTATATTTTATTTATTTACAAAACAAAGTGACATTTTTTACATATATAACAAAAATAATCAAAACAAGTCAAGTAACAGGCTTCCATAATAACACTTTTTCCCGTCTTTTAAAGCTTACGTTTACGCGAGCGTTGAGCGTGAACGCTTGGGCGGATAACGTTTTCCGACGAACTCAGCCTGAGCATTGGTATAATGAACATGTGTACCAAATTTCATCTAACTCAGCGAGTTTTTACTTAAGTTATCGTCATCTGTAGATTTCGTGACGGATTTTGCGTGACGGTGATTTTGTGACGGTTATTTTGGTCGTTTTTTTCGGATTCACTCCCGGGCTCCAGAACGTGCCATAAGGAACTTCGTTCCAAAAAGCGAAATTATAAACTTATTGACGTAAAACCTCCAATTAAATAACCTAAATAGAACTGAATTGGAATAACCACCAGTTACTAATAATAACACTCTTAAAGACTTAGAATTAAGCAAACAAATTAATTACATCAGAAATTAGTGAAATGAAAATGGTTGTTCCTTTTCACCAAATTTCAATCCTTTATAGTTTTAACTTAAATTGGGAAAGTTTTATAGTTAAGAAAGATGAAGTTCTTAATTGTAATTTCTTATCCAAACAAAAGTAATTTATATTTCATTATAGAGACTAAGAATACAGATATAGAAAAATATTATGCTTACCTATATATTTTGTAGTAAGACCAAGATGATTTTAAAAATAATATATATCTTTATTTTCACATCCAAGGTTGCCAAAAGTAATAAAATCATTTTGGTCGTTCTGAAGAGCAAATCTTTTTGTCTCTGATTTCGAATATTTATAGGGAACATTTTTGGATATCAGGAACATATAGTTTTGTCAGGGAACATTTTTGGTCCAAGTTTTGCCCAACATTTTTGCGAACCGAATAATTATTATGCGAACAATAGAATAATTATTCTATTGTTGGACTAATTATGACCAAATTAGTCCATAGAATTGTCCGACATGAGCACCAACTTTTTAATACCTACATATACACATCGATATTTAAGAAATTCGCTGGTTTGTCGAAAGTGGCCCACAGATGGGCTGATATTAAATATCAACCGTCGACGCCCATTAAATATTGCTAAAATGATACTTCTATTCATGCAAAGAAAAAAACAATTTTAAAAAAGGAGTAAGAAATTATTAAAAAATATACAATAATGGGTCGAAACCAGTGGCGGATTAAAGGGGGGGGCGGGGGTGGCAACCGCCCCCCCCCCCCCCCCCCCCTAGATTATACTTTTTTCCAACGACTACCAAATTTTATATCAGAAATGCATAAAAGCGCTGTTTTGAGAGGTAATATTTTCAAAATTTTCCGAGGGAGGACCCCCGGACGTTTTGGACTTTAAATCCCGAACTTGTCTCCCGAAAACACTTTTCGGGTCGAAAAGTACGAGTATTTGCTTTGATTCGATGGTCTTCAAATAGATATAATAACTTATCTAAATTAATTTACTTAATTTAACTATTTTTTTCTAAATATAAAATTTGGTCCGTTGTCATGCGGGCTTAACGGCTCGTAGATGTATAAAATAAAAATAAGTAAAATCCTCCTTTAGCTTCCGAGCTTACCGAAGGTAACAAACTGTGATAAATTTTCGTTAGGTATACATTTTAAAATACCTAAAAATAAATATTGTAGGTGCACAACTTTTATTGTGTTACAATAACTATACTTTTAAGTTTGTATTATATTTTTTTTTTAAATGTACTTGTGTTCATGTTCATACTTGTTTTCCATCAAACTACACCATATAATCGAGCCAAAAATTACCCTTTTTTGAATAAGTATTAAAATCAAATTTTACCTCAGAAATGGAAGACCCCCGGACCCCCCGCTATATGCACCTTACAATAATTAACTGCTAACGACACCTATGACTTACGGTTAAGATATTTTACTGCAGTCGGGGGGGAGGAATCCTGAGAACTCTACTTTACTTAGGGCTTTCCATACTCCCGAAACCCCTTGGAGGGTCAGGTCGCCACCCCCTAGATGACACCCTTAATCCGCCACTGGTCGTAACAGCAAAACCTAGCTTCAAAGTACGCCAAATGACGCGAGGAAGTTAAGTACCACACTAATTGGCAAGAATTATTTTAAAGATGGAAATCTATAAATTAAAGTAAATAGTAAAAAATATACATAATAACTATTTACTAAAAGCAAATCGATTTCATATTAAATAAACGTAAGTATATATTATATACATTAATTGAACTGTATGCGCGGTTAATAGTTAGAAACCAAAAATGTCATAATAGCACAAATATTTCCAACAAGATTCCAAATTTAAGATACCGGTTTTATGTCACGATATATAATATCTCCTAGGAAGAACAAAATATTCCATCTAAAAGTTTAAAAATAAATTATGAATCATCTAAAGCCTGGTCACAGTATAAATTAAGTTTAATAAAAAGTAAAGAAAACGACACCTGTAAAATAAATAAAATATTCTGCCAATTTGTGTAGCGCTAAGTTTCCTTGAGTCCCTATCATTGAACGAATGATACCTGAAATTTGTATCTGATTCGATTCCCAGAGGGGCCACACTTATTTGAAAGCAATGTTAAATTTGCGACGATGGTTGAAATTTATATGAACGGTCTTTTACAGGCCCTTCGATATTACATTATACAAATTAAAAAATATAAAACGCTCAAAATGAATTGGATATTTTTCTTTTAAACAGTAAAAATGAAGGATAAACACGAAGTGCGTTATATATTGTGAGTCAGTCAATGGTTGCTATGACGCTTTGTTAAGGCACACCTTGAGTTAGTACTATGGTGAATCACTTTAAAAAACAAAAACATATACATAACTTATCGATCCAGTGAACGCAACATGCAGAAGTTGTACTGAGGGAGTTTGGTTATTATACGTGCACTGTGTACACCCACGCTAAAGCTCTGCGTATAAGCCTCTTTTCTTTTTTGAATTTTAAATCAGAAGCGTGATAATATGAAATGCAGGCTGTCACAAAACGTGACATTTTTTTAATACCTAGCTGTTTAATGAATACCAGAGGTTTTTTTTTAAGAACGAAACATTCTAAGAATTACAATTTACATGCCGGTAAAAGAATATTAAATGACAATTTTTAATATGCAAACAAATGCATCAGATAATGGATTACCTGTATGTGTTTTTATACATAAAGATTTGCAAAAAAAAATGGAATTAAAAAATAATAATTATGCAGAGCATATAAAAGGGAATATTAAAACATTCGTAGACTTATTTTTTAGATATTAAATTACATACTTTAAACTAGGAGACAAATATATTTCTAAAAGAAGAATTAACATAAAAAAAAACAAATGTAAAATAAAAAATCTAGAAGTCAGAGAAAAATTTCAAAGACTCCAGATAAATCACGTCTCAACGTCATTTACATGAAAATATGAAAGGAAAGTCTGAAAACTTGGTCAAGCAATAAAAAAGTTTAAATTAAATTCGAAATGACAGACTTGTGACGCTGAAATCTAATTTATAGACTATTTGTAATACAAGATTGGCAATGTCAAAGTCACTTCTTTCATTTAGGAAGTATTCCTTCGAGTATATCAAAACTATATCAAACTATATCAAAACTATATCGAGTATATTATTTTATCAGTATAACTAAGAAAATAATACTGTCTTTATCATTGTAGTTTTTTTACTTTCTCATATAAAGAGAAATTATTGTGATGGCGCGAAAATTCGATTTTGAGATTTTGATGGATTTACACGTTATGAGGTCTCTTAAAAAAGGGGTTTTTAAAAAATTTATGTCTGTCGTCTGTGCAAACGCCTGG
Organism: Gerris lacustris; assembly: GCA_951217055.1. Classification (NCBI taxonomy): domain Eukaryota; kingdom Metazoa; phylum Arthropoda; class Insecta; order Hemiptera; family Gerridae; genus Gerris; species Gerris lacustris. The sequence goes on from OX578277.1 coordinate 87,773,654, forward strand.
AGCCTAAACTACAGGGCCGATTTTGACGAAATTAGGCATACATGTTCAGAAAAATCGTACCCCGAGGCGAAATCGAGAAATAAATGTTAGCTCAAAATTTGGAGGCGCTACCCCCCAAAAAAGTCTGATAACGTGAAAAATAATTATTTCTCAAAAACGGTTTCAAAGATTTTGATTAGAAAAATTCTATAATGTAGCCAATTTAAATACGTATCTAACGATATAAGCTGTTTTCTCGGAAAAATCTAGTTCCTGAGAAAATAGCTTAAAACGCGGACGGAAAGCCCGGGTTCAATTTCCCGCCCAGGAGAAGTTATTTTTATGATAAATTTTGATGAAATGTTCAATAATAATTAAATGTACATCCGAAAACTAATAAATGGAAAACTCTGGGCTAATAATTATAAACTCGTATATGAGAAAGGTTGTCTAAGTTGTCTCGGACCAATTTGTTACATAAGTAAAAGTACCTATCAATTTAGCAAACTTTAATAAGGGTAGCAACTGTAAAAAAAAAATTATAAACATATTGGTGAGAAATTTTTTAAATATTTAAAAATTGTCTGCTTAATTAAAATATTCAACTAGAAGAGTATGTCATTATGTTCATTATTTTATCGCCAGATAGCAGAACTAGTATCACACCTAAATATTGTTTAACCTTTTGTTTAAAATAAAACCAGTGTAATTTTCTCATAAGTAAAATTGACTTACGCCTGCGCCACTATCATTCTGACCCATTTACGTGTTGGTTCGCAAAATTTTTGACAGACCGACAGGCCAACAGACAGACACGGGACTAAAAATGTTTCCTGATGTCTGAATCTGAAACGGATTTCTGTCCAGGAATTTTTTATATGGGAGAAAAAAAGTTCGTTCTTCATATAGGAACACAATGCTTTCATTATCATCGGTAAGCTCGAAAGCAAAATAACACATTATTTACAAATAAAAATATATCAGATTAGTTTTGACCAATTCAGTTGATCATAAGTATCAGTGAACTTGTGATTAACTGAATCTCCAACTAAATATAAGTTCCAAGCAACATCGAAAGAAAGAACTAATATAGTCATTGAATTTGTAAATGTATTTTGAAAGTTTAAAAGATGTTCACATAAAAATGTTTCCCCTCTTTTAAAATAACATTAAAGAAATAGAATTTTGGATTAGGTCGAAGGAAAAACCAGTATTTCTCAAAAGTAATTGGTTTCTAAATCAATTAAAACTTTTTACATCCAATCTAAAAAAAAAAGTATTAGATAACTAAGTTTAATTTTTCCATAAGGTATTGAAGAAAACTTTTGGATACCGAAGTTTATTCTTTTCTTAAAAAGATACCATTTCTATCTTTATGCTGTTAAATATTTAGTAATAATTTAAGCATATTTAAAGCCCTCCTTTTAATGACAGACATAGTAAATTACGCGTCTAGTGTGGAAAGTAGCATTTTGCATGCGAGTGTGGAGTTTGCACCCGAGCGACAGCGAGGGTAGTAAAACCACAAGAGCAAAGCAAAATGCAGTTTTCGCGCGAGTAGCGTACCGTACTTTATCTATGATTGTTGGATTTTAATAATAAATACAGAAAAAAAAATTAATAAACTTCCTGTATGTAAGTACGTTTTCAATCCTCAGCATGGCTGATTTTGTAAATAGGGGAAAAAGGAAAAAAAAGTGACTTGTACTTATAGATCTTTGCATCCCAATTTACAAATAAAGGATTACATTACATTACATGTAAGTACGTATTTCTCTTACGATTAAGATAACATTAATTCATTAGTTGTATTTTGTGCCGAATAAATTATTTTGGAAGGCGTATAATTCTCCTCATTTTCTTCATAATCACTTAAATCACTCATTATTTCTCTAAAAACTCGATATAGTTACTTTAATTAAACAAACAGCAAATTAGAATGTAAACAAACTCGCTAATCGTGCGTTAAGGTGAAGAATTCTCTTTTTTCCGAGCTAGGGTAGAAAAAAGAGGAATTCTTCGCCTCATTATAAACGCGCATTTCGCAATGACTACAACTACGAAAAGAACCACTTTCTATGCATCTAAACAGAGATATAATGTTTATATTCAGTATCAATAATAGATAAAAAAGTTTTTGGTTAAAACAATCATTTATTAATTACTAATTTATAAAAAGAATAATTCACTAGAGTCTCGCTAATCCAGACTCTACTTGTCGGGATATCTGTATAATCTAGACTGACATAAACTAATTGGAACCAAACCTATTTGGATAGTTGAATTGTCCGGATTATTGGGGGTTTCTGCTTTTATTGTCTATTAACAATTATAAAATTGATCCTGGTATAGTTTACAGGTATTCCTACATTCTGGCGCAAGGAATACTCGGTCAGCAAACAGCGAGGGTCCGTAGGCAACCCTGCATAGTTTAAGTAGTACCCTATTGATGGAGTTTTTTAAAATGCTAAAAAGCTTACTTTGAACTAAGCTATGGGTCTGATATTCTCAAAACACATAAACAAACTTCTGATAAAGTATTCGTTTGCCACTGAACCGGACTACAACCATATAAATACATCGAAAAGACCATAGTTATAAAAAAAACGTATTTTGTCAATAAAAAATAAAATAATATTTTTTTCGAAATTTCCAAAAAGTGGTATCTTTACTTTTGGTCGAAGAATGTTCAGGAATGTTTTCAGATTTTTTGCACTTCACATAAGCGAGATAGAGGGGGAGGGGGGCACGTTTCACACCCACTTCAAACTTGCCTATGCTCGCCCTATCACAGTTATAACCAAAGAATTATATACTTTTCTAATCAGCTCGACGTACCCTTTCATATGATACCCCTCACGGTGTCGAAAAAAAATAAAGAAATTTTTACCCTTAAGTTTTTTTACCCTAATTTTTTTTAAACATATTTTTTTTAAGTCGCTATATTTTTAAACTATGTGGGGAGGTACAAGACACTTACATGCCAAATTTCAAAGTGATCAGACGAAAGGTGTAGCCGTGAGAGCAGGCGACCGGACGGACGGACAGACACGCGCAGGAAAATATATGGGTCCTTGGTTTTGCCTACGGACCCTAAAAATGACTACTAAACGGAAGAAAGTGGCTGTAACAAATGAATAAAAACTCAAACTTTGGTATCGTATTGATGAACACAAGGATTTCAGTAGTTTTACTCTGGCAAAACTTGTTTTACAGATATTTTAAAAATTATTCAGTTTAATTTTGACTTTCGGTAATCCGGTCATGGCCTGGTCCCGTCAAACACAGATTAGCTAGATTCTACTGTATATAAATTAAAAATAAAATTCATACAACCAGATATTATGAGTATCCGTATCCGTTTTAAAATCATAACTCCAGAACAGTCCATACCTGAAACATTTAAAAAGTTCAAAATGATAAGAAAACATTTTTAATTGAAAAAAGAAAACAACGATTGTTATAATGAATATACTTTTAAAGAGTTCGAAACTAGAAATAGTTTTACTGACAAGCTAGTAAAAATATAAAAAATCGGTCAGAGACAACCAGATAAACTTTCTCATATACGAGTTTATAATTACTTGGCCCAGTGTTTTCCATTTATTAGTTTTCTTTGGTTCATTTAGTTATTATTGAACATTTTATCAAAATATATCATAAAAATAACTTCTCCACGGCGGGGAATCGTACCCGGCCTCTCTCCCTCCACGCTTAAAGCTATTTTCTCAAGAACTAGATTTTTCCCGGGAAACGGCTTATATGGATTCGTATTTAAATAGACTACATTTTAGAATTTTTTAATCAAAATCGTTGGAGCCGTTATCGAGAAATAATTGTTTTCACGTTTATTTCAGAGTTTTTGGGGGGTAGCGCTTTCAAATTTAGAGGTAAAATTATTTTTTTGATTTCACCTCGGGGTATGATTTTTCTGAATATGAATATACCCAATTTCGTAAAACTCGGTCCAGTAGTTTAGGCTCCAGGCGTCTGTACAGACGACCGAAAGACATTTTTTAAAACCCACTTTTTTGGACTCAGGGAGCGTCATAACGTGTAAATCCATCAAACTCTCAAAATCGAATTTTCGCGCCATCACAATACTTTCTCTTTATATGAGAAAGTAAAAATATATACATAAGAAAAATATTGATTAACGAACTAAATTATTCTATTTTATTTGCGCTTATTACGTTTTGTATTACCCTATATTCTTCTTTTATAAATATCTTTTCTATCCTTTTAGCATTTTTCAATTATAACATTTTTTCTTTGTATTATTATTACGTTTTAAGTTCTGGCTAATTTTTACAAAATTAATTTTATTATTTATTATTTTTCGTTATTTTATTTTCTTAAATATTAGTTCATGGACCAGATAAAATACCTTTGTGGGGAAAATTTGGCCCGTGGAAAGAAGTTTTCCGACCCCTGTAAATAGTATTGAATAAATAAACAATGCATTATTGGAAATATATCTCTTGTAGTTCTGGTTGTATTCAAATTAATTATACATTTAATAACGGCAAGTATAATTGTAACCTGAAGGGTTTATTTAACATATCGGTTCATTTCAGTAATTAGTACATCTCTGTTTAATCAAATTAATAGTGGTTAAACTGATTGATACTATCGATCGATAGTCTTTGAGAGTCAAGAGAAATTTCACTTAATTCCACTAGGGATCTGCCTAATAATAATAGCATTCAAGAGGGCAAAATTAATAAGATAAGATAATGCATTTATTAAAATCATATCTTTTAAAACAATTACAAAGAATTACATTTTTCGAATTTAAATCAGCCAACGTAGTGGATTGAGAAGATAACTATCCTTAAATAGTTACATGCTAACATGCTTGTAACTAAAGAGTATAACATCATAAAGACAAGTTATCCATAAAAAATAAAATTCTTATATAAGCGTGATCAATATAATCCCTAAAAAAAAGACAGATCTCTATGGTAATGAACTTCTTTTTTAAGAGCAACCAATCTAGGGACATATTAACCTAATTAACAGAAAAATGGAAAAACTGAACAATATGAGACGGTTTGTAGAAAAGATGGCGAGTTCTCACTTCAAAGTATTTTTTTTGACAAAGGGATATCAACTCTCCTATATTAACAAATCATACATATTTATAATTTCTCAAATGTTTAAATCATACAAATTTACTGTTTGACAAAGGGATAAAGTGACATCTCTCAAGTGCATAAATTAAGCAAAGTTGTTCCGCCAAGCGATTCTCGATCGTATCAGCGTTCAATTCATCTAAAATTTAGTTTTACAGTTTTATTTGAATGTTTGTATTGTAATTGAAATATGTATTATTGTTTATCTACGATTGATACTAAATATAAACATTGTATCTCTGTTTAGATGCGTAGAAAGTGATTCTTTACGCATTTGTATTCATTGCGCATGCGCGTTTCATAATTCCTCTTTTTTTCTCCCTATTGCGGTAAAAAAGAAGAATTCTTCACCTTAACGCACGATTTGTGAGTTTGTTTACATTTAACAATACTAATTTGCTGTTTGTTTATTTAAAGTAACTGTTTATATCGAGTTGATGATCAAGTGATTGTCAAAAATGAGAATAACACGTCTTCCGAAATAATTAATTCGGCACAAAATACAACTAATGAATTAAAAAGTTCGTTGTTTTGACTGAGATTTTGTGGAAATCAAACATAATGAAGGGTTTGTATCACTTGTTAAAAGAAATATTAACACTGTACTATTATAAAATATAAGTTTATTTGTCTTGACCACAATATTTAAATTTAATTCTAAATCAGACCGGTTTCAGCCTCTAAAATACTAAAATATAACAGGTATATAGAGTATGACGGCTATCTTCAGTGCCTTATATTTATAGACTGACGAGAACCGAGAAGGTAAGGTGGCAAGTGTTTAGGACATAAGGTCGGGAGGGGGGTGGTATTCATGGAAAAGCGGGTGTGAGGGGTTTCCAATCGGATTAAGAGCTAGGGCCAAGCTCTATAGGTCTAGGAGTGTAAAGGAAGTATAAATATGTACATGGAATTAGACAACATAAAAATTAGAGGTTTGAATAATAATGACTAAACTTAAGTTATACAATGTTTACTAGAATCTTAGAAAGGGGAAGTTCTAGACATATCTCAAAATGACAAATAATAAGAAAAGAGTAAGTAACATTTAACATAATTAAACTAATTTAACCTAATTGTACGGATAGCAAGCCTTATAAGAGTAAGTGTAATAAATGCTATGAGATGATGAAGTTGACAACTGTTATAATAGTGGTAAGGGACTGTGTTGTGTTAAAGGAGAAAGTGAGTGAAGTGTTTATTATTATAAGGGTTTGACTAGTATGGAGTTATTCAGGTTGGTTCTTTCATTAAAGCAATCGATGTCAGGATTACTTAGGGCTCTGTGGATTTCAAGGTTTTCTAATAAATCCATTTTTTTGCCTTTTTCACAAATGTAAATGAGTTCGTAGCTTTGTTTTGTGAAAGTGTGATTTGTTTCGATAAAATGGTTCGCAAAGCTGGATTTATCCGACTTGTTGGTCCATGCTGCGTGATGTTCTTTGACACGTTTCGATACTATCCTTCCGGTTTGGCCTAGGTAGACAGACACCTTTGCATGTGTCACATGTTAGTTTGTAGATGCCGGATTTATCTGCTGCGACTGTTTATTGTTTTATCGATCCTAAACATTTCCTGAGTGTTGAATATGGTTTATAAGTAATTCTAGTGTTATTATTCTGAATGATTTTGCCTATTTTTGTGGAGATTTCTCCCAGGTATGGTAAACTCACCCAGGACCCAGGTTGGGGATTTATCTGTGGTATTAGTGAGTTTTGTTGCTATTTGAATGGCTGATTTGTCTAATTTGTTCCGTAGTATTTTATTTATTGTTATGGGTGGGTATCCGTTGTTTTCTGCTATAGATTTTATGGTTTTTATTTCATTGTTAAAGTCTTCTTCCTCCATCGGGATGTTTATCGCTCTGTGAATTAGGCTGTGAAATGTTGACATTTTATGTTTGTAGTACGTGTTTGAGCTATTATGTATAATTATATCGGTGTATGTAGGTTTTCTGTAAATTTTAAATTTGTGTTTATTTTCTACTCTAGTGATGGTTAAATCTAAATAGTTAAGGGACCTATCTATCTCGGTTTCTAGGGTGAAATTTATGTTTGGGTGAATGGAGTTAATGAATGTCAAAAATTGCATCCCCTCACACCCACTTTTCCATGAATACCACCCCCCTCCCGACCTTATGTCCTAAACACTTGCCACCTTACCTTCTCATCAGTCTATAAATATAAGGCACTGAAGATAGCCGTCATACTCTATATACCTGTTATATTTTAGTATTTTAGAGGCTGAAACCGGTCTGATTTAGAATTAAATTTAAATATTGTGGTCAAGACAAATAAACTTATATTTTATAATAGTACAGTGTTAATATTTCTTTTAACAAGTGATACAAACCCTTCATAATGAATTAATGTCATCTTTATCAAAAGAGAAATACGAACTTCCATCCAGTTTATTCATTTTTTTTCTGTATTAATTATTAAATCCAACAATCGTAGATAAAGTACGGTATGCAACTCGTGCGAAAACTGCATTTTGCTCGGGTGCAAACTCCATACCCTCATGCAAAATGCTATTTTCCGCACTAGACGCGTAATGTACTATGGCATGAAGTGTGTTCAGTATTTGCATTTTGTACTTTTTAGCTTACTGTGTAAATTTTAATGAGTGGTTTACTTATTTTACATTCCTGTTTTTCTGTAACTTATTTTAAACATTTATTAGTTGGACATTTAGATAACATTATGACACATTACTGGTTGAAAGCTGACTTTATATTATAAAAGCTACTTCTAGTGGAGAGACTTTTGGATCAATTATGATACTAAACAAGAAAAAAATAAAATAATAAAATGAGTACTTTCAATAAACTTTGACAAACATGCTTATTATTCTTCACTCTCTCGCATTTAAGGACGCTGTTATAGACGAAACTAGTTTTAGTGATATTGGCGAGAAGTATTTCTTTACTCCTGAACTGACAAAGGCCTTATTATGGCGTGCTCTTTACATAACATTTTTAGGACATGTTGTAGTAAAAAGACAAACATTCTTATAATGATGAGCTCATTACTAGCTCCCCCCAAAATGTTACACCCCATCTTTTTGTGAATCAGTATGAGCTATAAGGAGTAGAGAGGGAGAGGGAACCTCGAGTTTTATGAAGAGTCTACTACGTGGTTTATCTCTGCGGGTGTTAGCCCCATAGAAAAAACTGTCTGACATAAAATAAATTAATTAATGCCACGTATTTTAACTAGGCTACACACGGCTCTATCATAAATCGGCTAGAATTAATTTTTTTTTTTACATGTGTTTAAAACAAAATAAGATGGAGTTACGAAAGCTAAAAATTACTTCTCACCAAACAGTTAAATACTTTATTGTTTTACTTAAATTATTAAACACTGGATTAAAATAAAAATAAAAAATACGTGTGGATTCGCGGGACACCCGTTAGGAACGAAGTTCCTTACGCTTTTTTTAAATTATTAAATATAAATTATAAAACAACACTACTAAAAATACAATGCTAACTACTACTTATTCATGGCGTAGTTAGAAAAGAGACAAAATTAAAAGTAACTAACTATTTTTACTTAGCGGAGTCAAGGCAAAATTAAAATAAACCCATTTTTTTTATCATTGAAGCGAGCGTCTTGCAATAAATATGTATTGAATATTGAGCAAAAAGTTAACATGATGAGTTGATAGTTAAAGAGGATGGTTGTAATAGGTAGGGAATAGTCCTGTTACGGCCTAATCAATTTAAAATATATCACTTCACTACACAAAACTTCTGCTTGTATCAGGTTTTAATTTTACATGCCTGACTCAATTGTACTTTAGACGATGTGTATACAAAGTTTCATTATAATCGTTACGTTAGAACGTAAGATATCTGTAAAAACGTTATCTCTATTTTAAACGTTTAGGTCCACTTTAATAAATCTAGCGATCTTTGACACTTCATAGCGGTGGTTTTAATAAAAAAAAAATATTTAAAAAAGTTGTTTGTCTAATTGAATAGATGAAGTTAACATTTTTTCCGTCCTAAAATTCCAATTTTACATTTGAAGCTTACGTTTACTCGAGCATTGCACGCGAACAAATGGGCGGATAACGTTGTCTAACGAACTCGTCCTGGGCATTGGTAAAATGGACATGCGTACCAAATTTCAACTAAATCGGTCAAGTTTTAACTCAAGTTACCGTCATCAGTCGATTTTGTGACGGCCGTTTTCTTCGGACTCACCCCCGGGTTCCAGACGCTGTAACGTGCCATAAGGAACTTCGTTCCAAAAAAATGTAGTAAGTATATTATTAGGTTTGTTATTTTATATTTTAAATCTGAGAAGAAAAATTGATCATTATCAATTTATCGATGGTATACGAGTGGAACTAATTTAAGTAAGAGATAACGTTGTTTTATATGTTTGTTTAAGTATTCCTACCACTTAAAATAGTCGCATGTTTCTAGATATCTACTTTTGATTATCACAGTAGTAAAGATGACAAATTACAGTTGTCATTATAAAAATAAACCCGTGAATGTAATTATAATTATGGAAATATGAAAAGAGACCAGTGACGGGGGAAGAGGGGTGGTAATAATTCTCCTACCTCCTACAACTTTATCATTTATACACATAGCATACACTTCTTTTTTTTTTAAGAAATAAAAAAAATTGTGAGAAAAATATTAACAAACAAGTATTTTTTTGTGGGAGGGAGTTGGAAATGTAGATATTAAACAACCAAGTTGACTAATAAGAAAAACCCGATTGATATAAAAAATAAAATAAAAAAATGTAAGGTATTGCCAAAATAAAGTACCGGTGTGGAAATCCCACACATGACTTCCATGAAATGTTGTGGTGTCAATACGTGAGCAAGAATTTATAAATCTTAATCCTTTATAACACAAAACTTAATTATTCAAGGTTTGTTTACATTTTCTTTATACTTGTTTTTAACAATACAATATAAGAATATAATAATAAAAGAATTTAAAATCAGCCGATAAAAATGATTGTTTACAAAGTAAATAAGACGGCATTTTTTTACTTTTAAATTTCGATTCTTCTTTATAAGTACTACAAATAATTACAATAATAAATACTCGTTTTAAAGGGCATTACTGTGCGGTTTAAGCACCCCAATCAGAAATTAAATCGGTCAATTATTGCACACGATATTAGAGCTCAAAGTCGAAAATTTAACAAAAAACTGAAAAACATGTCTCTATTTAAGGTAGAATGGATGGTCCTACGACAAAAAGTCATAGGACCAAAGTTGTAGATCTTTTAAAATCAGTTACCGCTGGTGTTATCCGCTTTTCGATACGACTTACAGTTTAGCCGCAATTTGGTTCCGAAATAAATCGGTCAATTATTTCGAATAATATAAGAGCTCAAAGTCGAAAATTTAACAAAAATGACTATTAAAGGTAGAAGGGATGGTCCTACGACAAAAAGTCATATGACAAAAGTTGTAGATTATTTAAAATTGGTTAAACTGGTGTTATCCGCTTTTCGATACGACTTTCAGTTTAGCCGCAATTTGGTTCCGAAAAAACCTTTAAAAAAACACTAAAATACCAATATCTCCCAAACCGCTTGTCCGATTTTGCTCAAAAAGTATAGGTACAATCTACCATATAGGACACATATATACCCCAAAGGAAATTGAAATCAAATAAAGCCTACTAAAGGTGTCGTCGACAGACCGATTTCGTGCTTAAGTGACTGTAGCTCCGAAACGTCGTAAGCTACGATGTTCGGGTTTGCGCCATCAGTTTTTCCGTCCAAAGTTCTAAAAAATGCCGAAAACTGCATCTCAATACGATGTCTTGAAGCGATGTTATAGAGGTTTTAAGTTCCGAACGAACGTACGTACGTACGTACGTACGTACATACATACGTACGCACAGACATACATGTGTATGAAACGGATTTCAATGATACCCCCGGGTCCGTAAGACCCCTCCTTCACAGAGATCTCGGAATCACGTTTTGGAGGGTATCACCATACTTCCATTTTCATGGAAGTAAAAAGAAGCACTTTTTTTAAGAATCATTATTCATACAAGTAATCAATGAATATTCTAAAACTCTGAAAATTACTGTAATACTAAACATAGACCTAATTGGAGAATTCACATTTTATGTTTACTATTTTCAAAACATTTTTAGAGGTTCCGAAGACTCCCACTTTAAAAAATATAAAGGCGTTTGTATATACTTAACAATCAGTCCTAATTATGATAAATTAATTAATTAATAAGGGTATCTATCGTTTACCCTTATCAATTATCAACTCCTAAAATATTTATTCAACCATTCATAACTTGAACTTTATTTATTTTTTTATTTTATCCATTTATTGTAATAAAAAAAATAAACATATAAAGTATACACACACTAAACTTTTCTTTGTCTATAATATGTAGGAGTTGCGGGGGGGGGGGGGGGGGGGAGGAGAATTTTCTTTTATGTTTATTACGTAACTGTTGTTATTATTATAATAATATTGGGAAAAAAAAAAAAAAAAAAAAAAAAAAAAAAGTATGTTTTTATCTAGGAGACTGTGGTTTTTCTCCGTATATATAGGTGTGACGCGTGAGAATTTTTTCAGTCGTTGTTTAGATGTTTTACGGTGAGTTTAGGTCTTGGGTTAATATTTATTGTGTAGCAGCTTCTTAGTTTTTTCCGTTTTGATAGTCATGAGTGTTTGTTTCATGGGTTTTTGTATTTCGTTTGTTTTTTAGGCCCCTGAAGAAGGTTTTAAGTAAAAACCGAAACGTCGAGATTGTAACATAAAGACGATTTTTGTGACCGAAACCTGAGTTTTGTTTGTTTTCTGTTTAAATTTACGGTCGAGAATTTATTCATATATATATATATATATATATATATATATATATATATATATATATATATATATATATATATATATATATATATATATATATATAACATTTTATTATTATTATTATTTATTCAATTATTTATCTAAGTATACGTCGCGGTAAACTTGACTAATTCTTGACCATGCTTTTCTATCCTGGGCTATACCCTCTGCCACGTCTCTCCTCCACACACCCTTTTCATCTCTTGGTCCCATCTCTGCGTCGGCCGCTTGAACTAAGAATTCTTAAAACTTATCGACCCAAAATAGCCAGATATAAAGCTAACCAAAAATAAATGAGTTAATATTATTATACTGTTTAATATTAATAACATTTATTAATACATGCGTCAATATGTTATCTGTTCTTATGCTTTGTACAACTAGGAAAACAACATCCTTAATACACAGTTGAACTACTGTACGCTTAAATGATACCACTAAAATCATAAGAAAATAAAATAAACTCAAATTAATAGACAAGAAGAAAAACACTTAAATCGGAAGCCAAAAAGAAAAGTTAATTTTTATGTTAGTACAACAACACTAAATAGATTTAATTATTTTTCAGACTTAATAAATTAAATCTATTACTCTGAATTGGCTATCTAAAAGAACGCAAGAGGCAAAAATAAAAGAAAGAACAGCAATTCGACAAAAACTTATACAGTTAACCCCAAAAAGTAATGGCATTCAAACTTTATGGGGGAAAAAAAAAGAAAAAAGAAGGCTTTATGGGAAATGACCCAAGTGTTTCTCATCTGAAGACTTAAGACCAACTAATATGAGAAGTCTAGTAGCTAGTAGAATAAAAATTAGAAAAAGTCACAGAACTACATACTGATCGGACAAAAAGCTTAAAGTCAATTATAGTGATTGAGTTATTAAATATAGCAAGAAAAAAAGGAAAATTGATCAAAGTATCATAACTTTTCCTCGGTGTATTGCTTCCGAGCTTACCGAAGGTAACGGAAGCTATGTGATCGTTTCGAAGAACGAAAATATTTTAGGTGTCCGATTTCAAAAATTTCCAAGACAGAAATCCGTTTCAGACATCTGGGAACATTTTTAGTTCCAACATCTCTTAAAAACTACACGTCCGATTTTAATGAAATTTAGATGGTTGGTCATAATTAGCCCATTGTTGGTCCCATATAAGTTTCAACCTTCTGCGCTTATTTGTTTCTCTTCCACATGCACACAAACATACATCTATTTACACCTATAGTTTCAAAAGTACTCCCTATAGTTTCAATAGTACAAACCTATAGTTTCAACTTTTATAGCTTATCGAAAGAAACCTGCAGATAACCCCAGATTAATTTAAACCAACTAAGCTCTTTAACTTTTGCTAAATTAATACTTTAATTCATGACAAAAATTAAAACAATTTTGACAGATTAAAAAAAAGGGGGAAGCAATTAAACAAATTAGACAATAATAGCTTGTAAAAGCATAAAATCAATTAAGTACGTGGATAGCATGCGAACAAGCTATGTGCCACACCAATTAGGCAGTCTATTTTTAATCTGAATCACATATAAAATATGCAATACGATAAAAAAAAAGACCCTTCTATTCGATCAGCAACAGTAGGAGTAGGAGAAGGGCAACACAGAAAAAAAAAGATCTTCAACATGGGCTTCTTTGTAAAGAAAAGAGATCAAATTGACCCGATACTATACATACCCACCCGAATATTTGATTTTATTAGGGATTAATGTAGTTTATACCACTGAAAGGTTGACGGTGATATAACCATTAATTGCCCAACCAGTAATGGCGTTAATAAACTTAATTCATTATCACGTCATTTTAACTTAAAGACAAAGGGAAATATTCAAATGCAGACATTTACCAGGATTCATTGTGTCATCGCTATAATTATTAGAGGTAGAAACCATCGAAGAATAAAAAAAAATAAAAAAATCGTTGAAAAACCACTGTAATTGCTTTTTGTACTAATATTATTATTTTAAACTTACTAAAAGCTTAGACTCAACTACCCGTAGTTAATTGCTACAAAGAACTCCGTTTAATGTTCGCTATTATGACGTCTCAAGTCGTAAAAAAAGACCCCAAAATTGCAAGAGAATACTCCCCCTTTTAGAACAAGTATCTAAGACGAAATTTCATCAGTGTGCCACGAGGCGAGGCTGGGCAATAAGAAATAAAGAGTAACGTTTCCATCCTGGTGTAATTTCAAGAACATGGCTTTCCCAGAAGAGTAAACCCAGCCAGGGAAATGAGAATAGCAAGAATTACAACGAAGACCAAGGCCTAAGGAAAATAACACCCTTCAGAAAAAACCAAACTTTTTATTACATGTTTTTCTTCAACTGCAAATACATTTTAGACCTTTTCTTACTTTAGTAAGGCTTCATTACGTGACTTCAATAAGAAACAAAATTATATCTTAATAAAAAGTATATATTTAAACATGAACAGATATGATCAGAATAGATAAAAAAACATACAAACAAGAAAATCGGTTCTATAGACAAATCAGCCTGGAACCGGAGAATCTAATACTAATGACGTGTCACTAGTATTAAAATAGACAAAATAAATTTACATTTTAGAATTTAGAATATATCGATTGCAATAACTTCGAAAATGTAGAATTTTAGTTTAAAACAAAATCTACCAATTAGTTCACATACAGCTGGCACCATAGCTTTCTCGCGTTCTATTAAAGGTGTTTATTTGTTGCTTCGACCCATTATTGTATAATTTATTTAATTCCCCCCCCCCCTTTTTTTTAAAAAAAACCGTAAAAAATGTTTATTGCTTTCGAGTTTACACAGTTAGCGATTGTAATGAAGAAAGAAATTTTTTAAGTCTATAAATTTAAAAGATTTCAATTCAGAGATCCGTTTCAGACATCAGCGAAACACTCTTCTGTCTGTCGTTTAACTTTTTTACGAGCCACCACCAAAATAGTCTGCCAATTAGTGGGGAACATACCTTCCTGCGTTTTTATATAACTTACTCAAATTAGGTTTTGCTTTTACAAACCAATATTATCTACTCTATTGATTTTTTTCCCTCCTTTTATTTTAAATCTGTCAAATTTGTTTTGATTTTTTACATTAATAAAATTATGGATTTAGCGAAATTTATAGAGCGCAGACTGTTGAAATTATACATGGAACCATCTGTGGGCTACATTTAACTTACCATAAAAGTCGGATGAGTATACTTTTAAATATATAGGGGTAAATAAATTGTTGTGAGCATGTGGAAGAGAAACAAATGGTTGCAGAAGGAAGTAAGTTTAAACTTATATGGGACTAACAATGGACAAATTATGACCTACCATAATTTCATTGAAATCAGACGATTAGTTTTTATGCTATGTCACTTCGCAAAAATTGAGCGACAGACAGGCCGAAATGGGACCAAAAATGTTCCCTGAAACGGATTTCTGTCTATGAATTTTTGAAATCAGAGACCTAAAAAGGTTTTTTCTTTAGAGCGATTACATAGCTTCCGTTACCATCAGTAAGCTTGGAATTAAAAGAGGGAAAAATCAAATAAATTAGACAATTATAGGTTACGAAAGCATAAAATTATACGCAATAAGACACGAGGAAGCTATGTGCCACACTAATTGGCAGACTAATTATGCAACGGTTTGTAAATATGATAAATAACAAAAATAAACGGAGATAAAAATAAACACTACATCTTGCCAAGCTTCGAATGTAAAAGAGAACTCTGTTGACTTCAAAAATAGTTTTTTATCTATAATTTACATTAATACAAATGAATACTATTGTCTGCAAATTAAAAAAGGCAAATCAAAGCATAAATTATAGCTAGTTCATTAATTACTAAACTAAATTAAAAAATTCAATCTCTCCTTAAAGTTGAATAATTGTTTAATCAAATTTTTTCCAGCATTTCTAATTTAAATTATTAAAGTAAAGTTAAAATGAAATACCTTTATTAGTAGAAAAGATAAATGTTCGATGGAGGCGAAAATATAAATTAGTCAGACAGATAAAATTGTCAGTTTGATACTAATGGAATTTCTCTTGCAGTTAATCCAGACTGAAATATTATTAATTCGTCGAAAAACCAAAATATAGCTTATAAAACTCTTCACAAATAATGAGGGATGAACAATAGAAAACAAATTTCACTTTTAATAAAATCTTAATAACTAACCAAAAACAATAATAATAAAATGATGAAGACACTTATTGATCAAATTCATTAATGGAATTTAGAGAACTTTCCAGAGCCAAGCTTTTCTTTTTTAAGTCTATATAAATAAGATTTCGAAAGATTTAAGCAGGTTGGTTATTATATATATATATATATATATATATATATATATACAAAAATAAAAACACACGACCGCGAATATTTAACAAAACATGAAAAACCCAGGGATCGGTCATAAAACAAAACAACACCTCTTCTTCATTTTTAGATTTAGAATGTTACCTTCTTCATGTTTATGTGTAGGTTATATTATTGTTTTCCAGTCTAGTCTTGTTATTTTGTTATCTAATTTATATATTTTATTCACTTTTCTAGTCATTCTGTTTTCATGTAAATGTTTATTTAAAGGTTTTCCTTCAACTGTAGTCTTTGTAAGTTTCAACTTTTAAGCCATCAGCTATGTTTATTTATTTCTGTTTTTGTATGAGTTAGGCATCTTGATGTTAATACTTTTGAATTTTTTTTGTTGTAGATCCCATGAAGAAGGTTTTGATTAAAGCCGAAACGTCGGGTATATTGAGAATGTTGTAAGGTGTTGTTTTGTTTTATGACCGATCCCTGGGTTTTTCATGTTTTGTTATATATATATATATATATATATATATATATATATATATATATATATATATATATATATATATATACATACATAGAATAGCAACATGAGCTTTGATTCTGTTTCGATTCCCAGAGGAGTCACCTTTATTTTTATGCAATATTAAGTGAGGTAAGACGATTTATATTAATGTGGGACCAATAGTGGGTTAAGAAATAACTATCCATCAAATTCGGTCAATTACTTATAAGATACTAGCTGAATACCCGTGCTTCGCTACGGGGTGTTTTATTTTCAATTTAATGGATTTATAAACTACTATCAAGAAACATTTAAATTTTTTACAAAGCGAGAATATCTAGATTCTATACCTCCCCCTTATTTCTATACCCCCTCCCCTTTGATAAGATAATTTGCTAATATCCCAAATTAGTAATTCATTCCGACTAAATTTTTAAAAAGGAAAAGCAGTGGTATTTTCCTTCTGGACCCCCCCCCCTCCCCGTGTCATTTTACATCCCTTGGTTAAAATTGGAATTATCTTTTATTAATATACATGCTTACATCCAAAATAAGAGCTCTTTCTCAAGTATTAACTTCCTAACTTTTGAAGATCGGTCTGGGCTCAATTCCCCTTCTTTTCTTACTCTGTTCTTATGTTCCCCTTAGGGACAAAATTTTAGAAAATATATATTGGCAGATATCAATATAACTTAGAAATTATTATACTACGTACACACTCGTAGATTTTATTTTAGAATTTTAAAGAACTTGTCATGATTAAGTTAGTAAAGGTTTAGGCACGGTAAGGCGTGATTTATTAATTATTGCCTTAATATCTAAAAATAAATCTAAATATATTTTGACAGTGATTGAAAAGTAATTTCTTTAACAGTTCTTCCTACAGAAATTTCCACAAAACATAAAATATGGTCAGTAGTTTCTTCTGCAATTTTGGTTAAATACATTTTTTATGAAAAATGAAATAAGAATTTTGAAATCTATTTAGAAGCCCCGTTCTCAGCTCTATATAAAGCTACCAAATCGTTTTATATCCTTTATCACCCGCAGAATTAAGCTTAACATTTGGACGTGATTGACGCACAGACAGACATATATCAAATTTTCTAAACCTAAATTCGTTGTCAGGACTACTCATTCAGTGGAAATACCCCATATTCTCTCTCCACAGCTCTTTTCACACGCTTTTTCACAGCGGGCCTCCATGTTCTCTAGTGGAGAGATGACCTTATGTAGAAGTAAAATGTAAAATCAATAAAATAGATAAATTAATGTACTAAAATATTATTTATGTATTAATATGTTTTATTCAATATAGGTATTTAAAAAAAAAATAAAAATAATAATAAAAAATAAAAATAAAAATAAATAAATTAATAAATAAATGATAAATACAAAATTTTAGCCTAATCGGATAAATGTATAGACACAACAATTATTAGTTTTTTATACATATAGATATAGATATATTTTTCCATTTTACCCCCCTAAATGTACATAACAATAATTGTACAGCACTCTTAAAGAGCTTTTCAACGATATGCATCGAGAAGGGTTTTCATTACTTTGACATTTGTACCCCGTACCCCTGTGTACCAAAATCAAAATTTCGAAAATGCATGAAGTCAGTGACCTTCCCCTTTTCCCTTGCTTTGAAGGTCAAGTGTGCAAATTTTCATTGAAATCGGAATAAAACGGTAGATTTGAGTAAAGAACACACACGCGCGCCCGTTCGCGCGCGCGTGCACACACACTTACGTTGACATTTCCTTTTTACCCCTCTCCTAAATGAAAATAATGACAAAAACGTACATTACAATTACTT
Organism: Gerris lacustris; assembly: GCA_951217055.1. NCBI lineage: Eukaryota > Metazoa > Arthropoda > Insecta > Hemiptera > Gerridae > Gerris > Gerris lacustris. The sequence continues at coordinate 87,792,270 of OX578277.1, forward strand.
TTCTCTTAAAGAGCCTTTCAACGATATGCATCATAAAGGGTACCTATCAATTACTTTGACATTTGTACCCCGTACTCCTGTGTACCAACATTTTAACTTTATAATCTCATGTAAGTAGTACACTCATAGACACTTCATGTATATAAGATAAAAGACACTCATAGACACTCTTCATTTATATAAGATGTAGTTATACATATTTTTCCATTTTACTCCCTCCTAAATGAAAATATGACAAAACTGTACATAACAACTATTACTGTACTTTTAAAGAGCTTTTCAACGATATGTATCATTAAAAGTATTCATTACTTTGACATTTGTACCCCGTACCCCAGGGTACTAAAATAAAAATTTCACAAAATCCTTTCTTAGTGGATGCCTATGATATGAACCGAGTATATCCTCAAAATTTCAAGCCTCTCGGTTAAGCAGATTTTGCTGTGCGTTGATTCTATGTCAGTCAATCAGGACATTGCCACTTATATTATAGATGTAGTTATACATATTTTTCCATTTTACTCCCTCCTAAATGAAAATATGACAAAACTGTACATAACAACTATTACTGTACTTTTAAAGAGCTTTTCAACGATATGTATCATTAAAAGGATTCATTACTTTGACATTTGTACCCCGTACCCCTGGGTACAAAAATAAAAATTTCGCAAAATCCTTTCTTAGTGGATGCCTATGATATGAACCGAGTATATCCTCAAAATTTCAAGTCTCTCGGTTAAGCAGATTTTGCTGTGCGTTGATTCTATGTCAGTCAGTCAGTCAATCAGGACATTGCCACTTATATTATAGAATAGCTGAATACCCGTGCTTCGCTACGGGGTGTTTTATTTTCAATTTAATGGATTTATAAACTAATATCAAGAAACATTTAAATTATTTTACTAAGCGAGAATATCTAGATTCTATCCCTCCCCCTTATTTCTATACCCCCTCCCCTTTGATAAGATAATTTGCTAATATCCCAAATTAGTAATACATTTCGACTAAATTTTTAAAAAGGAAAAGCAGTGGTATTTTCCTTCTGTATTTTTCTGCCTTAATATCTAAAAATAAATCTAAATATTTTTTGACAGTGATTGAAAAGTAATTTCTTTAACAGTTCTTCCTACAGAAATTTCCATAAAACATAAATATGGTCAGTAGTTTCTTCTGCAATTTTGGTTAAATATATTTTTTATGAAAAATGAAATAAGAATTTTGAAATCTATTTAGAAGCCCCGTTCTCAGCTCCATATAAAGCTACCAAATCGTTTTATATCCTTTATCACCCGCAGAATTAAGCTTAACATTGTACCCAAGAACCTCCAAAATCTATTCAGCCATTTGTACGTGATTGACGCACAGACAGACAGATATAAAACTATCTAAACTTAAATTCGATGTCAGGACTACTCATTCAGTGGAAATACCCCATATTCTCTCTCCACAGCTCGAGCCTCCATGTTCTCTAGTGGAGAGATAACCTTATGTAGAGCTAAAATGTAAAATCAATAAAATGAATTAATGTACTAAAATATTGTTTATGTATTAATATGTTTTATTCAATAAAGGTATTTTTAAAAAAATAAAAATAAATAAATAATTTTTTTTAGCCCAATCGGATAAATGTACAGACACAACAATTATTAGTTTTTTATACATAGATATAGATATATTTTTCCATTTTACCCCCCCCCTAAATGTACATAACAATAATTGTACAGCACTCTTAAAGAGCTTTTCAACGGTATGCATCCTGGAGGGTTTTCATTACTTTGGCATTTGTACACCGTACCCCTGTGTACCAAAATCAAAATTTCGAAAATGCATGAAGTCAGTGACCTTCCCCTCTTCCCCTTGCTTTGAAGGTCAAGTGTGCAAATTTTCATTGAAATCGGAATAAAACGGTAGATTTGAATAAAGAACACACACACACGCGCCCATTCGCGCTTTCGTTGACATTTCCTGTTTACCCCTCTTCTAAATGAAAATAATGACAAAAACGTACATTACGATTACTTTTCTCTTAAAGAGCCTTTCAACGATATGCATCATAAAGGGTACCTATCAATTACTTTGACATTTGTACCCCGTACTCCTGTGTACCAACATTTTAACTTTATAATCTCATGTAAGCAGTACACTCATAGACACTCTTCATTTATATAAGATAAAAGACACTCATAGACACTCTTCATTTATATAAGATGTAATTATACATATTTTTTCCATTTTACCCCCTCCTAAATGAAAATATGACAAAACTGTACATAACAACAATTACTGCACTTTTAAAGAGCTTTTCAACGATATGCATCATTAAAAGTATTCATTACTTTGACATTTGTACCCCGTACCCCTGGGTACAAAAATAAAAATTTCGCAAAATCCTTTCTTAGTGGATGCCTATGATATGAACCGAGTATATCCTCAAAATTTCAAGTCTCTCGGTTAAGCAGATTTTGCTGTGCGTTGATTCTATGTCAGTCAGTCAATCAGGACATTGCCACTTATATTATAGATGGGGGTCCATAAAATTGTTATTTTGTAAATGTTTCATTCCAAACATAGTAAAATTGTTTGTACGATATGTATCAATGATACCGAATTGATAAACACCTTTTCTTAATGTTATAAGAAAAATTATTTTCTTCTTAATTTATAAGAAGGTGCTAAGTGGTATCAATTAAAATAAAACTAAGATATTCATATAAAATTAAAATCTAATCTACTAAATAATTTAATTGCAAATTGAAGCTATCATTTTGATCATGTTGTTTTTACACATTCTAAGAAAGGGAATCAAGATTTAAACAAAGAAGCAGTGAGACGGAGTAGTGAGTCAAAACTAATACTCAATACTCAAAAGTGCAAAATCTAAAAGGTGTTTAAAAATTGCAGTTCAAGAACAAATAAATGTTGAACAAATATGACACCTTTATAGATTTACTTATTTTAATAGAAATTTAACTAAATTAATTAATTAACTATTAATGGTCATCGGAAAATACATCATCTGTGCAAGTTTCAGTTTTCTAGGTATTCGGGAAGTGGGTAAAATTTTAACAAGATTTGGAGACAAGTAAAATTAAATGACAAAGTGTAAAATATTCGTATTTCCTTTGTTCGCATTTTCTAAAATTCTTGAAACTAAAATACTATCAACTAACGGAAACATATTCATATTTATTATCACAGATAAAATAAACACTACTAATTATTTGCTACAGCAATTTGCTAACCCTAATTAAAACTATTTAGGTTCTAATATCAAATTAAATTAAATTGTAATGGACGAGCTTATAAGATAAGAAAGTTAAACTTATTTTTTGAGTTAATAACTCCCAAGAGTCTTTTTTAAAAATGACAAATTTAAAAGAAAATTCTTTAAATTAAAAATAATTTTAACACCGCAATCTCAATAGTTTATAAACGAGACAGCGAATAATCTGTTCCAAGCATTTATAAGACTTCAACTAATTTAAACCAGTAAAGCAGAAGCAAAGAGGGAAAGGAGTCAGCCCCTAAATATTTAACAAGGCGTCGGCGTCGCGTCGGAGGGAGTCCTAGTCAAATTACAACTCCTAATTATGGCAGCGTAAAATTAACACACCTGGGTAATTAAATTTACCCCTCGTCTACCAATTAATTTCAATTCAAATGTAGCATTTAATAAAGAGAATTTATTGTAGGTAAACTAGACAGGAGGAAGGTACGTTGCAGACCTTAATGTAGCAGAAGGGCTTACATTATACACTTAGCATAAATTACCATTTAGATCATTCGTTATTATTATTGCCTTATTGAGACAACTTTAAACAGATTCTAACAATCTATATCTTAACAAGTAATTAGATTTATAATATAATATAAAACTTTTTTGTTTTATGTAAAAATGTAGGTGCAACCTCCCAGTTTTGAATAAGAACAAAATAAAGTGGTTTAATTTTACTTTTCAAATACATGCACAAACAAACATAGATAAATCCACAAAGAAAGAAAATTAAAAGTATAGAAACAAAGAAGATGATAAGTCATGAAAGACATTAAGTAATATTTGAATGATGTGATAAATAAAAAACCTTTGTATATTCGAAAAATCGATAGGTGAAAAAAGTCCTTACTTTTAACAAGAATCTTTAGTGCTGTAAACAAAAAAAAAAAATCGAAGCAACCATTTTTAAGATTTGTAGAAGACAATGGAAAATTATCTCTGTTATACATTAATATTTCATTGTGAAGCGACATATGTAATCTCTTCTGATTGTAGGAGAGATGAATTGAAAATTATTACGGTAATTAAGAAAAGTCGATCATTTATTTAAACACATCAAATTTGTAGCATCGATAGTAGATAATTCTTAATTGGAACGGTTGAATAGATACTCTTATTCTAATCAAATCGGAGTCATATTGTTTTTAATCTTCATTATGTAATATCATTCGACAGCATATGATTCATATATAGTTATCACAAGTCTGCGCAGGCTACAGATGACAAACGAAATTTTTTTTTATTATTTTAGGGACCTAAAACGTGTACATCTGTCATAATCTCAAAATAAACTATTTACGCCATAACAATACTTTCTCTATGCACATATTACGTATATAAGAGTGTAATAATGTTAGGGAACTCAATTATTTTGAACATTAAAATACTTTCAACCAGTGGCGTACACAGGGGGGGGCCCAAGGGGCCCTGGCCCCCCCCGAAATGATTACATACCTAAGACCCGCCATACACTTAAAACCAAAAAATCACAGTAATGACAGATGCATTCGAATTGGCTGTAAATATTTCCAATAAAAGGAATTAATTAAGTATTATCTTATGGTGTGTATACACTTAATCACCCCAAATAAGCTCGGCCCGGATTTGCCGATAGAATTAAATTCATTCAACACTATAACGGCCCGACTGTCGGCTGGGCCCGGATTTTGCCGATGGAATTAAATTTATTAAACACTGTAACGGCCCGACTGTCGGCTGGGCCCGGATTTGCTGATGGAATTAAATTTATTAATCACTATACCGGCCCGACTGTCGGCTGGGCCCGGATTTTGCCGATGGAATTAAATTTATTAAACACTATACCGGCCCGACTGTCGGCTGGGCCCGGATTTGCCGATGGAATTAAATTTATTAAACACTATACCGGCCCGACTGTCGGCTGGGCCCGGATTTTGCCGATGGAATTAAATTTATTAAACACTATACCGGCCCGACTGTCGGCTGGGCCCGGATTTTGCCGCTGGAATTAAATTTATTAAACACTATACCGGCCCGATTGTCGGCTGGGCCCGGATTTTGCCGATGGAATTAAATTTTTTAAACACTATACCGGCCCGACTGTCGCCTGGGCCCGGATTTTGCCGATGGAATTAAATTTATTAAACACTATACCGGCCCGACTGTCGGCTGGGCCCGGATTTTGCCGATGGAATTAAATTTATTAAACACTATACCGGCCCAACTGTCGGCTGGGCCCAGATTTTTGTCGATGAAACTAAAACTATTAAACACTATAGCGGCCCGATTTTGGCTGGACCGAGATTTTTGCTGCTTTGAATTCATTGATTTTTTTGTGGTTTTAGTCCAGTTCAATAGCATAGGTTGCATTATAGGACAGCTTCAATTCATTACGAATCCTAATGCAATGAATTGAATTTGGATTCGTAAAAATAGACTGCTCCGATTGACAGCTAGGCCCGGATTTTTGGCTATAGAATTAAGTGCATTGAATTGATTAGGATAAGTACAATGAATCGGCCTGATTGCTAGTAGGCCCGATTTTGTCGATGGAAATTATGCATCAAAATAAATTGTTATGCGTTCAATAATAGACCTGATTGCCGGCTCGGCCCAGGTGTTAAGCACATTAAATTAAATGAGGCCCGAGTCAACTCGAACTTTTTCCGATGGAATTAAATTAATATTGCACACTAAAAATATGCACACTAGACTGGCTTAAACGGGAAAATGATGGTTGTGGATTTCAGTAGCAAATTTTTGTTTTGGACCAGGATTGTGTGTAGAACGCTACGTGGGTCCTCTTGTTTATGCGGCATTCCCCTCTTGCTGACTCAGGTCGGACTAGTGTTCGTCGACATGTAGTGGGAAAACAGAGGCAATATGAATAAATTGGTTTATCATTTTGTGAAAAAACTGATTCATATTACATAGTAATAGTAAATTTAAATCTAAAAACTCAAAAAGCGTTCAGAAAACATTTGATGTTAAATGTCCCATGTAATTACCCAGCGAATGAGCGAATGATTCTTTTGTTTTGCAATAGGTATTTAATTTTCTTAGAGAAGAATTCTCTTCTAGATAAAAATTTGAAATTCGTATGTGCTCCAAATCCACGTTTGCTTTAGCAGTATGGATCACGTTTTGCTTCCGAGCTTATACCAAAGGAAACGGAAGATATGTGACAGTTCTGAAGAACGAACAATTTTTATGTCTCCGATTTCAAATATTCCAAGACAGAAATCTGTGCAACATCAGGGTACAGTTTGGGTCCCGTGTCCGCCTGTCCTTCAATTTTTGCGAACCAACATATTTTAAAAGCTATTCGTCCAATTTTATTGAAAATTTGATGGTAGGTCATAATTAGCCAGGTTATAACATTGCTGATCCCGTATAAGTTTCAAGCTTCTGCACCTATTTATTTCTCTTCCACATTCGCACAGACATACATTTATTTACACCTATATCTTCAAAAGTACTCATCTGATTTTTATGAAATTTTAATGGTTTGTTTAAAGTAGCCCGCAGATAATAATTTCAACCGTCTGCGCTCTTAAAATATTGCTATATTGATACTTTATTTATGTTAAATTTACTCAATTTTCCCTCCTTTTTTAAATTAGCCAAAATTGGTTTGAATTTAACATGATTTAAAGTATCAATTTACCAAAATTTAAACAGCGCAGACGATTAAAATTAATCTGTGAGCTTCTATCAGATAAGTTTTATAAAATCAGATGAATATTTTTGAAGATAAGGTGTAAATAAATGTATGTGTGTGCACATGTGGAAGAGAAATGGTGGCAGGTGGAGAAATGTGGTGGAGGGAAATGGGACCAGAAGATGGGACCTTATATAGGACCAACAATGGACTTTTTATATGCTAATTAACTGCCATCCGAATTTCATTAAAATCGAAAGAGTAGTTTTTAAGAATTGTTTGCAATGATTGAGCGAGAGACAGAATAACAGCCAGAAACGGGATCAAAAATGTCTGATAACTGGAACAGATTTCTGTCTTGGAACTATTGGAATCGGAGACATAATCGTTCTTTAGAACGATCACATCACATAGTGAGGTGTTACCTCATAGGATTTTAATTTAATTAAATATGAGGTTAGAAATTGAAATTAGAATGTTGACAATGGGGAGAAATTAAAATTATAATAAATTATGGGGTATGCTAAACCCGCATATAAGTTAAATTAGGTTGGGCCCCCCCCGAAAAAATTTTCTGTGTACGCTACTGCTTTCAACCAAAACGTAAATGCATTATAAATTTGGTAGCTACACGACAGAATCTTCTGGCTTCCAACACGTATACCCTAAAAATCGCAAAGTATACGATTAATAAATAAAAGAAGAGCAGAAAAAAAAAACCATTTGTTCCATAGTTTTCCCCTGACTCAGAGTCTATTATCCCAGGTGCTGTTAGCTGTAAATGGTTTTTCGTTTTAGAAAAGTTCAGCTGAATATACAAGCAAGTGTATCCAACGTCACTCATTTTTTTGCATAACATTATTCTTCTCTCGTTTTACCTACTCAATTACAGTAGGAGTATTACAGTGGATATATTACAGTAGGAGACAAAAGAAAGCAAGCTAAAATAAATACAAATTAACCTTGGCGGGAAAAAAGAAAAAGTACCGTGACAACCAGCTAAACAAATGATATAAGAGGTAGAAGGATTTTCCTAAAAAGGAAAAAATAGTGTAGCATTTTTCTTTTGTAAATTTTTTTTTCATGTAAATACGCAGGTGACTGATAAAGTTGATATTGTAATTTATTTTAATTTAAAATTATAATTTACTACAAGGATAAACCTCTATTAAATCGTTTATTTTATAAATTATATATTAGATTTAATTTGAAAACATTATATTGGGGATTATTCAGAACCAATTTTCATTTTTTTAATTATATTAATAGCACACACCTACCTATATAAAATTTAAAATCAAATCCTGGTTTTCTTAAATAAATGTTTTATTTATTTTTTAATCTTCATTAGTTTTTGTTTATTCTTTCTCATTTTGTGATGTTCGATAAATGAACAAAAAACATTGGTTAGTGTTTTATTTTCAATTTATTTGTGTCAGGATCATCGTCATTACTGGGTCATTACAGGACGTAGGAATTACTTACTAATTATCTTAACATATTGATCATCAATGTTCATAATATAACTAATATCATCCACTCTAAAAAGTCGCTCCAAAATGATCGTGGGTTCCCAGGATTTGGATCCTGTGGAGCGCCTTCTTCTGCATCTTGGGCCTTTCGGATACAAACTGATATATATTTTTGTTTATTAGATCAGTTATAAATAAAAATTAGGCTGACCTATATTTCATTGTTTAGACATCAGGATAATATGATCAGTTTAACGTTTTAGATCAGGACATTATGAAGAAGACTGGGCAGGATGAAATTTTTTATAAGATCCGAGAGAGAAAATGGAGGTGGGTAGAGTGTACTGAGGTAACCAAAGGATGATGTGACCAAAAGAGACTTTGACAGGACCTCGGCAGATCTAGAGAACTATTATGGACGAGATTAAGAGACAAGACAGAACCAAGACCGATTGAAAAAGCTATTGCTGCAAATAGAGTCCGACGAAGATGCTCAGTTGACGCCTTAAGCACCCTCCGAAGTAAAAAGGAACTAAGACAAGACAACGTTTATGGTCAATTTTCTTTATTTTATGGTAAAAATGGGCTGTTAAAACCGGTGTCTATTCAAATATTATTATCTACAAAAGTGTGTTTATAAATTAAATCTTTAAAAATTCAATTTTTAAGTTTTTGGTAGTTATTATAAGCGTTATTTCTCGGTCTAGTTCTATATTATCGTAAATGTCGATTCCTAGACTTGTGGAAAAATTGAAAGCTTAATTTGAGACTAGGTATCGTTAACGACAGAGGAAATTATTCTTCAGTGTAGCTTAGTTGGTTAGAGCGTCTATACTGGAAATATAGACGGCCCGTTGTTCGAATCCCGGCGATAGAGGCTATTCTTCTCTGTCTATCTCCCGTTGTTAATAATAATTATAATTTGATTTAAATTCAATCTTTATTCACTACAAAAAAATAAGACTTCTTTAAGATGTATTATAATATTTATATAGATAAAGATAGCAAAAGGTTATTATTTTAAATTTAGTAGGTCTTAAAGAAGTTTTGAGTGAGTGCGAGCCATCAAAAAGTAAACGCGGTCAATTTAGATTGTTTCTTTTGAAAGTATGAAGTTCAAAAGGGATTCTCATAGCTCCCTCATTTATCGTTAAACATGAAGTTGCTGAACAAATAGTACGATGAAGGTAAAGGAGTATTTACAGTGGGGAGGACCCAAGGGTCCAATTCTCCATACTTAAAGCACCCCTCCCGGGACTCTAGATTCTAACAACCGGCTTCAAGTCTTAAAACTTTTACAAGGCGAGATCACGCACTAGAGACGTACGCCGTACGCACCCACTAGATATACTTTTATAGTTTTACAAGAAAAACTAGGCTGAATAATAATAAAAGAGTAGGGTGAATAAGTATCGGGTTACGGGATAAACAGAAACGGAGAAGATATACTTCCTTGTTGCACTCCCCTATCTAATTTAGAGAAGAGTTCGAAGTAATTCCAGTTCATTCACTTCAGTTCATTCAGCCCTTACAAAGCGAGTCGAGATGAAAGTTGACATCACTGTTACAATTATAATAATTGCATAATGGATGCTACAAATCCAAAACTCTAACCGCCTTTTCAACCCCAGTAACAAGTAAAACTAATCTAGAGAATAATTAATAATAATTGGCACAACATTAACGAGACTATTGTAAATGAAAATATATTACACTGGTCTTATAATTTAAATCCAATTAATTCATAGATTATAAGTTGTCAACACAAATATTCCTGACCTTAAAAAATAGCGAAGTGTTATTTAACAACTGTTATTAGTCAGAGTGATATTTTTAAAAAATTTAATAACTCACTGCAGCATTATTTTTACTTTATAAAATTTAAATGATTAATAATTAATAAATACGACTGATATTACTTTAAAAAAAAAAAAAAAAAAACCGAAACGTCATCATTATAATATAGAATTAGTGTTTACTGGTTGTTGTTTTTATTACTGCGCCTCATCCGCCATCGAAGTGTTTTTACTTATTTTTATTTTTTTGTTGAACAGTTCAGCATGGATAATTGAGGTTCATCAATTATAAAAAAAAATATACATCTTAAATAAAAACATAAATATATATCTATAAATAAAAACAAAACAATCCGTAGTGCAACTACTGATGTTAAAGCTCATAATCTTCAACAATTTATAAAAGAATAGTCTATCTTCTTCTCACTTTCGGAAGATCTTCCAATTTTTTTCTGGGAAAGTGGGAAAAGTCATAAGTTTTTATCTTTCGTCGTAACAAAGTTTTTTTTTATTATTAAGTTAAAGAAGGAAAAGGTTGACTAAAGTTTGAACTCTGGGAATAAACTCTCAAAACAAACTCTCAGCATAAGAGAGTTTAATATTCTTATTTAAAAAAAAAAAAAAAACTGGTATTAAAAAAAATTATCTAAGGAGTATTTATTATCTAAATCAAACTTTTTAATTTAAAATATAAATATATCTTATCATTCAAAATAAAGAAAAGCATTAACTATTTTATTATTATTTTTGTATTAATAAAAATTAAATAAAGCAGAGCGTCGATTATCCGAACTAATTTTTTTTGGGGTAGTTCGGATAATAAAAAAATCGGATAATCAAAATTCACTAAAAAATTAAAAGGGAAGATGTAAAAATAATCAACCACGTTTGTGCAAAAAGCATCTTAGTTTTATTTATCTAGTACATAGTAAAAAATAAAAATAAATCGTATAATTAATTTGGCATAAAGAAAGTTTTATGCTCGTATTCTTAATTTGTTTACTTGTTTTTACTTAATATTTCACCATGAATCTCGATTTGCCGAATCTCATGTCACCATCAAGCTTCATGTTTAATTCCACTGCTTTTTCACCCAATATTGGCTGCTCAGAGGCCCGTTTTTGCAAAAACCAAGTGAATGCAGCATCTTCCAACATTTCGGATTTCGGTTTTCTTTTTATAGTTTTACGACATTAACTACCCTCCTCACTTTCAAGATTAAGTGCATATCTATTGATTAAGACAGAATTATTTTTTTATTCCCTATTCGTTGATTTACTAACATAGAACTTGATAGTTAATATCTGACCCGTTTCATATTTCTTCAGTCGTGTTATAATTTCCACTTTATCTTTTAATGAAAGCACTACTCACTACTCGTTTCCTTTTTGTCGACATGTTGTAAGTTTTACCTAAAATATCTGACCACTAACTAATTCACTCTGTATACCTCACAATGAATGATTTTGAAACTGAGAGCATTGACATAACCCACCAACAGAATGGAAAGGTATTAAGTGGAAAAATGCTGCAAATGATTTCACAAATTACATAGACAAACAAAAGTTAGTACATAGTAAACAAATGTTAATGTCTGCCTCGTCAAAATTAATTCATAGAAACCTGGTATTCCTTTATACAGGCTACACCGCTCTTTCTAGGTGTAAAATAATATATAAATTAAATATTTCTTAGAATATGCTACAAAAAAAAAAAATAATAATAATAATAAAAAAATATGTAGTTACAATTTTTAGTATGTATTTGTGATTAATTTCATGACTCAGATAAATATTAGACTAATTTGACATAGATGAATTGATTCTGAAATTTTAAGTATTTTTACCTGAATTCAAGATTATTGTTGTGTTATCCGGTGAAGACATTGAAGTATGATTAAAATCGAGTATTGGTATGAGACCACGCAGATTTTCTGAGTGGAGTATTATTTCTATGTTGAGCACCTTAACCCTCTCATTTTTTGTGGTCTATACAGGGACCCCCCAAAAATGCCCGTAAACGCCCGCAGTAAACATTTTAAAAAATGAATGAAATACCTAATTTATTAAATTAAATCAATTTTCAATTAAATACTAAAATTAAGGAAAGGGTTGGTGTGGGTCCCCTGTAGGACCGCCTAGCATTTTTTATACCTGGGTTTTAAGCATGTTAGACAAATTATACTGTTCTTTTACCCAGTAATTACTTTTTATGTTTCATTCTTATACCTAATTGTTAATTTTTATTACCAATATTTTTAAACATATTCTACCACACAACAATATCCAAACATGTAATTATTATACCACAGTTTGGTCAATTGGGTAAAATATTGACAATTTGCCCGAAGAGCATAATTGAATTGTAACAAATAGATTCAACCACAGAAGGAAATTAAATAATTTTCAAGTCTTAATTAAATAATTAAGACTTGTTTATTGTTTATACTGTTTGGATTTGGAGGGGGAGATAACGAGACACCAATCATGTATTAATTTATAAAGCCGCGGCTTTATAAATTAATCTAATTAAGTGGGAGACCTACCTAATAATTGAGTCTTACTCCGATTCCAAGGGAAGGAAAGGGTAATTTAGGATGCAAGGATAAGAACGAGGATTAGGTTTAGACATCACGGAAATGAGAAGCAGAGAAGGAGAAGGATTTAAGAGTGTAAGGTTTAAACAATACAGGGTTTGATTTACCGAAAAGAGGGGTACGACTGTTTAAGGAGAGGAGCAACGGAGTGGCAATATGCAAAGCGAGAAAGGAGGCACTAAGGTAGTTGAGATAAGATAAAGGAGAGGAAGGATGTCGGGAGTTTTCACTAGCATGGAAGACCGACATAAGAGGGATCAGGGCTCCCCGAAATTCTTGGGTTAGGCGGAATCCACCCTGACGCTTGCTGCCGGGGGGTGTAATACTTTAGGAGACCGTAGGAATATAAGAAATTCCTTGAGCTCCTTTCGTCTCCCCACTCCTGGACAAAAAGTTCTTCACAACCACACATCGGTTAAAAAAAGAAAAAAAAAAGATCTTACGTAACCCTCGGAAAGAACTACAAAAAACCACAATTCCAGAGGAAAACTTACGTCCAAGGGATTTGTATCCCGAAGACCCTCCCACTCTCGATTTCCCCTGTTCCCTAACCATCCGAAAAAAATAAGGAAAGAAAAGTAGAACATCGCTATGAAGTAAGAAGATTGAGAAAGCTTGGAAAAGAATAGGCAATTACTCGGTAGGATCATGGAGGAAAGAGGAGACAATAGAGGTTTTCTGCTCGAGAGAAGTAGGGAGGCGGCTTTGACATGCCTTCACACGGACGATCGATCACCGTAAAAACAGCTCTATCTCAACATACTATCAGCACCAGGGACAGGACTCGGCTGATAAGACAATATAACTCAGCTCTTAACTCGACTCGACACACTACTAACAACCCCTACTCCCAGATCCTAATCACGATCAAGCAAAATCATTTTTCATACCAAGAAATTGAAAGGTAAGATTAATGAAAACTGGAAATGTTCTCAATTGCGCAAAAGATTTCCGATATTAAATAATTTGATAGCGTCTGTTCCAGCTACTCAAATTAACTAATCGGGTTATACCATAAAGAATATATTCCATCAACTCGAATCTGAGAACTGACATTTCTTATTATACCCACCAAGAAAAAAAAAATAAAGAATTACAGATTTGCCAGTATATTAGCAGACTTGATCAAATGAATTCATTCGATTGCTTCCAATATCGTCTTTTTTTTTTTTAATTCATGAACTCACCAATGGATGACAAAAAGAAATCAGGAATAATTTATATTTTGATAATAAATATTGTTTAATAATTACGTACTCCCCGGGAAAAATATTGCACAACCTACCTATTTTGTAAAATATTTAAAAACACGACTTTAGTAATTGCACCTTCTATAAAAATTACTAAGAGGCTGTAAAACTTCTATGTTTATTTTGTAAACTTTTTTTTTTTTGTACTTCTAACCTTAAGTAAAAAGCAGAGCCATAAATAGAGGTTAAACACTACTCTACTATACTTTGCAAAGATGTTGCAATGATTTTGACGAGGTTTATATATTATGATTTTTTTACACACTAAAACGCTTTACATTTTAACACATAAAAAAGTATTTAGTTGGATATAATTTATGATACATTTAGGTAGGCATAAGTTATTGCAAAATTATTATACGTTATTTGTACTTTCAAATAAAGGGTTTTTGTAGATTTGGAGAAAAAAAAACTTTTTAAGTTAGTCTGGTTTTGTAACGATAACACCATCCATTTAAAATTTGTATGTTGATGACATTTTTATTCTTGGTTTAAGGATTCTGGAGGCCAAAACTTGGTCGCTCTAGTTTTGGCTGTAGTGATCGATTGCCTGCCAGCTCTATATCCCTGCTGTTAGTATCCCTCAGGGGGTTACTTTGCTACTGGAATACCAATAGACTTAATCTATATAACATCTAACGTCTTCCCCCTCTATACCTTCGTGTTCGAGACAATGATTCTCTATTCCAAGAGTTTACTTTCCATCTGTTTATCTATTTCCTTCATCTATTTCCGATTCTGATCCAGCATAGAATCGTTCTTTTGTATGTATGAAGGTAAATTATTCTATACTGATCTTTTGGAGAAAAGAACAACTTTCTTTTTATACTTTTTTGTCGTCACCTTTTATTAAAAAAAAACAGCTAAGTGGTTGTTCGCAATAAACGCGTAAATTTTGATTTTACAGTTTTATTTACCATAATTAAGTTGTTCAAAATATCGATAGAGTCTACTTTGCTCAGAATATACTTCCAGTAGTGGAAGATATATTCCTGAAGATCTGACCTCATATCCCCAAAACGACTAATCAACCAATCAACTAAATTAACTATAGTATTCTTTCTTTTTTCACCGCTATTTATCAGTCAATATTAATCATTTAGACTATAATCATTATTATTTGAATATAATCTTCAATACCTACTAATAAAATTGTATATAAATAAAATATAAGGCACTAAATCCTCGAAACCGGTATGTACTTAAAAATTAGCTATTATAAATATATATACATATATATATATATATATATATATATATATATATATATATATATATATATTGTGTGTGTGTGTGTGTGTGTGTGTGTGTGTAGTTTTCATTTAAGATTGTATTTTCCAAATTCTCTTCAATTTTCTTATAAATGAATTTTTAGGAAAAAATGATAAAAAAAAAAAAAAAAATGTATTTTTTATTACCTGTCATTTATTCAAATGTAAGCTAGTGTTAAAATTTTCTCCACTTTATAGAAAAAAATCGAATTAATGGATATAATTTTGAGCATTGAATCCTGTGTAGCCAACAGTTTAGCAACCTTTCCACCTCTTTCTCAGAAAACGGTTACCGTGGTGCGCTTTTATTGGCGAAATGTTGTACTAAAAAGTAAATGATGGTGAAAACCGAGCAACCTCTTTTTCTATCCTAACTTCCTAGCACTATATTTAAAAGCGTCACTTTTCATGGCGTTTTTTGAAGTCTCCCGACCCAAAATCATATCCATGTTAAAAGAGGAAAAAATGCAAGATGACCAAAATAATGTTGGACATGATATATTATTTCCAAAATACATTATTCTTTAATTTTCTTTCAATCTTAATCTGATTTTCACATTTACAGAAAAGGAAAATAAATTTGACTTTAATTCCTTTACCATAAGTAACCATTCAGTTTGACATTTGTATAGATCGTTATAACTAATATTTATAGGTTTAGTTTAAAAAAAAAATTACATTCAATCATTACAATAGAATAAAGGAACAATACATGTATAAAGTTTTGCTCAAAGGTAGAAGAAGAAGCAGGAAGGAGATGAGAAGTGGCCTTGAAATGCAAATTCCCATAATGAGTAAGGCACAGAAAAAAAAACTTTGATAGAGGTGGAGATAGTGTCGGTCGTCACGGTTCGAATGAGAGAGGTGCTATAAGAACAACAGGAAATATATATATAAGCTGACTCGGTGAGTACCTTAAGGGGTGTAACCGTAGACAGAAGCAGGGTGGATTTAGTATGGCTTAAAGGTGTGTAGAGAGTGCGAGAGAGGATATGGAGACCACCTAGGGAGGATTTCCTCAGGCCAAAAGGCTTCCAGGGAAGTGCAGGCGGCAAGCTTATCAACTAAATCATACTTTGCACAAGAACAAGTGCCATACCTAAAGCTAGAAACAAAGCACATCGTCAACAACTTTACGCCAGTACCAGTAACACTTAGTTCTAACCATACTCTAGACTATAGAAGTTTCTGTAAAAGCACTCAACAAGGAATCGATACAGGTATTGCTCCGACAAAAGTAACACCGGTAATCATTAATACTGTTCTTTATGGACCAGGATAAAACTCTAAGCTAATCCTATAACTAAGTCACCTAATGTACTTCTGCAGTAATCTTTATTAATCAATATCTAGTAATCAAGATTTCTATGAACAATCTATACAATCTTGATTGCAATAAACCAATCAAGAAAAACTTAACTTTTTATTTTTTTGATATTAAATAAAACAATGAAACAAGAAGTTAGAGCTTCTAGTCCTGGAATTAAGTGTATAGTAGAAGTCTCAGTGAATAATACAAGGATGTACCTAAATAAAAATACCTCTTACGTTGTTCGTCATCAGTAAACTAACGTCGAAAGTCTAGATAAAACGTTTGTTATTGCTTCCTAGCTTACCGAAGGTAACGGAAGCATTGTGTTCACTTTTGAGAACGAAAAACTTTTATGTCTCCGATTTTAAAAATTCCAAGACAGAAATCCGTTTCAGACATCAGGGAACATTTTTGGTCTCGTGTCTGTCTGTCGGTCTGTGTGTCCGCGAGTTATGAAACGTGTGACGATAACTTGAGTAAATGTAGACCGATTTTGATGAAATTTGGTAGACATGTTCATTTTACCAATGCCCAGGACGAGTTCGTTGGACAACGTTATCCGTAAACGTGAACTTAAAATTTAAAATTGGAATTTTTGGTCGGGAACAAAATCTAACTTCATCTATTCAATGAGACAAACATTTTTTACGAAAACAATTTTTTAGTAAAACCAACACCTCCACCACTATGAAGTGTTAAAGATTGCTAAAACTTTTAATAGTTTTTACACAATAAACAATAGGTTTGTTCCAACCACACCTCAAACTAGGTCAAAACTAGTTTCAAACTGTACGACGCATGTGCATTAGCAAAAAACGTTCAAATGTGGTCCGATGCGCATGCGTCGGACAGTTCCAAACCAGTTTGAAGTGTGGTTGGAACAAACCTAACATAATAATAAAGTACATGATAGTATACGAGGAAGCTATGTGCCACACTAATTGGCAGTCTATTTTTTATTCTTTTGATTTAAGCTATAAACTCTAAATTTACTACATACAGAATAACAATTAAAATATGATTTTACTTTGTTTGAGATTAAGTTAGCATTTTGTTTAATCTACCAAGATTGTGTAGGCAAAGAGTGAATACAATTTAAAGACCAAATTGAGTATATGAGTAAAGAGGCCGGATCCCCAGTCCTGTAATAACCTAATCATGAGTTGATCGGAACTTGAAATAAAACTACTACTAGATTTATATATTTTTTTTTTAAATTTAACTGTCTGCTAATTTTCCTTTTCCAGTATTATATTAGGCTTAAAAAAGGGGAAAACCAAGGGTCGAATTTCTGATTTCATTGTTATTATTAGTAAAATTTCTTTGTTGATTTTCCGTGGGAAGTAAATAGAAGAGAATATCTTTAAAGGGTAACCGGGGGTAAGGGTTGTGAAGCAGGAAAATTTCTCGCTTGGAAGGGGTTTTTTTTGCATTTTATACCCTATCTCCATAGGGTTTTTTTCCTTCTCTTCTGTACCAACATTCATTGTTTCCCCTTTCCTGTTTTTCTTTTTCTTCTATTGTTAAGTTTTCCAAGCATGAAGAAAATTGGAGCTATTGAATATGTTGGATATTCTACTTATCCGTATCTAAGCATTTGACTTTTCATGTTTGGTTCTTTCTAGTGCATTTCCTTCCCCAACATCTGCCCAAAAAACAGCGCTAAGCATTGAGAGAATTTATTGAATTCAAAGAAAATAAAGAATTCCAAGTTTCAATTAAAGCAACAATATTGGGTTCTTGAATGTAAATAAAAAAAAGTCTTGTCAATAATTAATTAGTGTTGTACATTGTGTCCTCGCGTCTAATCCCAGGACGAATGTATCGAAGTACTACTTTTTTTATAAAAATGAAACAAGTAGTTTGAAAATATGGTTGAAAATTAATTTTGGTTGAGGAAATTCAGAATGACCTTGATGCTTCCGTTACTTCAGTAATATTGGAAGCAAAAATATAATTATTATTTTTCCCACTAAACCTAAGTCGAGACGTCGAGAATAATTAATAATTTTCTCCCGGAACCAAATAAATATAAATATTCCTAAATGTATATCAACAGGCGTATGCTATATTTAATTATGTTTTTCAGGGTATACATATTTAGTTCAGGTAGTTAAGACCTTATTTAGAAAATCGGTCCGAGACAACTCAGACAAACTTTCTCATATACGAGTTCATAAGTACTTAGCCTAGTGTTTTACGTTTATTAGTTTTCTTTTTTTAGTTAGGTTTAGTTTAGGTACATTTAATTATTATTGACATTTCATCAATATTTATCATAAAAATAACTTCTCTTCGGCGGGGAATAGAACCCGGCCTCTCTCCGTCCGCGTTTATAGCTATTTTCTCAGGAACTAGATTATTTTCCCAAAAAACGACTTTGATGGATTCTATCTTTTATTTTTTATCTTAATCTATATTTTATATTTTTAAATTTCTTATCTCTATAGCCCCCGGTAAGTAAATCTTCATTTAGCTTTGGGGCCGCCCCCCCCCCCTCCTAGCGGCCAGTGTTGCCAGGCCGGCTAGGTTAAGAGGCTTCCCTTCCCTCTCCATCGTCCAGTCTCCACCCGCCAGGACGTCTGAAAGGAAGCCCTCCGCCACATAGATCCACCGCCACACCGCTTTTAGTATAACAGCTACTTTGTAAAAAACGCCAATTTTTGATAATTTATAACTACGTCTTCACCCCGGCCGGGGTCTTCGTTCCTGTTTAAAGTATCTCCGTTTTTCTTCGACGTCAAGCCGGTGGGACTCACTACATAGGTATGAACTTTTATTGCTAAATTTTAGATTTATTTTACGGGGCGCTCTATCTCAAATTATTATATTATACTTTTAAACTAAATACAGTCCATCTTTGCCGCCCTCTTTTCTTTATTTTTACCGGCTGCTAAGAATTAGCTGCAAGGTGATAGAAGCATCACCCCAGCATTCTTCCATTTCTGGTTCTTTGGACCGCGATAAATTATCTTTTTATTACTTTTCTTTTGGTGTCCCGCAATTATTATTAGTTGTCCGCAGTTTTATTTGGTTTTCCGCAAAAAAAAGTGTCTTTTTCGTATTTTTTATAATTTGCGTAATTTTTCTAAGCATAGAAGTGCGTAGTTTTTAATCTCTTGTTCTTTGTGCGGGGTAGGTCAAAGTTCAAAGTTAGCGTCCCTTGAATAATTGTTCTTCTTTGGCTTCTGTTTACTATTTGAGAGCAAAGGTCGTTTCTACCGTTTGCCTTTCCATTTCAATTTGAAGCTTCCTAAATACATTTGTGATAGTTAACCTCAAGATAACCTTCTAGTTTTTGCGGCGTCTTGTTTACCTTTTTTAGTTTTTTTGGAATTTATCATTTCCTTTGGGTTTAAATCTTAATTTTTTTTATTTTATTTTATTTTTTTTTGCCTTTTGTTTTACTTTTGTAGTAAAAGTCCCGCCTTTATATAGCCCTAAAATATTCTCGAAATTTTTATCAGTTCTTTCATTACGTATTTTATTACGTTCATTTATCGGTTCCTTTTATTATTCTTTCTTTTTTACGTTCTTTTCTCATTACGTACCTTTCATTTTTTCTTTATTGCGTATTTTTTCTTTTTTCGTTTTATTTTAATTTTTTCTTTCGTCGAAGTTTCTTGATTTTTTATCATGTCGGACAAAACAGAAAAGCGTTTAAAACGACTTATTGCCAAAAAAGAAAGCCTGTTTAGGCGTGTTCAAACCTTATATGACTTTATTCCTAGTTTAGACCAAGAGCAGGTGAAGTCACAATTTGTAAATGGGACTAGGTCCGTAGATCGGAAAATGTTTGAAACCCTGTTAGATGAGATTAACGATTTCGAATTAGAGTTAGACCCTGAATTTTCTCCGAATTATGAGGCTCTTAACGCCTTTGACACACTTCATGGTGCCATCCAAGTGGCTATGGATAAAATTGAAGCCAAAGAAAAACCCTCAACCAGTGTAGAGTCTTGTGATTCTCCCTTTCGAAAACTTTCTGATCTGCACCCCCCTAGATTGCATCAAAATTTACCGCCTCTTGAAATCCCTAAATTTAATGGAAACGTCACCGCCTGGGTACCTTATCGCAGTCTGTTCCAAAGCATTATAATTCAAAACCCGCGCTTAGCGGAAGTGGAGAAACTTCACTATTTAAAGACTACTTTATCAGGGGCAGCCTTGGACATAGTCAAAGACTTCTCCTTGTGTGATGCCAATTTCGCACTAGCCTGGGCCGCACTAAAAGAAAGATTTGACTCACTTCGAATTCTAGCTTTTAGTTACTATGAAGCTCTGAATAAAACTCCCGTTATACCTTCCAAACCTTCATTAGAATACCTCCAAAATTTTATCACTCGCATATCAAATAACGTTTCCGGGTTAGAAAATATGAACCTCCCGAATTTAACTGATTTTTTATTTTTTAGTACCGCCATTAAACAATTAGACCCTATCACGCGCAAAGCCTTTGAGAACAAGCAAGAGACAGATACCATACCCACTCTTGATCAACTCATTAAATTTACCAAACACCAATGCCGTTTACTGGAGTTAACCGCCACTACTGGAACCTCCACACTGATTTCCCCCAGTCGAGATGAAAGTAGTTTCCGCAAATCTTCAACCAAACCTAGTTTCAACCGCAAAGTAGTTTTATCCACTCAGGTGGAGCCTTCGTCGAAAACCAACCCAGTAAATTCCAACCCGCCTTCAAATGATGGTAGTAAACCAAATTCATTTAACCGCCTCCGTTGTACTCTATGTGAAAACCCGCACCAATTGTACCATTGTCCTAAGTTTCTGTTGATGAGTGTCATCGAGCGTCGTGAGTTTGTTAAGCAACACCATCTTTGTTTTAATTGTATGGGCAGACACTCGGTTCGAATGTGTAAATCTCAGCTGTCTTGCCATTGCTCAAGTCGACATCATAAACTGTTACATTACTCAGACACATCTAAAAATTCTATTTCGCATAACTCCACTTCTCAAGCTTCACCCAATCAGGAAACCTCTATCTGCGCAAAACCCACCAGTTCTGGAAATAATATTACCACCACAACTTTAGCTACCTGTCCCGCCCAGTCTACCCGCCACAATATTGTTTTATTAGGTACCGCCAGGGCTTTAATTAAAACCCAGTCGAATTCTTACATTAAGGTTCGACTTTTAATAGATTGTGCTTCCACCGCCAGTTTCATTACCAGTAGTTTAGTCGCAAAACTTAGGTTACCTATTAACGCTTGTTCTCAACAATTTTCTGGGTTATCTAACAACCCTGTCGGCTCAAGCACCGGCACGGTTGAGTGTATTCTACGACCATTACATTTGAATCATCCGCAAGTTAAGGCACACGCTCTTGTTATTGATAACATTTTACCTAACGTTCCACACGTTGATTTACCTATCTCCGTTAAGCGCTTCGTTAGTGGTCTTCAATTAGCTGACCCTGAGTTCTACAAAGCTCAAAACATTGATATGTTAATCGGATGTGACATCTTACCGCAAATTTTATCTTCTAATGCCGTTCCACCCCATTGCAGTGAGATAGGTGTGATCTCTACTGTTTTTGGGCATGTTATTATTGGAACACTTCCGGTTGAACTAAGTAATGTCGCTCCTTCACCATCCAATATTACTTCATTAGTTACCTATCCGCCTAACAATGCCTCTCTAAATTCTGATAATGTTTTACATAGATTCGTCGAGCAGTTCTGGGAAGTTGAAAGTGTGTCATCAGCCCCTGCCGTCGATCCTTTAGAGGAATATTGTGAAAAACATTTTGTATCTTCGCACCGGCGTACTCCTGAAGGCCGATACGTGGTTGAACTGCCTTTCAGATGCGATCCTGACTCATTGAATTTCCCGCAATCAAGGGATGTCGCACTTCGAAGGTTTTATTCCCTAGAATCCAGGTTCCACAAAAATCAGGCTCTAAAACAATATTGTGTGGAATTCATGAAGGAGTATATTCAGTTAGGTCACATGCAAGAAGCCACCCGCCCCGGAAAATATTTTATTCCTTATTTTTGTGTCCACAATCCGAATTCTTTGACCACACCGCATAGAGTTGTATTTGATGCCTCCGCCAAAACCTCTGATAAATCTTTAAATGATGTGTTACTCCCTGGCGCTAAACTGCAAAATGATGTGCCTGACGTTTTATCAATTTTTCGTATCCGCAAATTGGTATTCTGTTGCGACATTTCCAAGATGTACCGACAAACGCTTTTACATAATGATCACACTTTATTTACACATATATTTTTTAGGGAACACTCTGAAGATCCTTTGGTTGAATACGAATTAAAAACTTTTACATATGGGCTATCACCTTCATCCTACTTAGCTCACCGGGTTTTAAGACAACTTGCTAAAGACGAGGGCAACCAATATCCGCTTGCCTGTTTTGTTATATTACACTCTTCAGTTGTTGACGATTACCTCGTAGGAGCCGACACCCTTGAGGAATTATTAGAAGTTAAGCGTCAGTTATCAAGTTTGTTAGCCGCTGGATGTTTTCCCTTGAACAAATGGTTAAGCAATTCCCCAGAGTTTTTAGCCTCGTTGCAAACTGCAGATACCTCAGGCTCTTTAATAATTCGTAACTCAGAAGATCATAATATAAAAGTATTGGGTTTAGGTTGGGACCCCAACTCTGACGAATTTTTCTTTTATCTTGATCCCCCGCCTACAGATTGTAACTATACCAAGCGTAAAGTGCTCAGTGCGATAGCTAGAATATATGATCCGCTAGGTTTTACCGCTCCTACTATATTTTTATTTAAATGTATCCTAAAAAATATTTGGTTGTCTAACGTTGAATGGGACCAGGAAATTCCTTCTAGTATTCATACCGCATGGCATCAATGTATTGCGGAATTACCCGCTTTAAAGAATTTAAGAATTCCTCGTTGTTTATTTCCTTCTACGCCCAAATCCTGCCATTTGTTGGGTATCAGCGACGGTTCGCTCCTGGGGAGTGGAGCGGTACTATATCTCCGTGTACAATACTTAGATCAAACCGTAAAAATCTTTCTTCTTCGCTCTAAAACCAAAGTCGCTCCCTCAAAAGGTCAAACCATACCTCGCCTTGAGCTCACTGGGGCTCTTCTGTTGTCTAATCTTATAAAATCGGTTCAGCCTTTTATGGAAAACTTACCTATTTCTAATTACACAACCATGTTATTTTCTGATTCCACCATAGTGTTATCCTGGATTAAAAAACCCCCACATCTTTTAAAATTATTTGTTTCAAACCGCATTACCGCAATTTTAGAGCATACCAAAATAAACCAATGGCACCACATTTCATCTGAGAATAATATTAGTGATCCCGCTTCAAGAGGCCTTACGCCTAAAGAATTGTTAACTCGTTCATCTTGGTTCGAAGGACCCGCATGGGCCTTAAATCCACCTTGTGATTGGCCTATAAATGATTTTGTTTTAATGTCTGCCGCTGAATTACCTGAGATGAAGGTAGACAATCAAACGGTTCTAAACACCACTGTTAAAGAACCTACTCCTTTTTGGTTAAATAAATTTTCTAAATTATCTACTCTTCAACGTGTTACCGCTTACATCTTAAGATTTGCTCATAATTGTCGCCATTCAAACAAACCTCTAATAGGTCCGCTTTCTATTAATGAATTAAATCACTCGTTAAACTTTTGCATTAGAAATGACCAGAAATATCACTTCCCAGCAGAACTTTCCTGTCTCTTATCTAATAAACCTTGCTCGTCTCCCATCCAAAGCCTATCACCATTTCTCGACCATGTAGGTCTTATAAGAGTAGGAGGTCGTTTAAAAAATAGTAATCTACCATTTGAGGCTAGGCATCCTATTTTATTATTCAATAAAAGCTTCTTAACAAATTTAATCATCACCTACTACCACGTTGTTCATTATCATGTTGGCCCAAAAACTCTTCAAAATTTACTTACCCAGAAATATTGGATTGTCAATTGCCGCAGCATTATCCGCCAAATCCTCCGCAAGTGTATCACCTGTGCTAAGCTAAGAAGTACACCCGCATCACCTCCAATGGGAAATCTTCCACCTACGAGAGTTACCCCTTCTCGGCCCTTTTTAAATTGTGGAGTTGACTTAGCCGGTCCGTATACACTGAAAGAAAGTAACCGCCGAAACGCCCGCACTTACAAGGCTTATTTTGCTTTATTTATGTGTTTTGCGGTTAAAGCTGCTCACATTGAAGTCCTCACAAGTTTAAGTTCTGAATGTTTCATTGCGGCTGTCCATCGTTTTACGGCTCGTCGCGGTCTTCCTGCCACTATCTATAGTGATCAGGCGACTAACTTTAAAGGTGCTGCTCGCCTTTTAAATGAAATTTATAATTTTTTACAAGCCTCAAATTCAAATCCTATTCTTGAAACCTATTTTAACTCCCGCGGTATCAAATTTTCTTTTAACGTCCCTAGAGCCCCTTTTATGACTGGTTTAATGGAATCCAACATAAAAAATGTAAAATACCATCTGATCCGTGTAATTGGTAACCAAACACTAACTTTTGAGGAATTTTCGACTATCACCGCCCGCACTGAAGCTATTTTAAATTCTCGCCCGTTATCCGCAATGTCCAGCTCTCCTGACGAGTTGGCTTGTTTAACTCCTGGTCACTTTCTAATCGGCAACATGATAGAAGCTCCTCCTGAGGAAGTTTTGGAAGACGTTCCGGTTGGTCGCCTACGTCGCTGGGAGATGATATCCCAAATCAACCAATGTCTTTGGCGGCGTTGGGAAAGAGAGTATTTGCATACACTTCAGCAAAAAGCCAAATGGTTTAATCCCGCCACCAACATCGTAGAAGGGCAGCTCGTTTGGCTTAAAGAGGACGGCTCTCCTCCGTTATCATACCCTCTCGGCCGTGTAACCCAGGTCCACCCAGGAAACGATGGAATCGTCCGAGCTGTTACCGTTAAAACCCAGTCGGGTGTTTATAGGCGTCCAACCCGCAAACTAGCTCCTCTGCCATTTCCATAAAGCGTCCTTTTTTTTATTTCTTTATTTTTTCTCGAGACCTTTTTATTTTTTGTTTATTTAAAGTTTAAAATTTTTTTTTGCTGAAGTATCAGCTTCCCGCCTTTGTAAGAATTTGTTTTTCTTTTTGATGGTTAGATCCTTTCTGCTGCAGGGCTTAGGAATAGGTCAGGATTTTTCTTTTATTTCTTTTTGCTCTGTTGAAGTCCTGTGGAACTTCAAGGGGGCGTGAATGATGGATTCTATCTTTTATTTTTTATCTTAATCTATATTTTATATTTTTAAATTTCTTATCTCTATAGCCCCCGGTAAGTAAATCTTCATTTAGCTTTGGGGCCGCCTCGCCCCCCCCCCCTCCTAGCGGCCAGTGTTGCCAGGCCGGCTAGGTTAAGAGGCTTCCCTTCCCTCTCCATCGTCCAGTCTCCACCCGCCAGGACGTCTGAAAGGAAGCCCTCCGCCACATAGATCCACCGCCACACCGCTTTTAGTATAACAGCTACTTTGTAAAAAACGCCAATTTTTGATAATTTATAACTACGTCTTCACCCCGGCCGGGGTCTTCGTTCCTGTTTAAAGTATCTCCGTTTTTCTTCGACGTCAAGCCGGTGGGACTCACTACATAGGTATGAACTTTTATTGCTAAATTTTAGATTTATTTTACGGGGCGCTCTATCTCAAATTATTATATTATACTTTTAAACTAAATACAGTCCATCTTTGCCGCCCTCTTTTCTTTATTTTTACCGGCTGCTAAGAATTAGCTGCAAGGTGATAGAAGCATCACCCCAGCATTCTTCCAGACTTATATAGTTAGATTCGTATTTAAATAACTACAGTTTAGAATTTTTTAATCAAAATCGTCGACAACGTTTTTGAGAAATAATTTTATTCACGTTTTTTCAGATTTTTTGGGTGTAGCGCGCCTAAATTTGGAGCTAAATCCATTTCTCAATTTCGCCTCAAGGTAATATTATTTTGAACATTGATACCAAATTTCGTCAAAATCAGCAAAGTAGTTTAGGCTTCACGCGTCTGCACAGATGGCAGACAGACATTTTTTAAAAACCACTTTTTTGGACTCTAATTTTCCATCATAATACTTTCTCTTTATATGAGGAAGTAAAAAGATGAGCCTGATACAAACTTACAATCCTTCCATGCCATGTTTTTTTCTAGAAAAAAAAATATGTGTGAGACTCTCACGCATTAGAAGTGAAACTTAAGTTCTAGAAACAGAATAAACATATAAAATATGTGTATGAAATAGCACAATAAACCTTATTTAAGTAATGCATATTATATAAATCATTTATTAAATAGGCAACATACATATTTATAAACCAGAGTTTACAATACCGCCACAGTCAGATAACTTCTCAAAGAAACATAATTTCAATTAATAAAATATTTTCATAAAATGTTAGCGAATAATGAAGAAAAAACATGAAAACAACATTAATATATATTAAGGAAATGCATATAATAATACCCTCTTATACTAATTCTGTGTACAGAAAAAATCAACTACTACCGCGGTATAGTGGTTCGCGCGTGAGACTATAAATTCAGGGGTCGGGGGTTCGAGACTCGTCCAGAGGGAAGATTTTTTACAGGTAAATCAACTGCCGGCCTAAGTCGGCAGTCGATTAAAATATCTACCACAGGCGAGTCTTAAAACAAAAACTTGCAATTTCGTTAATTTCACTTCAAAAATATTTCACTTTGACGAGTCTTGAAACGCTAACTTCGTTTCTCGATGTCGTTTCATCCAAGCAAATTAATCTATCACGGCTAAAGAAGTTTAACTTCAAAAACTTCTTCGTTCAGAATATTATGTATAATTTTTGGTCTAGCATATTCTATAATTTCTTGGTTTCTCATTCATTAAATAAAGAGGTGAGGAAAACCAAGATGTTTGCCAAGAAAGAGAGCTTTATCGATCAGTGTTCTATGTTTGTACAGAGTTAAGAGCAAGGCGTAGCTTGGATGAGCCTGGTTCCTGAGAGCATATCACTCTTGTGTAGTAGAGTAAAGCTTCACTGGTTTTTCCTTGCTGTTGTGGTTGCTTTCTCGGAGGCTTCGCACACTTCACTCAAACACTCTATACTTGATGTTATTATAACAAGCACACAGACTGCAACACGGATTTAGATTTTTACCCTTGGCAAACGTACTTGGCTAATATTTGATAATGTGTTCCCCACAACTAACAATATTTCTTAACAAACAGTTGTTAAAAATCAGAACAAAATAAAAAAAAATGTATACATATTTACTCATCTGAGGGAGGTAGGAATTGTTCATTAAATAACCTTTTAACGATAAGAAAGTTAAGTTGGAAAAAAAATATCTACGAAAAAACGGAAGCAACGTAAAAGGAAACAATAGAACCTCAACAACATGGATTTAAAACTTTCGGACAACTAAAGCTGCGAAAGACTCAAGTTTTCCCATTTAAGACGTAAAACGTGAACATAAAAGGGGAAAAAGTTGAAATCATTTAAAAACAGTTGAAGACACAATTATAATGAAAATTCGTTAATGGCCGGCCGGGCAATTAACTGTTAACTTCATTGTATTTTCTCCAAAAGAGTTTGGCAATAAAAGCCCTAATTTGAAACACGTTTGAATTTTCAAGAGGACGAAATTTTGGCACAGAATTCAGGAAAAAAGTATAATAAAAAATAAATAGACAATGATATTCATAAGATGGATACGTAGGGAATTACGAGAGTGCTTGTTTATCCACATCTGCAGCTCTAGGGTGTATTTGACAGTGATGGATTGCCAAAGCAATCTGATAAGCCATTTTAGAATTGGGTATCAATAGAATTCATCAAGATACAACACTACCAACCCAGTGCAACAACTATAAACAAATTGGAAAGAAAGTTATTTAAAAACTAAGAAGAGATAATGCATAAAAATATGAAGGTGGTGCAGTTATATTCAAATAGATCTACAAGATAGCTTTATAAAGTTTTGAGTGTATAGTTTGGATCTATCTCATAATCTCGACGACACTCCAGTAAATCGTACCTATATAAGGCGGTTTCTAAACTTTAATGTGTTTTGTTTATTTTTACAGCGTCTTATAAGGAAAACAATCTATGGAAATAAAAAAACAACATTCCCTTTGAGTCAAAAACTTCAAATTAAAACTCTCATTAAGATGTTATTAAATTTCTAGCAGCCATGTAAACAAGCAAATATAAAAAAAGACAATTCATATTTATTCTCAAAAGAGAGTAAAAGCAAGTAAGTAAGTTAAGTGGACTAAGGTTTCAGATCAAAGCAGTTTTAATTGAATTGATGCCACTCCGCTCAGAATTCTTAAACATGTGACACACACAAAGCGAATGATTTAAAAATAGATTTAGTTTTTTGTCATTTAAGCAGAGGACTCTTTTAAATACCTCGGACCACTATCCATAAGTCGGGTACACTTGGTCAGATCTAGGCAATCGAGTTATTCAAGAACGCAATACTATAGCTACCCTGAATGAAGATTTGTGGAGTAGATAGATTGAAAGAAGTACAAAAAATAATTCTGACCATCATACTCGTACAGTTGTTTTGGAGTGTTTTCACTTACGAAGCAGAAGTGTGGACACTGACAGAAACCAATAGGACCGAATGGATAATGGGGAGAGGTATGGGCTGAGAATGGCGAGGTATGGGCACAAATATCCATCCATTGGAATATCCATAAGAAAGGGTGGGGAATGAGGAGATTCGTCAGTAGATGGAAGCGGAAGGGTCGGGGATAGGAAAGATTGAGGAGTGAGTACTCCGATGTTAGGAGGACGCTTAATTCCTGGAAAAGGAACGTTGGCCGCAAATAATGATAATTGCCCAGTAGGAGGAAGAGAGGACGTCATCACATGACAGGGGGAGGAGGCGTTGTAAGATCAATGAGGGAGCGGAACCTACAGGACGGAGACTGGGAAGACTGCTGAGGATGGAATTTAAGAATAACGGACAATCGCTGTAGTTGTATAAACAAATAGGCCCTTGGGTTAACTCTGAACATCAGAACTGACATGCCGAAGCCTTAATTTAAAGTTTACTTTCTATGTTTCTATTCCACGACGATTGCTTTAACTTTTTCTTTCAATGATGGCAAATAATCAATAGTTAGTGATCTATCCATTCTGAAGACTCACAATGATCTCCATAAACTAACAATGCAAGAATTTATAGCCAGACGCCTATCAGAACTAATATGCTAAAGCCTTAACGTTTGCTTTCTTTTTTTTTCCACAACGTTTACTCAAGTTCGTGAAGCTTGTTTTCTAATAATATTAGCTAACCTTTGAAATTATGCTACTTTGATGTCTTAAATCTGGAATAGGATTCAGTCAGGAATAGAATTCCACTTTTATTATATTAAGGTCACTCCATGTTCGAATCATGGTTTTAAGATTCCTATTTAATTGAAGGGTTTCCTACCAAACAAAGAGGAATCAATTTACAAACAAAAAAGGATTTAAACAACTATTTCCTCGTCGATTGATACAATTAAAATACCCTGCACTCCCCAAAAACCTACAGGCAAAACCATGAATTCCTATAGAAAAAAAGACACATGGCAATTATTTTTTTATTAATGACAAACATACATATTTAAACACTGACTTATAAGCGCAATCATACAGGCCCTTTAAGAAGAGTTTTGTTTATTCCTTTTAGTTTTAAAGTAAAAAATTATCATTATAAAATTGTTCTTTGTCATAAAAGAATTAATGATAACAATATTTCAAACTATATTTTCTACTTAACTTGGTCAGTCTTATTTCTTGTTGACGTCAAAAAGCAATATTTCTTACAAGAGTAAACTGACATGTAAGACAGTGATATAAAATAACTACTTATATCTCTTTGACAAATAACGGTGACATCGAATAAAATCAAATTGATATATTGGATGGAACTTATTTATGGTGTTGAAGAATTATAAACTACACCAATATTGGTTTCTATATATAGACTTTATTCTTCATAAAAAGTATGTATAATGTTTTCTTTTTTTCATTGAAAGTTTATACTTTTCATTTAAGAAACCTAGATCACATACTGCGTACAACAGTCCGCAATAATTCAACAAACTTGGTAATAGTAAAGGTAATCCAGCATTTATTTTGTATGATCTATTAAGTAAGTTTTTCACCAACAATCAAATATGGCGAGGAAACAAATAAAAGTGTCAAATGGTTTAATAAATTCCACTGATTTAATAAAATCAGTGGAAACATTTCTAAGATTAAAAAAATGATGATTTATTCGTTGATTTGTTAAAGACATAGAGGAGGGAGTTACCCCCCCCCCCCCCCCCCCCTTAAACTTCAATGCCTAGTTTTTGAGGGATGATTTTTTGGTTTTCTCTGCTTTGGGGTTATTGCACATAACCTAACTGCAAAGTTTCAAATTTTTTTATTGGATACTTTCGGAGATCAGGTGCGTTACAGACTGACAGACAAGCGCAGAAATATATTTATAAGACCTTCGTTTGTGTCTATGGACCCTAAAAAGAGTAGACTCTATTAAAAATATTACAATGACTAAGACAGGAAGATAGCAGGTGAGTACGATAGAAGTTTTCTCAGAACTTTTGGTTCATGGAAATTGTAATTTATAGGAATCTATTCATAGTAAATTTGTTAATAAGAACTATTATTCTAAATAAATTAAAATAGAACATTTAATGCGGCAAGATTACTACATTACCTTATGACACTAAAACAATTGTTTATAAAGGTTAGGGTTTTATAAATGAATAGAACACGACATAGAAAGCAAATGGTTTAACGAAACAAATTCAGTCGACAAGCACTTAACCGACATACAACAGGAAGCCAGTCAAGGAAGAAAGAAAAAAAGCCAGGTGAATGTACCGTGACAGTGTCAAGAACGGAAGAACTAATAATTATCAAGGTAAGAGCAAGTTTCTTCTTCCTGTGATATATTATACAGTTAGCTTTGCCTCTAGTTCTGGTCAACAACTGGACAAATCATATACACTCCTACTGTAACTAGGTGGACAATACACTACGATTCCGTTCTACATGACCCTAGTATGCAATTACATTTAAAAGGATACTAACTTTTTCTCATAGCACACTCTATGCCTTTTCACTTAAACTGTATGAATATGAACTTAAATTATAACTAGTATTGTATAAAAACATGTATTAAATTTTTTACAGTTATGGCTTACCGTTTTTTATTTCAGTCTAAACTTATCTTTAAAAAAAAATGGAACAAGTAATCCCTTTTTTTATAAAATTCAAGTCAATAATCCGAAACAAATCATTCTCCTTTTGTGTGTATGTGTGTGAGTAAACTTTACAATATAATACAATATAATACGTTGTAAAAGATCTATAATTTCTAAAGTTAATTGAGTAAAAATGCATGTACGTTAATTGACCTCTAATAGGCTATTATTTTTATTTGTCGAACCTCAATAACAATATTGGTCCGCATCGTAATTGCCGATTAAAAGAAAAATTATTAATTTAATATAAAAAGGGCTGTCCATAGAGTGGCATACACATAGCTTCTTCCCATCTTATTAATGGTAGAATGGTCACATGAATATAAAATATAGTGAGATTATACTTTAAAATATGAGAGTTACTTAAAGGTTGTAGGCAAGCGCAAGAGAAAGCTATTTGCCAAGAAATTCAAGATTGATATGGGACAATATGTGGGCTAACTATGACATATAATTCCAATTTCATCAAACTCCAACCGGGAGTTTTCAAAATATGGGGCACCCGCAAAACTTATGAGGGAAAGACACCCTACAGAAGACCAAAAATATTCTCTGCTTGTAACACATTTCTCTTAAGAAAATTTTAATTTGGAGGCAGAACAAACAGTCATCCAAAAAAATCGCGGTCCAAAATGAGTACAATACTTCTATTGCCTTTTAATGTTGGAAGAAAATTCATTATATTTATTCAATAATTGACATTAAAAAATATATATACAATTGTTTTTATACTAAATTTCTAAGTCATCATCTTCAATAGGTGAATTAGGTAAAAAAAAGTCCAGTCAAGCACCATGACTTAATGAGCGAATTTTCAAAGAAATCTGCGTATTATTGGCTTATGATAATATAGGAAAATTTTGGTTTAGAATTTGCATGTGTGAAAAAAAAAAATTTGGTACACAGGGGTACGAGGTACAAAAGTCAAAATAGTATTTACCCTTCAAGATGCATGTAGTTGGAAAGCTCTTTAAGAGTATAGTAATTGTTGTTATGTACACTTTTATCATATTTTCATATAAAAGGGGGGTAAAATGGAAAAAACACGTTTTTATGCTATTTTTGACCCTAAATTGTAAAAATTTGACCCCTGAATGAACTCCAAAAATTCTGGCCAACGAACTCATCCTTTCTTTTGATATTATTGACATTTATTTTTTGTTTGAAATTTTTAAGTGCATCCTAAGGGGAGATATCGTCTGGAGTGACACATATATACATATAGACATATATACATACATACATAAAAAAAAGTGATACATTTTAGGAATCGATTCAAAATGGTCTAAAACGGATTTCCATGGAAAAAATTTCAAAAATTCGCATTACAAAAATTTTGAAGCCATTGCAATAGCGTAACTTTCTTTGAAAATTCGCTAAAAGCAAAAAAAACCTTCAACTAATTATACTTTTAATAAAAAGATAATATTTCCATAACCCCCCCCCCCCCCCCCTATATTAAAAGTTGGAAGCACCTGATCTTTTCTCTCTCTTGTCCCCCTTGAGTTTTTAGTGAAATGAAGCTTTGTTTGCATTAGAGTAGAAAACAAGCTATCATATTGCCAGAGTAGTCAAGACATTATCAACTAGTGCTTCATTCCCGTATAAGATTGGTTAATTAATAGCAAAGTAAAGTAAATAAAATGTCACTCAGATATTTCCGAAAGTAAGGTAATACAACAATAGACAATAGGTCCAGACAAACCTTGGTAGAATTAAGATGGCAATGTGCTGCAATAAAGTTGATCGAGTAAAATAAGATGGTGAAATGGTAAAGTAACTCAGCCGTTTTTATTTTAGCATTTAGGTTCCTCGTTACTGTGTCTTTATTCGACCAAATACTTTAATAATGTCAATTCATGTACTAAGTAGCATTACTATTTCTTTGAATTTATATTATTATATAATATAATTATTTCAGTAGTATAAGTACTTGTATATCAGCAACTGAAGTTATGAAAGCATTATCATAATCTTATATCGTTAAGCGATATGGTAGTAATTTAAATTACCTAAAACAAATTCCCATATTTTATGAATCAGTACAACCGTAGCCTAAATACTATTAAGTAGAAGTCTTTACAAAGAGTATGAAATTTATTTTTTGCAAGAAGTAAATACCGAAGCGTTATCTTCATTATAAGAGGCGACTAGG
The DNA here is from genome assembly GCA_951217055.1 of Gerris lacustris. Taxonomy (NCBI): domain Eukaryota; kingdom Metazoa; phylum Arthropoda; class Insecta; order Hemiptera; family Gerridae; genus Gerris; species Gerris lacustris. The sequence continues at coordinate 87,826,298 of OX578277.1, forward strand.
GGTAACATGGAAATATTAAGGTTTTGTTTACCGAATTACCGATGAAAACCACGTCTTAAAGATTGATAGAACTCGGGCAGTACTGTGAGCTTACTGATATGAGATAAGCACACATTTGGGTAATCCCTCTTAAAGAAAGACTTTATTTTTTAAAGAAAATGATTCCACGGTAATTTTTAAGTGGATCTACTTTCTCAAAGTTGAGGAGCTATTTTATTGGTCCGTTTCGATATATGCACACATTTAACCTGGTAATTTCATTTTTCTAAAGATATAGCCACTCTTTTTCAAGTTATATAAGTATGTAATAATAACAGAAATTGATAAGAAGAAGGTATAGATATAGATGATAGGACTAGTATATAAGGAGGCAGGTGAGAAGGAGCGGTTAGGTTAGGTTAGTAAGCCCTACGGGTTGAAAGGATCAGGCAGGATGCTAGAGCCCATAAGGGATAATCCTCAACTAATAACCGAATCCTATTAGATTTATGTTGGCCCTCCACTCTCCTCCCACAGGGACAGGTATTAAACCCCCCTCACCATATCGATTTTATACGCCACAACACTCCAACTCTAACACGGTTCCACAGAAAAAACCTTTTTACTTTTCCGCCACCGCCCCCTGACGTTTAGGCCCAAGCTCGCCTTCCCATTTCCAGTCACCGTTTCCTTCCTCTATCCAAAAAATCAAGGACTGAAAAAACCTTCTTTTTTTTATAACACCTTGAGTGGAATCGAAATTCAGAAACGTATAAACTGGATTGGACAAGGCACGAGGTTATTTTTATACCTTTTAAAGTTAAACCGTCCGCAATTCGAGAACCAGGCATTCAATTACAATAAATGGGCAATAATGTTTTCTTTCTTTTTGTAAATGCTGGGGAACAATAATTGAAAAAAACGTTAAATTCTCACCAATGGGATTTAAAACCTGCGGCTGAAATAAAAATGGGGTAGTAAAATTTTTTCCTCTAAATAAGCGATTCTAAGGAGCTTTTTCAAAGCCCTTTAATTGCGTGAATGTGGCCTGAACGATGTTAGTGTTATTTGCAACACACGGGAGATTTAGTAAATCGCCTTTAAATCATTGTCTAATTGCCTATTAGCACTTAATTCTGAATATAAGAACAGCTTTTACAGGTGAAAATAATGTAAAATGTTTTGACAGCGAAAAATATTTTGACTTTGGCTCAAACATTTTGTTTCAGCTCGAAATTTAAGTTTTCTCATAATATTTTTTTTTAAACCCACACAGACACACACAAACACACACACACACACATAAATATATATATATATTTATTAATTTATTACATTAAAACCACTCTATATCTAGTTCTAAAAAAAGCCAAATTTAAACCTATATTTCCAAGGTAGAGATGAGTAAATATTTTTTAAATAAATTCATGTTTTGAATTAAAAACAGAATTAATGTGCCTAGTTTTTAGCTAATGACCACATACTACATATTTTTAATGGTCTCTGTCTAGTTAAACGTTCGAGAAAGGCCAGAAGAATAACATGACCTCGAAAGAGCTCTGAATTTATTTTTCTCCACTGTAATAAACATCAGGAAAAATCTCTTGTTTTGAATACTTTAAACAACTCTGACATCATTAGTTAATTCCTACTAGCATATATGTTTTACTGCGCATTATTCACATCCACAATTTCCTCAATTTAAACTATCATTATAGAATATTTAGCATTAATCATTTTGTTTCGAAAATCGGTCCAACAAATTTGAACAAAACTTAATCATATTCATAATGAAACCAAATTTAAATTTTATAATTTCATTATTAGGCTAATTTATAAAGGGTTCAACAAGTGGTTGTTTACATTTCGTTACATTAATATAGTAAGTTGTTAGTCTTACAAAATAAATTATATTTTATTCTTATTAATTTACATAATCTAATTACGTTGTTTACCCATAAGCGGAGGTGTTACAAAATGCTTAGTTAAAATTAGTGTTAAATACGCAGTCCAAACGTTTGGCTTCTCTTTAATTCAATTTACTTTTATTCGCGGTATTAATGCTTTACCATTACTAGATTATCATTAAATTTCTTAAAAATTAAAAATTCGGTTCATAATTGATTCTTTGGTATAATTAGATTCGGTTCTCAGGTTTTAAATTAAATAACAGTTTAACTTTGGTTATTTGGTATATTTTGAGCTTAGTTTATATTTTTTATTGATTCTTAAATCAAGCATAGCGCATCGCTTTTTAACATGAAGTGTTGTGCTCTTTGTTAATCATAAGAGTGTCCAACACAATGTCATCGAGGACCTAATATTAAGTGACTGCTAAGTGGAATCACACGGATTAATCTTCCAATCCAATCTTCCCTTCCCCCCTGGAGCAGATGTTGCCTCTGTTCTCTATTACATTTTTTGGCGGGCTGGATTGTGGCTGTACGTTGGACAGCCCTAGTTTAGTATGAGTTAAAGACGTGCAATTATAAGCCAAATTCGAATAAGAACTCCACATTTCTATATAGTTTTATAATACACGAATTATTAAAAAGTTTTTAATAATGTCTAGAAATATTCAAGGAAATTATTCAAAAGTTAGACTTTCAATTAAAATACTAATAATAATAAGTAAGTGTAAGTTTTTAAACCTTTTTCCTCTATGTATGTTTCGTTATAACAGGGGTAATGTGGACGATTTCCTCCTACGCCTAAAACACGCTTGGAAAAGCAGTACAAGAATCAAAGAGGGACTGAGACAATAGCCCGAGGTCTTGCAAAACTGTAATATCGGAGAGGGAGCTGAGACGGTCAAAACAAATGGGCTTCTTGTACGACAGCATGTATTAAAAAACTTCCATCGCTCGATCGATTTCAAATCGATGTCTGACCTAAGAACAAGTCGAATCCTCTCTCATGAATTTAGACTGCGGTAAAGGGCGGCACATGGAACCAATGTTATTTGCATCTATTAACTTTTATAGTTGTTGCAGTTGGAAAATCACAACATTACAAGCGAACATACTAACAATTTGTCATTCAGTTCTTTTTCAAATCTAATCTCTCTGAAAAAATCTCTTATTCAATTTAATATTCTCAACGGGTCAACGGGTAATAGATAAATCTGCTTGTTTTATCGTACCATCTTAAATATTTGATTTGATTCTGAACTAACAAACACACTACGTATACTGTATGTAGAGTGTAGCTCATTTTTCATTTTAGAAAAGTAATAATTGTGCCTTAAGATACTATCCCAGAACCATCAGACGAAGGTATCTATCTCATGCATTAACGACTAGGAGGATTATATTTTATTTTTACATTTCTATTCTAGAGTAAGGAAATGATTAATAATTGCAATTCGGCAACAAATTGTAAGATTTCTTTTGCTCTGTAACGCTTCTATAAAAATAAAATGAAATAAAAGTATTATTTTTCTTTCTTTATTTTATATACTTTTTTTTTTTTTTTAATTCTTTATAGATCTTAATAATCTTATTAAAGACAAGAAAATAGTTTTGTTACATATTATACAGTAGTAGAGTTCTAGATCCCTGAGTCAAATATCTTTCTGTAAATCTAAATTTATCGTAATTAAGTGAAGTTAATTATATGAAAATCGTTATTGGAATAATAACTATGTAATAGAGAACAGAAACAGAGGCAAAATCCACTGCCGGGGGGGGGGGGGGGGGGGGAGATTGAATTGGAAGATTAGCCCGTGAGATTCCACTTAACAGTATATTAGGTCCTCGATGACATTGAGTTGGACACTCTTATAAGCTAAACAAAGAGGTTTTTCCTAAATACCTGTTAACTTTATTTAATTTCAATACTTCATATTAAAAAGCGATGGGCGATGCTTGATTTAAGAATCAATAAAAATATAAACTAAGCTTAAAATATATCAAAACAACCAAAGTTAAACTGTTATTTAATTTAAAACCTGAGAGCCGAATCTAGTTATACCAAATAATCAATTATGAACAGAATATTTTATTTTCAAGAAATTGAATGATAATCTAGTAATGGTAAAGCATTTATACTGCGAATAAAAGTAAATTGAATTGAAGAGAAGCCAAAAAATCGAGTTCTGTAAGTAAATACGAAGGAAAAAAGCAGTGATATTAATCACACGGCTTCCTTTCTTCTTTTAGAATTGATATTCTGGGGGTAACTTTATCGGGTATCATAATAGCGCTTGTCATTCTCGGTTTTAGACATTTAAAAGAAAAACGAGGTATGTATACATATATTTTTTTTCTATATATAACTTTTTTTGGTGCCACGGTTTTAAAAACCGATTTGAAAAAGCAGGTAAAACAATTAAGATATATATAAAATCAACAATGTATTTTTTTTTTAATAAATGGCTATTATAATAATTCTCAGTTACGAGTAATACAGAATATTTATTTATTATTCGTAAAGCCGGGTTCCCACGGGGAGTGAAGACTCTACAGTGCCACGCTAGAGTAAAGACTCTTGTGACCCACGCCTGGAGGGGGAAGAAGAGTGAAACTAGCGGAGAACAGTGGAGAGTTCACACAGGGTAGTGCTCACGCTTCTCAGTTTATCCCAGGGAGCCAACCATGAACGAGCTTCTCGTAGAAAAGCGAGCTTCTCTAAAATCTCTATATTTATAATTTGAACAGCTCGAATCATTTAAAACTGACTCACTGGAATACAACTTTAGAAACTTCATAGTTGCAATTTAAGAATACGAGCCGACGCCAAAGGCTCAGACATAGTTACCGACTACCTTTTAAAACAACATAAAGAATATAGTATAATATCACGCATACTAACAAGAAATATAATATAGTATAATAATATAGTATACTATCACGCATACTATAACAAGAAATATAATATAGTATAATATCACGCAAACTAACAAGAAATATAATATAGTATAATAATATAGTATACTATCACGCATACTATAACAAGAAATATAATATAGTATAATATCACGCAAACTAACAAGAAATAAAATATCGATGGTGTTGCGACAAAAGGGCCAATCTGTAAAAATCCACAAGGGCCAATCTGCAACTAATATCACGTTTGTTTTTTTATTTATAAAAATAAAATAAATTTGGTTAATTTGACTTATTAATTAGGTATCCAAGTATATTTTAAATGAATTAAAATGTAAATAAGGCATTCAAATATCAATTTTTCATTATAGCTTTTCAAGTTTTAGAATTCAAATATAAAATGCAGATTGGCCCTTTTGGCGCAACACCATCGAATATAGTATAATATATAATATAGTACATTATAGCATAATATAGTATAATAATATAGTGTATAATATAATATAGTATAAATATAGTATAATATATAAAATTAAAATAGTATATAATATAGTATAATATATCAATAATAAGTAATAATAAAACAAGCAAAGGTTAAAGGTTTTAGCCGCGGGTGGAGGAGAGATAAAAAAAAACAAAGTGTTGGCTCTATGAAACGGCTGGGGACAGGAGTATTCACTCCTGAAAATTAAACAGGTTTGATTTGGAGAGTGAGCGGTAGTGAACTATCCTCACTCCCGGTGACGTCAGAGCAGAGTTCACTGCGACGCGTTCACACGGGGCGAGTCCACTCTACAGTGAGCCACTCTAGAGTCTTCACTCCCCGTGGGAACCCGGCTTAAGACATGAGATATTTATTCTCTGATATAACAATTATTATATAGGGTGTTACGAAAACATGGACGAATTTGAAATGCGAGCCATTTTTTTCTGTCAAGTTGGTAGCATTGAAACTTATAATTTTTATCATCAGTTATCATTCAGAATTGAGTTTCAGAGAGAATTGTTTACTTGTGTTGCGTAACCATGGCGCGCCTAACTATCGACCAACGTTGTTTGATAGTCAAAACCAGGGTGTCCAGCAATATTAACATTTAAAATTCTAGCATATTTCAAGGTTTTCAAGGCTAATTTTTTCAAAATTTAAGGCTGACATTAGTTATTAATAATTACAAGATAAAAAGAACTTTTTATATACTTCGTTTTTAAATTTTCTGTCATAAATCATAAATTTGAAACCAGTCAAAATGAAAATCGTACTATTTTCACTATTTTACTTGTAACACCTCCTCCCATGGTTAAACAATATAATTAGTTTGTAAGACCAACAACTTACTATATCTTACTATATTAATGTAACATATCTGTAAAATACCTTTGAACGGATAAATGCTTGAATGGCTCGAGGAATATTATAATTTAAAACTTATTAAAATAACTAATTAGTAAGTAAGTAACTTAAGCGTTATTATTATAGCATTTACTAAAAGAATAAGAATAATCATTTTTCTCGCTCACCGACTTTATTCTACTATATCTTTTTGTAAAGGCACGAGGATATTATACTCAATAATAATAATTACACGCAATAAATGAATTATAATTATATGCAGCCTTGCTTAATTTTAAACGTCTATAGAATTTATACCACGTATTTAACCCTTTTTTCAGGTAAATATGTCGTATCTGACCCACTTAGACTAAATAACTATTAAGAAAAAGGGATCACACTTTTATATACAAAAGTGTGATATTCCTTTGTCCCAATGTACATTAGACTAAATATCCCTTTATCGTAGTAGTTATTTAGACAAAGTGGATCAGATACGACATATTTACCTTTTTTCAAACTCGAGCTTCATGTTTTAAGATAATTTCTTTATAAACTCAGAAGCAAAAAGTTTCGGTATAAATATCTAACTCGGTTAGAAGGAAAGCTTTTAAAAGTTAACCACAAAAAGTCAATTTTTACTTTCTCATATACTAGTATTCTATATTAGGAGAAAGTAATGAGATGGTGCGAAAATTCTATTAGGAGGTTTTTATGGATTTAACCATTGAAGTCCCCAAAAAAGTTTTTTGGAACTTAGTTCCTTATGGCACGTTCTTGAGCCCAGGAGTGAATCCGAAAAAAACTACCAAAATCACCGTCACAAAATAACCGTCACAAAATCATCATCACAAAATCACCGTCACGCAAAATCCGTCACGACATCTACCGATGACGATAACTTGAGTAAAAGATCACCGAGTTAGTTGACATTTGGTACACGTTCATTTTACCAATGCCCAGGCTGAGTTCGTTGGAAATCGTTATCCGCCCAAGCGTTCACGCGCAACGCTCGCGTAAACGTAAGCTTCTAAAAGTCGGGGAAAAATGTTATTAAGGAGCCTTTTCCTTGACTTGTTTTGTTTATTTTTGTTATATGTCAAAATGTCACTTGGTTTTGTAAATATAGAAAATATAATCACGGTCTTGTTAAAAGTAATATTGATCTGTGCTGACGCTTATTTCAATATATTAGGTATATTATTATAATACTGCGTACTTAATCCAAGAAAAAATTCTAACTTCTTCTATTTGATGAGACAAACAACTTTCCTAAATATTTTTTTTTAGTAAAAACAAAACCGACACTGTTATGAAGTGATAAAGATCGCTAAATTTGTTAAAGTGGACCCAAACGTTTAAAATAAAGAAAACAACTTTTATACTGATATCTTTCGTTCTAACGTATAACGATTTTAATAAAACCTCTTACACATTGTCTAAAGTACAATTGAAACAGGCATGTCAAATTTCAACCGGATTCAAGCAGAAGCTTAGGGGAAGAGTAGGGAAGAGATATATTTTATAATATTTTAAATTAATTGGCCGGGTAGGTAGAAAACAGTCCTATTTCAATCCAAGCTCCTTTAACAAACATACTCTTTAACTATGAACTCATCATGATCAAATTTTTTCTTATATTCAATATATATTTATAGTAAGAGGCTTGCTTTAATAATACAAATAATGATTTTCTTTTAGTTTTTTCCTTAACTCTTGCTAGGTACAAACAGTTCGTTACTTTTAATTTTTTCTCTTTTCTAACTCCGCCATGTATAAGTAGTTAGCAATGTATAAGTACTTAGCAGTGTGATTTTATAATTTATAGTTAATGAAAAATGTAAGGAACTTCGTTCCTATCGGGTGTCCCGCGACACCACACGTATTTTTTTTTTTAATAAATGTGTCTCCGTCGCCTGTAGTCCGTATTCTTTGCATTAGCATAGAGCTTATAAATTACTGGGATCGATTAAATTTAGCATACATGTTGAGAAAAATCATAGGAAAGATTTGTTCTTCTACTCCATCATATGTTATAAACTTCATAGTTAATTAAGTTGCACTTGGAAAATCTTAAGAATGTTAAGATATGATTTTAGAAATTATGAAATTAAAAGAAAAAGCTATGTAAGATATAGAGAATAAAGTTACTATAACTGTGATCTGAACTATAATTGTCGTTACACTTTCTATTATTTAATGAAATTTTTCATTAAAATCTTCTAGTCTACATATTCTTAAAAGGCACCAAAAGATTAATTTGTACACAAAATTCTAGCTTGATGTAGGTCAGCAACTATTTGCACTCTATCTCCTGGACTATTCAGTTAATGTTAAAACACAATGCACATCAAGGGATGGGAACGCATCAACAAATTGGACTCATCACTATATTACCAAACCTAATTGAATACTTCTTTATACAAACAAAAATATTATTAGTACTGTACCTGTACATGTGTGTGTGTGTTTTAAATCGGAATATATATTTATGTTATAAATTAAGCGTTTAAAAGCATTACCAAAATTAAAAGAAACGAAGAGTTAGTAACAGAAATTTCATTTTATGCCCTTCAATAAAACGCCCATTGATTTTTCAACGACTTATTTTTTAAATATGATATACAAGAATCATAAACAACACGAATATTATATCACTTCTTTCTACGTAACCATTCAGTTCCTTTTTAAAATACACTTTACGTTTTATAGATTTCTCTGATAAAATAAATAAATCCGTTTCGAAGGAATAAAATAAAATTGATTTTGGTATAAATATTTCTTTTAAATTAAAATAAGGAATAAGTGAAAGTTAAACGAAAACAAAGGAGTGATTGAAAGGGAAGAATTGAATTGTTTGTGGTTTTTATTCTTTGTTGTTTTTTTTTAATCAAACAAAGTAAGGAGAGAATAAAATAAAAGTGTGGAGAATGCCCTAGGGATATAAGAAGGGTGAGTTGAAAGAGAAGAGCGTAGCTAAAGGGCAGGTAAAGAGGCTTCAAGAGACTTGAAGACTGGAGGAGCAGGGACAGAGATAAGATAGCTAAAAGAACAGCAGGGGGGAAAAACATGGTCCATTCCATAAAGAGATCTAAAAGGGGGATAACAACCAAAATATTCTAGGCAGTTTTCACTGTTTACTAAAGTAGAAAAACGTAAACATAAAAGTACCAAAAAATTGTTCTATAAATTGTTATATGGAGTGTTTTCAGGAAGATAATAAAAAAAACTTCCCTGGTTATGATTTATATGACGATGTGTCGTATATGAAAACGTGCTTTTCCTACTTCCTGAGACTCCTGTTTTTTAATGTTTTATATTTCTTTTTTTTTTTAAAAAAAAAACCTGTTGTAGGGGAATACTAAATGTCACATTCAGACCATTATTGTAATGTTTACATCAATGAAAGAGCACTTCGTAACCTTGTTGAATAATAAAAACCGCATTCATAAAGATATAGTGCAACCATAGGAGCATCTGTGGGAAGGGGAGCTCCCCCTAGAATATTTACCCCACTACACCAATGAGTCTAACATTCTAACTATAAACAAAAGAAGTGTTGAAAAGATAATAACAAAATTGTCCAAAGGATTAATATGATATTTAATTCTAAATAAGTACAAGACAGCAATAGTTTTATATAATAAACATTTTTTCAACTAAAAGCGACAAGTTCGTTTTTAGTGACCATAGATCGACTCATTAAAACGATTTTATTGTTTTAAATTAACAGAGTACAGTATTGACAAATAATATATTTTACACACTTTATCCAAAAGTTTAAAACCTTTTACTATTGAAATCCATTATCGTATTTAAGCCTTGATTTAAGAATTATTAAAACATAAAAATTCTATAACAAAAATTCCAACCTAATCAATTTATTTTAAAGTTAAGTCAGCAAAACATAATTTATTATATAAAAATCGGTGCGATTAATCGAATATAACTTTCTCATATAATTTTGATGTGTACTTTTTTTTAAATCCCATAATGTATTATTTTTAATGATGTCTAAAAAATTAATAAAATGTTCAACAGGTGGTTGTTTACTTTTTGTTTTCGATTTTGAACAAAATCATTTATTTTCATAAACAAATTATTTTCATCAATTTCTCGGGAACTAGATTTTTTTCTGGGTCGCCGGCTTATATGGCAAATGCGTATTTAAATGGACTACATTTTAGAATTTATAATCAAAGTCGTCGAAACCGTTTTCGAGAAATAATAAGTTTTTTTAAAAAAAAAAAAAAAATAGGGGTAGCGCCCCCAAATTTTGAGCTGAGTCATTTCTTGATTTCGCCTAGGGGTATGATTTTTTTAAACATAAATGCTAATCAATTTCGAAGGTTAAACAAAAATTCTTGATCCTTCCTTAAGTTTCATACAAATTAAATAAATCATTAATTTTTTTAACACACTCTTTAGTTACAATAAGTATACCATTAATTTAATTTATACATCAAAGATTTTCAAATAATTTTTTAAAATATAAGCGAGCAAAATGTAAGATATTTACGTTCGCCATAAGTAAATTACATATTACGAGCCCTTAGACCTGTGGCAACGGGCTTAATTTCATTTTTATAAAAAAAGTAAAGTAATTTAGATTAGAAGTAAGTAAGTTGAAGTTATCAAACGTATCAAAACAAACATTTAATTTTATTGGTATAAATTTGGTTGGCTCAAATGGCAAATAACATATCATTTCGAGGTGCGTCGTCGGGACACTACTCGTTTATAAAAATGATCGTTATTATTGTAAAAGTAAAGCATGTTAATGTTATAAGTAAACCAAAGTAAAAATAAATTGCAAACAAAAACTGCAATTTTTATTGAAGAAATTTGTATTAAGTTAGGAAGAATGTAGGTATACATATATCTTGCACCGATTTGGACATGGTAAAAAAAGGAAATGCAATAATTGAAGACAAGAAATTAAGAAGCTATCCACAGCTGCTGATTAAGATGGTACATTATTTAAATAATAATAGAAGATTTAGATATTGAAAACACGAAAACAGTCTAACAAATGAACACTATCTATAAACTAGACACTAGATTTGACTCACAGTTTTTCTTTTTGAGCTTATAGCAATGTACATTGTAGTTTAAAAATAAATAATAAATGCAATACAATTTTTTTTTTAAATAGACAAATAATAACATAGATTATAGATAACATAGAGGAAAATTAAAATTAGTCATAATTTTCATTGTTAACTTGTTGGGTTATTTATTTTTCACAAAATCAACTAGGAAGTGAAGGTGGAAGCGGTAATGTAAACAAAATTAATAACTTATTATAAATAAAAAAAATATATATTTTTTAAGTCTTTAAAAAAGATTAAAAAACATCTAGAGCTCTGAAAGAAAAAAAACAATTATAGACTTAAAAGTGAAATCCGTTGAGACAACACCATTTGGCAGAGTGGCTCCTAACTGAAGGTTAATAAAATGCAAATCTCAAGCTGAAGAAGTGTAAACAGGGAGCTTCCAAGAAACTGGTGAAGAGGAAATTATGCCGAGGTTAAAGGTAGGGAGGGTCCAAGGGCCAAAGCGTTTAAAGGGAAATTAATTGATAAAAAAAAGAAAGAAAAGTTTATTAGGATTAATGATGGAATAAACGACTACGGATTTAGAGGAAGAGTAAAATGCCAGACAGAAAAGATAATTTGATTCATAAAAATCAGGATTGGAAAGAAAATGAAAAATCACTTTTCTCACTGATAGCTTTATAAAAATCTCTTATGAATGAAATATAATATTTTAATATTTTTTTATGAATACACGTAAATTTTATTTAGATAAAATAGCGATTAGCATGCTGGAAATGTATTTTTAATTATTATACATTTTCTATTGCTTGTGTTGACCTAATATTTTGTATTTTACCGTTTAAAGTCATTTCATGACGATTAAGCTTTAAAAAGAGTATTTATATCTGAATGTTTAGCGGGGCAAAAATTAAGTACGGCTTGACAATTTGAATAAAATGTATAATACCTCTGAAAAAGATAATGAGAAGGAAGAAGGGAATGAAACACGTCTATCCTATATAAAATAATAAACTCAGAAGTATTTTATTTATAATAAACATGTATTATGAAAGTATGTACTAGGAAATATTGTCAATGAGTGCCACCTTAAAGATAAATCCATGTTACCAATTTTACTGACAATTATATATTTTGAAGTTGTAATAAAAAATAAAAACGTAGTACAAAGAAATATTTCCTCTTTTTATTCGGCGTATAATTTTCACCAGTTGAAGAATAAGTACATATTTCATTTTATTATATTCATATTTTTATAATCAATGTACTTACACTAGATTTAACATCTTAAAATGAGATTTTTTTTGCTTTCGTTCCTCTTCTGGGTTTTGCCGAAAAAATTGAAAAGTTACCATAAAATATATATGTATATTCTAAAAGTCCGGTCATTAAAGTTTTAATTGATTTTCCGGCAGAAGAAACGAAAAAGAGGAAACAGAACTATTAAACTTTTTAGAGGGTGGGAGAAGCAATTAAAAAGTCATCGGGTTGGTTTAACCAGAGTAGCCGAAAACAAGCGGCGTTCTGTGTCTACAGCATGCCTTATGCAAGCTTTATACCATTCGACGCTTTTTAAATTCCAAGAGAAACAGTAATTTAAGTATTCAAGCCCAATCTAAAATTTGTGGAGAGAATAAGCTTGGAGTAAAAGGCTGTTTTTTAAATACTGAATACTTGATACTTCGCCCTCTAGTTTTCCCTAATACCCCGCCTAAAATGTTCAAGAGAGATAAACATAATTGGACATATCGTTCAGTTAATTAAAATTTTAATAGGTCTGGCCTAAAACCATCTACATGCTGTATATAGGAAAGAAAAATATTAGAATAATTTAATAGGTATTTAAAAGTTCAGTAGGGCATTTTATTTAACATAATAAAAAGGGGATTAATGAGTCATATCCTATACAGAGTGTAACACATTTCAGTATTTAATTTAAACATGACACTCAAATAGACATTAATACTGCATCCCAACACTCTTCATAATTCATAAAAAAAAGCAGAAAAATTAATTATGATTTTCTTAGACGAAAAAGTGTCCTCCATTCAACGAACCAGCACATTATAAATTATAATATAGCTAAATCAAATAAAATTAACTGCAAAAAATAAAACATAAATAACACCGCTACACAAGCATAAAATTCGTGTAACATAATATTTCAAAACTGTAATGAAAATATGATAAATAAACTAAATACCATAATATTTAAATGGAAAATATTAATAGAGCTGATTGGCAATAAATAAATTAATTAGTAAATTAGACTGCGTCTAATTTACCCATTTCTGCCTTTAATCGCATTGTATTACCTCCCAGTTTTTGTTTCATAACCGTAGTTTTTATTGAGAGAAAAAAATACGTTGCCGCGAAAAACTCAATTTCGGGTTTTAATAGTTTATTTGTTCTTTTTTTTAAATTGTCTGTGTTGTCTCGATAGATACGAAGAGGCTAAACTAGTATACCCATTTTTATTAAATTTGGTAAACAGTATATATATATTCGGAAAAATAAATCCCTGAGGCGAGATAGAGCAATAAAGGTTTGCTCTATATTTAAAAAACAGCAAAAATTTCCAAAAACAACATTTTCCCCCATTTTTAAACAAAACAGTTAAATATTTTTGATTTGATTTTTATTTAAAAAATTGAAACATAGAACACATATAGTTCGATTGAACATTTGAATACCAATTAAACCACACAAGTCGCTTCTCCCGGAAAAATAAGCTAGTTTTTTAAAATATTGACACAGAAAGATAGAAAATCACTATGAAAATAGTCTAAAAAAATCTGTCCGAGACAACTCAGACAAACTTTCTCAAATACGAGTTTATAATTACTTAACCCAGTATTTTCCATTTATTAGTTTTCAAATGTACATTTAAATATTATTGAACATTTCATCAAAATGTATCATAAAAATAACTTCTCCTGGGCGGGGAATCGAACCCAGGCTCTCTCCGTCCGCGTTTTAAGCTAATTTCTCAGGAACTAGATTTTTCCCGGGAAAACGGCTTATATCGTTGGATTCGTATTCAAATGGACTACATTTTAGAATTTTTTAATCAAAATCGTCGGAACCGTTTTCGAGAAATAATTTTTTTTCATGTTTTTTCAGAGTTTTTGGGGGGTAGCGCCCCCAAATTTAGAGCTAAAATTCATTTCTCGATTTCGCCTCGGGGTATGATTTTTCTTAACATGCATGCCAAATTTCGTCAAAATCGGCCCAGTAGTTTAGGCTTCAGGCGTCTGCACGGACGACAGACGACAGGCAGACAGACATTTTTTAAAAACCACTTTTTTGGACTCAGGGGACCTCAAAACGTGTAAATCCATCAAAATCTCAAAATCGAATTTTTGCGCCATCACAATACTTTCTCTTTATATAAGAAAGTAAAAAAGTGTGTGTGGCCCATTAGCTTCCTATTATTGGGTGAATTATTCGCGCACATGGTAAAAATTAACGCGGGACAATCTATAGGCTATTTTTGACAGACTCCAAATTTTATCAAAATAGAATTTAAGATATAGTGGTTCGCAAAAATGATAAAGACAGACATAAGACCAACCGAAACGAAAAAAAATGTTTCTTGATGCTCAGATGTAATAAGTCAAATTAAAGGAAACTTCAAAATGGGGACTCAAAGTAGGTAAACAATTTTTATAAGAAAGTTGTTGCCGTATGTTTTTGTTCACTCAGTCTGGAAGAACACGTCTTTTACTATCGAAAGTGATAAGAAAATCTCATCAAAAAATATAATCTATTCTTAAAAAGTTATAACAGAAATCCAATAATTTACATCTAATTGGTTCATTAATTTTTTTAAATTAGAGAGCAGAGCAATGTGCAAAGTCTTGGTTCAAAATGTGGCAATATTGCCAGTACATATTACAGATAATAATTTACAATATTTAATATTAATCCAACATTAAGTATAAGCTTAGGATTGTAAAATTATGAGTATATCCTCTCAATAAATAAAACTAACTTGAAATAATTTTGTAATGGTAATTTTATTTTTTAACCCCCATTTCACTCAAAAGTTAATAGATTATTTATTAAATGTTATGTAGAGCTTGTAATATTATTACATATAATATAATTAGTATAATACAATTCATAATATGTTTGTAAGTATTTTTTGAATTAAATATGCAAAACCCGCAAAAGAAAATAGGGAAAATCGTAATATTTTTTTTATTCATGCCATTCATGAAAAACGGTGAAAAAATGTTAATTGTGAAGGGTTATAAATATTAACGATCATATCAATATAAGAATTCACATTCCTAGACTTCGTGCCATATTAATGCAGTTAAATATAATTTTTGCCTACACGATATAAAACAAATAAAACTTTAAAAAAAAAAAAAAAAAAAATGGCATTACCATTAAAACTGTAATAAAAAACTACATCTAATTCACTGATAAGCAAGAAATTCATTAATTCCAGACGACTAATGTACAGGGAGAATAAAAAAAAAAACAATAATTCAATGTATAAAGCACGAACGAAAATACGAAATGGAACAAAAGAAATTAAAGTAGAGCATTATAGGGGGAGAGGAGAAGGCAAAGAATGTTAGGGCTCAACATGTAGGTAACAGAACAACAGAAAAGTCACGAATAGGCCCCACAAAACTACGTGAGGCACGGAAATTTTAAGTAAGCATTGAACGATATCAGGGGACTTCTACCGGGTGGGTCCACATAGGAGGGATATCGTGACAACACACGCCACCTACTGTCATCAACTCAACACACGGGTCTATCTATAGTACTCTCCCTTTCGTAACTTTAGTAAAGTAATCGAAAACATATCGCTAGATTACTCGAGGATAAACAGAGATGAAAGAAAGAAGTTTGATTATTAAATTAGATATTAGATTAGTAAAAAGGAAGTAGTTTGTGACAATTAAAAAGATATCTATAATAATATCAAGAAATAATGATGATCTATTTTTAATTAAAACATTGAGTTTAAAGCTATACTATTGTAATGGATTCCAATTTATTTAAAATAATCTTGCATTAGGTTAGTTACTTTTTATTAAGCTTGCACTTAGTGGATAATACTGAGAATTAAGCACAGAAAATTGAAATGAAAAAGCGCGCTAAATATTTCTTTCTTAAAAAGAACAACTAGGAAATAATTTAGTTAATGTACCACTTAATTGCAAGTGAATGTATACAAATACAAATTATTATTAGAATAATTATTACTTATGATTTTTTTGATTTAATACAAATAATTATTAACACTTTAGGATTATGAGTTCAGTATTTATATTATATCTAAGTAATGCATCGTACAATGATTATCAAAGCCTAGATATATATAAATATATATTTTAAAGTCATAATAAATATATATATTAAAAGTCTATTACAAAAACAAGTCGTATCATTTAAAGTCATCCATTACTAAAACGATCCGAGTGAATAAAAAACTTATTTTCCTTAAATTCCTAAAAGAAATGGGCCGATTTATTTTAATCACTATTCCCCAAACCTCAAAGTTTTTCGGTCCATGCACGCGGAGTAAAGAAGTTTCATTCCTAAGAATAATTCTTTGCATAGTTTCAAGAAATATTTGTTTGGCATGTGGGTTAAATTCTTTACTACCCCGTTCATAGTGGTTTAAAATCGAGCTGTCTCTACATATTGTAAGATAGAAAATGAATACAAAGTAGGTATTTAGGCATGTTAAAGCTTTAATATGGAAACAATGAAGATGATATAATTATAATTATAACTAAATGTGAGTAAGAGTCAAAGAGAATAATTTCAATCAATATTCCGTCAATTAAGCTTTTTATGGCTAAAACTTTATACATATATAATATATATATATATATATATATATATATATATATATATATATATATATATATATATATATATATATATATATATATATATATATATATATATATATATATATATATATATATATATATTATATATACACACAATTTGTGTGAGTGAGAGACACCAAGGGATGGATGCCTTCTTGGTCTGATAATAGGTTCAGAGTTGGGTGGGCATCGTCGGGCCCCTGATGGGTCGGACGCGACGAAACGATGCAGGACATGGCGTAATGTCGAGCCAACATCTTGATGACGTAAGTCTGATGTTGGAACAGTTCCAATGTGCCATTTTTGCGTGGCACATGCCTTGGTGTCTCTTACTCACACAAATTATGTAGCTAATTGCAGTGTGCAAACACAGTATTTTTATTGCCAATATAATATATATATATATATATATATATATATATATATATATATATATATATATATATATATATATATATATATATATATATATAATTATATATATATATGTATATGTATATGATACATGTATAAAATGTATACAACACAAAATACCTATAATAGTACATTAGGTACGCGTCTAGTGCGGAAAGTAGCATATTGCATGCGAGTGTGGAGTTTGCACACGAGCGACAGCGAGGGTAGTAAAGCCACACGAGCAAAGCAAAATGCAGTTTTCGCACGAGTTGTTTACCGTACTTTATCTAAGATTGTGGATTTTATTAATGAATACAGACATTTTTTTTTTTTAGTAAACTTCCTGTAAGTTCGTATTTCTCTATTGATAAAGATGACATTAATTCATTAGTTGTATTTTGTGCCGAATTGATTATTTCGGGAGGCGTATTATGCTCCTCATCGTCATTATCACTTAAATCACTCATTGTTTTTCGCAGTTACTTTAATTAAACATGCAGCAAATTAGGTTTGTTAAATGTAAACAAACTCGCTAATCGTGCGTTAAGTGATTTTTTTAGTAGCTATATTCATTGCGCTAGCGCGTTCATAATTCTTCATATGCGCAATGAATACAGCTACGAAAAGAATTACTTTCTAGGCATCTAAACAGAGATACAAATAAACAAATATTTATTCGTCCTGATTTTTTGGCTTATACATTTTTAACTAGTTTGGTAGTTAAAACTTAATGAAGCATATATAACATCCTTTCAAACTAATACTATCATTCATTTTATAAATACTAAACAACTGACCTTGCAGAAGATATAAATAATTACCTTACTATGTTCTCGTTTTTAACTCATAATAGTGGAAAAAAATAAACTCAACGTACCTGAAACAAACGAAAAACAGACATTAATCTCTAATGTAGAAAGTATTTAATAGGTTAGGGAAAAGATAACATTGAACTATAAACATATCAGATAACTTGTGCCAGTTGAATAAAAATAGAATGGGTATAGAAAATTAAACCCATATACATAAAACAAACATTTTGAAATAGATTTAATCTATTTTATTTTCTAAATGAATTGGTAATTTAAGAGCTAAAGGAGAGGGCTTTAGAACGGTCAAAGTCTATATGACTTATTTCGATTTTATCGATTACCCTAATGTGAGGTTGATATTTTAATTATTAAAAAAAAAATAGACACATGCAAATAATAAAAGAAGTAAGACAACATTCTTGTTTATACCTTGAAGAAGGAAAAATATTACCTATTCCTAACTAGGTGTGCAGTGCAGTTGTCTGCTAGCAATATTGAGCTGAGCGTGCATTTTAATCTTAAACATTAAACATTTTTATTCATTAACAGCTGAAATCGGACCAAAATAGTAATATTTCTAATTTTTAATTAAAAAGCATTTTTTTCCTGTTTTACTATTTTACCACCCTCTTAAATGAAAGTATGATAAAAGAAAACACAACAACAATAACTGTACTCTTAAAGAGCTTTCCAATAAAAAGCATCATAAAAGACATATACTATTTTAACTTAGGTACCCCGTACCCCTGTGTACCGTGCCGAATTTTGTGCGGATTGGTTCGGCCGTTCAGGAGGAAACTTTAGTACCCTGTAACCCGTACCCCGGTGTACTAATTCGGACCATTTCAGATTTATACATACCTGTGTTTGGTCACTAAGACCGTGCCAAGTTTTGTATAGATCGGTTCAGCCGTTCAGGAGGAAACTTTAGTACCCTGTAACCCGTACCCCGGTGTACTAATTCGGACCATTTCAGATTTATACTTTCCTGTGTTTGGTCACTAAGACCGTGCCAAGTTTTGTATAGATCGGTTCAGCCGTTCAGGAGAAAACTTTAGTACCCTGTAACCCGTACCCCGGTGTACTAATTCGGACCATTTCAGATTTATACCTTCCTGTGTTTGGTCGCTATGACCGTACCGAATTGTCTGCGGATAGGTTTAGCCGTTCAGGAGGAAACGTTTGTATCCCGTACCCCGTACCCCCTGTGTACCAATTCAGACCATTTCAGATTTATACCTTCCTGTGTTTGGTCGCTATGACCGTGCCAAAATGTGTGCGGATCACTATAAACTACTGGGCCGATTTTGACATACATGTTTAGAAAAATCATACCCCAAGGCGAAATCGAGAAATTTAATTTAGCCCCAAATTGGGTTATAAAAAAACTAGAAAGAAAATTATTTCTCAAAAACGGCTCCGACGATTTTGAAGTTGTGGTCCATTAATATGAAACTAACGACATAAGCCGTCTCCCGGTAAAAATCTAGTTCCTGAGAAAATAGCTTTAAACGTGAACGGAGAGAGGCCGAGTTCGATTCCCCACCAAGGAGAAGTTATTTTTATGATACATTTTCATGCAATGTTCAATAATAATTAAATGTACCTACGAAAATTTTACTATGAATTAATTCATTAAAATTTCTCTATTTCCCAATTCCTTATTTTTTACAAGAGAAAAATATAGCTTTGATAAAGGATTTAGTTTTTGATTGAACATTCAAACCTTATGCATTAATAAAGCTTACTTCAGTGAAAATCATGTTTAATTTGTAGGAAACAACAATAATTAATTCAAAATAAACAATTAATTAATTCAATAGAACAATAACTATCTAATTACAGGTAGAATATTCGCATAAATTCTGAACCATCAAAGCATTGAAACCGGCTCTCAGGAAATTACTGGAATTAACATACTCTAATTCAGATCAATGAGAACTAAAAGAAGACATAAGTATACATAAAATATAGACGTGACTGCGAATGTCCGGTTTTTCTTTACGTACGACTGAGATAAAAAAAGTTAGTAGACATGTGAAATAAGTTCGGCTGCAGGAATAAGAAAGTCTTAAAATTAACTTATATTGATATAGCACTACTGTACTATTAGTACTATATACGTCTTGGAAGATAAAATATATTTTCATATTTTTTAAATGTGATTTAGCTATGTCAAAATCGAAAATTAGATGTTAACTATCATCTGTTGAACACTTTTAACTAATGTTTAACTATAAATTGAATTATTTTTTTAATTATTTAATCACAATAGTTACAATATAATTAGTCGTAATAAGTGACTGAATTTTAGAATTAATTTACAATATAACAAAAAAAAAAGAAATTCATAATAATAATTATGCGAATGATTGACAATAGAAATAGAATAAATTGATTAAATTATGCTTTATGGTTTTTAAATTCAGTATCACAAGATATTATGAGAAAGTTTTGTTCGAGTATATTGGGCTGATTTGTATGACACTACTCATCATAAAAACAGTGAGATATTAAGTATATGATTCAAATTATTTATAAATATAAAAACAGTGAGATATTAAGTATATGATTCAAATTATTTATAAATATAAAAACAGTGAGTATATGATTCAAATTATTTATAAACATAAAAACAGTGAGTATATATGATTCAAATTATTTATAAACATAAAAACAGTGAGTATATGATTCAAATTATTTATAAACATAAAAACAGTGAGATATATTCAGTATATGATTCAAATTATAACATAAAACCGTATTTATAAACTGTATTTATAAACATAAAAACAGTGAGTATATGATTCAAATCGTTTATAAACATGTTAACAGTGAGTATATGATTCAAATAGTTTATAAACATAAAGTGACTAATAATTAAAATGTAATTAAAACAAAACTTGCTGGAGTGAAAAGTAGCAATTCATTTATTTAATTGAAACTAACACTCACAACTTAAATAAATAAAAAAGAGAATTTAAAAAATAAATATATACGTTTTGTGAATTTTCTTTCTGTCTGTTACACTTCAGCACTAATTAATTAAAAACAAATAAAACCTTTATAAAAATATGGTTGTTTTCAGATGATTATCTAGTTTTTTTAATGAAAAGGGAGTTTATTTCAATGAGAAAGGACACAAAAGGAAATAAAGGTACGGAATAAAGTTATACATTTATTATTATTTGAGAAATTGGGCATAAAAATTATTTTAGTAAATTAAATTGTAACGACTCTAAAAAAATAATTATTTAGAAATTTTGAAATATGTGTAGAAATATCTAATTTTAATTAATTATTTGTTTTGAAATAAGGCTAGGGGAAAAACAAAAACGAACTATTAGTAACACCAGCTTATTCGAACCAACTTAATAGATTAAGGTTCTGTTCATTAAGTTTCCAGCTAATCCTGAACATGTTCAAGATGATAGTCAAGTACTTCAGAGCTGATTTTAACAAGCAAATAGTTCACATATATGTATATATCACTTCGGTGTTATGTTATAATTTTTTATTTATTGCTGGGGGGGGAGGGGGAAGGAGTGGATGGGCGACAAGGAGACGCCGGGACGGAGTTGGGGTCTGGTTGCTAAGGAGAGTCCGGTCCCGGGTTGGCGGAGGTTGTTTGGTGCTGCTAGTGGCTGTAAATAACCCAGTAATTCGGCAAATAAATTCGTTGGAAGTTATACAAGAAAGTAACCTTTTGCTGGTTGCCACAAAAAGAGTCCACGTAGAGGGAAAGCAAAAGTAATAATTGGCCTTCAATACAAGAAGAGGAAGATTAAAGTGAGATGTTTAGTAGATGACAGTATTCCTTGCCAAGGCATTAAGGAGTTGGGAGGGCCTTCGACGGTGCATAAAGCATTTTTCTCTTTCACCAAAAACACAAATTAAATAAACGAAAAACAACCTATTATCACTTAATAGATTCAGTATATAAAGATCTAGGTTAAGGATGAAGATAAAAAAAGAAGTAATAAGAGACTATAAATTAAAACAAAGCTTCAAAACAACTCCCCTCCTAAGTTATCGACCAAGAAATCAAGTATTGAGGACAAGAGAATATGTATTCATTAATTCAGATATGCAAAAATATTTAACACGTCTGGAATATTCTTCTTTCTGCAATATCCTCGTCCTAGCCATAACCAAGGAAAAAATCTATATGTTTTGACAATTTATATTAAACATTTTTCAACATTGAATTTAAAGATAAAAAAGTATTAAAACGCAACTAAGACGAGCGTGTCTCAAGGGAAATAAAAACGCAGATGAAAGCTTTAAATTTAAATTTCATTAGGAAACTAGTCTGCCAATTAGAGTGGCACATAACTTTCTTTCATTTAATTTTCCCCCTGTTTTAAAAATCTTTCAATTTTGTTTTGTTTTATTGCACGAATAAAAATATCAATTTATTAATATATATAATGTGCGCCGGCGGTTGAAATTAATCTGGGGGTATCTGCGGGCTACTTTCGACAAACTATCCAAATTTTATAAACATCAGATGAGTACTTTTGAAGATATAGGTGTAAATAAATAGATGTTCGAGTGCACGAGAAACAAATAGGTGCAGAAGGTTGAAACTCATATGGGGCCAACAATGGGTGAATTATAACCTAACATTCAAATTTCAGTAAAATCGGACGAGTAGTTTTACGATATGTTGAGTCGCAAAAATTGAGTGACGACCTGACAGACAGACACAGAACTAAAAATGTTCCCCAATGTCTGAAACGGATTTCGGTCTTGGAACTTTTGAAAACAGACACAAAAATAAATTTTCGTTTTTCAGAACGATCACGTAGCTTCCGTTACCTTCGGGAAGCTCGGAAGCAATTGTTTAAGTGAATATCTTTTCATGGTATTATTCCTGAACAAATAATCAGTATGTAGTATGACCACAAGAATATATACAATTATGTAATACCGGTTTTGAATTTAGTAAAAACTAAGAAACGTCGTAACGGCTGATCGTTAATCAGCTGATAATCTAAAAGAAATTAGATATCTTTAGTTAAATTGATATATTTTGACGTCATTAAGTAATATCTCTTGAGGGAGATATTACTCGTAAATTTAACTTGTAAGAAAATATCATAATATTTATTGTCTGTAACCTACCTTTCTTTAAACGTATATATTTAAATTAATTTTATAAAAAAGAGTAATATTTTTCTCGTCCATACAATTTTAGAGGAAAAATAATTAATATAAAAATGCCATTTCTCAAAACTGGTCTTATTTTCAACTTTTTTTTTTTTTTTTTTGTTTCTGTATTCTTCACCTTAATTGTATCTATGTGCAAAATTTGGGGAAGATTAAATGACGGGAAGTGGTTCAAAATTGGGGTAATAGGTGTGCGATGAAACTTAAAAAGCAAATAAATTTGACGCCATTTTATTTTATTTTATTTTATTTTTTATTTTATTTTATTTTTTTTTGGCTTCTGTATTCTTCACCTTAGTTGTATCTATGTGCAAAATTTGGGGAAGATTAAATGACGGAAAGTGGTTCGAAATTGGGGAAACGGAAATGTGCGATGAAACTTACAAAGCAAAGTAATATAAGACCAGTAATAAAAACATTTAATATAAATCCAAAATGTTTATAAGCGGATATGCAAATTATAATCATACAAAAAAAGGTTATTTTGGTATATTTTACAATTAAGTTTAAAAAAAACTAGGACAGTCTTGTCATCTCTACTGATTTAACAGCGAGATCCTAGCCACTCTAATGGTGTTTTTCCTAATATAAAGGACTTACGTTCTAAAACGTAAATAATAGACTTAGATTAACTTCGTCTTTTGGCGATATCATATGGTTAGACAGTGAACGTAATAAACTGCAAAGATACTTCTTTTAAAAACTTCAAGGTTATCGATAAGGATTAGGTGAAAGGGTATTATTAGCACTTTTTATACGATTTTTCTCTTAATTTATAGAAATGAATAGACCATTCCACAAACAACGAGATATCAGAAGACAACCCGATGTATGTAATCAAGAAAACCATTTTTATTTTAACACATTCAAAATAACTGTTTTCTGTTAAAATAAAACAGGAAGCAGATGTAATCCTCTTTCTATTAACTTGAATCCCAGTTGTTATTGCTTACTCAATTATATATATATATATATATATATATATATATATATATATATATATATATATATATATATATATATATATATATATATATATATATATTATAATATAATAGGAGAAAGTATTGCGATGAGGCCAAAAATCGATTTAGACTGATCTATATGAGTCCTAAAATAGATGATAATTAGGAAATTACTCTGTTCTGTACAGACGTATGGAGCCTAAACTACTTTTTAATCCTCCTATACTGCAACTTTCTTTCACTTAGACATACATATATATTTGCTGTGGTAGTTACCATTTTTGAATAAGTAGGTACAACACTTATGCAACAACATTAAGCCTAAAAACTTATATTAAATTATTTAACAATGATCAAATAAATTACCTATATTATATACGAATAATATAACACATATTAAAAGAATAACACTACTACAATATGAATATAGCATGAATGTATGCTTGTATTATAAAATATGCAAAAAACATTCATGAGGCAGATTAAAATAATCTAAGCTGTCATCAGATATTCTAGTAAAAGTTAAAACTGTTTATAAAGTGACATCTAGAATTACTTAAAACTTATAAATTAAAATTTTAAATTAGTTCTGGTGAAAGGGTTTTTTTTTAAGATAAAACCTTAAAAATTTCATTTGTTTAAAATTTATCCACCTATACATTTTTTTTTTTCTGAAAAAGATTTTAATTAAACTTCAAGTTCTTTTCTTATTTACTATATTACACCTAAATGTTTTTAAACAAATAAAAGATAATAATTATTCGAAGAGCTCAAGATTTTTTCTCATTTACCATAATACAGTTCAATGTTTTTATTAAAAAAAAAAAAAAAGTATTAAGAAACGAAACAAAAAACTGATACAATAGACAAAAGAAAGAGGGAACAATATGGTCTAATTACTTAAAAGTCATTTAAAAAGGATAAATGGATCGAGATATAATGATACAGACTGAGTATAATTTAACACTCCCACATCACTTAACAATATTAGATAGATTCAATGAACAAAGATCGATACAGAAAATACGCATGACAAAGATACTTGATGCACAAACAAACAAACTATCAACTGTCCAAATTAAATTCTACTAAGCTCTCAATCAAACTATGGCCAATAGCAACAACTGTAATTCCCAACTGATTATTTTTAGGAACTAATGACAGACTCAATTGTAAAGTTTCTATTACGTTTCAAAGGATTAAATGTATAATATGTATACTGATAGTATTGTGTAAAATTACTTTTGTATAATATAATGCTTAATTTAACGAATAAATCTTCTAACAATCCAAATAACCCAAGTAAAAATAATAACTATTGCTAGTTAAATAATACAGTTAGACAAAGGACATAATGAACATTACATATAGCTATGTAATATAGTTGAATAAGTCCTTTGGCAGGCCTATAAGACCAACACAGATTATTATTATTTTATATGAGATGTGATCAAAAATGCAAGTAGAATATAGAGTTTTTATTTAGTTCTACTTTCTCGAATTGATTTTTTTAGTTTTATATGTTTTTAAGGTCATTCAAGTCGGAACAAATAGTTTTAAAAAATTATCTGATTGTTCTAGGCGGTCTACGCAAAAGCAAAGAGCAGTAAACGCTAAACTAACTTGGTATTCTCACATTCTAAAGAGTCATAACTTTAGATGAAATAGTACTCGTAAAGCTGATAGTTTAAAAAAATTGATAGCCAAAAACATTTCAGAGTTAAATCTCCTTAATGTCACAAATCGATATTTGGGTCTTTTCTGTTAATCCCCCCCATGCCTTGTTGTTGTTCCACCCTTTAACTTATAGGGGCTATTCCGATTTGCCACAACTGTCTAGTGTAGGGTGACCAACCGTCCCGTAAAAACGGGATTGTCCCGTTTTTTCACGAACATTCCCGGTGTCCCGAAAAAGTTTCCCGGGACGCCTAAATGTCCCGTATTTACGTTGCGTACCTAAAACCCTTTCTGTTTGGGCATCATTTTTAAAGATATGCCAATATGTGTTAGCTATATCCCTGCCCATAATGGCGATACTGAAAGATAGTTTGAGCTCATGAATATTCAATGGACAGACTAATGAAACATGATGGGAGTGGAGACACTTTCAGTAATTTTTCAAGTACTATACAATTTCAAAATGGACTGCTGTAACTTTTACAACTTTTTATTAGAAGGAAGTTTTAAAGATGGCTGGGGCAACAGCTAAGTACACTAAAACTTCAAAATAACGGACCCTTCTATAGCGGATAAAAATAAGAAGAGGATTTCTGTAAAATACCACCCGAGCCAGGACCCTGCATCCGGTTCTGTTTTGGTAGAATTTGTCTAAAATCCCTTATTAAACCTATGTTCAAAGCTATCTTAAATTTGATGTTTAATAAAAACATTTTATAACAACTACTATACTTTTCACAGAGGTGCATTGCATTATTATTTAAAATAATTATTTATAATATAACGGACCACCCTCAGCTCCTGTTGGTCGCCCCCCCCCCCCCCCCCCTATCCTGGGGGTATTCCATATACCCCAGACCCCCAGATTGTGACCCGAAAGTGAGGTGTCCCGTTTTTCCCAGTTAAAGATTTGGTCACCCTAGTCTAGTGTACAAGAAGCTGAAAAACCACTCACTAGGTTGAGCACCTTATTATTTGACGGTATACATATATAACTACTTTTTCCGACCTCTGTCTGTCCAAAACAATAAAATACTGATTAGATATCCATATTATTTATTGGAATAAACATATGAAACACTGTTTTTGACCTTTGTCACCAAAACAATGAAGTGTAAATATTGCTGTTATCTCATAATAGTTTTAAGAGAAAACCTATCAGTCTAATACGTATTAGTGGAATAGACGCTTCTTTGCGTAGAGAGTTGGGAGTCCAATATTTACAAAGGCGGGGGCGTATTACACCTGACTCGTCTTTGTCCACCTGGCCATGACATGGCATTGTCACTGTCTGACAACTTTATGCACTGTCTTTCCAATAAAACATATGAGTTTCAAGCCGTAAGTTGTGTGTTTTTTTAACCTTTTACTTTCTTGGAAAATGTGTTTACTTATGTATGTATACCAATAAGAAATAATGTATAAGGTGATCTACCTAGCACATTGTTTTTTAGCTTTCTGTGTACTAGACAGTTGTGGAAAATCGGAATGCTCCATAAGAGTTAAAGGGTGCAACCCTGTATATGCGAAAAAGCGCCCGGAAAGCGTGGGGGGGGGGATTAACAGAAAAGACCCCGATATTTCACTCTTTTATTATTTTTCAGTAACACTGATTGCGACTTGCTAATTTTAATTTTGTAGCGAAAAGAGTATTTAGAGTTTATATTCAATTTCATTTGACAGCAATATAATGGCAGAACTAAAGTTGGGCTTGGTTGCAGTATTTTAGTGAAATATTCAAGTTTAAAACAAGGGTTTTCAGAGCTATTCCCTTGCGGTAAGAGAAGCGAGAAAAGAAACGAAGCGGAGGTAGAATCTAATGAGCAAAAACCATTCTAACAACGGGGTCGAGTTAGGTGACCCATGACAGAGAGGCGGTCATCAACGAGCCTACCTCCAACTATCAGCTGGCCACCCATCCTTGACATCTTCCGGACACAGTCAGCTACCAGTACTGGGTCTGTCTCTATAATTCAGCCATCAGGCTAAACCCAGATCATTTCTCTACTGAGAACAATGACAGACGGGACAAACTCGTCACATTTATAGTAGAATTAAAAGAATTACTCAAAGAAGATAACAAGGAAGTAAGAGATGTATAAGAAGGAAGCAGACCACAGCATGAAGAAAACTAATTGACTAGAAGAAAGTAAGATATAAATAATAATATAAGGATAAAACATTGTAATTATTCTATGCTAAGTGCTCTTCAGCAAATAACTTCTAGATCTTCTCCCTACCAAAAAGTGTATCCACTATACTGCTTTTAAAAGATCGCCCTCCCAAGATTATTATAATCACCTCACAATTTGTTTACAAAAAACACTATGGTTAGATCGTACAATAAGAAGAATATATAACATGTTCAGAAAGGGTGGCTTCAGCTGATTCGGCAACAATATTCAGCTAAAGCAGAAAGGGCAGTTTATTAAACTCTTCAAGGGGAAGCTATAATCTTAAGACGCGGATGTAAACTCTAAATCCTTTAAAGGGACAGAAGTCTATTTCGTAGACCCTTGAAGGGCCCGCATATATACATAATACTCCTATATTCACTCAACAAGAATATTTCAGCCATAAATTGTCCAGTAACGTACGACTTTAACATGATGCTTTGTAAATTATGAATAATCTTTCTGCAAGAAAACGCTATTTCTTTACAACGCTTCCTCAATGTTTCTATAGGGTATAACTATTAGTTAATAGGCTCAACTCCAAATGACTTTAATTACCAGAATACGAATGAACTCTATTTACTACCTCTCATTTAGCATTTTTTTTTTTTTTTTTTTTTTTTTTTCCCCTGCAATATAAGCCCTATAGTAAAGATGAAATGCCGGAGCAGGTAACCGGGTAATAACACGATAGGATAGACTATGCGTATTACAGTGGTGAAATTTAGGTTAGAGAAAAAAAAATGATAATAATAGATTTAACCCATAATCATGAGATATTACTATCCAGTATTTATAGTATTGATCAATAATACAAAATGTGCATAACATTTACTTTATTTTGACGTCAGATAATTACTATTTTTCAATTTTTCAATAACAGGTGTAAATGGGAGTTGGTCTGGATAATGGAACCATATAATTGCGGATCGATAACATGTTTAATTGAGACTAAAACCAGTACTTTCAATTCCGACAATGACCGAACTCCATACAATGGGTATAATTATCATGCAAAAAACAAAAATGTGTTTTTAAAATCAATAATTTTAACAAGCATTAGAATATAATTATTGAAAACTTAAATCAATAAGTATATTTTAACGTATATGAAAATAAAATCGTCATCAAATATTTAGTATCAGTATAGAAAACTATATTGACATATTATATTCTCTTTTTGGTCTTTATAGGGTTTAAAAAAAAGGTCGTGTTCTCCTCCTATCTTTAAAAAACAGCTATATTTCGTCATTACCCAAAGCTTTTAGGCTTGTAACATTCTTCAGTAAAATTGTCTATTTTAAACTATATTCATATCATTTTAAATAAAGGATATATCCGTGTTTAATCAAAAAAACTTCGTCATATAAATTTTTCCAAAAATTTAAAACGAATCCTCCGTTTGACCCACTGGGAGAGACTAGTTAGACATAGTTTTCTATACAATTAGATAATAAAATAAGGGTTTACTGCAAAGAAAAATGATTAAATTGATTAACAGGTTTAGCTGTAAGTTATATAAAAATACGTCCAATTGTGTTCACTATTCAGAAGGGTAGATAATTTTAAGTTAGCCCATATCTTAGTATGGACAATAAAATATCGACGTCATCGAGTTTTATTCTGTATGTAAGCCAGTAAGCAGATAAAAAAAAAAAATGCACTGCAAATTAGAGTGGCACATAGCTTCCTCGTGTCCTATCACGTATACTTAAAATCCATTTTTGTTTAATTTATTAAATTTCCCCCCGAAAAATGCCTGGTCGCTTGGTCTCGAGGTCCCTAAGCTCGCTGTGCTATTGAAGAGGTAAGTAAAATGGGGGAAACCAAGCCACCTCCTATTCCCCTCGTCTATCTCCCTCCCCACGTTCTCTCCATAATAAAAACTACTACTAGTTTTAGCGATCTTTAACACTTCATAGCGATGTCGCTGTTAATTTTATTAAAAAATTGTATTTGAAAAAAATTTTTGTCTCTTTGAATAGATGAAGTTAGATATTTTCCAGACCTAAAATTCCAATTTTAAATTTGAAGTTCATGTTTACGCGAGCGGTGGACGGATAACGTCGTCCAATGAACTCGACCTCTTATTGGTAAAATAAACATGTATAACAAATTTCATCAAAATCGGTCAACTTTTACTTAAGTTATCGTCACACGTTTTAGGCAGACAGACAGATACGAGACCAAAAATGTTCCCTAATGTCTAAAACGGATTTCTGACATAACATTGTTTCGTCTTCAAAGTGAACACAATGCTTTCGTTACCTTCGGTAAGCTCGGAAACTCGGAAGCAATAGCTAAAAATACAGTTGTGAGTAGCGAAAGAATTTTCTGGAGTTATTTAAATATATGAAAAGGTTTTAGAAAAGAGAACGATGCCATCTTGCAAGACAAATTACTAAACTAGAGGTTTACCCTCTTCATAGGGAACTGTACTTACCCTTAAGATTTAAAAACCCTAAAATCGATATATTGATAATAATGATGAAACAGATAAAGAAGGAGCGGGTAACTAACTAGTAAGATATCAGGAGGAAAAGGTCACAAGGAGGGCGAGGGTAGAGGTAGAAAATACTCTCAACGAAGGTCAAGTTTAAAGGTTGCTCCATATATCAAGCTTGTCCCTAGAGAATAAGAGGCTTTGATAACATCTCACCGACTTCACGTTAAATGAAACATCCAACTGATAATAGTAACCAAGAGCTTCACATCTAAAATTGAAAAATATACGCAGCTAAAGGTTAGTATAAGGAAAGGAAAAGCATATAGCAGAGATCATGTTTAAAGATATATTTTTAATTTATCGGATGAATTAAAGAGATAGGCATAATGTGTGTGTGTAGGAAGGGAAGGGGGGCACGTATCACATCTAAGTTTTTATAAATAAATAATTTTCTATTCCGAAGGTTACATTAGAAATAAAAAAGGTCACATTTCTTTCGCATCAAAACATTCACTCAGGTATCATTATTACTAACAGTAACATCGGGGGCTGTTTTTTTTAAGATAAAATCATACCCTGTCACCGCACATAAGTCGCGTGTTTATCGAAGTGTGGATTCGGGGCTAGGGGAGAGAAAAGGGCTAGGAGGCTTACTCCTCTAAAAGAAATTGAGGTAGTTGCAATTAGAGGTATAGGTGAGGGGCTGCACTCCCGCTAGAATATTCTACCACACCACACCAATAGTTCGGGGTAATTTAGTATGCAAGAAAGTAAACTAAAACTGCAGTTTGGAGGTACTTTTTACGTAGTAAAGAATCCTGGTCTGGTTATTATTTAGATTTAAGTTGGTCTTGTTCGCAGCTACATGACTCTTAATCTTGAACACCATGGAAGCACGTATATTATCGAAGAGGGTATTCCAATGTCGGTTGCTCCGCTTATCTTATGACAAGAACAAGAAGCATTATGGATGAGAAATGATTTTCGGAAGGAAATACAAGAGGAAAAACATAACACGCTTGGCCTAACGTTAAACAGATGGAAATGCTCGAAGTTTTCTGAGGTTCTTCCTTCGGTTAAATTTGCCTCCTTGAAATTTCCATAGAATAAGTAATTTTCAAGAAGCAACCGGACGAAAGAAAAGGCTGCTAGTAGTTAATTTGATTAAAGAAACCGTAAACAAAAGCGGAACTAGAAGACAACGAGGCCCCTACTCGAGTTTTTGCTGCTCTCCAGAGAGAAGAGGACTGAAATTTATATACAAGCGTAGCGGGAGCAATAAATAACCTCTTTCCAGCCGACAACCTGCACCTTACATTTCATTACTATAATAATACTAAATTATCGTAACACAGACCCTGAAACCTAGAAGAAAGCACGGCTCTAATAAAATATATCTGACTTTTTATTGGGTTTGTCACACTTTATGACATCGTATGAACGCCTCCATTCAGACCTATTCGTCAGTGTAAACGATCCATAAAAAAAGAGGCTCCTTTTATATCTGAATAAAATAATAAAATCTAAATAAAGAGAGAGGACGAAAATAGGGTTAAAATGCATAAAAACTTGCTTTAACTTTTGATGGGTACAATATGACACAGGAACCTACATTAACCAAAAAAGAATATTATAAACTGAACAAATAATACAATTTTGATTTCAATAATAAAAAACTTCCATTAATATTGCAGTAAAGACCTTCATCTTCAGGACAACTTAAATAGGACAATAAAGTAAAGAAACCAGGACTATAACCGATCAATATCCCGATCAAGCAGTTATGGTACCAGCAGTCATAAGTTCCACTTCCTTCCGTGAAAACATTCTTGGCAAGGAATCTTTCGTCTGTATACCCGTATATCCTGCCATCAATTGCGCAAGAAAGACATTAGGAAAAATGTAATACTCTTTTTGTGAAATCTTTTAACGACAAACTTCTGTCTAACCCATAGCCAATTTTTGCAAGGAAATTCAAACCTCTGATGAAGAAAAACTACACTTCGTGATAGAGAGCCGCCTATACAGCTTAAGGAACTCTAATAAAAAAACATACTTTACCGAATTACTCTCAGTGTCAAATAATCTGAGTAAACAAGTTCTCCTCTAAAACTCTATCTCCTTAATAATAATAAAACCTTCTTTAAAGTAAAAGTCCATTAAAACGGAGATAAAAGTTACAAGGAAAGTAATTCTCATAAATTGCTACTCGGCCTAAGCACGAATGCGAACATTTTCTTTACTTTCGAAAGGATAAAAGCAAACAAGGCTAAGTTGAATGCTTGATAACTCGTAAGTTGTTAATTCCATTATTATTAAAAGGCATATTACATTAAGGTACAAAGGGACCCCAGGCAGACACTCCTTATTCTAAATACTGCACTCTCCTTCTTCACTTATGATGTCACTTGGGCCTTAATATGATAAAATTCAGTTAATTTTTGTTAAAAGTATTTTTAAAATTAAATACTTTTAATATAGAAAAACATTATTTATTCATAAGAAAAAAATCATTTTTAATTTTCTTTATATAATATGTCTTTAAACCTTTAGAAATACATTTTGAGCACAAAAAAGTTTTTGGACTAATTAAATCAGAAGGGGGGGGGGGGGGGGGGGGGAGCTTATCTCCAGATGTGCCAACAAAAAATGGAAAACGCTCCCCTTTAAAAAAAATTAAGTCAATTTAGAAAAAAATCTTTATTCCGTAAAAAACGCTTACATACTAAACATTAAATACTAAATATTCATAATAACAATAATAGCCAATGTAGTGTTCAGTTTATTTTTAAAAGGTTGTCTATTTATTGTCGCGGTTATAAACTAAGACAAGAAAGTATTAATTATAAAAAACATAAAATGAAGACCAGTATTTTTACAGCATCAGTAGGCAACGGTTAACATTAAATTGTAAAAATTACTATTTACTTGTTCATAGCAAGCATGAGGATATAATAACACAAAACAAAGTACTGTTGCAAACTTAAAATAATATGGAGGAATAATAAAACTGGCTCTCCACGTAAATTCAAATTTTTTATTAGCTAAAGCAGCTTTCAGCTTTCATACTGGATTTATAATAGACTTGTGACGGCTATTATATATATATATATATATATATATATATATATATATATATATATATATATATATATATATATATATATATATATATATATATATATATATCATACAAGTATATATTTGTTAAATATATTTACGTTTTTATAGAAATTTCCTTACGTAGGAGGTGTCATAAAGTAACCCTAAAACTTGACCTTTTTCTTTTTAATTAAATTGAAAAATGGATTTTTACTGTAGAGATTCTCAAGATGTTAAAGGGCCCTTGGCCTGAAGAGTCTGTCAACGTAAAAATAAGGCAGGCAAGGTTATTTTAAATTATTTTTGAGGCAATAACTGTTTTTCAAAAAAAGCGGAAAAATTGACTTCTCTTTTTTTGTTGCTGTCAGAGAGTATAATATACTCGTAGTTTGAATAGATCAAGCTATACAGGAAATAAGCATCCACAAAATGTGTTAAATAATTTTTATTATAGTTAATTCAGATAGCATAGAGAAAACCACGATTGATCATAAATTCTACTATCGATATACGATACGTAAGAGTTTAAAAGACAAATATCTAACTAAGCCTATAGTATTAACAATTTCCTTGCCACACGAATTGTAATTCAAGTACGAAGGAACGTACTTTATTTCAACACATCAGTATACATAGTAAGATGCAAAAGAAGAAAAGATATACCTTAAATATTTTAATAATGAAAACATAAACAATCAACTTTACAAAACATCTTTTTATTTTCGATATAGTAAACATTTATTTCCGGTAGAAAACACCTTATATTTTCGACAATAAACAATTATTTTGGGTACTAATAGCTAATGTAAATGTTCCTTGAAAGGGATATATAGGTTGATATACATATTTTTCGCTTATTTTTTTAAAAAAAATATATTACCTGATACAGACCAATTTAATTAGTCGAAGTGCAATCAACTTTTGAAACAAATCGAGGAAAAAACAACATTCAACCGTGTGACTTTATTGGAAAAAAATCCTTTTACAAATTTAATTAACTAGAGATTTTCGAGGGAAAATTTAATGAATGAATAAATTCAGCGTTACCTGTAACCTAGATTTAACCTTTTTCTCTCGCCCGGTTTGAAGATTGACACTTCTTGGAAGGGTATAATGTATTCAAACGAAATGTATCATTGAATCTAATACCCCTTGAATATAATGATTTAACTCTTACTAATTGATTTACCATTAAATTATTTCATCCAGATAGTTCAAATAGTTTTATTGCTTAGCGTAGTTGCTAGGCAATACTTTCTTCAAAAACTTTTAAATTAAAAAGATAACCCAAACACTGGCATACAAGAAAACCAGAGAAGGACGAAGAAGGAAAGCAAATTGTAAATGAGGAGAAACAACTAGAAAAATGGAGGGAGTTTTTCAAGGAACTGCTAAACAGTAAAGTTAAATGAAAGATATGGAAGTAAATGAAGAAAGATGGGAAACAACAATATAGAAGAGACACGCTTTAACACAGCTGCACCAACTTAATCAGAAATAAGAAAGGCTGTGAAAGAACTAAATAATGGAAATGCCCCTGGGGCTGACACTATTGGACCAGATATATTAAAATTAAGCCTAGGTACAAAAACAGATGTACTCAACGATTTGTAAAAAAATAAATAATATGAAGAAACACAACCGGAAAACAGGAAGAAAGGGCTGTTTATAAAATTACGTAAGAAAGGGGACTTATTACTTTGCACCAATCGAAAAGGCATCACCTTACTATTAGTACCAATCAAACTACTTTCTAGAATCATACTTAATAGGATCAAAGAAGTAGTGGATAATAAACTGAGTCGGAACCAAGCTGGGTTCGGAAAGGATCCCTCATATGAGTACATGATAAACACTTTGAGGATTGCAGTCGAACAGAGAAGCAATGCGGAAAGCCCTAAACAAATTTGGCTAACCATCCTAAATAGCCAACCTCATTATACTGACATACAAAGACCATAAATGCCAAATCATTCACGAGGGTAAATTTAACAAGCCCGTTTGAAGTCAAAACAGGAGTGAAAAAAGGGTGCATGCTTCCTCCCATCATATTCCTAATGGTGCTAGAGGAAGTTATGCTGAAAATCACCTCCAGGACACCTTAAGCTATACAATTGAAACTGGCCGAAAGACCAGAAGATGTAGGCTTCGCCTTCTCTTTCTCGTGTAACACAAACAGTCAGACATGACAATAAAGCTAGAAGAACTCAGACTGTAGGGGGGGGGGGGGGGGGGGGGTTGAAGATAAACTCGGGAAAACAAATGATAGAACAGTTAGAGCAGTTCCAATATCTTGGTAATTTGATTTCCAAGGCTGCGGTGGGATGGATGAAGACGTACAGCAGAGAATAGAGGAAGTAAAGGAAAAGGAGTGTTTTCAGAACCCAGGCCAATATGGAGGTGTCAGTCTCCAAGAGGAACCAATCTGAGGATCATCTAAAGCAATGTTATGTCCCCACACGAAAAGCAAAAAAAAAACATCACAAATAAATTACAACTCTTCACCAACGGCCTGAATAGAATCTCAACATATACTGGCCAGAGAAGATTAAAAATGTAGATCTCAGGAGGGAGTGCGGGAAAATTTCAATAGGGGAGACTATAAAACCAAGGAAGTATGACTGGAGGAAGGACTGAAAACAGAGTCAGTCGACAGGCCTTGGAATGAAACCTGCAGGGGAAAAGAAACCTGGCACGTCCTGGGGAGAGTTGAAAACAAGGCCCAGACCAGAATTATCAGGTGGAAATCCTTTTTTGTAGCTCTACGTCCCCCAAGGTATTAAAGGCAATAAGCAAGTATGTAGGTAAGAATTTCATCTTTTTTTTATGTAGGATTATTAAAAATTGTTACTGTTGTAGGATTTTTACAAATAGGATCACCAAATTCCGTATACAATATGTACCTTCTATTTATGCATACTAAATAAATGTTGTATAGGAAGGGCTATAATTATTAATTTTGTTTAGAATGTTATTTCTATAATAAATTGTTACTTTCATGATACATTTTGATATAATGTTCAATAATAATTAAATGTAAGTACGACAACTCGAATCTCCAAAACTAATAAATGGAAAACACTGGGCTAAGTAGTTATGAACTCGTATATGAGTTAATATAAGTCGTTATATAAGTTTGTCTGAGTTGGCCGGACCAATTTTTTTTAAATCATTATTATAACAGCTTTGTAGTAAAATGGTTATGGTAAAATTATAATAAAAATATTCTTTTTAGTTAATATTTTATTTTTAAAATGATTTTTTTGGGTTAAATAAAATTTCAAGCAATTGTTTAGTTGTTTTTTTTTATTGTCGATATTCAATAGAAACTGTGACACAAATTGCTACAGTAGAGATGACTCTAATTGGAAAATGTCATTTAATAAACTCACAAATCACTAATTGTTTTAATTCTTTATACTAACAAATCCCAGCTACTCTGGTACATTTCATCTGGCATAAAGTTAAATACATCTGATTCAAAACAGATTGTCAACTATAGTTCCAGGTTTCAGGCTTGAATGAAGTAACATATTGACTTTATGCCAAATTAAATATTAGTTTTAACAAGAACCACGAAATTTGCAATCGGTCAGAGTGAATTAATAATTGATTTTAGAAAATCATTCGTTCCTCATTTTCAACTTTCATTTACAAAATAATTTTGTTGGAAGATGAATTATCCATTTTTGTATATTTTACAAAATAACGAATGCGGACATTTAATTAAAATAAAACACTTTAAAAACTACCGCTCTATCTATATCTCCCCTACTATAGCCTAATCTATTTCTTCCACTCGGTGCAAACATGTTAGAAGTTAAGTGAGGAACATTGAGTAGAATTATTTTAATGAACACATTGAACTTAAAAAGAATATAAATTATAGCTGAGAAAATAAACTATGTATCAGAACATGTACGACTGTATTTTTATATAAATAATTACAAATTATTACAATTATTTTCAATTCAAAGTTTATTGAACGTTTCTCACTTAAATATTTATTTAGAATAGATCCAGTTTATTAAAAACTAAAAATAATTTACACAGTTTTAATCTAAGCTAAATGATTATATGTAAAATTAAAAAAATAAAATAGACTGCCAATTGGTGTGGCACATAGCTTCCTCGCATCCTATCACGTACTTTATTACCTAATTTTATGCTTTTACAAACTATTATTGTCTAATTTGTTTAATTGTTTCCCCCATTTTTTTAATCTGTCAAAATTGTTTTGATTTTTTACTTAAATTAAAGTATCAATTAAGCAAAAGTTAAAGAGCGCAGACGGTTCAAAGTAATCTGGGGCTATCTGTGGGCTAGTTTTGATAAACTATAAACGTTTCATACAATTCAGAAAAGTACTTTTGAAGCTATAGATGTAAATTAATGTATATTTGTGCGCATGTGGAAGAAAAACAAATGAGCGCAGAAGGTTAAAACTTATATATGGGACCAACAATGGGCTCTCATACCTACCACCCAAATTTCATTAAAATTGGACGTGTAGTTTTAAAGATACGTTGGTTCGCAAAAATTGAACGACAGACCGACAGACAGACACGGAACCAAAAATGATCCCTGATGTCTGAAACGGATTTCTGTCTCAGATTTTTTGAAATCGGAGACCTAAAAATGTTTCGTTCTTCAGAACGACCACATAGCTTCTGTTACCTTCGGTAAGCTGGGAAGCAAAAAAATAACTTTACTAAGTTAATTCAAAAATTCATTTGATAAAAAAAAAAAAAATAAAACAACCAACCAACACAATTTATCCTAAGCTAAACTATATATCTAACAGTGAATATATATAATTTAATAAACAAGTGGTTTGTGATGGATTAAATACATATTTAGAAATTTTAGATTGTTATTTATAATACTACCAAATACCTACTTCCATCGATAAAATAACAGTATAATCGTCTTGATTAGATTTTTACTCTCTCATATACTTAGTAGGTATTAAATAAAGGGAAAGAAAGCGATGGCGCTTAAATTCAAAATATAGTTATTTATGTAACTAGGCAGCAAAATGGAATTTTTCTGACGAATGATTAAGTTAGCCTCCGAGCCGGAGGCGAGGACAGGCTATGGAAATTAACTGCCGAGGCGAAGCCGAGGCAGGTAATTTATTCGATTTACAATATATCATTGGCATTTTGATTGGCAATATATCAATATGAGGCAGAAATGTTTCCTTTGCTGCCTTGTTGCATACAATATTTTTCCTACTGGCGGCAGAAAAATGTTTCCTACAAATAATATTCATTTTATAAGACTTACTTACTTATCAAATAAAAAATTAAAAAAAAAAAAACAAGCAACAATATCAAATGTTACAATTATAAAAAATTAATTGACAGAAATACCGTAAAAACAAAACAAAATGATGACAATAGACGAGCTGCAGTGTTGCCACTAATTTAATTATTTATGATTATTTTAAGACCTACTATTTTTTGTAATATTTTTTTATTTCTTTTTTATCTTTTTACTCCATTCTATTTTATAAATATAATCTATAAAAGGTATTTATAAACCTTTTGTTATAAATTCGTAATATTTTTAAGGTAAATTGTTCAAATAATTTAGGTTAAAGATAATATAAAAGAAAAGGTTGTTGTTGTAGCGGGGAATGTGGGCGTGGCTTTGCCTGGAAAAATCCTCAGCAAAATACGATTTTGCCGCCTAGGCAGCAAAATCGTATTTTGCTGCGTATTGTAAAGTTTTCTTGAAACCTCAGAGAAATTAAACTTTCATGCCTAAAAACAGTTCAATAATGCGTAATTTTGCTGCCGCTAGTAGGAAAAATATTTTTTCCGTCACTTTTTGTTTGGAGATCCCATGAGTCCGAAAAATTTGGAATACTTAAACTAAGAAAAAAACTTAATCCAGGGCGAAATCGAGAATCCCATTATTTCTCAAAAATAGTTCTGAGGATTTTGTTTCTGAAAATCGAAAACGGACTATAAACGCAACAACTAGTTAAAAACTTTTTAAATGTGTTTAATAAGAATTAGATATCATTGGATTTAAATTTAAAGAGTTTTAGTAGGATCGATTTGTTTCTACTACCTAGCTACTAGTTCAATGATAATTATGTACTAGTTTCAAACCAACCAGTCAAACCAATGTTAGTATTCTCATGTTAATTAATTTATACAAAAAACTGACCTTGCAGAAGGTAATAATAAACAGCCTAGTATGTTCTCGCTACTGCTGTTCACAGTGAAATAAACAATTAACGTACCTGAAACAAACGGAAAACAGCTATTAATAACAATTCAGATACAGTTTAAAGTAACAAAACTGATGTAGATTATGATGAATTTAAATTAGTTATATATAAGGTAATCAGAAAATTTAATCTGATCAAATAAAAAACACTTACACATATAAAACATAGGTAAAATACACCTAATAATGTAATGATTTTGAAGTATATGAGACTAATTAAAACACTATTATATTTCATAAATAAACTGTGGTCACACATCAACTCAAATTATACATATAACAAAACCAAAACAAAACAATGACATGACAGCGACATGTCAGATCTCCCCTCCAAGTCTGGTTGGTCTGATCTGATCAACATGTCTTCTGCATTCCTCTCCTGAACTGAGCCGAATTCTGTAAATTACTTCTCCTTCCGTTCCGCACACAGTCCCAAACATCCACTTACATCCAGTTCGAGAGTATTGCCTGACTTGCACATTTTCTCCTATTTTAAAGGTTCTAGTTGCTTTTTTCTCACCTACCATTCTAGATCTTACATCTGGTCTCATAAGATCTAACCTAGTTCTTACGTCCCGTCCAAACATAAGTTTATAAGCTGACTCTCCAGTAGCTGTTGCCGGGGCGTTTCTTAGTTGAGTTACTAATTCATGAATTTTTTCATCTTTTGGTAACTCTCCCATGGCTTTCAATTGTTTTTTTACAGTCTGTACGGCTCTCTCTGCTAATCCATTCGAGTTTGGGTGATATGGAGCGATTGTGCGATGCACTATTCCTCTCTTGTCTAAAAATTCTTTAAAACCTAATGCCGTAAATTGTGGTCCATTATCAGATACAAGGGTTTGTGGTAGTCCAAAAGTTGAAAATAACTTGCGTAACTGATTTATGCACCATTGCGTGGTTGTCGTCTTGGTTGGAATGACCTCAATCCATCTCGAATATGCATCCACAATTATAAAATAATACGATCCTGCATCAGGACCCGCAAAATCTATATGGACTCGTTGCCAGGGATTTGTTGGCTCTGTCCATGGATGATACTCGGCTCTAGTTGGTGAATTTTGCTTTTCACAGCAC
Source organism: Gerris lacustris (assembly GCA_951217055.1). NCBI lineage: Eukaryota > Metazoa > Arthropoda > Insecta > Hemiptera > Gerridae > Gerris > Gerris lacustris. The sequence continues at coordinate 87,867,418 of OX578277.1, forward strand.
GGCTTACACGTTCTTACTAGTTCTTCGATGGCCTGATCTATCCCTTTCCAAAAACAAAACCTTCTCGCTACTTGTTTCATTTTGACCATTCCCATGTGTCCCATGTGTAGCTCCATCAAGACCTGTTTCTGAAGTGTTTTTGGGATAATTACTCTCGTACCTCTTAAAATGCATCCATCCTGCAGAGTCAGTTCTCCGTCTTTGTAGCCATATGGTTTTACACTTTCTCCTTCCTTTAACGCCTTTATAATTTCCTTGAGTTGGTGTTCGGTCTCAGTCTCCCTTGCAATTATCTTAGCTGTCACTGGTAGTACTTCTATCTGTAATATTTGGAACTGTTCTGCTTCATCTTTCCATTCTACTGATTTTGGCTTCTCCACAGGGAACCTAGAGAGATAATCAGCATTAGAATGTGATTTTGTATTCCTGAATTCTATATCATAATTAAAGCCTGATAAGAATAATGCGTAATGAATCAGTCGAGTCGCTGTTAACGGTGGCAGTCCTGAGTGTGGTCCTAGTATGTTAAGTAAAGGTTTGTGGTCTGTTATAATTGTAAATTTTCGTCCATAGCAGTATGTAAAAAATTTTTTTAGTCCCCAATGGATTCCGAGTGCCTCCTTATCAATCTGGCTATATTGTTTTTCGCTCTTAGTTAGTGTTCGAGACGCGAACGCTATAGGCCTTTCAGAACCGTCGGGGTATCGATGGGACAGCACCGCTCCTAATCCGAATGGAGATGCGTCTGTGGCTAACACTAAATTTTCACCCGGGTCATAGTGGGCGAGTACCAGTTCTCCTGTGATTTCCTTTTTCACGCGGTTAAAACTTTCTTCCGTCTCTGTGGTCCATCTAAATGAAGTATCCTTTTTAAGTAATCTATTTAGTGGATTCAGAATCGAGGCTAAATTTGGAATAAATTTGTTATAGTAATTTGCCATGCCAAGAAATGTCCTTAGCTCTGTCACAGATTCTGGTCTTTTTGAATTTACAATACCTTTTATTTTATCTGGTGCCGTGTGTATACCGGTTTCGTCAATGATGTGGCCTAAATATTTGATAGATGTTTCAAAAAATTTGCACTTATCTTTATTTAATTTTAAATTAAAACTTTTAATTTGCTTAAACACCGAGTTCAGTCTCTCTAATGTTTCTACTTTAGATCTTCCAAAAACAATAATGTCGTCAAAGAAAAATTTCACACCCTCAATGCCCTGTAGTATTCTGTCCATTAACCTGTTCCAAAGTTGTGGTGCCGTCTTTACTCCGAACATTAACCTGTTTACCTTGTACAAGCCTTTGTGTGTACTAAGTGTTTGCATAAGTGCGCTCTCTTCGTCCATAACCATATGGAGATAAGCGCAACTAATATCCAAAGTGCAAAAGAATTTTGACCCGTGCATGGCAGCGTAGATATCGTCTGCTTTTGGTATAGGGTACGGTTCGTCTTTAATCATTTTGTTTAATGTAACTTTGTAATCTGCACACAATCTTAACTTTCCATTTGGCTTAATCACCGGTACTACTGGGGTGCCCCACTCGGAAAAATCTATTTTAGAAATTATACCATCTTTTTCTAGCCTATCTAGTTCCTGTTCGATTTTTATTTTCATAGCGTACGGTACTGGTCTTGGTTTAAAATATACTGGTTTTGAGTTTTCTTTCAGGTAATAATGTCCTCGTACCGTGGGTATTTCCCCAATTGGACCTATGAAAATGGATTCATATTTCTTAATAAGCTCTTCTAACCCTGCATAGGTTTCTTTCTTAGATATATTTCTTATTTCTGCCCAGTCTAATTTAATCTCTCTTAACCACTCCCTTCCAAAAATAGGGTCAACTTTACCATCAATTATGTAGAGTTTTCCTAGGAATGTCTGCCCCTTGAACTGGCATTTCACCAAGGCCATCCCTACAGGCGTAATTCTTTCACCCGTATATGTTTTTAATACCACCCCTGTTTTATGTAAGTTATTTTTTATATTAAGTCGAGTCCAGTCTTCAAGAGATAACGTGCTTAGTGCTGCACCTGTATCCAGTTCCATAGTTGTCGGTCTATTATTTATGGTGATGTCAATTAAAAATCTGTCTGTTATGTTACCTGAGACCGTCTTGATTTCATACGGTTCATCCTCGTTACTGCTTTCCTCGTTGATTTCATTTACTTTCGCTGGCCCCTCCGTCTTTTTCAAGCAACATGATTTTTCCAGGTGCCCTTTCTTTTTGCAGTGTCTACAAATAGTGTTTTTAAAAGGACACTTATCTGCCCGATGTTCTACAGAACTACACCGATAACACTTCCCTTTTAACTTCTTAAAACATTCATTCTCTGTCGTTACCGATACAAATTCCCCGAATCCAAGCTTTCAATCTTTTCTACAAATCTAGCAAGCCAAATATTCACGGCAATAGAACTAGATCGAGAACTAATGCTTACTTAAAATTTAATCTTTCCGTAGTATGAATACTCCAAAAACTTAAATATTTGAATTTATAATATAATATGTATTTAGAACACGATAAGAGGAAATTTGTTTACAATTTACACATTGTAAAGTTGGAATAGTTTTCAATAACATTTTGAGTAATGCGGATATAGTTGATGCTGAGGAAGTAAAGAATATTAATTAAATTTAAGATAGAGTTTATAACATTTTAATTTTGTAAGAAATAGTTTTTATGTGGGCACTATAATTCCATGTCTTCACATTGCTTCGATTTGCCTTCAATAATATCTAAACATCAAAGACTTCTTAAGCTTAAGTTAACAAATTCAGAAGGAATTGTTGTCAATGTAGATAGCATCCCGGTACTATTATTATAATAATTAAGAAATTATTCTTTAAGGGTCTATAGAATAGACCATGGAAGTATACACCTTCTACTGACACCCTAAGACAGTGCCTGCATACTTCCTCCATTTAAAAAAAAAAAAAAACCTTATAAAATTTTTACCGCTGTCCTCAAATTGCGAATAAACTATTCATTAGATTTATTTAAAATTTAAAATAATGCATATGTTTACATAATGTTAAGATTCGTACGATCGAATCATCACTACGAATTGTTTTCAGAATAATGGAAAAATAGCCTTCCAATTTGTATGGCACATAGCTTCCTTGCGTTCTACTTTAACGAGTTTATGCTTTTACAATAGTTTTATAAATCTGGCAAAATTGTTTTGATTTTTAACATGAATTACAGTATCAATGTAGCAAAATGTAAAAAGCGTGAATGAATGTTACGCGTTTGTGTTTATGTGGAAGAGAAAAAAATAGGCGAAAAAGGTTGAAACTTATAGTGGACCAACAATAGGCAAATTATGGCCTATACCATCTCAATTTCATTAAGTCGGAGAAGTAGTTTTTAAGATATGTTGGTTCACAAAAATTAAGTGACAAATAGACATTTAGGAACAAGAGTGTTCAATAAATGAAAATTAGAGAGTTTAATAAAGTTGTTTTTAATCATACTAGACCAAATTTTTCATTATTTGAATTTAAGACATGGGACCTGAAATGTTCCCTGATGTCTAAAACAGATTTTTGTCTTGGCATTTTTGAAATCGGAGACAGAAAATTTTGCATCCTTCAGATTGACCACATAGCTTCCGTGGCTCGGAAGCAAAATGATAAATAGGAGAACACGACAATTTTACTATTAATGAATGATAGTGATGAAAGTTTTAAATATTTTAATTATTCTAAAATAAAAATATGATTGAATGCAAAAATTTATTAGTTTTTAATTGTGTGAATTTTTCTTCTATAAGATTATTATATGGGTACAATTAGAAAGGGTACAAAAAAAGAGAATAAGAATACCCAAATATAAGTATACGCAAAGAAAGTGATGTTTAGCTTATAGACGCATTAAATCTTTAAACGGGGTCGTATACTCTTAGCTAAACAGTAGGAACAAGAGTGTTCAATAAATGAAAATTAGAGAGATTAATGAAGTTGTTTTTAATCATACTAGACCAAATTTTTCATTATTTGAATTTATGAAAAGTGGAATCATTTTATTATACTAACGGTTAGTGCAGGAGTAATGACATGTCAGAGGGGTAGGGGGTATGTATTGGCTCCCTTAGAGCCAGACAGGGGGAAGTTTAGAGGATTCTAGGAAGGGGGGACCGGGGCCATGTCAGGGGGTCGATATACCAGGCGCCAGCCACTGTCTACGTCAAACTAACCCCTCTCCTTATAGCACAAACTCCTTTTTTCCAAGAAGGAACAAAAGATTTAAAAAAAAAAATTGTTACATTGTAATACTCAGGAATAAAGAGATGCACAAATCTCAGCGAATTTCTATTTGAAGACACCAATCATGAATTAATGATTGGTACATAACTTCAACAATAGCATTTAAACAATTAAATTTGTTTATGTTTTTAACACATCCACCGTATCCGATTGCTGGATTCCTTTAAATATCCGCTATCGCTATGGGGTTGTGATAACACGAACACGGCACATCTCTGGGAGATTGGCCCTGGATCACAGAACAGATAGTGAAGCCGACAAAAAAATTGTCATTGCTGATCAGCACGTCACCAATTAGCTCAGCAGCCAAAGGTAGAGAAGTAATAGCTTAGCACAGTGTAACAATTTTCATATTCGTAAATGAATGATATTTTAATAAATAATTAGTTGTTTTGACTGAGATGTTGTGGTACCACTTCATAATTATGACTTGAGAGGTTGGTAGAAAGTAACATAACAATATTGTCACCACCATTTTTTTTTTTTTTTTTTTTTTTTTTTTTTTTTTAAACTCACAAGCGAGTTTCGATATATAATAATAATATCATCATCAGAGTGCGTGTTAACTTAGTAAGAGTGAATTCTGTACCAAGCTGACTATTTTACAAATTCCGTAATCCTTCTGCCCACACATACCTAGTCTACCCCACCTTGCACTGTTAGTTTGTCATAAAAATTTGTAAAATCTTTAGCTTAGTACAGAATTCACTCTTGCTAAGTTAACACACTCACTGAAGATGATATTACATGTCGAAACGCGTTTGTGAGTTTAAATAAAAAAGAAATTGTGGTGACAATATTATTGTGTTACTTTCTACCAATCTTTCTAATCATAATTATGATATTTTAATATCAGATTTTTACCAGATAAGGTAAATATCGGATAAGATACGGTAAAACCCTATGCATAAATTTTAATTCAGGCGATTGTATTTTCCTTAAAAGAATATTAATAAATCAAGAATATTTTTTTAGTTTTTATTGTTATGAATTGCACACAAGTAAAAGTTGTTTTAGAACGAATGATAGAGGTCACTATCATTCTATAATTAACCACAAATAACAGCAGCAAGGTGAAGTTTCAACGCATACTATAAAATGAATAGAAGACGATCAATATGAAATGAAACTTGAAATATGGAATATACAGCAGATTGGCTTCAATTCAAACAGAGTGGAGACCACATTGCTATATCTCCCAACATCAACTACATCTCAGCCGAGCCTCTGTCTATGTTTCACCATCACCATCCAATATCCGAATCCGCAAATTCCTCCAGCCGGATTCCAAAGCTTCCCAGAGTGGTTCTCATTCCAATTTAAACCAGGAACAGCTCTATGAAGTTATTGATTGAGTGAAGCTTTTGGTGGTTTGTACTGTTAAAAATTCCACTTCTTGACTGCATTGCTTTAGTGCTCTGATTAACCGGAGTAAAAAACAAATTGTTAACACTCTTTCCCCATTTTTGTAGTTATTGGGGAAATTTTTTTTTTTTTTCTTTTGTATGTATGGCAAATTTATACATTTCAAATAATACATATTTTATACAGAGGGGAATTTACTATGATACAGCTATTCATAAAATCAAAGAATTAAATTCACTATATACTCGTACAAACAGATAGTGCCAACTTACAACTTACAAACTTCTGCCAATATAAAGATAATGCAAAATAATTTAAGGAATAGGATTTAGAGAGACGTAAAGTTAAACCGAAAATTATATAAGAAAATATCGTCGGAGAGCCGGTTCAGGTTTTGAAACATTCAATATAAGAGGTGTATATTATATTGATGCTTTATAATTTTTATGTTATAAACTGAAACAATAACTAATCTTACCACCACTCATAGTAAAAGTGACAATAATTACATAAAGCAAGCTTAATGTTTTCTAGCTACAATTTCTTTCGTCAAGCATTATGAGTAAAGGAAAGGATGTAGTAACGAGAAATAAGAATAGTGCAAGATATTTTATCTACGATTGATACGAAATATTGTATCTCTGTTTAGATGCTTAGAAAGTGATTATTTACGTACTTGTATTCATTGCGCATACGCGTCTCATAGTTCTGAAGAATTCCTCAGCTTTACGCACGATTAGAGAGTTTGTTTACATTTAACAAAACTAATTTGCTGTTCTTTTATTAAAGTAATTGTTTATATCGAGTTTTTAGTGAAAAACAATGAGTGAATCAAGTGACTTTGACGAAAATGTGGAGAATAATACTCCTCCAGAAATTATTAATTCGGCAAAAAATACAACTCAAGAATTAATGCCATCTTTATCAAGAGAGAGAGATACGAACTTACATATAGCAAGTTTATTTTTTTCTGTATTAATTATTTAAATCTAACAATCGTAGATAAAGTACGGTACGCAACTCGTGCGAAAACGGCATTTTGCATTGCTCGTGTGGTTTTACTACCCTCGCTGTCGCTCGGGTGCAATCTCCACACTCGCATGCAAAATGCTACTTTCCGCACTCGATGCGTAATGTACTTTAATAGACATTAACCTAATATGAATGTCATTTGTTGAGGAGAACAAGTAAGTGTTATAAAAAGGTCGTCTTGTTTCGAAAATAATGGTTACAGCTATATTGTAGGTTGTCAACCTAAGGAATAATTTATATATTAAGTCACGAACAGAATATTTAACACAAGAGCTTTTGCAGCACGAAATTTTAAGAATGATTACTATGTATAACAGTTCTTAAAAAGTAAAAAATTCCCTGATGTATGAAACGGATTTCTGTAATCGGAGGCATAAAAAAAATTGTTCTTAAGAACGATCACATAGCTTCCGTTACCTTCAGTAAGCTCGGAAGCAATAATAATAAAATAATAAAATAAAATAAAAATAGACTGCCAATTAGTGTGGCACATAGCTTCCTCGCATGCTATCATGTACTTTATTGTAATAATGTTTATTGTGTAAAAACTGTTAATAGTTTTAGCGATCTTAACACTTCATAGCGGTGTCGCTGTTGGTTTTACTGAAAAATTGTATTTGAAAAAAATGTTTGTCTCATTGAATAGATGAAGTTAGATTTTCTCCCCAACCTAAAATTCCAATTTTAAATTTGAAGTTCACGTTTACGCGAGCGTTGCTCGTGAACGCTTGGACGGATAACGTTGTCCAACGAACTCGTCCTGGGGATTGGTAAAATGAACATGTCTACCAAATTTCATCAAAATCAGTTGACATGTACTCAAGTTATCGTCGCACGTTTCATAATTCGCGGACACACAGACCGACAGAGAGACAGACAGACACGAGGCCAAAAATGTTCCCTGATGTCTGAAACGGATTTCTGTCTTGGAATTATTAAAATCGGAGGCATAAAAGTTTTTCGTTCTCAAAAGTGAACACAATGCTTCCGTTACCTTCGGTAAGCTCGGAAGCAATAATAAACAGGTCAAGTGTGCGTTAGTCAGCACAAAGCGAGGGTCCATAGGCAACACAGTATTGTTTAAGTAGTACCTATTGATGGTGCTTTTTAAAATTCTAATAAGCCTACTTTGAACTACGCTATGGGTTTGATATTCTCAAAACGCATAAACAAACTTCTGATAAATTATTTTTTGCCAGTAAACCCGACTATAAACATATAAAATACATCTGAAAGAGTTAATTATAAAAAAGTATTTTGTCAATAAAATCAAAAATATTTATTTTTCGAAATTTCCGAAAAGTGGTATCTTTTCTTTTGGACAAAGAATACTCAGGGTTTGTTTTCAGAATTTTTGCACTTTAAATAAGCGAGATAGAAAGGGGGGACACTTGTCACACCAACTTCAATTAAACGACGACATTTGCCTCTACACCAAGGCCAAAAGCATAGAGGACGCTCAAGTGTTGTTCTCAGACGTAATGGAGGCTTTGACAGAATGGGCTAAAGAAAAAGAATTCACAATATCCTTGGCTAAATCAGTGGTATGTCCATTCACCCTCAAGAGAAGGGTTAACATAGGGAACGTGGTTAATCTCAACGGAGTTAGTGTGAGTGTGTCAAGAGAGGTTCGATTTTTGGGGCTAATTTTAAATAGTAAACTGTCCTGGTCCAGTCATATAAACCAGATAAAGGGCAAAGCAGAAAAATACTTAAATGTACTTAAAGCAGTGTGTCGAACGCAGTGGGGAGCAGACCCTATTGTAAGTCTGTTATATTATCGTGCTACTATAAGATCCGTATTAGATTTTGGGAGTATATTTTATGGGCAAGCGCCTGACAATAAATTAGATCCGATACAGAAGATACAAAATATTGCCCTAAGGTTATGCCTGGGCCTTCTCCCCTCTACCCCCTTACCTGTTCTATACTGTGAATCGAATGAACCACCTTTGTTTGTGAGACGTCAAGTACTCGCGGACAGATTTTTATTGCGAAATTACTCCTTGAACACATCCGCTTCATCAAAATTGTCCATATTATCTGATTCAGTTCTTACATCCCCTCACTGGAGTAAAAAGAAGACCCCTCCACTAGTTTATAGCTTTGTAAAAACAGCCTCTTTCCGCCTCTTCACATACATATACCCGAAATGCCCTTATGATTTACTTAGCTACGAAGACGTTATAAATAATATAACTACAAAATTCCTTGAAGATTTTTCTCAGTACCCTTTCCCAATTAGAAACAGTGTCTTCTGGGAAAGGGTTCATCATCTCTGGCCTGATGCTCAGTATATCTTCACAGACGGCTCAAAATGCAAGGAAAACGCAGGATGTGGTTATTTTGATTACACCGGAAATAAGTGTCACTCTATAAAATTATACAAATATTTTTCGAGCTATTCTACTGAGTTAATCGCCATTATAGAAGCTCTAAAATACGCTGCTAATATTAGGAACGAAAACATAGTTATTTTTACAGACAGTAAAAGTGTGGTGGAGGCAATTAAAAATAAAAACAATAACTGTATAAATAATCATCTCTTTTCAGAAATATTATTGTTATCAAACTATGTGAACAAACAAGATAAAACATTAACATTTGTATGGTTGAAAGGTCACGCAGGTATAGCTCCCAATGAAAAGGCCGACAGTCTGGCTAAGTTGAGTTGTTTTGATGATGAATCTACTATTTTATATGGTATCCACTACAAGGTACCTTTCCGAGATTATTACAGACATATTAACGACAAAGCTCTTCAGCAATGGACAGAATGGAATAACAACTGTGCTTCAGGATCTTTTTATAAAACTATTAATAATCACATTGGAAGGACACCGTGGTTTAAAGGAATATCAGAACAGCGTTACCTAATTGTTCTTATGATTCGTTTGCGATCAAACCATGGAATTTGCAAATCATATCTGCATAAAATAAGAAAAGTTGATAACCCAAATTGTACTACATGCAATGAAAGAGAAGATCTAGAGCACATCGTTATGTCTTGTAAGAAATTTGCTAAGCAGAGACATGTTTTATTCCAGCGCATACAAAATCATATAACCCTCCCCTTTAGCTACACAACTCTTTTGTCCAGTAGATCAATCAATATTTATAAATCCATTTTTCAGTTTTTTACTGAAATCAAAATTAAAATCTAATTGACTTATAAAATATGAGTTAAAATTAAATGAAAAGATAGCTTATTTTAAAAAACATTTAACATATAATTAGACAAAACATATTCATGAAACGACAAGAATCATCTAATTTATAATCTTATGGCTGTATGACTAACAAAGTCCATGCCAAAAAAAAAAAAAAAAAAAAAAAAAAAAACTTCAATTAAAACCAAAAAATTATATATTTTTGAAATTAGCTCGACGTACCCTTTCATAATGATACCCCACAAGGTCTCAAAAAGAAACCAATTATTTTTTAACCCTTAAGTTGTTTTACCCTTATTTTTTTTTAAACATAATTTTTTAAGTCGCTATATTTTTCAAATTTGTGTGTAGGTACTATACACATATATGCCAAATTTCAAAGTGATCGGACGAAAGGTGTAGCCGTGAGATCAGGCGACAGACGGACGGACGGACAGACACACGCAGGAAAATATAAGGGTCCTTGGTTTTGCCTACGGACCCTAATAAAAAAGATGTAAAGAGTTAAAACTGGTGATGTTCATACGAGTTTTTGATTCAAAATATTAGGATCATTACGAAACACACGGATTTCAGAGCTGCTGAAAAAATTTTAAGATTATACTGAAATGAGACTCAACTTTTCAAATTTGACAAAGCAATATGCTACTGAAAAGGATACCGTGAAAAATAAATGACTGAAGCCTAGTGCCAAATGATTGAGGGTCCTGAGCCAAAAAAAGGTTAGGACATACTTAATTAAGAGAGGAAAATGTATCCTTTGAATTAACATTTTTAATAGCAAGAATCGGTTTTCGTAGTCATCGTCGCCTAATAATTTGGTTTTCACAAAGAATGAAATACAATAAACCATTAGTGAGGGTTTTCACAGACATGTATTTTTAATAACAAAAGGTAAAATGGTAAAATGTTAATATTTTAATACTTAAGTAAATGAACGGGTATACTTAATTAATATAAAATGCCATTTTTAATTTTTTTTTTTTTTTTTTTTCTGTATTCTTCACTATAGTTGTTTCTATGTGCAAAATTTGAGGAAGATTGAATGACGGGAAGTGGTTCAAAATTGGGGAAACGGAAATGTGCGATGAAACTTACAAAGCAAAGTAATATAAGACCAGTAAAAAGAAGATTCAAGAAGTATATGGCATGACATAGTCATTGACTTATCAAATCTCCCTTCTTTAGGAAAAGGCAAGAACATTGATTATTGAAAACAAAAGTATGTTCACATTTATTACTTATAATTATTTTAGGCACAGTTATCGAAGGGACGCTGTTACAAGTCGTAATACATAAATTAAAAATGTCTACAGGAACTGCTGACACAAGGATATACAGATAGAAATGAATAAATCTATAATCGGGAATTTTCTAAGGTCTCAAATAGGATTGTTTCAGACGAGTGTGGCAGCATTAATATTAGGCTAAATAATATACTAATGACTGACAAAGGGACACAAAGATTGAAATGTAATAAATGCCAAATGGATGGTTTGAGCTCATTTCCCTCTCCTCACGCTCCATCGGTCCGAATTAATCAGAAGATTAAAATCCTTCCACATCCAACTCACGATCAATTTTTAACCGAGCCAAGGGTTCGGCTTGAAAATGCAGGGAAATTTTATCTTTTAATTAAAAGGTTTACAGAGTGGTAGAGGGAAAGAGGGAAGGAGAAACAAGTCGATTAGTGGTATTCATCGAAGGTCTTCATTATCTGTATCCCTTACGGACGAACGGGTTCACTGATTGAAACCCCCAGCATTCGGTCAATGGAATCAAACCCTGCTACTATATTACTCTAATAATAGCAATAATAGGCATTTCCCTATATAGATTACAAGTGACAGAAACATGAATATAAGTTGACAACCTAACCCAACAACCACAGAAAGATTCAAATGAAAGCATTGACAGATTTGACAAACTACAGCTCTGTTATCCTCTTCCATAATGCTTAAGTAAATATGAAACCGCATTAGCCTTAGTATGTTACAAGAGTAAGTTAAAGATGTTATTCATAACAAATTTACACATGCTATACTTAACCCATACAAGTTAAATTTAATCAATAACGACCCAGGTTTATACACCATTGCATACACCGAATCTACTTGAATACAGAAATAGTGAAATACTTTAAATATGTATAGTCAAAATTATATAATTTGTAATTACTATAAGGGAATATATAAATAATTCATTTTTGTTTGTTTGTTTGTCTATCGATAACTGGCGAAAAAAATATTCATTTGAACTAAATTCGGCACCATTGAAATTAAAATTGGATTACTTTTTCTAGTACTAAAGTTAAATCAATATTGACTCACTCTAAATATTAATTTTATAAATCAAAAGTTTGTAAATTCTATACACACCGAGTGATAAAAGGAGTGATAAGAGACATACCGCAGTGATTCTCTCACTCGCAGGTTTCAATTAATGTTACCATTGTTATATTTTCTGTACCTGTTACTACACTTACTTCGCTTTACGAAAATTCTGTGGAAGGCAGTTCAGACGATGGAACTATTTAGTTCCTACTTTTACAAATTTACTATTTATCAATGACCGCACTTCTCTAGTGTTAAAATGCAATGTATATCGTAGCTGTACATTATGTTTTTTTTATTTATTTAAGTAGTGTAATGTAGTTGACAACTAAAAAATGTATGATTTTAGGCATGAGAATGGCCGGCTATAGGGTGAAACGTTGCCGATCGTAAAAAACTTGTAATTTTTATTCTTAATACCCTTAAGGATCGATCCACAATCCACAGTTCAAAATAAAGTTAATCGAGGGTAGGCATCGCGTGGCTCTATCATTGAAGCGAGCGTATTGCAATGAAATACTGAATATTGAAATTTATTAATCATGATGAATGTCATAGTTGAAGATAAGTGGAAGAGGGTAGTGTAGGAAGAGTGGGGGTACTCGGTACAAAGCTTTACTTCCTAAACAAACCATACACTATACGACTATAACAATCTTCACCACCCGCGGTAGCTTTTAAACAATTATTATAAATGTATCTCGTCACTACGCAAAGAATTTGCTTGTATCAAGTTGAAATTTTGCATACCTGTTTCAATTGTGCATTAGATGGTGTATATGAAGTTTTATTAAAATCGTTTCGTTAGAACGTAAGATATCGGTAAAAAGGTTGTTTTCTCTATTATAAACGTTTAGGTCCGCTTTAATAGTTTTAGCGATCTTTATTAAGTCATAGCGGTGTCGCTGTTGGTTTTAGTAAAAAATGTTATTTGAAAAAAATGTTCGTCTTATCGAGTAGATGATGATAGAATCTTTTCCCGTCCTGAAATTCCAATTTAATTTTTGTACCTCTCGTTTACGCGAGCGTTGCGCGCGAACTCATGGACGGATCACGCTGTCCAACGAACTTAGCCTGAGTATTAGTAAGAGGAACATGTATACCAAATTTCAACTAAATCGGTCAACTTTTACTCAAGTTATCGTCACACGCGTAAACGTTACTGACAGACAGACAGACAGACAGACAGACAGACACGGAGCATATTTCGTTGAATGTAGGAAGCTCGCTACGCTCGCTTCAATAAAATATTAAGGTTACACAATAGTAAAATCGGTTCTTTAGTTGATCCACTTCACTAAACCCAAAATATCATTTTATAAAATATAAATAAATAAAAGGTCTAGTGTTAATAAAAATAAAATGTAAACAATACCAACATCTTGTATACCAATAAATCCCACTCATTTGGCTTCAGGACAAATTTAAAAAGTACTAATGGAAGCGATCCAAATATTACGTACAAACTGATTTACGAAACATTCGTCAAAATTTATTCTGATATGGTTTAAATTGATTGAAAAATGGAGACAACTGACAAGTCTTTCCTAATTTTAGATGTTATGGCATTATTCCAACAGGAAAGACAGCACTTCACATCTGCAAGTTCGAGTAACGGTGGAGTTCTTCTTAATATATTATATGTTAAGATATATGTCTGACTTAATCATCCTCACCAATATTAACGAATAAGTTATTTACAAAGATAACATATGTATTTAAATTAAAATAAAAAGAGCAAGGGTCTCGAATCAAATGATAAGATTATAATTTTCCTAAATCTATCTTTAGGAATTTCAATTATCTTGCAACTGAAAGAAACAAAAATCAAATTTAGGAAACAGTTCACTTTGTTAATCTATTCATTATCCCTAAAGATGCTTCATTTAAAAAAAATCGGTCTGATTAATCGCACAAAACTTTCTCATATAGAAATATATATATGTACTACCTATATAGTCCAGTCAATGAAGGCGAAAATAAGGTAAAAGCTCCCAATTTTTTCGGATTGAATGGATTGTCCTGAAAATTTGCATGAAAGCTCATCTGACTCCCCACTTCAAAAGTTATATTGTCTCGATGTGGGTGAAAACTACCTTTGTATGGAAAAAATTTCAGATTTACGTATTTTAAAGATTCAATTCATGTTCAAATATGTTGGATCAAGTTCCTTTAACTTTCACAATGTATTACATCTCTTTTGTTATTCATTAGAAAAATCACGACTAATTACACAGTTGTAACCCTTAAAAACTACTCCTTTATAATAAAATTATGATTGAAGGCTTGAGATGTTTTAATGGTATATCTATGAAGAATTTTAAACTTTTTATAGGTTTTCAAATGGTCTATGATTATATTGCAACTTTTATGGAGAAATTAGGGTCAAATTATATGTTACATGATGATATAATTCATTTTTTAAATTTTATTGAATTTATTTTTAATATTTTTTTTATTAAATTAATAAAAAACAAAAACAAAATTATATACATTATAATGCATCACTGTTATCACTGTCTTCAGCCTCGCCTTGATCCACAATTAGAGGACAATTGTTACAATTATCGCCAGAACATGATCTACATGTGGCATTGCAAAAAGGTCCAACTTTCATGCAACCACAAGTTGCCCTACATCCTTTTTTGCAATTGCAAAATATCATTTTAAGTAGTTCATCTGGTGCAGGCTTTCTTTGCATTTTTATTGGTTGCAATGTGATTTGCGGTGTTTTGTATTAATTGTTCATCAACTATCATCCATACCCAATTGGTTGGATCAATAGTCTTATTACCGAGCCAAATCTGAGTTTGTAAATAAACTCTTTTGAAGTGTTCTTTTAAGGAATCAACCGTAGGGACTAAGGAGGATAATTTAACAGCAGATTTTTGGTTTTGATTTAATTTATATAAATTAATCAATCCTCGTGTTATCTCTGCTCTCCCTCCAATTTATTCTTTGTCTACTTCTCCGTGGTCCATCTATTGTGTACTTACGTGTACTCATACATATACACAAGAACTGTGTATGTATATATTATTAAAATACTTACTCAAATCAATTCACAAGCGCTTCAAAATACACTAGGATGATGGTAATTTACCTGCTCCGAAAATGTTACTGAAAAATTGCGATTACTCTTTATAAATTCAGTTATAAATTCGCTGAAAAACCCATTTTCTAGGGAATTTGAAGCGCTATAAGTCCTGTTATTTTCAGGTTTTTTTTATACCATTCGCTCTTATGATTCGTAAGTTTAAAGGGCTTAGGAAAGGTCTTCGTACATAGTTTTGAGCTTCTAACGGTTATAAGTCTGTCAAACTTTGTCCTACAAAAATAAATTAAAAAAAACTTTTTCAATAAAAAAAACCTACAATTTCTCATTCATTCTATAATTGTTTCATAACATAGTTAGTTTTTTAAATATTTTGGAAAAAAGTTGATTTTTTTAAAAATTGAAATTTTTTGTTCAGAAGTAAAACAAACATTTTTTTGAATTTAGGCTTCTTAAACCGTCCAAACTCTCAGAATCTATTGTACATAAATAAAATTAACTGCCGAAGGAATTTGTTTAATTTCAATTTTGGCTGTCAAGTCATTAATTTTAACACCGATTATTTTTCTCAAAAATCAAAACAACCACTTTATTTTGATTATAACACCGTTAGCTTTTATGCAAACAACTTTTGCCAGTAGTCAATTAAAAGGTCTTATCAAGTACTTTAAAAAGTTTTCTTCGAAAAACCTTTTATTTTTCCGCTACATGACATGGAAAATTTCGATTTTAACTATCTTCAAAGTCGACTTCAACTTCAGGGAGAATAAAAAGCAATCTCTTTGTTATTTAACAACCTTGATCTTTTTGTATAAAACTTTTAGTTTTTGAGATATTGGCAAAAAATCGCTCAATAACATGCATTTTTTGAGCTAAAAAAGAGCATGCTTAGGCGCCAATATCTCAAAAAGTATTGACTGTACAAATAATTCTTATAGAACATTTTTTGTTTAGAATTTGTTCTTGTATCGAATCTTGAAGTTATTTTTTATTTATAAAATTCCACCCCCCGAGAAGGGGTGACATTCACCTCTAGGGTAAAAGCACAATCCGCACTATATACATTTTGTTTCTTGGGCTAGTCCCTACCTACAGTTCAAATTTCACATCAATCCATCTAATCCGAAAAAATTGGGAGCAAAATGCTTCATTGACTGGACTAATAATTTACACTATGGGATTTACATAGTGTCTTGATTTTTTCAAACATATTGTTTTGATTGTTTACTTTTTGTTTTCGATTTTAAAACAATGAGATTTATTTTCACCAATATCTCGGAAACTAGATTTGTCCCATTCGATTCGTATTCAAATAGACTACATTTTAGGATTTTTTAATCAAAATTGTCGGAAATATTTTCAAAAAAATTTTTTCGAGAGTTTTTTGGGGGTATTTTTGAGCCATCACAATATTTTCTCTTTATATATAATACTTATATGAATTAAAAACAGTGCCAAAAAAAACAAAAAACAAACAAACAATGTGATCAAACGTCCATGTTCATTGAATATTAATTATTTTCCGTTTCATGGAGGTCCCGATCAATATAATATTTGGAATAAAATCATCAATTTCAAACATGTTTCTCCTCATTGGGATTCGACCCATCTATATATATATAAATATATATATATATATATATATATATATATATATATATATATATATATATATATATATATATATATATATTACATAAATTGTTATACAATTAAATAATTAAAACTAATAGATGTGTAAATAAGCTTATAATCAAATACCAACTTTAACCGTTTAATATTAGTCTAGACTAGACACTCGATTATATCTATCTATTATATTAGACCAGTATTGATCAATAGCAAAGAAAATCCGATAATAAATATAAAAAACTAATAATACCAATATCCTAAGCTGTTTCTGAAAAGCCAGACCTCAAACCCTATACCTCCAGGGACTTGCAAGTGTTCCCTAGTGGCAACCAATAGTTCATCGATATTATTAAGGTCTTTAATCCCTCGAGCTTAAATTAAGCCTTTACAATTTGTAAATAGCTAACAAGGGGAAAAAAGTAGATCTAGGGGCAGTTGTCACTTTTTTTTTTATTGCATTTCCTTTTTTTATGTCTCATCTTCGTTTTACGGTCCAAAGGATTTTTTTGTAGAAAGTATTTCAACCTCAACTATTGGCACAAGCTTAAAATGCGTTGGGAACAGAAGTAAAATCTTTTACCACAACTATTTAATAGATTTCAAAGTATTCATGTTATCTTGGCAATGAGTTAACTAGTTCGATAATGTTTATGGTAGCTTAGATTGTTATTATTTGAGTATATTTTATTTACTTATTGTTAATAGCAGCTTTATAATTAAAGTGAGAACATTAAATAAATCCATAAGAAGCAAATTTCTTTAATGCAAAATAAGAAGTAACACACACAATCAATTCTTATACACCCTCATATTTCCTTAAAATAAAATAAAAAAGATATATATTACATAATTTATCTACATTTTTTAATATAGGATGGTGAAGGATTAATTTCAGATTGATTGTTTATTTAAGAAATTCGATAAAATATATTATACGCAACAATAAAGAGGGCATTAAGGGTATTAACAAACCCAGCGTAATAATCGTAGAAGGTTACAAACATTACTCTCCTTATATATATTTAAAATATTAAGAAGGGAACTGATATTTTTATTGATTTAAATTATTGTAAACCTATATTTTATTCAAAAAGGATTAATATTGTTCTGGTAACTATGGATATAAATTATATACATAACAATTTTTAATTTGAATTTTAACTACTCCTAAATATGGTTTTCTTAGTTCCTAAACAAACCTGTTCTTTTAAGAGCCTCGTACAAACTTTACTTTTATAATTATCTGCTTTTTAATGTATTTTATGAACGTGCGCCATAATAAGTAAGTTTTATTTTTTAACACCATAATGAGACAATGTTAGTATGCACTATAATTCATCCTGGAAGTAGACTAGCGTTACACACTTGCTGAGTTAAAACCACATAATGTCTTCCATATATATAATTTAAATTAGGACAATGTGAAAAGGGAGGCGGGTGTAGGCTGGTAGGTGAAATATCTATATATAAACAATAAGAAGGGAGAACTAAACGCAGAGGGAAGCTGGAAGTCTGGTGATATCAGTAATTCTGAGCCTTTTAACCGAGATACGAAATAGAAATACAAAGTAGAACACATGCAAAAACAACAGACAATAGGGACTTGGAAATTAAACTAACTCATTTCTCAGACTCCTCTACCAACGTACATTTATACCATCATTCTGTCTACTTAAATGTCTCCCTTTTATGTTTGGTTTTAACCATTCCTCTCTTAAAAAGACTAGTAAAAATGGCTCCCGTATAAATGCACAAACACAAAAAAGTCAAATGGAAAGAATCAAAAAGAATTTTTAACGAGGTACATACAGGTTACTTTTTATAAATTAATAATCTTAAAAAACGGAGGCAAAGGACAGAAGGAAAAAATGATTAGCAATTAGAGTGGCACACACACAGATTCCTCATATCCATCACAGGAGTAAATAAAGAATAAACAACGTAGGCGTATAATTGAAGGAAAAAAGGCAGACAATTAGTCTGGCACAGACACAGTTTCCTCGCGTCATCAATGGCTCAATAAAGTATTATGAGATAAATGTCTAAATATGAGTGTTAATAAAATATTAGGCTTATGAGCAGAAAGAGACCATATGAGCAACTATAAGTTTCATCAATATCGGATGAAAAGTTATGGTTAATAACTTAAGTTTTAAAATTATGGTTAATAAATAACAATTTAATTAAAAAAAGGTTGGATCAACCATCGATTTTACCAATAAAATTATCTCTTTAAGTTAATTTTTTATTCATATAAAATTGGTTCAGTGAGTAGTAGAGACGCCTGCACGGTTCAATAACTTAAGCGAAGTTTATAAAAAACAAGATCATACTTTGAAGAAGACCATATCTTGAAGGATATAAAGTCAAGATGCGGCTTTTGCCGTAAAAAATCGAATGACTCAACCCGAGGATACGTACCAAATACAACCGTCACTCCTTATGCTATCAGCAGACATGTTTAATATTTCTTTCTTCGACGAAGGAATAAATACTTAATACGACCAAGAGGCATAGTACTTCAATGTCTATGTATAAATTAAAAAAAAATATATATATTCGTAACCGGATACGTTTATTTGTAACAAAACTCAGTGCAATAATAAAAAACTTAAGTAAACGTTAAAGTTGTACTAATCGCATCAAATTAGAAACGAGAGACGTACAGGTGTTTAAAAAACTATCAGTGATCTCTGCTTAAAATCAATTTCAAATCATGTTTATACAATGATAAGTGATACTTAAACAAATTACATGCATCAGAAAAACATTAATCTAGATCCTAGATAATGATTTGTAATAAGTATGCTTCATTATTTAATAAGAACAACTTTAATAATTATCATTAAGGCTTAAGGAGACTCTTATCTAAAGTAAATAAACTTAGGTTTCCTACTCTACTCGTATATTTAAACCCGATTTTTATAATTGTTAAGCAATAACAATAATGTAGTAGGATTCTTAAAGTTAGATTTCATTACTACTACTTGTAATTTAAGATTCGAATTAGATATTTTTTATTTTTTATAGTGTTTTATTATTTACTATGCACAATTAAGGTCTATTTACACACATCAGTGACTGATTGCATTTATTAGATAAATATTCAACCGAGAAATAACCTGTAAAGAAATTTGAATATTTTAAATTAAAACGATTATTTTTATTTTGTCTAAACGAACTTATTAAATACACATTTCTATCGATAATATAAGCATTATAAGTTTTATTAATTATTACTCGTTACGGCCCTACCGAAAATATTGGTTTCTAATTAATTTTTATTGTTTTTCATTACATTTATGTATTAATAAATAAATATTATGTAGATTTTAACCTTTTACAGGAAACAATGAGGCACAGAAGATAAAGCTGAGTAGATATAATGGCAAACCTTGAAGTAATATTTCTAACTGCTATTGGAGGACG
Source organism: Gerris lacustris (assembly GCA_951217055.1). Taxonomy (NCBI): domain Eukaryota; kingdom Metazoa; phylum Arthropoda; class Insecta; order Hemiptera; family Gerridae; genus Gerris; species Gerris lacustris. The sequence goes on from OX578277.1 coordinate 87,887,699, forward strand.
ATGTTCTTTAGAAAATACAATATCAGTTATGATTGATTTATTAATAATTTAGAATTATTTAAATTTATTTCTACAAAATAAGAGGAAGGAGAAGCAACACAGATAAAACAATTTTACTGAATTTAATAAGATATAATACTTCTACTCAGCCAACTCAAGGTAAAGACTAGGGGGCTACTATCGTAAAAAACATTGAATCTTAAAAGTGATTTAAATGAAATTCAAAACCAAAAATATTAAGATACAATTCACACAATGCAGAATACGGTAAATTAAAAAAGTAAATAAAATACGGCAAATTTAATGTAATTTAAATTTTAAATAATTCTAATTTATCGAGTGTATTTACTGAAATCAATTATTTAATTTGTTTCTACCTAACATATTAATAAATATGAGGGTTCTTTTTGTTAAATAGATTTTAATTAAATAATAAAAATGAAGAATAGTCTGCCAATTAAAGTGGCACATAGCTTCCTTGGTGTAGACTTAAATGATTATATTATGCTTTTACAACCCATTTACACCTAATTACCATATTTTTAAATATTAACTTTTACAATTAATTAATAAAAAATTGGAACAATGAATCTAATAAAACTTTAAATCGATTAATCGGATAACTTACATTGATTTCGATAAAAATTCCATAGCTCATTTAATTGATTTATTGCTTCCGAGCTTAGGATTAGGCTCCACAGACGACAAACAGAATTGTTTTAAAAATAACTTTTCTGGACTTTAGGGACCTCAAAACGTGTAAATACATCAAAATCTCAAAATCGAATGTCGTGCCATCACAATACTTTCCCTTTATAACTACGTATATGGCAACGACCAAAAAAAAAAGAAAAACAGTCTCACCACCACGATCAAACTTAGCATACTAGATCCTATTGGCACTAGTCTAGGAGGCAGTAGTTTCCTTTTGCATACATTTGTGGACTAATCCATTAAATAAATAAAAAAATTTCCTTTAGCCAGTTTTGCGCCAATAAAGTAGGACCTGTTCCGAAACCGAACAGACAGATAGACAGGACAACAAGTAAGGCCGTTATGGTTTTCGTAATGCATTAAATAAAACAAGTAAGGCGCGCTTCACGTAAGTACGAGGGGCGATAATCGCCGGTTTCTGTACATTAAGGTTAAAATTATTAAATGAAATATAATTACACTAATTTTAATAGTAATATTCTTTTTCTACTCTTCAAGACCTTTAAATTGATGTATATCATGTTATGGTAACTACAACAATGTTTGGTCACGTTTTTTAGTCGCCCGCCATATTGGCCGCCATCTTGAAAATATTAAGTGTGAAAAATCCAAGATGTGTCCAGTTGTCTCAAATGCCGAGATGCACTTGTGTGTTGAATTTCATGTTCCTAGCTATAGTAGTTTATGAATTGAAACAAGCAACGGACAGACACCAACGGACAGACAGAGCCGTTATATAAGGTTTCATTTTGTAGTTTGCACAGAAACCTAAAAGTATCCAAACTGTTTCAAAATCCTACCCACGTACAGACTAAACTTAAATTTTATATAATATGTAGGTATCTATAAATATGGATAAATAATTATAAATAAATTGTGTAAGGAATTAACAATCTTTGCATAGAAACTAGAAACCAAAGAATTTATGTCTTAAATATCTAAAGTAAATAATTCTGGTAAAGCAAAAGTTATAACAATATTTACTCACTGCAATGTAATAGTATTTAAGCAAGTAAGCTAGAGAACACAAATACGTATATTGTATATATTTAAGGATTAGAACTTTAAAAGCACAATAAATTTCTCAACCCAAAGGAGGTTATTTATTTTTGTTTCATTAAGTCAAATTGATTTTATTAGCTGAGATTTGCATTGTAAATAGTTTTCTACTGAAAACCGATTTATGTGTTTGTCGCTTGTTAAGGCTCAAATTCATTGTTGATATCCTTTTATAAAAACGAAATTAAGATTTAAGATGTCATTAATTTCAATAAAACTATTAAGAGCTAATTATAATTAAGAGTATGAGAGTAGATAGGGAAGTTTTCACGCTGTTAGCTCTATCTCTGGAACTAAGTGTCCAAATAGAGTTAATGGGCGTTCCGATACGTCGGGCCTTTCTGAATACCACCCCAAGGAATTGGAGCACCAAGTTCAAGCAGAAAGGGATGGGGGAGGGGGTTAATGGACTCCACTAATCCTATGTTTAACTCTGAGGCGGGATAGTAAAGTTCTCGGTATCTGAGTTGGACGAATGACGTTGAGAGAGTAAGCGAGAAGGGACTTGAAAAGATACTGCTAGGAAAGTTAAGCCTTCTTTACTTAGTTTTACTTCGGTATAAAGTTGACCATAGGATGGGTCGAGGGCTTACACGGACAAGATAAATACGTAAAAGGGTTAAATAAAAAAAAAAGTCTCCACAGTTTTTAAGATAAACTTTGGTAAAAAGAGAAACTGAGGTACCTCCGCCCCCGTGCAACGTGACTCAACATAGAAATCACGGAATATATAAAACTCAGCACTTAGTAGTTCTTAAACAACTATGAATAACACAGACTAATTCTAGTCTGAAAACTAACACAAATCAAAGTACCAACTAAAATGTTTAAGAATTTAAAAAAAAGCACTGATCTAGGAAACAAATTACAGCTATTTATTGTCATTTCGAACAATTAGCAAATAGAAAACTTTAATATTAAAGGAAATAAAAGAATATTATTATGTCACCTGTGGTGTTCGTGACGCTAATCCTATTCATGTCACAGTTGTCGGGGATGTCTTAAACTTTTATTTAATACAATAGTTTGATCATAGAGTAGATGTGCTTATCACATCAAAGTGATTTAATCCCATATACTTAATAACAACAGGAAGTGCAGAAGCAACTGAAGATATTTTATATAAAACTAAAGAAAGTAAATTAATAATAAACTGAGACACTTTTTAATTTTTTTTTAGTATTTATTAAAAGGAGATGTGGATAGATACAAGGAATAATAACTCACATTTATATTATAAAATATAATATTTTGAGGTTGATTTAGCAAAAAGGGGTGGACAAATATTTGTTAACAAATTATGACTATTATTCTGCATGGATAAACTCGCAATTTTTCCTACATGTGCATTAGATTAAAATTAAAAGATTATAAAAACAATTTAATGTACCAGAAAGTTTTAAAAATAAGCTTACCTAAAATAATAGACGTCAGTTTATTATGTAGGGATATATAATATTTATATATTTATTTAATAAATAAAGTGGTAGTTTGAAGCAGTGGTTAAATAAATAAAATATTTATAAATAAAGTATAAATATTTGTGAACTCATAATGTTAACTTTCAGTTAGCAACAATTTGTATATTAGCTAGGTTCTATTTGCAATACTACGTACATTAGATACGTATCACACTTTATATGATGCCACGACTTGTTAAATAATTAAATTTGATAAAGTTATTAACGCAATATACTGATAAAGGAAAAACAGAAGTCTCTCCACAAATATTTTATTTCCACAAAGTACTTTAAACCTGTTAATAGGTCATCATCAGTGCCTAAACGGTAGTTGTAAGTAAACTCGTCGAGTCTGATCCGAGAGTCAGACAGTCAAATTAATTCACATAAATTATGCAACAAGTTTACTTACAACTAACACTGATGATTGATGATGACACTCCTCACCAATTCCTGATGACCCTTTATTAATATGGTTGAAAGCGTAATGCGAAAAAAAATACTTATGGAGAGACTACATTTCTTTGATTATAGACTTCACTAGCACAAAATGTTCTTCATTTCAAATGAATACTGATATTGTTATATGTATTTTTGTCAGTGTATTTATTTAATAGAACAATCAGACGTAGTTTTAAGTGTAGTGATATCATTATTCATCTGAATAAATCTATGTAAACTTGATATTAAATAGTTATGACTTATGACGCATAGCTATTACGAATGGCAATATTAATTATTATTTTGTTTCAACTCATCAAGGGATAGGCTGACAACACATTTCTATTAAACTAACAGTCCATGTAGAGCTGGATAAAAAAAGTTCACATTCAATACAGGAAGATTGAGAAAACATACATTTTTTTATTTTGCTGAAGTAACGAAATGGAACGAAACTAAAAATAACTAAGTATGAATGAGGGAGACAAGATAGGATTGAAGAGGAGCTTTGAATAGTCTGCAGGACCTAGCCATTCAGCCGACCAATTCCCTTCCTACTCCCCATCTACAGCTACAGTCCAAGTTAAATTAAATTTATTTCATTCACAACAAATGGACCGACACCCAACACATGACACATATGAATACCAACAGAAATTCCTCTTATATTACAGACTAAACATGCCAAGAGGGATAATAGAGTCAATAGGCAAAAAATAATAAAATTTGTCATACGCATTTACGACTACATATAGTACCTAATAATTGTATTGAATTTTTTCATCAGAGTTATACTAAGTAGTTGCTAAAAATACTTTGTCGACTATTTTTAAAGGTCGACATTTGATTACATTTGATTTTTGAGGTAAAATTGATTAACATTGGTATTTGTGTGAGTGATAAATAATTTCGTGGAAGTTATCACAAATAAACCACTAGCCCCTTCTTATTAGATATCAAAGAAATGTATTATGTTTTTTTAAAGAAAAAGAGATTTAATATCATTTTTAATTAAATAATTAGTCCTAAAAAGGGCAAGAGGAGATTGTTACATGACACCCCTGGGATATTACCAACCTACTACTCCTTTGATGGCTTTAATCAAAGCTTATGCCTTTGATTGCTTCAATCATATTTTAGAGCAAAATCATATTTTACACCACCAACGCGTAAATAATGTACAAGCTCATAGGAACAAATAAAATATTCATAATTAAAAATGCAATTAAAATGGAACGAATATACATTTTAGATGGATTCTCAAAAAATATAAAATAATACGATGAGATTTTAAAAAAGAATGGATAACATATAGAAATAAGAAAGAATTTGTAAGCATTAAAAGATAACATAGATATATACAATGACATTTAATTTATAAAAAATATCTAACATAGAAATTCCCTAATAATGAAATAAAAAAACAGTTCACTGAACTAAATGAAGATTTACATTATATCTTAAGCAATTAAAGCCAACGGCTAATTGAAGGCTTGTTATATGTGAACCAGAAAAAAATACGGCAGAAAAGAAGAGAGCAAGAAGAGAAAAATGGCAACAGAATTAAACAAGTGTTTTGTCGTAATTAAAAATCTAATTCTGGAAGCAAGGCAGCTGCCCCCCCTTTCATTAAACTCAAGGGTGATTCTTTAGCACTCAAGTACTAGAACACTTTACACAGAGTAAGGCTTCTTCGGTTTCTTTTTCTCTTTTTTTCAGGCCGAGACGAGTTAATTGGAGGATATGTGTAATAGCGGTTAGAATTGAACAAAATGTCGCATTAATTTAAGATATAAGAGTAATTCTGCTGGGTGGTGGAGAGAAGCCCCAGGGCTCTAGACTGGAGTCAAACAACACATACGAACCTAGAGCATCCACAGCTAGAACCAGTAATAGAGTACAATTGATTCTTCCTGTATCTACATACACAGTGTACACTAGTTTACTCCTACTCTAGAGTACTACTCTCCCGAATGGTAGCTGGTAAAGGCACTGACTTAACACGTCCAAACGCTAAATATAACTATTAAGAAACTTCCTCCAATTATTTTCTAGTTCGTGCATATAACTATAACTTAATAGTATTAACTAACTAAAAAAAAATTGTAAATAGGATCGACTCTGTGTCGTAAACACATGACACGTGACCATTCCTAATGTGTGAAATTCCAACAATGAATAATTATAAGACTAGACGTACATGAAGAGTATTTTAATTTTGTTACTAGGTCACTACCAATTCAGCTAATAAAACGTAAAGGATACGACTAGGAAGTATAGATCAGGACACCACACTGTATTTAGTAGTAAAGAAATTAATATTTTGATAGAAAAATTACCATCGCCAATATCGATGACAGTTGAATTAACTGGGATTTTGTGGAACCTCCGACAGTTATAAGTTATCTAAAAGAAAAATCAATTCGTTAAATTGTAAAAATAGACTGCCAATTGGTGTGGCACATAGCTTCCTCACATCCTACCCACGTACTTTATTAATTTTATACTTTTAAAAGCTATTATTGTCTTATTTGTTTAATTGTTTCCCCCGTTTTTTTAATCTGTCAAAATTGTTTGGATTTTTTACATAAATTAAAGTACCAATTTAGCAAAAGTTAAAGAGTGCAGACGGTCCAAATTAATCTGTGGCTATCTGCGGGCTAATTTCAATAAACTATAAAAGTTGCATATTAATCAGATAAGTACTTTTGAAGCTGTAGGTGTAAATAAATATATGTTTGTGCGCATGTTGAGGAGAATCTAATGAACGCGAAGGTTGAAACATATATGGGACCAACAATGAGCTCATTATGACCTACCATCAAAATGTCATTAAAATCGGACGTGTAGTTTTTAAGATAACCTGGTTCGCAAAAATTGGGCGACAGACAGACCGACGGACAGACACGAAACCAAAAATGTTCTCTGATGTCTGAAACGGATTTCTGTCTTCAAAAATTATACGCATTTGGGATTTTTACAATAAACTAAATTATTTCCCTCTACTATTTAAATGGACTGTGACTTATAATGATTTAATAAAATTCGTAGAAACTGTTTTTTGAGAAATAATAATTTTTCCCTCGCTTTTTTGGTGTTAAAGAGAAGCAGCACTTCCAAATTCATTCCTCGATGTCATCCTGGGGTATGATTTTTTTAAAAAACATTTTAATCAAAGTTCATCAAAATCATTTCAGTAATTTAGGCTCCACGCGTCTGCACGGAGAACAGTCTGCACACCTTAAAACGTGTAAATGCAACAAAATACAGAAATAGAATTTTTCAGACATCCAATACTTTATATTTACATTCATTTACTGCTTATATAAAAAAGTAAAAAAAAAAGTTCCTCAATATATTTCACTACAAATATTATTTTTATTTGCTTCAAAAAATGCATTACCTGTCATTTACTCTTATAATTTTATTCTACGTGATTCATTGATAATTGATCCGTCAGAATTATGCTTTGATTAAGGTGTAACTGAAGAACTAAGTAGAAAAAGAAATCTCTACCATATACAATATTAATTTGCAAAGCCAGACACCAACAAACAACAAATGGTCTCATCTTTATTGCGGGAAAAAAATCAAGGAGAAAGTTGAGATAAACTTATAAATCTGACTTAACTTCTATACTTACTCTTCCTCTTTCACACTTCTCTTTTTGAACATTACTATTTATATTTCAAAGCCGGCTTTGTAAATGAAAATTACTTTTTTGCGAAAATTCCTTCTTTTTCCTTTATCTAATACCTCCTACTCAATTAGTCAAGGCGGTCATTACGTCTAAAAAACCAATTTAAAGTTTTAACTAATTTAAAGACTGTTTTATTAAATGGTGGTAAAAAGGACTTAGCCTCTTTTTTGCAAAGGCCTATTTTCCAACTCATTTTTTATTCTACCCGTAACTTTAAGTCAAGCTCTCTCTTGCAATTAGACGGAGTTGTTCAAGAAAAATTGTAAACAGTTTCCTCCTCAAGGTTACCTTTTATTCGTCATCTTTATTTAGAATTAAAAATAGACGGGAATAAAATCCATAATGTGGTAAACCAATAAGAGGGGGAGTGGTAAAACTTGTAAAAGTTCTACATTTGGGGTATGTGTCTGACGTTTTAGATGAACTTAATAGCCAATTATCTAAAGTTTTAGGATTAGTCGGCTCTCTGCAAGAGCACAAGTACAAATCACAGATCAGCTTAGGATCACAAAAGTCGGGGCTTAAAATGTGTACGATTCAATAAAAAACTACTCTAATATGGACTAGTAATGGATAGATATACTAAACAAAACAAACAAACAAAGATTCAAGTGAAAAGCATGCACTCCTATTTTTGAAATAGTATAATAAATTGCCAAAGCCTAAAGTACAAAATAAATTTTTTTAAACATAAATAAAAAAAAACAATTTAGCTTCAATATACCTACTAAAACAACAGAAGAAGAAATGCAATTAATGTTCGATTAGTGTCTTAGAAGAGGGTGCCAAGCTCAAGTACTTAAACTGCCAAAGTTTTAAGAGACTTTAGGTTAATAGGGATTCAAGACTGAATGGACGATCAGGTTTATGTACTTGTGATTCGAATTTCGAAAGGAAGCCTGTCTGACTTTAATCAAATTTAAGTAATTGTTAAAGTTTTGTAGAAGTTGTAGATTATTCAAGACATTTTCAAAGTCAATTATAAATTTTCTCGCGTATAATCAATAAAATAAGACAAATTGACATCCGAGAAAAATTTAGTTAATTTAATTATCAAGTTTAAGAAAAAAGCATTAACAGTTATTTCAGTAAGGCTATAATCAATTTTCAACTAACCATAAAAGTTCTATATTTTAAAATTCAAAATAGTGACAAGTCTGGAATTCCAAATATGACACTACCCCTTCTCTCGAAATTTTGTTAAAAGTTATTTTTTATGTATGTATAATGGATGGTTCATGTCTTATTCTAGTTATCTCGCCGCTCGAAGGTGGCGAAGCAGGCATCTTGAAGGTCATTAACCGATTGTTTCTAGGATTCTGGATTAGTAATACATCAAAAAGATTATGTTCTTAACAGTTTAGTACAATGTAGAAACAGACATTTTTTGTTTGCAGAGAGTTAAAATAAAGTTTCTATAGCTTTAATTTAAATGATTCATAAGTTTTCAATGGAACAAACTGTTATTTAAATAATTTATATAGTTTTTTTGATTATTTAAAATTAAAGAAGTTTAAAGCTTTAATAATAAATAATACAGAGCTTTATTTACAAAATAAACCTAAGCAATCAGTTTAATTTATAAACATTATAAATGAAAATGTTTGATTAAACTTTGTTTGAAATACGATTAGGAAAATATGAAGAAGAAATACAGAGATATAATGAATGTGGTTGGCTAATTATTTACAGGAATAGCACAAAATTTAACTTAAGTCGAATAATAAGTTCATTAAAACTTTCTCTTAACTTTGGTTAGCAGAAAAGCGTAGATTGGAAACCGATGTATGATATCTGCCTTTTGATAGAACAAAGCATACAGGAGATGAGGTAAATTTAATATTTAAGGGTATATTAGCGACAAAATTTACCAACATTACATACCTTAACAAGACAACTTCTACTATTAAGAAACGATTGCAATCTATGTTCGAAGTAGGCTTTATTAGTGTACTAAACACAGCAAACATTCATTAGTAAATCAAGAACAGATAGTAACCAATCGATATTTTTAGAATTTAATAGATTATTAAGCAGCATTTAATTATGATGTAACCTAGGTAGTCTGTGAAGATATAAACCTTTTTCTATAATAACAAAGAAACAATACATTTAACTGTAAACTAGTAAAAAATGTTCAAAGCAAGATCGTCTTACTCTTAATTATAGACTAATAAATAAAAATACTAACAGCTGAGCAATGTTTATTAAAGTCTGCTACCTCTTTTTATTTCAACATTTCAAGAAGAATTTTTAATTAATTAATAAAACTAGAATAACAGTATAATTAGCGAAAGGGACTGCGCCTATATACCACTAGAAATTATGGTATTTCATAGTGACATGATCGACAAATTAATCAGTAATCCTTTAAATGAAATACGTTTACTCACTTATAGATGATTTAATTTAAATAAACAGCTCTGAAGTTATTATCTTTCTAACAAGATTCCCAAAAACGAAGGAATGAAAAAATATATAGTCAGAAAAGCTGATGAAAAGAATGGAAGAGAAATAATAGAATAACGATGTATTTATAAGAACAAATCAAATAAATAGTTTATGTTCATCATGAAAAATCAATAGTTTAAAGAAATAAAAATCATGAGACAAATTACAATTTTGTAGTGTCAGTTTAAGCTGAGAGGCTTCAGGGATGTAGTAGAATGAATTTTTTTTGACAAAGAACAAAAAAAAAAATCGTCAGAAACAAATAAATCAATGTCTCAAATGCAACTGAAGAGACTTTACAGATAACATTCTGAAGAAAGAGAAAAAAAAAATCAATTGAACCCAAGAGAGAAATAAGTGAATTAGAATTTTCCGTTGATTCCATCAGTCAAATTGACGAGGGGGTAAAAGATCAATTATAGATACGAGGATCGAAAAAACAATATAAACAGACCAGGGTGTGTATAGAAGAGAGCTGCGAATAATGAATAAAAGAGATTGAATGGGTTAGATTAGAAGAGGAAGTGTCAAGAAGGGAAAGAAAAAATCCACTCTAGCGGAGTGACTCAAAAAACTTTAACACATGAGGGCACTTGAGATACTATTACAGCTCTACTAGCTTAAAACAGTGTAAACAATATGCATAATAGAACCTGTTCGATAGCAAAACCACTGCCTTTAAATACACCTTACCTCAATTTTAATACTGGGCCAATAACATAAAAAATCAAGGTGTTAAAGTGTTTCAATAACATAGAAAATTATTTAGTAAATGTTTATATGGTAGTTGTAAAATATATACATTTATTGCAATTACGTGTTTAATCTTATCAACGTATGCATTCTATAAATTTGTATATACTGTGGTGTTTTTAACAATAGAATAACAAATTTAACTAGAAATATATAATTTATAATATATGGATGTTCAATGTACAATATAGATTTTTTTAATTGGATTTCGTGTGTGTTTTAGCATAGCAGACACAAATACCAAATACATTGTTACCAAACAAACAAATTGTTTGAGGAGAAATATCAATTTCAGGTTAAGATCATTCTTGAATAATAATGAAGTAATCAATAAGTTATAGGCAACGGTATATAACTGTGTCGCCTTATAGGAGACATTATCAAATGAATTCTAGGATCTATTAATAATAGAACATGTGTTATTTAAATGCAAATAATATATTAAAAAATAGAGAAAAAAAGCTCAAGGTTACAGAAATTTTGAAACGTTTCTAAAAACATCTTCTCAGATAAAGTATAATAGTTTTCTTGAGTTTTAAAGATTGTAAAAATGTAGTAAATATTTAAAAATAATAAAGCACTAATGGACCTTAAAACATTTCAATGCTCCATTTTAAGCTCTAGAGTCCCCAGAGGCAAATTGAGTAGATTTTTTTACTCTAAAATTTTAGAATTATGATTGATCTTTTTTTCACCTATCAAAAAGTTTACTTTTTATATAAACTCCTTAGACGGCTTTCCCTTATAGCCTTTTATCATACATATTTTAGTGGGATCCTTCGTATTTAAGGATAAAATTCATCTTTCTCCATGGCTATTCACCGATTAGCTCTTTTTTTACAGCTCTTAGTAATCATGAACTATAAGGAACTCATGGAGACAACTTTTCGAGGGCACGGGGCACATAGTATATTTTTGGCAACATATCATTTTTCCGTCATAAATAATTTATATACAAATATGACAGCATTATTTATTAGATATACATATAAATTCTTTTTATTTATTATACACATGTACAAGTATTGTTTCTTGGGAGGCCTTTAAGGTAGGGGGTCTATGGCATTTGGCCACCCAAACCACCTGGTATTTCCGCCTGAGTAACGAAAGTATATTGATAATTTCAATTGCTTTTTATACAGAGAGTATTTAGAACCCCTCCCCCACCATGTAGAGCATATCAATGTAGAGTAAATAATATATACATAATTAATATATACCCCACCTAATTACATAATAAATGATGACTCCTATATAAGAGAAATATTATTCCAGTAAGTCAAGGGCATATCTATACTTCGATACTGTTCTTTCTTTCAACACTCCGATAGACTTATAACTATTTTAAGGTGGCGAATGTCTTTACACGTCTAGAGATAAAAGGTCACGATCACAGTGCGTGTCTATTAGAGAAGGGTTCAGAATCGAAACACAGATGTGTAAATGGTTCTAGACCTTGATGCGAGTGGCCCTTGAACTCGACCACGTCAATCCCCAGAGAGATCCCCAAGAGACTGTAGACCAAAGCCGTGTGGGTCCTATTGTTAACTTTCCAAACTCTTTTTTAGTTCAATGCTTCCTAAACTCGGTAATCCAACTATGAATGAAATGTTCTAAAGCGATTTATATATTTCTAAATATTTTTTAATAATTTGATTAGTTTTTTAGTCTAAAACACTAGCTGAATACAACTCAAAAATGTAACATGACCAAATAATTAATAAAGGTAAGCATAATTAAAGATGAACAATTAAAATTGGCCATCACAACAGCCCTAAATTTATTATTCTGAAAAAACATCTATGTAATCATTTGGAGGAATTAAGGAATCATCACAGAGTATTTTCTTTCTACACAAGGTGACCCAAGTCTACAGAAGTCGAAATTCAGGGGGTATTTAGGAGGACAAAACTGAACTTTTTTGGCCTATAAGAACAGTTTCAACGTGTTTTCGTTGTCGTGTTTCACCGATGTTTTCGATTTGATCGATTTCACATGTTTTGCTCATTAACATGCTTTATAACTTCGAAACCAATAAAGATATAGATAGATGAGGTTTGCTGAGCGAAAGTGCACACATTTCCCTTTAAAATGTCTCATTTATGTTAATATACATAGGCTGTCAATCATAGTTTGGGTACAGAAGAATTAAAGCTTGTGATTTTTTGAAAATTTTATTGACGATTTAAAGTCTGATAGTAAGTCTCTCTTTACTGATGCTTCAGTAAGTGCAAATATCACCAAAGTAGGCGCATTTTATGAGCTTTAATAAGAAGCCGTGGCCGCCCAGATATCTATTGTTGTTTGGCGACTAAAGACCTAAATATGTTACAAGTTAGAATAAAATAAAAACTAAATACTTGTACAGTATTGAGGTCCGTCTTGATTTATCCAGATGTCCGGACTAGCAAGGACTAGATTAGCGAGACTCTATTGTAAAACTTTTTCATCTTCGTTAACGAATTATTAGCTTTCACCTCCACCACGGTATATACGTGCCGGTAATGCAGAGTATTCAATTACATTATTAAACACGAATTAGTACTAATCTTCCGATAAAATTGGATTTGTCTTGCATGTACATTTTCTCTTTTTTTACTAACATCATCCAGAAAATCTAAGTCAACAATATATAATAACAATAACTAAAAACAACAAAGTTAAACAATTAATGATTACGTCCGTCATTGATAAAATTTGTTGACTTTAGTTATTGTTATTATTATTATTTAATGTTGAAATAGATGTTCTGGATATTGTTAGTAAAAAAGAGAAAATGTACATACAAGACAATTCTAATTTCATTGGAAGATTACGACTAATTCAAGTTTAATAATGTAATTGACTACTCTGCATTACCGGCACTTATATGGCTCTGTGGAGGCGAAATTTAGCTAATAGTTCGTCAACGAAGATGAAAAAGTTCTAGTTTAATTACTTATAACTTACCCTTAACGACCCACACCAAAAACAGAGAAAAAGCTTAAATTAGCCGCAATTTTCCAACGCGGCCGTGTCACAACAGCTTCTATTTTATGGGACTTTTTTTAGTAAACACAACATATCTACCAAATTTCTAGCCAGCATACTAATTTTTGCGAGGTTTGGGTGTTTTTTTTGCCTATTTTTACTAGACTATAAGTGCAGATTTGTTTGTTACAAGAACACAATTAAAATTGTATGATTAAAGACACATTAATGTCGCCGAAACGGTGCAATATAGTTTATGTAGTTTCTTAATAAGCTGAAAAAAATCACTCTTTAACTAAATCTATTAAAACCAACGGAGAATGGTTGTCAGGAGTAAAATGGCGATTCATGTTATAGGTAGGATGTAAATGCTGATTTATTCATTATTTGCCTAGCCTTTAGGATGATCTTTCTTACTTGACGATTGATTAACTATACTTGATAATTCACTGTAATTAATTTATTATTAAACATATTTAAAAAGTGTTAAACAGGTGGTTATATATATTATTTTGGTTTTTAATATTTCAACAAAATTTAATTTATTTTCATCAATACCTTAGAAACTAGATTTTTCCCGGAAAAATGATTTGCATGGTTAAATTAGTATTTAAATGGATTATATTTTAAATTAAAATTATGAAAGGAAGCTATTTCAAGAACGAGGTGAGTAGCGCTTCTAAAATTTAAAACTTAAATTCGTTTCACAATTTCGCATATTTGCCAAATTTAATTGAAATTGGTCCAGTAGTTAAGGCTCCACGCGTCTACACCCAGACTAAAACCTGCAGACCCCTTTTGTTTAATTAGGGACTCTCAAAACGTGTAAATTTGTCAGGCTCTCAAAATTGAATTTTTTCAACATCACTACACTTTCTACATATAAGTCTTTGTATATGAGAAAGTAAAAAATAAATAAAATATTTGTTTAGTTTGAAAACAAGATGTTATAAAAGATCAGACCTTTTAGTTCGGGGTCCAGTGAAATAAACCCACTGTTTGGTAAAGAAACAAACATAACACACCTGTTTACTTCTAACAACAAATCCCATCCAACTATGTTTATATGTTTGAACAAATCCAAAACACATTGAACCAACAAAACAGAGTCCCTATAACAAACCTTAAAAACTTTTACGAGTCTACTAGCGTCAATATTGTAATGAAGAAAGATATCCTTATCAAAACTTCTAACAAAATGTATTATCGATTGATTTATATATGTTATACGCTTAAGCCCTTTAAAGTATAATCAACTTGAAGAATGAATTGTTGGATTTTTCATTTTATCTTCTTTTAAAATCACTCAGATTTAACTTAACACGTATATTTTAAATCATTGTTAAATTTAAGTTTATTATTCAACAAAAAGTTTAAGGAGTTAAACATGCAGACATACAGTAACAATGTCAAGCTTCAGGTAATTGTAAGGTTTAATTAGAAAAGTTTATATTTATTATTGCGACACTAATAAAATAAGCAGTGCACACACGTTGAGAATTAACCGAATAAAGTTGATATAGTTAAAAAATCCAAGTCCTGCTAAGATAATTGTAAGACCTCTACTAACATATTTACACATATCATTCGATTAATAAAACTAAACTAAAAATAAACTTTATAGTGACTGATTTAGTCATAGAATCCCTATGCGAAAGCGTTTACTCAATAAGATCACTACGGACATGGACTCTTTGAAATTTGTTAATTTTTTAAAATATTTTTCTAAATGGAAACTAGATACGGTTCTCTACAAATATTAATGTACTTAAAATCTAACGTCCCGAGTCAATAATCATAATGCTGATTTATTTATGTATTTACCTTAAATTATTTTTTCATAGAAAGAATATAATTTAATTGTCTCCAAATGAAAAATTTGTTGACTTGATACACAAGGCACAAACAATAAAATATTAACATTCTTCTTATTAAATACAGCGTCTAATAATAAAAATGTAAGGTAAAAGTTGTAAATTATTAAGTTGAGGTGAGGCAGTTAGCTCATTGAGAGATGGAATAAGGTAAAATGCGACAGTTAACAGTTAAAACTAACTAATAGAGCGACTGACAACCTTGTCAATAACTTAAATAGCAATTTATTTAGTTATGATTAACTCACATTACACAAGTGTGTATTAATTTAAGTTAACCCTCATTTTTATCAATATTAATATTACTACGTTTTTATTAGCTTGCTTTCTTGTTTGTTTGTTTGTCCGGTACAAATCAGGCAATCGATTTCTAACTAACTTCCCGAATAGCTAGACATTTGAAACTTTTAGCATAGCTCAGAACACGATGACAATGCATTATTTTAATACTTTTAGCCATATTTCAGCAAAATTTAATTGGTTTTCAGCAAATTTTGCTCTACGGAAAGTTAGTTCGAAAAAAATCCGCAAGTTATTTTATTTGTTTTGCCATGTCCCATATTTACGCAATCTTCATTTTGACGGGTCTCAAATTTGTAAAGATAAACATTGAATGACAGCAAAACAGGAAATATCGATTATATTATTTATATTATTTCAAATATATCGATGGCACGCTTTAGATTTGGTGTTGGGGAGATCCGTTGTATGCAAAGATTTGTCCTTTTATAGGTTTAAGATCAGCTCTCTAGATGGTTGTCATTTATGTGAAGTAAATAAATTCGGAACTATTTTTTTTCACTAACATTATTTATTACATAACAATAACAATTATATTATCAACATGACATACGATTCAACAGAAAATTTAAAAACGTAGTATATAAAAAGTTCGTTTTATCTTGAAATTATTAATAATCTTAGGAGTAAATTCAGCCTAAGCGTACGTATAAAAAAAATTGCTTATTTGAATTTAGAAGCCTCGTGAGCACTAGATCCTTTTTATCAGTTACCCAGCATGTTTAGAAATTTAGTATTCCATAACTGTTCTAAAGGAGAAATAACTACGTATTTGCAATTTATGTAGTCATAAAAAATTAACTGTGAATGTCCTCATAGTTTGTAGCCCTAATTGATATAGCTATATCAACATAAATTAAAGCAGGAAGAAAAGTTAAACATTAGCACAATAAAACTAAACCAACAAGCAACGACAAGCAATTTATATGCAGAAGAGAGTAGAATAATGTTGGGTAAACAAAGAGAATGGAACGAAGAAACTTATAAAGTTATATCTTTTACCTTTAAGAAATGACGTCACATACTACTAAATAATGCCAACCGCTTTCCACCATTATTGTAAATTATACAACATGTCCTTTCCACTCTTTAAAAAATAGAAAAATTTGTCAAATTCTTTAAAATATTTTTCTTAATGGATACTAGTTACGGTTCACTACAAATATTAATATACATACTTAATGATACTCCATTCAAGTATAATCTTCGAATACAATTACATGTAAACTCTACGTATATTTCCACCATTTATTGGTTAATTTACAATTATACCAAAATTATTATACACATTACATTTAACACTTAGATTACTTGTTATGTAATCGTTTGGATCTTATATTAACAACGAAATTTCTACTTGCTATCTCTCTAAAGTTTTTATAAGAAGTAACATAAAAAATAACATAAATCAACGTCTCAGACAACGCGAGGAAGTAAGTAGGATATTAAGACTCTTTTGAGTAATTAAAAGTTATTAGGTCATTAGGTAGTATTATAGTTAAATATTATGTTGTTTTTGTTTTTTTAATTAATTTTTGAGCCTCAAGGTTGTCTTTTAAGCAAATGTTTCATAAAATCAAAATTAATAGAAACTTTTTTTTTAAGAAACATGACTACCCAAGATTTTAACTTGAATTTTATTTTAACTTGAACCAAACAAATAGAAATATTATTCTGTAATATCAAGGAGGTTTTAAAAATTATCTAATTTAATTTTTAACGATGTGACATTTGTTTTGTTTAAAACGAGCAAAGGATGAAAAATAAATGCAGGTTGGTTTAGATTTGCAGCGGGGCGTGATTAAGAAGGAAAAGGGCCCTTTGTCACGACTGCTACTTCTCTTTACATCAAATTATTTTCTATTAGGTTTAATCTTATTACTCAAAAAAAATCCAAGAAAAAAGTTTATATTTAAATGGAAAAAAAGAAAGTAATGCTATCAGTCAAAATTACTCAGCTGGATCTGTTATAAGAGGATATTTGTCATAAATAAAATATACTTGAAATGAAACGTGGGTTGCGTTACATCTATATACGCTTTATGATTGATATTGATTTTTTCTCCTACTATATTATTTTGAGAGATAAGGGTGTTATTTCTCTTCGAGGGTGGCAGGTGAGATAAATGGGATATTAGTTCCATTCAACTCAAGACTTATTTTAAGTAGTTCAATTTGGAGGAAAAGGGGACAAACCTGTCGTTTCTACCTCAAAAGCAAGTACGAGGAAATTTGGCAAGTAAGGAGAAAAAACGAAATAAGCTTAAACCAAGATTACTGGTTACGAGTATCGTCAAAATCCTTAACGATTTGAAAGGTTTAGGGCAGTTCAATTTGAAAGGTATAAAATAGTTTACTTAGGCATCAACATCAAAATTAATTAAAATGTTAAAACGTTTTTCTGATTTCTGTGAACACGAAGGTCCGAAGGTAATTATTAATCTCAATTATTTTTTATTATTTTTTTTTGATATTTCTATTTTTTTTTTAATTAAAATATATAGGTACATATGTATTTTTAAGATACAAATACTTTGACTAGTAGTTTTAAGAAAATATGTTTTCACTCTAAAATATTTTTAACTCCGATCGAAATAGATTCATATCGACAAATCATTATTCAATGTCTTGGATTACATATTCGAAATGAAACTAAAATTTGGTCAGCTTATTGTAAAAAATCTCTAAGCCGTAAGGTCTGACTTAAGTTTTGCACCAACGTGGCACTTCAAACAATTAAGTGCGAGTTATTACCAATACTTGGATAATATCATTAACGTTTACCTACTTTAAGGGATGTAATAATATTAAAAGTTTTTCTTTCCACTAATTACTTTCTTAAATTCTAGGACAAGTTTGCAAAATGTACTAATTTTAATTTAGATGTATAAATAACAAAGTAACTCATATTGTTAATACTCAAAGTAAAACAATAATACAAATAAAACACATATTGCAAAAGTTTAGAGTGGATGGGAGGCAGAAGATGGTGCGAAGTAATGTTGGCAACAAGTAATTTTTTTTTTTAAAAAATGGCGACATTCTTTTATAGATTATCTTACTTCAATAATTACAACTTAATTTATTTATTAATTAACTAACGACTGATTATTGAGTCATTGTAAATATGTACAATAAAGATACAACACATCTTATACATCTGTGCAAGTTTCAACTTTCTAGGTGTCGGGTGGTGGGTTAAATCTGAGCGCACAGCAGTGTGCAAGACCAAGTTTCAGCAAATGAATCTTTACTAGAATATCCATAATAACCTGTAATAACTATAATAATAAACTTATAATAATCCATAAACCTATAATAATCCACCATAATAACCTAATATTTTAGCCTTTTCAAAAAGGGTGAGTTTCAAAGTTGACACTTTAGTTCAAGTGATTCAGTGATTCACCCATCATCAAAATTATTAAGTCTCTTCTATTTAGCTAGAACTGTAGCATATGACCATGTAATTAAGGGGAACATTCCAAAAAGTTGGAATTTTTTCATTTTTACCCCCACAAACAAATTAAAAATGGCAAACGCATCGTTAAAGTTTTTATGAATTAACGGTAAGTCGTATCAAAAAACCAATTGCTCAAACAGGTTCTGATTTTAAAAGATCTACAAGTTTGATTCAATGACTGTTTTCGTATCTCATGTGTACTCACATAAGAGTTACGTGGGTGATGGGAAGGAGAGAACTCAAAAGAAATAAAAACAGTTCCAGGCCCCCTCCCAAAAAAGTTTATCTACATTGTGGCTAAGTCAATGCCAGTGAATTCTGAATGCCTCATTCAGAAACCTGGAAGTGTGCTGGCCAAGTGTGTGTGCATACGCATCTGTAAAAAATCTGTTTTGATATATAGATTTTTTGTAAATAGAAAATGAATTATTTTTTGACCAACAGGAAACTATATTTTTTGATCTATTTCAAATTATTCAAGTGTTATCTGAAAAAACCAAAAATTATTTTTATAGATTAAAAAATTGAATTCTTGAAGATCGAAGAAATATTTTTTAAATCAAATATTATTTTCAAAGATGAAAAAATGATATTTATACGACACCCATTTAAAAAATATCAATGGACAAGTCAAAAATTGAGAGGGGGGGGGGGGGGGGGGGGGGGTATTAAGCCATCATTTTTAGGGGGTAAGTATTGATAGGGGGATATTTCCCCCTATCAATACTTTGCTGTTATTCAAGTGATTTCGAGAAATCCTAAGCAAGCAGATAAAATAATGACATTTTTACACCTTCTCCGTAATCGTTGACTTTAGCACGAAAATGTATAGAACCATTTGTTGTCAAACTTTTATGTAGATTAATTTTGTGTATAAAAAAGTTTACGCAAGGCCTCATACTTTTCGAAATATTTGCGCAAACTATTGAAACGCAATCCCCCCCCCTCCCCCCTCCCTGCCAAACCCGACACTCTGGGTCACACAACTTTTTATCACTTACTACAAGGAAGATATAAAACAAAAAAGAGCGTGGTAGAACTTCTTTTTGGATGTTTGGGTTTGAGCCTAATTTTACTGTACCAAGATGGATCTCCAAAGATTTTTGCTTGAATACAAATAATTCGACTTATGCATCTGACAGTGTCTGTTACATCAAGGTTTATTAATTTTGTTGGGGTTATCATAAATTTGAAGAAAGATTCATAATACAGTCAGGAGGGAGTAACTTGATTCAGGATACTGAGATACTTATCAGGCAGTCTCTGGACATTGGTTATTTCAGTTAGGCTATCAAAGGGATTTTCCTTCATCCTCGAAGCCATAGTTTATCTAAGTATTTACCTCTAGGGTCTTACCTCTAGGTAATTGGCTCCAAGGGTTCTAAAGCTCCTTTCGGCTCTATTCGATTCCAAACCCTCTGTTCCTAACACCTTCAATCACTTCCACTTTGTTTTTACTCTGTTTAAATATAGTCGAATTTCCCAATTGTCAGTCCACTACAAAAACAATGGTTTTTGAAGGGAGACAAAAACACACTAAGAGTAAATCTACAAAGACACAAGTCCATCATTATCTAATTACTTTAATTTTTTCCCATTCTTTCTTAAATCTGTCACAATTGTTTTACTTAAAAAAAAACTTAATCAATTAAGCAAAAACTATTTGTGCCTCAAGAGCAAAGAAGGGGTAGAGGAAACAATAATATAAAAAAGTGTTTCATTATGCTACAGCCCTACACTAAAACTCCCAAGCGGCAGTTTGGTGAAGCAGTATCGATATCTAGATATCGATACTGCTTTCTTATCTAGATAAGAACTCGAAATTTATCTGATATCAGCTGATAAGAATAAGTGATATTTTCTTATGACATTTAATATTTTTATTTTTAATACAGTTTTCTTTATAAATATGTACTTCAGTGGCGTATCCAGGGGGGGGGGGGGGGCACAGGGGGCACGTGCCCCCCAGACCCAGGGTTAAAAAAAAAATACGGTGGTATTTTTTTTTTTTGCAGCTTTGTTGAATAAGTAGTTCCCTTTTCTTGTTACCACTACGAATACCCCCCCCCCCCCCCCCCCAATCTAAATTGACTTGAAATGTGCCCCCTACAGATCTAGCCGCTGGATACGCCACTGATGCACTTTAATGTTTGTTGTTAACCTTATTAATTATCTAAAGGCAGTAACATCGTTAATAAACGCGTAACAGTTCCTAGATAACCAATAGCAATCTTCTTTGAGTGTGGTATCAAAGAAATGGTACGGATAAGGATTTGTTGTCAAGCGTCTGTGGGGATGGAAGGATGAGGAATAGACCAATAAGACAAGGACCAGTGACCACGTTATCACTTTAGTTCGGATTGAGCTCGCTTGGGAGGTTTAGTATAGGGGAGGTATAATGAACCACTTTCAAATCGCATTGCTCCCTCTACCCCTTCCTTGATCTGAGATTTGAGCAGACATTAAAAATTAATACCAACAACAATAATAATCATGAAAAATTAAATCATAAAAAAGTCTAGTTTAAGTTTTTCTTATTAATTCTAAAGATAATTTTTCTTTCGTACGCCTTTTTTAAAAATTAATATATTTTTTTATGAGTAAATTATTTTTTAGTCATAATTTAACTGGAAAAAAAGGAGGCGGAAAACCTTGACATTTTTCCTCCAATAATTTTCTTTAATAAGCATACTTTAAACGCCTTTTATGACCGCATAAAAACCCTTAATGAACAAATTTCCCCGAGGGAGTAAACAGAAGGGCATTTTGTGCGGATTTAATGAGCTTTTCTTTTTCAGAACTAATTTCCTTTAATGTACTTGGTAGTGTTTTTAGGAAAAAATAATATTATTGAGAAGAGAGGCAGGCAAGTGAAGAAAATAAATAAGTATAATATGTTGAAGGTCTAACCAATCGATAGTGGTCGATAGCTATCCATCAGGGCGATGAAACTTTTAAGACATATCCCTTTCTGCTCGCAAAGCCACCGCCATAAAAATTTACGATCCTCGACTCTTTGGGGAAAAAAGGATCCCTATGGCAACCGAATAAACAGATAAACTGTCCTTACACTGAAGAGATGGAACGAAACTTGTAAAACCCCGAAGCTATTTCAAACACGGACACAAATCAATATTTAATGCTTCTAAGATATAAATGTTACTAGTATTGCTCTATCCGTTTAATTTTGTCCGTCTGCAATAAAGTGAGCAATGAATTTTATAAATTATTTGAACTTTAACAAAAAATAACATGTAGAAGAAAGTAAACCATATAAATAATTTATTATTAAAAATTTGAATTTCATATACTATTTAGTTCAAATATGTAAAAGGAGGTTAACATCAACTTTCTCTAAAATAAATATGTTTAAAAACATTTAAATATGGAAACGTAAAGGCAATGTTACCCAGTATGAACTCTCAATACTTATACGGAAATTATAACTGGTACCTACAATATAATTTTATGGAACTTGATAAGTTTATTAGTATGAAGTATGAATTAGTTAATGGTATCAGTAATAAATATTCGCCTATAAAGTACATAATATTATATAGAGTAAAATACAACTCAAGAAAGATATAATGTATAAAAGAATAAATTATTGCAAATTTACTTACTTAACAAAAACCTTTTTACAAAATATCAAAATTTAAAAAAAAAAGGCACAAAATAACCCCTCTCACAATAACATTATGGCTCCGGTAAACACAAATATTTTTTTTGTTACATATGCCAATAAAGAATTTGTTTAAAAAAAAAAAAAAAAAAAAAAACCTTTCAAAGAGGTAACGAATGTAAGCGAGAAGACTGAGATATAAGTAAGAAATAATCACTACCAAGAATGAGTACAGCGACAAAACAAACATTTACATCATTAGTTCATTATCATTACGCATAAATTTAAATTAACATGGAGTAAGAGTAACTTAAACGAATCACGGTGATACTGATTCATAATAACGATATGTTCTTATATTTTAAATCTGAGTCCCTTGCCGAAATAAGTAATGAACGTTAAGTCAAAAAGGCAAAACGATTCAACTATTTTAAATCAATGTATCCAATGAAAAACTTAAAAAAAACTTAAAATAGCTAAACGTCCAATTTATCTACAGACGATGTAATGGTTTTTATTGAGTAACTGGTAGGCAATGATTTACCATGATTAACTTAAAATTATTATATTACCTGACTTTTGAGGATTGGACTTGAAGCGTCTATCTCCGTTAAACACGTAAATGGCTTGATTAGGATTTTGTATCAGAAATAAACTTTCTTCGTACATTTTTTGACTTGCCATCATTAGAGAAGCAAAAATAAACTAATTTAGAAAGAGTGTAACACTTTAAAAGAAAAAGAAAAAAACCACAACCACCGAACACGTTATAAAAAGGAATGAAAGTTAGTGCGCAGAACTTTTTGCAAAAATAACAGCTGATCAAAAAAGTATTAAAAATGATAAGGCTCAACCACAAACATTCTACTGTGTACGGAACAAAAGTATAGAGTGTTATCAAAAATTATTAATTTACTTATGATTTAAGTATTATTACATTTGAATAATCTTGATTATTCTTAAATCTCCCAATGAATTAGTACAATGCATTTAATACACATAATTGAACAACCTATTTAGAAAAATAATTTTATTTTAAATTAGCACGAAACGTAAACTCGCCACAGTTCATTGCTATTAATTTAAATATATATGAGTACTATAATTTAAATATAGTATGAGTAAAAACTTTTTTAAAAAATGTTAGTTTAAATATATATTTTAATCCCGTAGGTCAAATGGTACTGGAAAAGCTTGAAAAGATAGCATACATGTTCGTAAAACAGTTATTCCACATACACCAAGTTTTACTTCCCCATAATCGTAGTATATGAGAACTATCTACGTAGTGGAAAGTATTGTGGGCGCAATAACTCGATTTTGATCGATTTATACGATTGAGTCCAAATAAAAAATTGGTTTTTAAAAATTGTCTGCCAACTAAAAAACATGCTGGGTCGATTTTGATGAAATTTGGCACTAAGGTTAAGACAAATCATAACCAGAGGTGCAGGGCCGGATTTTCAATTTTCGGGCCCCCCCGCGAAAAACTCCAATGGGCCCCCAACCTACCCAGGCCAGGTCCTATTCGGAAGGGGAGGGGGGAGGGAGTTTACTGGTTAGTGCACCGTAGAATGGGAGTCCTACACTATCGGTGAACCTCGTGATGGCCAAAGAAAGTAAGAAAACTACACACTACAACCTAATTTTACACGCACCGCATTCATTCTTCATCTCAAATTCGCTTTTGAACTACCTCGCCGAAATAAGAAAGAGGTAATTGCCTCAAAAAAATGCTTATTCCTAATTAGATCTTCAGGGTATTAATAATTCCAAAATCAACCTATTTTTGGCTATATTTCACCTCCTTTGAGGCATTTTCAGGCCTAAAAGAGGTTTTTAAATTTTTATTTTTTTATATCTAGATTAACTTACATTATCTTTATATTTATATAACATGTTGACATAACTTTTAACAACTTCCCCTAAAACATTACTTGATTTATTTTCTTAGTTATTTTCTTTCATGACAATTCTCCTGCAAGGGAAGAAAATAAATTAAGTAATGTGTTAGGAGATGTTGTTAAAGGTTAGTCTACTGTTATATGTTAATTTTTCATATTTATTGGAACTAAGTTCCTTATGACACATTACAGCGCCTGGAGCCCGGGAGTGAATCCGAAAAAAACACCGTCACAAAACTGAAATAGACCCATGACGATAACTTGAGCCAAAGTTGACCGATGTGGAAGACATGTTTATTTTAGCAACGCTCGCGAAAACGTTCAAATGTATAATTCAAATTTTTGGACGGGAAAAATGCTAACTTATTCTATTCAATGAGACATACAACTATATTAAATTAATTTTTTTTTTTAGTTAAATCAACACCGTGAAGTGTTAATGATCGTTAAATTTATTAAAAGCGGACCTAAAGGTTTAAAATAGAGAAAACTACGTTTTAACCGATATCTTAAGTTCTAACTTAACGATTTTTATAAAACGTCATACACAAAGTAAAGTAAAATTGAAACAGGCATGTAAAATTTCAACCTGATACAAGCAGACGTTTTTGAGTATAGGGAAGAGATATATTTTATAATATTTTAAATATTTTAAATTAGGGGGAAAACAGTCCTTTTTCCCACCTACTACCACCTTCCTTTATAACTATATCAACTCATCATGATTAATTTTTTTCTCAATATTCAATACATAAATATTTATTATAAGGCACTCGCTTCAATGGTACAAACAATGTTTTTCTCTTAATATTGTCTTAACTCCTTGCTTTAATTATACAAATAATTATTTTCTTTTAATTTTGCCTTAACTCTGCTAGGTACAAACAGTTAATTACTTTTAATTTTGTCTCTTTTCTAATTCCGCCCTGTATAAGTAGTTAGCATCGTATACTTAGTAGTGTGAAATAAAAACTGAGCTGATTTAGTTATTATGTATAATGACCAGATATATGTATTATATATCAGGGCCGCTGAGAGGATTTACGGGCCCCAGGGCAAGTTAGCATTTGGACCCCTTTAAACAAACAACAGCTGGGGGTCCGGGAATTTTTTAAAATTTAAGTAAAAAAGGATGAGTTTTAAGGATTTCTGAGGGCAAGTTTGTCCTTACAGGAAAAAAGGTTTGGCGCGGGGACGAATTTTGAAGTTTAACTAAGGTGGGCTAAAAAACACAAATAATTAAGTTGTTTTGTAGCTGGCAAGAGTGGCAAGCTTAAAAATTGCATTACAAGTAAAAAATGTAACATGTATTAATATCAGTTAATATAATTTGTCAGTCAGTTACTCTCCTATAAATTAGCATTGACCATATTGAATAAGGTGAAAACATCACAAAAATCTAAGTAACTAAATGAAACAAAAAAAAAAAAACTTCCGTACTCATGGCACGTTAGGAAAAATTTTAAGTTTATCTC
The DNA here is from genome assembly GCA_951217055.1 of Gerris lacustris. Taxonomy (NCBI): domain Eukaryota; kingdom Metazoa; phylum Arthropoda; class Insecta; order Hemiptera; family Gerridae; genus Gerris; species Gerris lacustris. The sequence goes on from OX578277.1 coordinate 87,913,885, forward strand.
AATCAGTGGCGTACCTAGGGCAGTGGGCCCCTCGCCAAAAAAATGATAATTGAAAGATTTGCGTTCAGCACTGAATGGGGCCCCCTGACAAAGGTATATGAGTATAATTCCAGTTTAGATTTAATTATACTCTAAGGGGCCCTATCGACATTGACAAAGATAGTAGTTTCATGTTTTTTTTTCTTCGTGGGCCCCCTGGCACCGGGGACGTGCCCGCAATTCGGGCCTACAGCTACGCCACTGATCACAATATCCTTCTTGCCTTTTTTGTTGTAAAAAAAAACCTTTTTCAACATCTCTGACTGGGCCCCCAGGACCGTGGGCCCCCCCGCACCGCGGGGGCTGGCGGTAGCTATATCCGGCCCTGCAGAGGTGAAATTGTGAATAAATGAATTTTATCTCTAAGTTTAAATTCGAATCTAACACTATTAGTTTCTCCCAGGAAAAATCTTGTTCAAGAGAAAATAGCTTATAAACACAAAAGGTGAGAGGTAGTTGACGACCCCCCCCCCCCCCCCCCCATTTTATTTTATAAGAAATTATTTATATGGTAATATTCAATCAAATGTTTATACATATAATTAAATGTAACTAAGAACTCAAAACAAATAATAAATGGAAAACATTGGACCAAGTAATTATCTTTATATTGAATTTGTATGATTTTAAATGGATCTAATTCCACGAATCTAGAAAGAGTTTTTACTAGTAAAATTAACAGGTATTTTGTTAACTTCAATAAGATTTTATTCTAAAAGACTTCTTTTCTTATTATAGTTTTAATGTTAATAGTAAACAAAAACAACACCAGTTGAGTGTGAAAAAACAAACATAATAAAAACTTGTTTTGTTTAAAAAGCAGAGTGTGATATATCTTGAATTGAAAAAGACAGAAATGAAGCTTTCTTGGAATTGGCTCACAGCCAATTTGTACCCGATTCAACTTAATTTTATTTTCTTATTTGATTTTTATTTCTTTTAAATGAGTCATCTTCAAACTACATCTAAATAGTAAACGGTTTTTTTTGACAACATTTATCAGCATGCCTATGCAGCAAATTCAATTAGTAATAATGTAATATCGATGACATTACATATTTGCCCTTCTAGAATAATAGAAGTATAGACATTCGGCATTGAATTGATTTGAAAATATAGTCAAAATCCGGCTACAAAAATAACTTGTTAGAGACCTTAAAAACAATAGGGGCTCAAAGTCACGCACAGCACAAAACCAGATTCAGTAACCATCGATCGCTTTAAGCCAGCCTTTCTCATCGAGGAGGAAGACTCGACACCACTACCTACTTCCAATCCCTCCACGTAGTAAGACTTCACGTAGTAAATCTGAGGAGGATCTAAGAACGACTGCGATGGGCCGCAATGCACGATTACGCATAAGATACTAACTTCAGTGCGGGTGGTGATACACCGCACGAGGCTTTACTTCTAGGTGATTTATTGTTTCACCGCGTTTTTATTTACATAATATGTTCTTAAATGTTTTCGCACAGAACAAGCGAAAGACAGAGCATTATGCATTTAGCTGGTGCTTTATAAGGAAAATCCTATCCTTCAAAAGACAAAAATATTGTGTTAATGTTCTAAAATTGGAATAATATTAGGTGAAGCCCAGATCTTTTTGACTCATGGCCGAGATTTCTAGGCCAATGAGAGTTACTAACAGAGCTTATTACGAATTGAACTCATGACATAATAATCTGGAATAATTAAGAGCAATAATTTCATTTTTCTGTGAAAAACAAATTTGGAAGATGTGGTAGTCCGAAGTTTCGTTTTCAATTCTACAAGAATTTTCAGGGATGTGAACTGTCGTGATTAACTCGAATGGAACTGAATTGTTAAGTTTTTTGCAGCTTCGAGCAAACATAACGATGCTTAACACACCTGAATATGTTTCCAGTTGCGGAAATGAAACGTCAGACTTCATATCCTTTAAGACTTGATCTAAACTAAATAGCTTCAGTTACCTTCGGTAAGCTCGGAAGCAAAAATGGTCCGAACAACATGAACAATTCTTTCCAAAATTACACAGTAAGGTTAAGTTTAAATAATTGAATATCTAATTTAATCAATTTATTTTTAAATATTTAAAAGTATTAAACAGAAATATATGTGATTGTTAAATTTACACTTCGTTTTAGTTCTACAGCAAATCAGAATTATTTTAAAGAATATCTCGGAAACTAGATTTCTACCGGGAAAAACACTTAAGGGCCTATTTATATTAGAACGGGCCGGGCACGCTGGGGACGTGAGCTGTCTGGGTAGAGTGTTTAAGCTATACCGGGCCACGTACGGGGGTAGTGGATAGAAACAGCTATAAACCTGAACAGCACCGGAAAGTTGACGTGTCTTACTCATGCTCTCTTTGACGACGGGGCGGATCGTGAAAATTGAAAATGGCATGTTTGCTGGACATGCCATTTTCCACCGTCCGTTTCAGTGTTCCGTACTGGGCCCTTCCCTGACTACTATAACCACTCCCTTGTTAAAATATTATATTAGACAATTCTTGTCCGGGTCCCGTACGGGCCCCGTCCCGTGCACGGCACGGACTAACATAAATAGACCTTTATATGGACTAATATATTTGGTTGGCAAACAAAATGTAAACAAAATATTTTCCATGAAGGTAAACAAGTAATGGACGTAAATAATAATGATACATAATTAGATAGAAATTGTCAGTGATAGAGGTACCGCAGTAATTATCAAGATAATATTTTCTTTTTTTACAACAGTCAAAGTAGACTATTTATTGAAGTAGAGCTAAAGATTGAATCTAAGAAAAATGAATTAGTTTTATAAGGTTGCAACTTCTGCAGGTTATATGATAAGATATAGAGACGGTGCAGAAAGATATAAATTACAATATTGCAAGACACTGGGGTAAGGTTAGGGTAGTGGGCGGTGGTTTGGTAGTTGGCCCGAGCTATTGTAGTCGAAAAGATTGATGATTTGGCTTGACTACACTATCAGGGCAGGGCACTACTCGTCCAGCTGCACATTCCTCATTCTTCAATATTGAACCGGCTTAACACCTTACTTCTTAACCAATACTATAATTGACTTAGGACTTTACTGATTTAGAATAGAGATAGGAAAAATCCACATAAATATCTTTTAATCAACAAATTATACGATAAAGAAAATACGTCTTTCGATAAGATAAGACAATTCTTGTTTAATTACAAAATAATTAGTAAAGTTTTGCATATATCACTTCTCTCAGATCTTACTAACTCCTAACTTTTCGAGAGTGGAAAGAGGGAAAGGTACACAGAATTAAAACCGAAAACTTTATTCCGACAATTTCTAGCAGAGGTTATTCAGAATTACTTATTATCAGAGCGTTTGATTTAAAAATACCATTTTGAAAGTAATTAAGTAAAAATGTAAGAGTAAGATAAACTCCCCCACGCAAAGTTTATAAACTTAATTGAACTAAATTCATATTTATTTAACTAATTAAAAGTTATTTTTATTTTTTAAAATTTTTAATTATTAACAAATAATTTTGTTTTTCTTCTAACTTAACACATTGAGATGAAAAAAAAAATTAATATTTAATAATCTTTGCTTTAAGAAACTTAAGTTTATTATTTTAAATATTAACTTATAGTGCGTAGGCTTCCGCGGGTCGGCTCGCAATCAAAATATTAGGTTATGGTCAGCTTGTTGGGGCCCCGCTCTTAGACGTCAGGGGCCTGTATCTTTTTTCCTATTCACTTTAAAAATAAACAAAAAAAAAAATATTTTTTCCCTTTTCGCAAGACCTACAAAAAAGGTCCTTTGCGCCGGACCGCTGCGGTCGACCGTATTCGAGTTATGCGGAAAAAACGGTTTTTTCCCGGAAATAGGAAAAAAGATACACGCCCCCGAAAAAGCCCCTAAGACGGACGTCTAAGAGCGGGCCCCAACAAGCTGACCATAACCAAATATTAGTATGTATATATATAAACATGGGAATCAATTTTTAGAAATAATGGTATGTTAAATCAATTATTTACCACTGTTGAAGAAGACAATTAGAAACAACCAAAGAAGTTTTAGAAGCAGGGTCATTTAGTCATTATGAATATTCGCAGTTACCTGAAACAAATAAAACAAAAATTTAAATTAAAATAAGTACTATCGTAGTTTTTGAGAAATGTTAAAAATGTATTCCGTATTAAGTTCAGTTCAGTTCAAACCATCCCATATCCGTATATTGATATTGATATTTATGTTCATCAAAACAACCATGGATTTAATATTAATATTTTTTAACACTTCCTTTGTTTACGATTGAACGGATAATATCGTAATGTAATGATATCGTATATTTTTTACCTTTAAATGGGTTTTTCTTCAACAAATCAATTAACTAAATTTCATAAACTTTTTTTTTACTCTTATTATACAAATGATACAAGTTCTTCAGGCATATATTAAGAATATAATTTTGTACGCACTATTAAGATTATTCATTCTTAATAAAAAAAATTAGTTATTTTGTCGTGCCTAATAATAAAATAGAGGATTTTTTTGCTTTCATATAAATAGACTTCAAACTACGATTCGGAGAGTATTTTTGGAATGAATGACGAATAATATACTCCTGATTCTATTCTAAGAAGGCTTTGGAAACAAAACTATTGAGGCATTTCATTTAACTGCTATACCAAAATGATAATAGGAAACGTAGCCACTAATACCCAGCATGTACTCCGCGAGGGATAAAGGCTAGTATATTAATAATTTGCTCTTACTGCTTATGGATGATATTTTTTTTCTGTATCTATTTCATTCTAGGGATTTCATGAATCGATAACATGGCATCAGCACAGGAAAGAGGGTGTTGTTAGGGGGAATTTAATGAGAAGCCATGTTAGGAAATGCCCAACTTTTCTCCCTTCCAGAAAGAAAAAAATGTAATGTTGCTCAGTAAAAAATATTGGTATAAGGATCACACATAAGGTCAAAAAAAAAATCGGTCAGAGACAACTCAGACAAACTTTCTCATATACGAGAGCTCTTAATTACCTGACCCAGTGTTTTCATTTATTCGTTTTCGTTGGTAAATGAAATTACTATTGAACATTTTATCAAAATATATCATAATAATAACTTTTATCGGGGAATCGAACCCGACCTCTCTCCCTCCACGTTTCAAGCTATTTTCTCAGGAACTAGATTTCTCCCCGGAAAACGGCTTATATCATTAGAGTCGTATTTAAATGGAAAACATTTTAGATTTTTTTAATAAAAATCGTCGGAACCGTTTTCGAGGAATAATTTTTTTTTTCACTTTTTTTCAGAGTTTTTGGGGGGTAGCACCCCCAAATTTGGAGGTAAAATTCGTTTCTCGATTTTGCCTCGGGGTATGATTTTTCTGAACATGTATGCCACATTTCGTCAAACTCGGCCCAGTAGTTTAGGCTCCAGGCGTCTGCACAGACAGACGACTACAGACAGACAGACAATAGACAAACATTTTTTTGGACTCAGGGGACCTCAAAAAGTGTAAATCCATCAAAATCGAATTTTCGCGCCATCACAATATTTTCTCTTTATATGAGAAAGTAAAAACTAATAAGCGCAGAAAGTTGAAATTAATATGAGACCAATTATGGCGTACCATCCAAATTTTATGAAAATCTGACAAGCAGTTTTTAAGGTTTTGGTTCGCAAATTAGTTGACGGACAGACACGATAGCAAAAATGTTCCCTGATGTCTGAAACAGATTTGAAAATTATATATTCATGAACGGATCACAAGTTAATAATTTCAAACTAGAACTAAGCGTTTCAAAATTAAAATATTATATTTTATTTCTTCACAAATTCCAGTCTGCATAGACAGACATTTTTTAAAAACCACTTTTTTGGACTCAGGGGACCTCAAAACGTGTAAATCCATAAAAATCTCAAAATCGAATTATAGCGCCATCACAATACTTTCTCTTTATATGAGAAAGTAAAAATATATATTAGAAGCAACCCATTATCTGGGGGAAATTGATATACATAGTCGTCGCCCCTTTCACAAAAAGGTTTTATTCTCCGTCAAATTAAAAGAAAAAGTAATCTATGAAGGTATTTATGAGTTTGCACTCGACTGCTGATTTAATTCAAAACCAAATAATAAAGCTTAAATTTGTATATTTAAATTTAAAATTTAACTCAAAGAGAAAAGGATTACACCTGGCGAGTGCTAGGCCAAGACAGTTGCCTGAAGAACTCGGCCGAGAAAATGGAACATGTTTCAATCCACTGTCTCGGACGGATCGCTACCTGCAAACTATACTTATAATTATAACATTAGCCGAGCACTTGACCCACGCACTTGAGGTGAAATGCGGCCTTAAGGTTTAGTAGAGAACCAAACCTCTTGTTCTGAATGGAGTTTACCCGAGCGACAGCGAGGGTAGTAAAACCACAACCAGCAATGCAAAATGCCGTTTTCGCTCGAGTTGCGTACCGTACTTTATCTACGATTGTTAGATTTAAATAATAAATACAGAAAAAAATAAACTTGCTGTATGTAAGTCGTATCTCTCTCTTGATAAAGATGCCATTCATTCTTGAGTTGTATTTTTTGCCGAATTAATTATTTCTGGAGGAGTATTATTCTCCACATTTTCATCAAAGTCACTTGATTCACTCATTGTTTTTCACTAAAAACTTGATATAAACAGTTACTTTAATAAAAGAACAGCAAATTAGTTTTGTTAAATGTAAACAAACTAGCTAATCGTGCGTAAAGCTGAAGAATTCCTCTTCAGGAATTCTTCAGAACTATGAGACGCGCATGCGCAATGAATACAAGTACGTAAATAATCACTTTCTACGCATCTAAACAGAGATATAATGTTTATATTTCGTATCAATCGTAGATAAAATATATTACATTTATCTTAGTATTTTGGGTTTTCTGATAGCTATCCGCAAATGAAAGTCTAATCAATAATTTTCATCATAGAAAGTCACTAATAGTTTTAAAAACGCACTTAACGATAAACAGAAAGCAAAAACTTTTCTTTTACATATACCGCTGAAGATGGTCTTTGTATTAAGTTAAAAATTCGAAGACCTCTCTCATCGGTTAGTAGTATTAGTGCATAATGTAAAATGAAGGCACCCGTGAAATTTAACTATAGAATAACTTGTTTGCATAATTACATATTGTGTTGAGTCAAATGCACTATGTACTGTCCAACTACAATTTATACATATTATAATGTTCTCAGTAATACTAAGATTATATGCAAATCACGACATTTCTATACATTAACACCTGTATATTGTAATCCCCTTTAATGACGTTAATTCATGCAATTTCTGCTTTACATGGTTTAAAGAGATAAAAAGCAACAGAAAGTTTTAAAAAAGTAGTAACAAGTGCGAACATTAGCATGTTATTATCTCTAGGAAGATTTTTCCAAACTTCTTTAAATTCTTAACACCAATTGTTATTAAACAGTTAATAAGTATGAAATTATTTAAATATGTATTATTAGTTACAATATTAATAAAAAATAATCAGTTAATTAATGTGGCACGTAACTACCTCACATCCTACCACGTACTTATTGTAAATTATTACAACCCTGTTCTCATTCATTTAATTTTTTCCCACTTTTCTTTAAATCTTTAAAAATAATTTGTTTAATTTTACACGAATAAAAGTATTAATTTAGCAAGATTTAATGTGCGCTGGCATTTGAAATAAATTTGCGGGCAAACTATCCAAATTTCCTTAAAATCACTTGAGTACTTCTGTATAGATGACGGTGCTTTACTTTAAGGCGTACTTAAAAGCGTTACTTCCAGTAAGCTCGAAAGCAATACCGTAAATTGGAAATAGTAGTTTGAATTAATATAATGAAATCTACTTTAATTTATTTTAATCTCATTATTAATTACTACTAATTATTATGTGTCTATAATAATTATAACAGTGTTTTTAACTTCAATAATAAGTAGACTGTTAGTTTTTACTGTACAAACCAAAATCTCAGTTTGAATATTATTTTTAGGGCTTCGAGGTCATCATAGAAACCCTTATGCTTTTAGTAATTCGTCCGCTGTCCGTCGCATCATATTAGCTCAAATCTGCCGACTAATTGTAGCTGGAGATTTGAAATTTAGTATACCTACAACTTAAACTTTTATACCAAAAACGGAAAAAATGTTTTGCGGACTTCGAACCGAGCGATTGCAAACTGATCGCAACATTTTTATTTTTTTGAAACTTTTGAGTGGGGTATCATTTTTAAGATATTGAAATGTAGATAGCAAATAAAAATCGCGTTTCCAATAGGGCGGCCATTTTACCCCCAAAATCACCAAAACAAAACCAAAAATCCCCCCCCCCCCCTACCCCATAAGGACAGGTCCTAAAAATGAAGGAAAATACATTAATATACATCCTCTGTGGGCTAATGATATTTCCGGAAGGTAATATAAAAAATTCTTATTTTAGAAATGTTAGGTGGTCGTAACTATGGGGACCAAAAATGTTAATATTTGTTATTTTTGAGTAGGGTATCCTTTAAAAGGTATTGCAATGAAGATCAGAAATATATATCACGTTTCCAAAATTGGTGCCTTTACCCCCAAAGGAACCAAATAAAAGCGCACGTAAGATGCTGAAGGATATTATGCACATCTTGCTCAGTGGCGTAACTATAGGCCTGCACGGGCCCGCATTGCGGGCGGCCCCCGGTGCCAGGGGGCTCTCAAACCAGTGGCGAAGGGGGCCCCTTAGAGGATAATAAAATTATACTAGCTTGGAATTTTATACTGCTATAACAGTGTCAAGGGCCCCTATTCAGTTCTGAAGGTAATCTATTATTTTTGCTCGTCAATTTTATTTCGGCGGGGGGCCCCCGAAAAGTTCTCGCGGGGGGGCCCCAATGTCCTAGCTACGCTACTGATCTTGCTGTGGGAAATATGAATTTTAATAACCAAAGAAACCCTTTTAGTAGCTTGCGCTGGCAAGTACATAATGAGATTTTTACTTCTTCCAGTTCCATAATAAAAAGAATCATAAGAAAAGAATTCAAAGATCACTTAGTCATAGGAAATCAAAAAGTTTTACTTGGCTAAAACGTTATTTAATTTCTATTATGAAACCAAAAACTTAACTAAACTTTTTAATAGAACAGATTTGAAACCTGGATTGTATAAAAAGAGTGTATTTTATCAAGTTAAATCTAGTGTTATTTAATCCAATTTAATGTTATTTAAAAAAACAGTTGCATCTTAATGCGGATTAATTTGGCTTAAAGACAAACAAAAATAATCTTGACAAATTATAATTTAAAACAACAATATCTAAGTACCTACGAGTATATAAATTATATTTTACATGATTCAGGAGAAGTAATTTCGAACTTTCTTGTTTGCCAGATGCCACAACAACAGTAAACTAACTTTCTTTTAAACAAATTCGTCGGATAGCTTAGAAAAATGTTTCAAAGAAAGTTTATAAAAAAAAAGTATTACTATATGGGATAAATGGGGTTTAGGTTTGGAGAAAAATGAAAAATCTGAAAGTTGAAAGCGTTATAAGAGTAATGACTTCAGGTGAAATAGCACGCGACATGAGTACAAAAGGTTTCTAGGAGGTTTTAACAAAAAAACTATTTTAAAGGGTGTCATTATTCGCGCAGTTCATCGTAACCTGGATAACGAGACCGCGACAACCACACAAATAATTGCAGAGAATTGTTAGGCTTATCAAGTCATGTGAAACTTATGCCACTACTCCGCTTGATCACGTCGCTAGGTGAAAAGGTATTAAAAAGTGAAGAAGAATTGTTGATTTTCTAACGCTTTATAGAGAACTCTAAAATACTTAGGCAATGAAAAATGTATCGTAACAGTTTCTTTTGGCTTATTTCCGTACTTTGCACAATTAAGTATAAAAAAAAATTACATGGAATAAAATAATTTTCCCGGGGATGCAAAGACAATTTACTTGACTGGAGAAGGATCTTTTTCAAGAATTCCCTTGATCATCTTGCGAAAGTAATACTTTCATTAATAACGGAAAAGATATTCACTCCCTAAAATTTATGCAATTTCAGATTCCTTCTTGAAAGTACTGAGATAATTATAGGGCATTTCATTTGAGAATTAAACATGTTTTCCTCGCCTTAGACAGAAATTTGGCTGCGACTCTAGAGGTATAACTAACATGAATATTACATATTTTGAAAGCTTTGGCCCGTTTCATCGCTGAACCCTTAATCCTCTCTACTAGGCGCCAGAGATATTTTGAATTCCGTACGAAACGTGTAGAACCTTCCCCTGAGGGGCAGCTGATGAATAGATCAGGCTGCGAGCTTTACGCGTTTCCGTGTGTAGCAGCCTGTGACCCCCAGACGGTTGGACCCATTAACTATGCTTAATCGACCCTGCATACACAACACAATAATCCTTAAAACCTTTTACAACCTTTAGCCGACATTATGGGCTACATTAAACATTTTTTTCCAAACAACGGATACAATGTATTCAATTCATAAGCACCAACTTAACTGCTCCATCTATTGAACCAAGTGACTAAATAGAGAAACCACAAATTCAACAACCGAATGGAAACCACAATAGAAATAAATGATAAAAATTAGATGTAACAACAAAACCAATTTTGTTACAAAACTTCTACATGAGAACACGAAATAGTTCAATTTACATATTTTGAATTCATTACATGAATCATAATCAGTCATTAATAATGTAGCAAAATTTAAAGAGCGCAACAGTTGAAATGAATCTGGGTCTATCTGCGGGCTACTTTCGACAAACCATCCAAATTAAATAAAACTCCGATGAGTACATTTGAAGATATTGGTATAAATAACTGTATTTTTGTGCAGAAGGTTGAAACCTATAAGGAACCAACAATTACCTACTACCCAAATGTCATCAAAAATGGGACAATTAGTTATTAAGATATGTTGGTTCACAAAAATTGAGCGACAAACCACCAGATCTACTGAAAGGCAAGGAACCAAAAATGCTCCCTGATGTCTGTCTTTTTGAAATCGGAAACAAGACAAAAAAAGTCGTCTTCAGACCGATCATATGGTTTTAAAATAAAAAATAAGCTTACTCGTTTCTTGTTAATATTATTCCGATGACGGAGTTTCTAATTTGGGAAAAGATTATTTCTTGTAAGATAAATAACTTGTTGCTAATCCTATAATAAAACATAACTTGTAATTTTTCCTTTTTTACGACTTTAAAAGCATTTACACCTTACGTAGTGCTTCTCGCATCATATTTTATAATCTCAACTCATTCAAGTTTAAATTTAATTCTTTGCACTTGACCCTCAAACATTTCAATCATTCCAACTTTCTTGATTAGTAAAAACTCTAGCTGAAGACATTATCAACAGAAGAGGCAACAGCTCTCTAAAGAAGAAGCTCCCCTTTATCAAGATAACACTGTGAATCCATGGGAATGCCACAATTTATTATTTATAGAACTATCAACTAGTGGTAGAGATAAAAGGGACTGTTTAAAGTGAAACATTATGAAACAACTGAAATATAGATAGGAACTGTTTAGATTTTTATCAATAAAGTCCCATGGTCCTGTCAACGGTCGATATAAAAAATAATATTTCTTTGGATGTTTTATTGGCTAAGAGGACAGCTGGTTCTGTAAGCATTGTCATATGGTATTTGTATCGCAGCTGTGGCTGCGCCTCTTTGCCAGCAACTAGTATCTTCTCTTACCAAAGAAATAACGAATAATATTATTTTTCGGTGAAGATAAAACTAATTATGGGATTTAAAAGTAGCTAAATAAATGTAGCATAGTTTTGTTTCTGTAACTACTACATTGATTTTAATGCATAAATTAGATCCAATTCCAGATCGTAGAAACGCTAAAATAAAGAATAACTTAACTTAGTATAGTTAACAGTTAAGAGTTGATTCTGTCAACATTCTCTCTTTCAAGAAATATATTTATATTCCTTAATATCGTAATTATATTGCAGTCTCACTTTTGTCAAGAAATAATTGTGAAAAGAATTTAAAGAATAAGAATTTCCCTATTTTATGATAAATAAAATTGTAAAGATGAACATAATGAGAGTCAACCATACATTATTGTTTGTGTAGCATTTTGTTCCAATAACAGTGCCTGGAAACCCGTCTCTTGGAACCCCTGATTCAAGTTAATCATTAAAAATAATTTTGTAGAAAGAATATTATAAAAAACAAGTCTTTGGAAAAACTAAGGTGAAAAGATTTTACGATATTAATATAAAGGAATTTACAAGATGACAATACCAAATTTTAGCCGTCTGAAGTAAATTGAAATTATTTTTTCTCATTTGGTTGTGTCATGTAGGGTAAATATTTTACAAGTCAACTCATTGCTTGTTGCACTGAATTTATTTCGTCCCCCTCCGGGACATAATCGTGCCTAATCTTGAAAAGATTTAGTCACATTTATTCAATTCACTTAAGTTGGTTTCGTCAATTTTTTAAAATTCATGAAACTGAATTTTCCTTTTGTCTCACATAACATTCACACATACCTAAAAGTAATTTACTCGTTTCGTATAGCAAGAATCCTTTGCAAATAACACTGTACTGTTTGTTTAACTTTCAAACTGAAAATTAAATATACTTGGGATATCAATTCTCTATAACTTTCAGAATTTAAATAATAAAACCTTTCAGATTTTCATTAAAATCTCATTAAAAGGATTTCAAGGGCATTTGAATAAGTTGATTCTCATGAGCGAAGTTTACTTTGTACTATTCGAGCTGGTTATTCATTAATTAATGAATGCAAAATTGTTTAACTTTGTTCCAAAGCAGTGTGTATGAAATTGAAGTGAAGGGTTTATGTCACTCCACCGTTTTAATTAAATGTGTACTCTCTCGATTAAATTTTTCATCGTTGATAAAATCCAAAATGCATAATACTATTCAAGCTCTAGTGATATAGATAGAAGATTGACCACAAAGCATTAACATTTTAGGTAGAATTTATGATCAAAATAAATTCTCCATGATATTCACTAAAACCACCTATATAAATTTGGGACAAAACAGAACACAGTTTGTCAAGATGGTAGTTTGTCATTTAATAGGCGACCTCTTTGATTTGGAAGAATATTTGAATACTAACCTATTAAGTGATAAACTACCATCAACTTGATTATTAGTCTACAACTAAGTTCGTACTCAGGATCATGAAAAGAGCAGGACATGGCCGCTCTCCACCGGTTTGTTTTTTTCAAATGCCTATTGCCAAAGTGTGTCCCGCAGACGAACTTAGCCGACCACATATTCTTAAAAGGCACCAAAAAATTAAATTGTACAAAAAAAAATCTAGCTTAATGGTAGACATTTTTTGCACGCTATCTCCTGGACTAAAAGCAAATAATAAGAAGTAACCAACAGATCATCATAAATATTTTCGACTATATTTGATTTAGCATTGCTTAATTGATAAATAAGTTAAAAATAAATTCAACAAGTTAAGAATTTATGACACACTATAAAATAGACTTCTAATTAGTGTGGCACATAGCGTCCTCGCGTCTTATTTCATATACTTTTATGATCTTATGCATTTACAACAAATTATTAATTCAAATTTATTTAACTTTACTCCCGTTTTTTAAAACTCAAAATTTTATTGATTTCTTTTGCACGATTTAAAGTATCAATTGAACAAAATTTATAGAGCGCAGATGGCTGAAATTAATCTGATAATGTCGATTGGTTACTTTCGATAAACCATCCAAATTTGTGTAAATAAATATATTGTTAGAGTGCACAAATGAGCGCAGAAGGTTGAAATCCAAATTTCATTAAAATTGGACAAGTAGTTTTTAAGATATGTTGGTTCACAAAAATTGAGCGACAGATAGACTAATAGACTGACCTACTGAAACGCAAGGCCACGAGACCAAAAATGTTCCTTGATGTCTATAAAACGGATTTCTGTCTTGGATTTTTTGAAATCGGAGATATAACATTTTTCCGATCACATAGCTTCCGTCACCTTCGGTAAGAGTGGAAGCAATTATTTGGGGGGTAAATAATGTGAAATAGGACATTTAACCCGTGTTTTATTGGTGAACCGTTTATTAAAATGTTAAAATTCTTTGTTTTAGCTTCAAGCATTCTTACATGGGATTTGTAAAAAGATAAGTAATTAACTCATGCGCCCATAAGCTTGAGAATATAATGGTTCATGAATTTAATGCTACCTTGTCTTTCATATTTATTGCTAGCCTCTAGGATATGAGTTGACCCTCCAGTAATTTCTCTTCGGTCTCATACATCTAGCAAATTTTCGTAGGTAGCCCTTGAATATTAATGACCAGAACACTACGTATCTCAATTGCCTTTATTAATAATTAACAAGTTTTCTCACCCTTACCTTGTTTCATTCACGCCTATCATCCCTTACATACAGAAACTACTCAACTTAATGGAAGTGGAAAAGAGAGGCACTTAAGACAAAACCTTCATAAGAAAGAGACGCACTGTTAAAAGGGCCCGGTTTTAACGAGAAAATGTGAAAAATATGAGTTACCTAAGAGCTCTGTACCCCTTATTTTACAAAGCGCTTTTCACTCACCTCTCAACAGAGTCATTTTACTTACAGAAAAATGCATTATAATTTTATAAAACAGTTCAGTATTGCATAGGAAAGATTAAAATACAGCCAACAGCATTCAAACTTCATAACTTACAACTGGAATGTGTGAAGAAATAAAATAGAATATTTTAATTTTGAAACGCTTAGTTCTAGTTTGAAATTAATAACTTATGATCCGTTCATGAAAATATAATTTTCAAATCTGTTTCAGACATCAGGGAACATTTTTGGTATCGTGTCTGTCAGTCGGTCTGTCCGTCAACATTTTTGCGAACTAACATTCCTTAAAAACTACTTGTCAGATTTTCGTCTCACATAAATTTCAACTGTCTGCGCCCACATTAGTTTTTTTTTTTTTTTTTTTTTTTTTTTTTTTTTCAATATATGCACATAAACATTTTATTTATAGCTATTTCTTAAAAAGTACTCATTCGATAATTAAAAAAATTGGATGGTTGACACTAATTGGCAGACTATTTTAAAAGGAACCTCAGCTTCACAGAACTCATGGCATAGTCATAGTATATATGAAAAAGTTCTAAACTACTAAATGTTATTAAACAGTTTATTTGATGAAAGTTTTTATCTACGAATTAAGACCAAAACACATTAGTAAAATTAAATGGGATCAAATATATAGGTAGGTAAATTAATTAGAAGTTCAACAATGATTACCGAGGCATTAACCAGGCCTAGTTTAGCCCAGCATTGACTTAGTGACCAATAGGGGCACACTATGATAATAAAAAATGTTAAGGTGCCTATATTTTTTAGCATAAAGGTAATTTTTTAAGTAGGTAAATAAAACTTTTAATAACTTTACTACCTTAAAGCAATTCATCAGAGAAATTTATTCGAACACAAAGTTTTGATACCGGTAGGAGTTGTCCCCCTTCTCATGTTTATTTTTATATCTGGAGCCACGTATACGTGCTAACGAGGTTTTATTTAGAGGGGAGAAGCCTAATATATTAGTTGTAGGAGGGAGACAGACACCCCTCGAGTCCCTGCTACTCGGTGGCACGCGTTGCCTACAATAAACTCAAAATGAGCTAGTCTGGCCCTCGAGCACAGTGGTGAGCAATGATCCGGCAAATTATACAGGATCCTATCTAAGTACTGAGACAACGGCATTCATTATCTTCTAACCATTCAACCCTTAACAACAATATTTGTACGCCCGAGGCATTATATATATTTAATTTCATTATGATCGATGTCTTGTATACCAACGCGTCTTATGAACAAACAAGAGGGATATGACTAAACACGTTTAGTCAGTCAAATGTGACCGAAATATTTCAACTTAAGCACAATTCCTGTTCTTTTTGCATCCTATGACGCAATACTAGAACACGGTTAGTCATCTAACAGATCTTTGTCTGGAGCTGAATGCTGATGTCTCACTTTAAGATTGGTAAAGAGAATAATTGATGCCCTCATCGCAGAACTCCTTCCGCCGTCATTCTTAACAATAATTATGATCCTCTTGGTATTAAAAAGACGAGAATTTATCCAGAAGCCGATGAACCTCAAAAAGTGAATATAAATACCCTAGTGTTTTACTTTCAATTTTATAACTAGATTAACACTTTTTTTTATATAATGTCAAGTTTAAAAAAAAAACATTAAATGGTTAAATCCGAATTATAAATGATGAAAAGTGGAAGTTTACATACAAAAAGTTAATAATGGGCTCTTCAACTTAATAAATACAAAATTAGATTTATAGATTAGTAATTCAGGACTAAAACTATATCAATGATAAGAGAAAATGAGAACATATATGTGCATGTACTGTACATGGTATTGAGTACATCGATGCCTAAATGTTGGAATATTTTGATTTTCGTTACAAAATTACGAAGACACATTCTCATGAATTCGAGGAAGAAAAAAGGAAAAACAAAGAACTTCGAATAAAAAAAAAAAAAAAAAATTGATATCCCATTTTTTGGGTTTCGAGGCCGTCCTAGAAACCCTTATGCTTTTAGTAGTTCCCAAGATGGTAGAATAGAGTATTTTTTTTATTTAGAGTATTTCATTTCACCTTGAGTAGTTCCTCCGTTTCCGTAGAATCTTGGATTATACCTCCCGACCTACTCTGCTAGAGATATTGCGAAATTGAACACTCAAAATGTCTTCGATGAGCGAGCAATTGTGAACTGATCGCAATATTTTATATTTTTGTTTTTTTTTAAGTGGGGTATCATTTCAAAGGATTGAAACGTAGATCACAAATATATATCGCGTTTCCAAAATGGCGGCCATTTTACTCCCGAATTAAAACAAAACGCAAAAAAAATGTCCTCCCCTCGCTACCCATTAGTAAGGCCCCAAAATAAGGCAAAAATAGATAAATATAAATCTCTGTGGTACAATGATATTTCCGGGGGTTAATATAAAAAAATCAAATTTTAAAAAAATTAGGTGGCCTATTTTAAGTTTCCGTAACTATGGAGACCCAAAATTTTTATTTTATGAAAATTTTAAGTTGGGTGTCAGATATTGGGTCACAAATATACAGGGTGGTCCAAAAGTCTCCCCCCCCCCCCTCTAAACTTTTGAACGGTTGGTGATAAATTAATGAAACTTGGGGGATCTCTACCATGCAAAGGGAAGTTTGTTTTCATGCAATCACCCACTAGGGGCAACCACCCACTTTGCCCCCAGGCCACACAACTTCAAAATTTCAAATTGGAGTGTATATTTTTGATAGCATATTTGGATTCTACAGTGAAAAATAATAAACTTTTACTTGAAATTATTTTTTCTATCTCCAATATTTTGCCCCCTATAGGGGGGCAAAGATAGCAAAATAACCCTTACGATAATACGTTGTAAAATTAAAACGGTTAGAAATAAATTAATGAAACCCAGACCACCTAACTTCAAAATTTTAACCTAGAATGTATATTTTTGATAGCAGATTTAGATTCTACAGTAAAAAATAAAAATATTTTACTTCAAACTTTTTTTTCTATCTCCAATATTTTGCCCCCTATAGGGGGGCAAAGGTATAAAAATGGTAGATTTCAGCGCCTGGGGGCAAAATGGTGGTTGCCCCTAGTACGCGAGTGGATAATTACACACTTCCCTTTACATGGTACAGATCCCCCAAGTTCCATTACTTTATTTCAAACCGTTTAGATTTTATAACGAACTAAGTGTTATTTTTTTACTATTTCGGAAGGGTTATTTCGCTATCTTTGCCCCCCTGTAGGGGGCAAAATATTGGAGATAGAAAAAATAGTTTTATGTAAAAGTTTGTTATTTTTCGCTGTAGAATCCAAATATGCTATCAAAAATATACATTCCAATTTGAAATTCTGAAGTTGGGTGGCCTGGGGGCAAAGTGGGTGGTTGCCTCTAGTGGGTGATTGCATGAAAACAAACTTCCCTTTGCATGGTAGAGATCCCCCAAGTTTCATTAATTTATCTCAAACCGTTCAAAAGTTAAGAGGGGGGGGGGGAGACTTTTGGACCACCCTGTATATCGCGTTTATATTTTGAAATTTCTTTATTTTGTATATATATTGAAATTTGGATCACAAATATATATCACGTTTCCAAAATGGCGGCCATTTAAAAAATTAATGTTCTATTATTGAATTTTTATGACCGAGGATACCCCTGTAGTAGCTTGATGGCAAATTCTTGACTGGATTTTTATTAATAGCGCAGAATATCAAACTCTTGATACAACTGGTAAATATTTGTAGACACAAAACATTTCAAAAGAGACCGTGGGAAGCTTATGTGAAAAAATAAATAGACATTTAACAGAATTAGAATTTTAATATTCAATTTCTTTTTTAAAACTGGGCTTCGAATTTGCTGCATTCAATTCTTGTTAATCTAGTGGTATTTCTTTAAATTGTTACTCCCCTATGTGTTTTTAGAATATAAATGACTTTAACTAAATAATTATTAAGACAAAGTGACGTTTAGTCCAATGTACTTTGGTTTGGGATAAAGAAATATCACGCTTTTGTTTTTACAAGGGGAGTAAAAGTCTAAAGAAGAACATTCCCTACACCTCCTTTAGATTGTTAGGTACTCCCCTCTGTTTTCTTTATAAGGGGAGTAACAATCTAAAGAAGTGCCTATCTGGTATCTATTTTACCATGGTATACAAATACTCCTACGTAATAAAGATAACATTCAAAACAATTCTACACAAAAAGACAATATCCATTCAAGTAATTAATTAATATTTTTAATGGAAGAAGATAAACTTGTAAGTAAATGCTTTATTTTAAACAAGGACTCGCATTCAAGGAAAAAAAATTGCAGAGAAAATAAACACTATCTACACTTTTAAATCTTGTTATCTTTATGTAAGGATCCAAGGAATGCCTATTTTTAATGATTTTTAAAGTTTTATGCTGCTTTTTATTTAAATGACCGGACATTTTTTATGTTATTTAAGTATAAAATAGCAAAAGAGACCTACAATGTTTGTTTATTAATACATTAGAGTGTTTCATATGATCATTTATCTAACTAAATGATGATGAAATGATAAAAACATTAGATTTAAAAGACAAATGAGAAAAAGAAAAGAATAAATTGAAGATAAAATTAAATTTAAATGAATACATCAAAGAGCCAACAGGGGAAAAAATATGAGAAAACTGTCCTCTCCTCGTTTACCGATTATCCCGATATGATACTCCAATACCTTTAAAAAAGGGCAACGCGAGAAGAGATACTGGACTTGATTCGTATCAATATTATGTATAATGATTTTTAACATACGAGTATTTTTTTATTTTTTTCAGGTTGTATAATTGCTCATTTGGCTATAATAATAATAAGCTTCAAATATGTATTTATTACTAATACCTGCGATAGATGGAACATTAGCGGAGTTACATGAAAATAATCACCAGCAGAAATTAAAGTACTTCATTTAATGAATAAAAATCTTCAAGGCTTCAATTTATTAAAATATATATATATATATATATATATATATACTTATTCGGTGAAAAAAAGGGGGACCAATATATTTACCCAATCCATATCTACAAAAGGCTGAATTAAAAAAGTAATATCGGTAATAAAAGTGATATTTAAATAAAATAATTCATCATTATTTAATGATTTTAATAATTAATTTTATAACAATTTAGAGCTTTGTGTCACTAATTAAAAAACAATTGTTATGTGGAATAATAAGAACCAACTGCATCTCTAAGAATTTATATAAAATAATTCAGTTTTAAATAAATTCTATTCTTCACCTCCCTCAAGTGGAAAAGAACTGTTTATCAGTCTACCTTGGAAAAGCTCAGGCTTTAAACAGGATTGGCACGCCAGCTTACTTTGAAAGCTCAAGGGTAACTCGTCCTTTATCTATTACCTTACCCTGCAATCCTTTTATAGAAAATAGTTTCTGGAACCTACAATACCTTCATTTCTTCCTATAAAAGCTTATAAAGAAGCATCTATTATTATCAATTTCAATCGTGATTTGCTTCTTAGCAGATAATAAATATATTTTTTAAAAGTTTATATAAATCAGTTGTAACCATTGCTAATAAAATAATATAAAAACCAAACAAACCTAGAAACTCAGATTACGAATCGAAGAGTTAAAATTAATAAATTCAAACACACTAATTTCAAGATAAGTTTTAAGACACGTTACTCCTAAACACTAACTCTAAACCATATTAATTCCTCACTACACCCTCGGACTCAGAGCGATATTGACAAGACTAAAACCAGTATTAAAGACAAAATGGAATGGAAAATGAGTGGAATCCTAGATTAAACTTACAAACTCCACAAAACAATCCTGACGTTGTTAAACCCACATGGTCATTAAGGGTTCGAAATCTCTTCATATCCGATTCTTTTAATCCTCCTAGAGTATAAAAAGCTTCAAACTAACGCTCTTTCTTTGTACGCTTATTAGTACAAAAAATTATGAATTACTCTCATAAAACTTAGTCCATTAATGAAGAATTCGTATACAACCGACATACATGTTTTTTTGACGATTAGCTATTTCTATGTATGCAAAAAAGTAAAGATAAAACTCATATAAAGTTTCTTTCTCCGTAGTTGTTTAGCACAGCATTCTGCTCCCACTGGTAGGGACTACTTTAGAAGCATATATTAATAATAATAATAATAATAATAATAATAATAGCCTCTAATATTAAAAACAAGAGTAACATCTCTATAAGGACAAAAACAAAAAAATCTAGGCCACTCCCGAATCCCAATCAAGACCACGCTCTTCTGTCTTGAGCAGACCGATGCCACAACATTCCACAGAAATTAGTGATATCGTCTCTCCACCTTCTCCCTGGTCTTCCCCTCTTTCTTGATCCATCTTTAGGGTACCATTCCGTTATTCGCTGAGCCCATCCCTGCTCATCCACTCTGGACCATGTCCAGCCCACTGCCATTTTAAACTTAGTGTGGCTTCTCTAAGTCCCTCACATCTGTCCTCTGCGTTTTACTTTTAATAAGCTCCTTTCCATAGCCCTCTGGGATACACCTAAATGGTGCAATACTGTTTGTGAAAGGGCCCAGGTCTGACATCCTTAAGTGAGGTATGGTGTCACACAGTTGTTGAACACTTTCCCTTTCACCTCTGGCGCTAAATCACTTAGAAGAATATATATATTACAATTTCTCTTTACTTTACCAAAATTTACCACGTAGCACATAGTAGGAGGAAATTATTATTTTTTGCAAAGGACCAAAGCTAATTATTGAGATTCAATTTATCAATAAACTGGCCAATTTAAATTTGCGTTTCATTTCCTTTATCACTTATTATAATATTGTATTTGCAAAAAATAATAACTTCTTAAATAAATTCCTTACACATTATTATAACTCCTTTTGCCACCTTATACTTTATTAAAATCACGGAATTTCAACATATTATATTATTCTTTTATAGTCTTTATATAACTACTCTAGTCTTATTCTTGAAAAAGAGAATACCAATAATGGTTTAAAGATTTATCTCAAAGTTCTATTAGATCCAGATTGAATATTTCTTTTTTAACATCGAAGCATTATCAGTGAAAAATGAGTATAGTTTGAAACGTCTACAATCTTAAAAGGGCAAAGTGTTGGAGTGAAAATGCGAAGGGTGTTTCGTGATAAGAAATCAGTTGTTTCCTAACATAGATTTGGAGCTGAGGGTTCGGTCTGAGAGAGATCAGATAGAAAAGGGAATCAGATTTCCATAAAACCTATAGGCTAGGGTTGTGGGGAGAGGAAAAAGGGAGGTGAACGGGGGGGGGGGGGGGTCTTACAGTCCTCTAGCCAAGCCAGTGGAAAAGCAATTTGACAACCTTGAGCTACTTCTACAAGATATCGATCTTCCTCATCGGGGTGCCTAGGGGAAAACCCGCTGCAATCAAACACAGAAAACTACTTGGCATTCTTATAGTTAAACCCTTAACTGCTTCTGTAATTATTCAACTTTATGTATTTAAACTTTTTACAGCTTTAAACGAAAATATAGAAGAGACTGTAAAAGTACGCCCCTCAACAAATCGATCTTTCCTATACTACTATTTTTTTACAAAAATAAACTGCGATTTTCTAAAGAAGAAAGGGATAGGAAACTTTGAAAAACTCAACTAGGATAAAGTAAATGACTTAAGTCTTTTTAAAATTAGATGTTTGTTGAATTCTCAAAGAACATTTTAATTATTTCTTAATTATTATAAAATAAAATAGGATAAAAAGATTGCAATCCTAAATAAGTTTTATTATATATTGAAATAAAATAACTGCATAATAGATGTACATTAAAAGTTAATTGAATTAATATCACTAATTAATAATAAAAAAATAATATAGATAAATAGAGCCGATACCTAGACAATTTCAATCTCACATACATGCGAATTTCAACGCGGTATTTTATAATTATAAAATTTAACAACGAACTTCGGTTCTATAGCACTACGTAGAGACAACAATATTACATCGATTAAAATTCACTGTCCACAGAACGATTTGTTATCAAATCTAACCTTGGATTGCAGTTTAATGACAACGCGTTCATACTTGTTTAATAGATTTAAGTCTCCTTATTTTTTACCAGATAAAATGTAAAAAATATAAATTAAATACATTTTTTCCGTGGTAGGCTGTGAAATAGTAACTTTAGAGCCTAAAAGACATAGCTAAAATCCATTTTTTCATTACGTGGACTTAAAAAATCTTTTCATTACTCCTAGCTGTAAAGAAAAAATCTTTTACGTCCTAGGAACTAAAAGATTTTTTATGTCCGGCGGGTAGTTGTCAAAACTTCCGTTAGTACCGCTGCAGTCTTTGTAGAAATGCTTCTAGTACGATTAAAATCCGCTAGATGTCAATGCGTTTTATTTATCTTTTCTTATAGTGTAACCTCTTTTTAAGGTTTCTTTTTTGAAGTCTTAAGTATGTACTAATATTTGTTATTATTATATGTTGATTAGTGATTAATATTTAATGTTTTTTTATTGTCTGCTACCTCGGAAAAAATAGCATATGCTACGCGACTGTGAAGTGTTTTTTCTTTACCTTGGCAATATTTACTGTCTCGCTTCGCTCGACAGTAAATGTAATTGCCGCGGTAAAGAAAAAACTCACTTCACAGCCTAGTAACATAATATACTATTATAAAGTATAGATTATCATTTTTTGAATTCTCTTCTTTTTTTCTTTTTTTCACTGTAATGCAGGTTTCCGTGGCTAATTCATGCTAAAGTTCAATAGAAATTTGTTTTCTCTTGTCATAAGTATACCAGTTTGGCACTTCTTTAGATTGTTACTCCCCTCCATTTTTTACAATACAAATTACTTTGACTAAATAACTATTAAGACAAAGGGATATTAAGTCCAACGTACTTAGGGACAAAGGAATTTTACACTTCTATATATCACTGTTTTTATAAGGGGAGTAACAGTCTCAAGAAGAAAATTCCATACACATTCACCTTCTTTAGATTGTTACTCCCCTCTGTTTATATTATAAGGGGAGTAACAATCTAAAGAATTGCCTCAGTTTTAAGAGTATCTTGAAGATGTAAATTTTATTCAGAGAAAGTACCTCAGTTACTATTGTTACTGTCATTACTATCATTACACTGACGATGACTGAATAAGTCGAAACCGGTATGTAAGTCAAAATATATTTATGGTTTGACAATAAAATTATTGAACAAGTAAAAGTGTTTTCTTTTCTTATCAACCTTCACTATGAGTAAATACCATAAAATCTCAATCAATACTACTAACTTCATTACTATTGTTACTTTATCAAAAGAAAATACTGGTGTGAAACGTTGAAAGTCTTCATCCATCGAGATGTGGTCACAACCGGATACCTAAAACTTCATTCATATTTTTTTATAGATAATAAATGAAATTATAAAGTAGTTTATAGCTATAAAGAGATAAAATGATGTTATATTGCAAATTGAAAAGGAAAAATTATGGTTGAAAATTAGTTAATTAATAAACTTATAACAATTAATAATCAAAATTCACTAATCAGCCATTCAGAAAGTTAACTTTCCTGTCAAAGAGCTTTTTCATCTATAAATAAACAAATAGCTGTTTCAAATATTCAAACAGTATTCTCTTATGTTTTAGAAGAGGCAAAAAAAAAGAATAAGAACCCATTATTTAAAATATTTTATTTTACTTACGTTCTTACTTATAACACTACACATTATGATAACACTATCCTCTTCTACGTGTTGACATTTGAAATCCTAGCTTAACCTCTTATCGGACTTTTAATTAAATGAAATAATATAAAAAATTTAATATAAGAAAACGAAATAGGAAACGAACTACTAAGCCGAAGAATAAACTAGTGAATTTAACATTGAAATAACTTTTTTAAATTTTTAAGCTAACAAAAAAACTCCAGGGCTATCTTTTTAATTAAATCTAATTTAATTTAATTCATTCAATTCCTTTTTTTTAAAAATATTTAAATATAAAGATGCAAATAAAATTTCACTAAGAAAGGAATAAATGGAGGTTTAAAGAGAAGAAAGTAGACGTGCAACTAAGTAGTATATAATTATAAAAAGAGTATTTTATAAAAATCTGAAGAAAATCCTCAAACAATGAAAATAGAAAAGAAAATGCGCAAAAGAATAAAAGTTGCATTAAGATTAGTCAATGTACTGTAAATCTGAAAAACAATGACGAATAGTAGCATTATTGGAGTCCCTAAAAAAATAAACAAATAAACCAGTCTATTATATTCATAGATCATCGACATTAGCAAAGACTATAGTAAGAAAAATCGTTTAATACAATGATTTAAGCTAGTAGCTTGGGTACTGATGTCGGACTGATACAACTCACTTTTAATCCCATTCTTAAAACGCAGTCTTCGTACATATCAATTAAAATTATATTAATACATAATTTGCAAATGAATTATAAATAATACTAGTCAGTCATTAAAAAACTATTCGATTCCTTAACAAACTTCCCAGCTAAATATAGAATTCAAGGTCTCACATCTTTATCTTACCAGATAAAATTTAAATTATAAAATTGAATAAATATAAATAAAAATTTAAATACTTTCTTTTCCTTTTTAGTATAATATGTATATCAAATCAAAACTAAACCCCGTTAAGATGGACGAATGATAAGAGAAGAGCGACATATTTTTTTGAGATGTAACATATTTTTTTTAAAAGAAATATCTAGGTTTGGAATAACGTAGAAGAGTTTATGTCCTCATCGAGACCACTTCATTAGTCTAATAGTAAAATTGTTCTCTCATAAATTGGAAGGATGAGAGACTGCGCCAGTGTGTCCACACCTCGACCTTTATTACGCGCGGAACTACAGCTAGAGCAATCAACTAAACTCAAAACATTCTACCTCTAAATATAATCCTCTAGTTGACCCTGACAAGTAACTGCACGCTAGCGCACTTGCATTCATCTTTGTTCAACACCATATCAACAGTTTAACTATTCATCGAGCGTGGGCGTTGAAATAGACCTATCGTTATGAAATGCCCATCAACCCGACGTAGTTAAGATATGAACTAGTTAATATAGAATCTCACTATATTTATTCATTGCTGACAAATTTAAGGAATATTTATGATTATTTCTACAATAACGGAATAACACACTCAAATTATATTAAAAACAATAAATACATACATATATTTGTTGTGTATGGACTGAGCTAGAGTATCAGGAACAAAGTCTTAGAATGTAAAATCCGCTAATAGACCTTATGGGTCGAGGAATTTTTTGGGTTTCCGGCCCAAAGCAACGGTTCTAAATTAAAGAAGAGAGTGGCTTTTATCTTTTTAGCGGATAATCGTAGCCCTACATACTAGAAATTAGAGTTAAACTATATTTATTTTGTTTCAAACTTCCTACTAAGCTATCATGAAACAAATTACATAGGTACTTGTCGAATAATATAAAAATTTCGATAAAATTCGAAATTAATGGCAAATCAAATCATTGCTTTTGATTCTCCTCCCCTTTTCTATAAATATGTATTTTGAATTCAAAAACTAATGTTTTGGCGAGAGTTTGAGAAAACTTGTAGTAAAAACCACACATAAGTGATTAGTTTGTTGTTCTTGAAAACCGGGAATTTAGCACATGGCACAGTTCCACCTTTATCGTTATCAAGTACGGATAAAATAGACCAAAAACGGTGTAAAAAAAAGAAAAAATTGTTTCATAGGGGGAGGGGGGGGGAATATATATAAAATTTTAAATTAAATTATTCAAGGAGGGTGTCCTTTGATACGTATTTATCGAGCTGCTTCGAATGAGACCACTTTCAGGTCAATCGAATCATTCCTTATCGAGATACATATTACATATAATAGGGTAAAACAAGCCCTCAAACTCCCACCGACTCCAAATCATCCAATTCAAGTAAAGATTTAAAGATAGATTACAGAAGCTCCCTTTTATGTCGTCAACCGCGCCCTTTAGAATGACCTTAACGTTCCATTCGTTTAAGATCTATACATTTTCCACTGAGGCACATTCCATGAATCATTATTAGATAATTCTAATCCCCTACCCCTAGTACAACTCCCATTTCCCAATATACGAGTGTAAAGAGACAGTGGCAAAGGGAGTTATTAAATTTCCAGCTGTATTTTTTTTTAACATTTACATAGTTTACTAGTATCATTATTATTGCTATGTGTTGCATTTCTTTTTAATTACCTAATTCATTTATTTATATTTTATTTTATTTATTTATATTAATTTTATTTTTTTCTTATCTAGTAACTACGCCAAAGGGTATAGCACCTATGCATACCATAAATAAACAATGACTTCTTTGTGTGAAAAAAGATCCCACAAATGTTCTTAGTACTTATTCTCCTTAATACATATTAAATTAGCAGTTAGAGACAACAAATAAACAACTGTACAAATATATTGATGCTTGAATATAGGAAAGGTTTGGCAGGTTTATGTTAGGATGAATTGTAGTCAGTGACTACTAAAGTAATAATTATTATTCTATAAATAATGATAGCGTGTCGAGTTCCAGACGAGTTTTCCTCTTTACGTCATGAGTTATTTAATAAGGCAACGTCCAAAATACAGAAAAAGAAGATAGTCTGCATTGACTTCAAGAAGGGGACGACGGAAAACAAAAAGGGGGACATGCAATCAATATTCTGCATTATAAATAAATTTATCAAATAATACGTAAAGGTCAAAACAAGTTATTTAGATACATTTTGTCCGATAAGAAAAGACAAAATGAAGGCGTTAAGTTAAGAGGAGCTGGCAAATTATTTACCTAATTGATATCAGCATAATCTTGAATTTTAGTTTGGATGAATGAGAGTCAGAATTAATATTGGCATGCCGCAAGTATACTACTAGCGTCTTGCATTTTGCAGAATATTACATAAGTGCATATGATCGATATCAAATTTCTTTATACATGAATCTTTATCAATTTTTATTATAAATGTTTATTTTTATAAAGTAGGGGACGGAATATTGTAATTTGAGATAGGCGGAAACTAATAACCAACTAGACCTCTCTTAATGAACCAAGTTTCTAGTTACTTATATAATTAGAATTCGAAACCAATATTGCGCAAAGCGTACTAATAACCTTGAAAGTTAAACTAAAAGTAATATTGTATCTGAATATTCGAATTTGTAACTAAGAAAAGTCGCATAAGGTAATGTAGGATATTAAATGCTCAAGAAAATAATCAGTACCACAAGCCACGCTCTTAAAAGTCTGAAGTTAGTCCAAATTCCTATGACAATTAATCTACTTCAAATAATTGCATATAACGCCAATCGTACCATAAGAGTTTATCAATAATAGGTAGGGGTAAATCTTTAAGGTTGCTCCTTAAGCTTAGCAACTTTGAAATTATTGCTTTAAAATAGTTTACAAGTTAAATGGAAAAAGAAACACAATAGTTAGAAAAAAATGGTTAGAAGCTTCTTAATCTAGCAACTACATGTAAAACGTTATTTTGAGCATTCTTGTGGCCAAGGGCTAATTGACAAATATTTAGGAGCCTTAAAAGTTCTTCATCAAAATTTATTCACAAGGCATTAATAGAACAAAATATGTTTAAAATTTATTACTCATTATATAAAGAACACAAGAATAATATTTCAGAAAATTATGCTACAATCAGCCTCACTTAATACAATAACCCAGCTTCAATCAATATTCTAAAAAATGTAATCGTTGCCCCAAATCTTGACAGCCTACTTAATAAAAGAGACCCAACGTCTAAGTTACTAAAAAAAAAAGTTAGTCTAAAGCATAAATTTATAGTATCTGTGAAAAATTGTGCTCTAAAATTCCCTCTTTACCTACTGTGGGGGCAATTTCTTTGATAAATGAATGCATGCTTCTTTTCTCGGGACCATGTAGAACCTTTTTTCCATAAGAGGTGACATAGAATAGATAGCAGAATATAAACATGACGTGAAAAAGTGCAGAACGGTCAGTAAGAATAAGTATAGCACAGCGAATAAACTACTAAAACAAATGGATGTTCAATTTCCGTAAGACTAAATTGACTAGGGTGTTACGTTTAGTAAACATAGAGTATTACTTTTGAAATATGATACACTTTATCTATGATTATCAACCAATTATTTATGCATAAATCACGATGATTTAAAAATGATAACAGGGGAAAAACCTCCTTCAGCGGAATTAGTAATTCTAAATTGTAGCCATTTTTTTTAATCATAATTATACTGCTCATTCTTGGTATATATTTATTTATTTTATAACGAAGCTATTTATTTTTCTATTTATTATAACGATATAAGATTTCATAATATAGCGAAGTCATATTTTTTAACAAGAGTGAAACTGAATACTGTATATGAGCATATACCGTTTCCTTTAAAAAATATATCCTTTCAGCCAATGCGATTTTTTCCTTTTTTCTCTCTAAAAGTTTATCTAATTGAGTTTTGGGAGGACAATCATTTCAGAAATGGAAGTTAACTCGTTAGTAGAAGAAGGCAAAAGTTGGCTGGGGCAAACACAACTTTAGGAACACGAAGCCTTTTCGTAACCTCGGAAAACTGTCCCAGTCCCAAATGTAGTTAAGGGTAAAGGAAGTTTGTACTGAGGTTTTGAGAATTCTCTTTTCTTTCTCTATGTGAAGCCATGAAGAAATACGCCAGAGGAAAAAACCTATCTCAAGAGGAAAAATAGGTACATCAGAAGGACAATTATTGGATAAAAACTTGACTCCAAAAGATCCAAAGAAAACGAGACAAGTAAAAAACAGTTTTTAATCCGAAAAAGCCTTAGAAACCATTTCCAATATTTTCCACTTTTCAAAAAAAATCTTACATACTTGTTTGTGCTGTAGTGAACAAAAGTAAAATTTGCCATTTATGACCTACCTCTTCAATAGCACAGCGAGCCTATAGACCTCGAGACCAGGAGACAAGGCTTTATTTGGGGGAAATTAAATAAATTAGACAATAATGGATTTTAAAAGCCTAAAATCATTCAATTTTTGACGCGAGGAAGCTATGTGCCACTCAAATTAGAAGTGTATTTAATGCTTTAACAACCTATTATTATCAAATTTATTTCAGTTTCCTTCAGTTTTTAAATCTGTCAAAATTGTTTTGATATTGCATGAATTAAAATATAAATTTAGCAAAATTTTAAAAGCGTAGACGGTTAAAATTAATCGGGGGCTATCTGCAAACTACTTTCTACTAGCCATCTAAATTTCAAAATATCAGATGAGTAATTTTGAAGATATAGGTGTAAATAAATGTATGCTTGTGCGTATTTGAAAGAGAAAGAAATTGGCACAGAAGGTTGAAACTTGTATGTGACCAATATCTTCCAAATTTCATTAATATCGGACGAGTAGTTTTTATGATATGTTGATTCACAAAAAATTAGCGACAAACCTACAGACAGGCACGGAACACGGAACCAA
Organism: Gerris lacustris; assembly: GCA_951217055.1. Classification (NCBI taxonomy): domain Eukaryota; kingdom Metazoa; phylum Arthropoda; class Insecta; order Hemiptera; family Gerridae; genus Gerris; species Gerris lacustris. The sequence goes on from OX578277.1 coordinate 87,944,003, forward strand.
AAATATTTCCTGACGTTTGAAACGGATTTCTATCTTGGAATATTTAAAATAGGAGACATGAAATTTTTTTTTTCTTCAGAACGATGGCATAGCATCCGTTACATTCAATAAGCTCGGAAGCAAAAGATAGTGTATGACCACGATTACTCTAAAAATTCGACCTTCCCGTCGATGCTCCATTCTATCATATTTGAACAATATCACAAAAGTTTACTATATTATAAATAAAAAGAAAAAGGTACACAAAACACTGCAAAACAAACAACGTAAAAGACATTTCTGACCGCTATGGGAGCAAGTGTGCAACTAATGGCGAATAGCGAGAATGTAGGGGGTACTGCATATAGCTATATAATTGTAAGACGAGACACCCTAACAAGAGCCTTTTGACTCGTGTTTGAAATATTGACACCGAAGGGAGAGCCGAAATATAGACGAACATAGCCTATACGACTATCGGTGGTAGTATCTTCGAGAGAGTGAAGCTACCTTTATATAAAGCTTAGCTAGAATTGGGTGTATAAACTGCACTAAGAAAGGCTGAAATTCAGAACGAGTATGAACGATTTATCCCCTATTTCTCATCAATATAGACCTCAATATCAAAGCTTTGAGGGTAGATTAAGCTTAACTGGGTGAAATACGCTGAGGGTGGTAAACCGGACGACAAATCACCCTCGGATTCTTCGATCCTTTTGCAACAAATGACCACATGTGTTGAAGCCACCCCTCGTTCCAAACAGATAAAATTATGAGTTGCTTATTATTACCCAAGTAAAATACCAATTGTCAGAAGCGATATCTTAACAAATCAAACATACGTTTAAATTAGTATGCCTGATATTCATACTACACGAACTTAGATAGAGAAATAAAACAATCTATTTTGCAAAATTTAGACAAATTGAACTAGTTCACAGTTCCATTGAAATAATTTTAACGAAAACCTGATCAGGATACTAAACTAGTTTTATACGAATAATAAATTACCATTACTATTCTGTATCTAATCCGCCACCACAATAATTCTGAAACCTTGCCATAGCAAGTAAAGATAACATACGGAATCGAAACACACGTTTTCCCGTAGATAACCAAGTAGAAATGTATAATTATATTTGTACAAATCCGACGTACAGTATGCAGGGCCGCAGCTACATATTTTGCCAGGAGGGGCAAGCCCTAATTTTGCCGCCCCCTTCCACCACTTTATCCTAGCAATTCGCCAATAACTATTACTCCTACTCCTAAGTCAGCTTGTGAAAAATCTTGAAATATTTATTAATATTTGAGATAAAATATAAAATCATGATTTAAGTTGATAAGTAAGGTTTATTTGAAAATGAGAAACGAAACAATTCAAGTAAAATCTTTTTAATATACCAGAAAATATTATACATATAGGCAGAAAATATTATACATCATACATAAAACAATTCTTCCAAAAACTAAAAGTGTATTTATGTAAATTTGACTTTTCGGCTGCAAATGTTTTGATTATTTTTTATCGATGCTCTTTGATATTTAATGGAAGAGACTTAAATCATCAGACATCGAAAAGAAACAACTAAACTCTAGTAAATTAAAATCTATTTTTAAATAATAAACTCCTGTTCAGTTCAGTTAAAATAGATGCCAGTCCTACTAATCTCTCTTTTGTCATACATGAACCTAACCCAAAGGGGGGCCCGGGGGGGCCTCCCCCGGAAAATTTTAGAAAATTAGGTTCAAAATGGTGAATTTTGGGCCTTTTTTTTAGAGCTTTTTCAGCTAAAAAAAGCATTACCTAAAAGTTTGTTTAAAATTGTTTCTGCAGAATTTTTAAAACATTTATTAACTAAATCGGTTTTTAGTCTAAAAAAAAAAAGTTTTACCTTTAACGCTATACTATGCTATTAATTCTTTCTGATTCATTATGAAATACCTTCACAACGTCCTATACAGCAACTGAACTAGGGGATACACACTCAACTGAGTATATAAACAAACAACCATTAAGGTGTGCAAATAAACAAACACAAAATAGTTTCATGTTTGTATCACCCATAAACATGTAAGTATGGGAATCCCAGTTTTAAATGTTAATATTAACTTGACTATTGATCCATAAACAATAATCATTTATTTGCAAAATAATTATATTATTAGTTTTAAATGAGATCTCTCCTTATTTAAGTTATTCATCTATCTTTCTTTGTAAAAACATTGACTTCTTGGTGGGCAAGTATCTTGCGGCGCCCCTCAGGCCCTAGCGCCCTAGGGTCGCGCCGGCCCTTCGTAGGGAAGGGCGCGCATCGTCGAGACGGACTACGCGAAAACTACACTGTGACCCGACCTTGCAATGGGGAATTAAGAAGGCATCTACTCACTGACAGTACTGCGTTCATATCGCTCTCATATGTCTAGCTCGCATGCCGCCCTCTACACCTACATCACTGTGTCATATTACAGGTCTTAAATTAGTTAAATGAATTTAAAGAGTGTTCATCATTTTGCCGCCCCCTACATTTTGCCGCCCGGGGCAGAAGACCCCCCCTGCCCCCCCGTAGCTGCGGCCCTGACAGTATGCCTCTTATTGCTTACAAATTTCCATTTACATTGATAACTCTAAGAATTTTAAATAGTGGCTTTGCATACAATTGACATCAAGCAGTCAACTCGGAATTAAACAAAACACTAGTAGTACTGACGGCACTGGCACTATCCGATAAGGAATAAAACGAGATAATAATATAAACACATAAACGAAGTTCTATTATTTATTTTGAGAGAAAACTACGAAATAATTTTAAATTGATTATTAAGTTAATTAAGTTTGCATAATAGAATAAAGGACAAGTAACATTTAAAATAACATTAAATTAGTCTCGAATCAGTATGGCACATAGCTTCTTCGCGTTCTATAACGCAATTAAATGATTTCGCTTTAACAAACCATTAATGTCTAATTAATTTCATTCTTTCCCTCCTTTTGATTTTAATCTATTAAAATCGTTTTGATTTTTTACATAAATAAAGAGTTATTTTACCAAAATTTAAAGTGTGCTGTGCAGTCTCAGTCAAATAATTATTGGAACATCTGTGGGTTACTAATGGGTTTACCATCTAAAAGTTTTAAAAATCAGATGAGTGCTTTTAAAGGTGTACGTTTATGCGCAGAAGTTAAAACTTATATGGGGCCAACGATGGGCTAATTATGACGTACCAAAAATTGTTGACAGACCGATGGATAGAGACAAGACAAAAAAAATATTTCATGATGTCTACAACAAATTTCTGTCTAAGACTTTTTGAAGTCGGAGGTGTAACAAATTTTCGTTGATCCGAACGATAACATAGCTTCGATACCTTTGGTAAGCTATAAATTTATAATTTCCTGATTAAAATTCTTAATAATAAAAATTCTTATTATTAAAATTCTTAAAAATAACGCAATGCAGTAAAGGTGTTATATTGGAAATAAAAATTATAGGTTCAAAATTTATATTACATCAGAGGTCCTTAGAAAACCTGAACATCTAAAATCAATTTATATTACATTATTATATATACTAATTTGCGGTTTATTTATGTACATATATTGCCAATTTTTTATCATCATTTTGACAAATCTACCTTTCACTGTCCCTCTTTGTCTCAAGAATTTTTTTAAATTAACTTGTTCTCAGTAAAGAGAGTTAAAGGTAATAGAATTTAAATACATTCTACTTAGAATGTTATAAAAATCTTTAATTGTTTTGGGAACACAACACATTTTATGGTTTTGCTGATCTTTTGAGAGACACAAATTTAACACTGAACATTCGTGTAAATCTATAAAATCACACTAGTGTATGAAACAAATTTAAATATAAGCTCTATCAAATATCTGTAACTCATATGGGTGATCCCGCGTCTTCCGTATTTCTATAACATTTTTTTAGTGAAAACGTTCGTTATTTTATGTTCATTGAATAATAGGTTGTAAGAAAAAATATTTAATTAATATATGAACAACAGTTTTAAGCTACTAAAATGATTGAAATATTTTTTAGGTTTACGAAAGTATAGCTAATTGAACTCTTGAAGATCACTCATAAAATAATGTAAATTGTTAGAGAATGTCATGTCCCATTTAGCAATAACATTTAATTGCCAATTTAAGGTCTCTTTTTTTGTTTTTTCTACTATTATTGTTTGTTTAATTTATTGTTTCACTAAAAAAATGTAAAAAGCTGGAATACAATTTTTGACTACTTTTACAGATAAAATACAAACATTTATTTCAAGTTGTATATTACAAGTTGTAAAATGAAGCAATCAAAAATTAATTTAATTTCCCATTGTGTAATACAACCTACCAATTACAATTTCACCAGTTGTCAATTTGGCACACATATAGGTATAACATGAGATTTAAACAAGTACAAAAAAAAAAAATAATAATAAAATAAAAAATAAAAATAAATGTAAAATTAATTCTCTCTGAGGGTCCAGTCTTTGCAAAAACTATAGAGTGGCGTAAGCAGCCTCAGTTAGGGCTAACTTATAACAAGAGTAGGTAAATTATATTAAAAAAATACCCTTTTCTCTTAGGGTATGACAGGGCAATTATCCCTACTGCGACTCCATGATTTGACGTATGAATAGCAATGTCTACGTTTTAAATCCATTGTTTTATATATCATTTAAATATATGATTTAGGGCTAAAATACACCTTCGATTACACGATTAAAGCTTTCATTAATTATGATCATCATTAACATAATCATCAATTTATTATTATTAACTTGTTAAAGTAAACCTGTATAATTTGATTTTATAAGATGCCATGAGCATCGTTGTGGGTCATTTGAGTTCTATCAATGTATAAACTTCAGAATTAAATGACCAGGTGATTAACTTTTAGACTAAAATTTTACTTTTAGTTTTACTTTTAAACAACAAAATGACGGCATATATAAGACGGTCATATTATATTATGTTAATTTCCTTCAGTCTAATGAAAAAAAATCGAATTTAATAAAATAAATGAGTAAACAATTTGTATAACTAACAAAAAAAAAAAAAAAAAAAAAAAACCACACTAGGATTATACTTGAATACATAAAACAGTTCATAATAAAAAAAGGTCTGACAATTAGTATAGCACATAACTTCCTAGCGTCCTAGTGTTGGATGAATGGCCTCATAGGCATAAAATAATGAAATCCTAATGGGAATTAAAAGTTTGGAATTGTTTCGATTCCCGGCGATGTCATATTTATTTTTGATTAAATATTAAATGGTAGACGGTTAAAGTTAATATGGAACCATACTATACGTGGACTAATTATGACCTAAAATCCAAATTTTAGTAATCTCAGAAGAGTATAGTTTTTAAAAAATGATAATTCGCAAAAATGTTAAACGAAAGACAACAAAAATGTTCCCTGAAGTCCGAAACGGTTTCTGTTAAGGATTTTTTTAATTTTGACCCATGAAAAAATGTCGTTCTTCATAATAATTATCACAGTGCTTTCGTTATCTATGGTGAGCTCGAGAGAAAAAGTAAGTAACACATAAATCTTTGTAGATTAATTATTATTCATTATTACAATAGCGACTCAATTAATTTTGATGACTTAAACCGATGACTATAAACTAAATTTCTATTAATATTCAATTACTCTTAACTAAGTATAATTAGTCTAACAGATCTACACTAATCTTAATTTTTATTCGTAAGAAGAGCTGTCAGACCGTTTCTTTGATATGACCATATTGTTTAATTGAACCGAAACATATTAAAGTTTAACAAATTATTTCGATTTATAAAAAAATAATATTTGATGATATAATATTGTACTCCAGAACAGATGGAATATGTCACGTAAAAGGTTAACACCTGGCATTGTGATCAACTAAGAAGCCAGTTTAACATTATTTTTATAGATACCACGTTTAATTTAAATATCAGGATATTTTGCTTCCGAGCTTACCGAAGGTAACAGAAGCAATGTGTTCACTTTTGAGAACGAAAAACTTTTATGCCTCCGATTTTAAAAATTCCAAGGCAGAAATCCGTTTTAGACATCAGGGAACATTTTTGGTCTCGTGTCTGTCTGTCTGTCTGTCTGTCTGTCAGTCTGTCTGTGTGTCCGCGAATTATGAAACGTGCGACGATAACTTGAGTAAATGTCAACCGATATTGATGAAATTTGGTAGACATGTTCATTTTACTAATGCTCAGGACAAGTTCGTTGGACAGCGTTATTCGTCCAAGCGTTCACGAGCAACGCTCGCATAAACGTGAACTTCAAATTTAAAATTGGAATTTTAGGTCGGGAAAAAATCTAACTTCATCTATTCAATGAGACAAACATTTTTTTCAAATACAATTTTTTAGTAAAACCAACAGCGACACCTATATGAAGTGTTAAAGATCGCTAAAACTATTTAATAGTTTTTACACAATAAACAATATAACAATAATTTGAATGGTAATATAACAATAAAGTACATGAGAGGATGCGAGGAAGCTATAAGTGCCACACTAATTGGCAGTCTGTTTTAATTTAATTTAATATCAGTTTAAGTCAGTTTAAGTTCAGTTCAAGTTCAAAATCAGTTTAAGTTTATTATCAGTTTAATTTAAATATCAGGATATATTTCAACTTGGACCTAGGGTTTGGAAGTGTGGGGCAGCACCAGGCCCTCCAATTCCCGTCGTCTCCAAATCCTACAGTCAAAAATCCTCAGAAAAATAACCGATGCTCCTTACTCCTTACTATGTTTCGAACCTTACTCTCCATGAAGACCTCAATGTTCCATTTGTCCGAAATCTATCCGTATCCCGATACAGAAAATTCCATGAATCCTTATCTCGTCACCCTAATCCTCTTTTACAACTCCTATCTTCCCAGCAAATCCCAGGTAACCCTCCAAGACGTCTGAAGGGGCAGTGGCCTAGAGATCAACTCCTATAAAATATTTATTCTTTCAAATATTATAATTATAACTATCTATTTTCAAACCTTATTTTATAATATTAATCTACATTATCATTATTTAATTAATTTATAATATTCAAGCCAAGTAAGTGTAGTCACTGGACTACTTCTGCTTCACGTTGCTCCCTCCATGTAAACAATAACAACATTATCACTTGTTGCAATGTAAATTTTGTAGTTGTGTTATTCAATAAAATTTAAAAAAAAAGGATATTTTTAATTTTTAAAAAAATTAAATTAAATTTTAACGAGTAGTCTTTACAGAAGTAAAGATAGTATATATTCTCAAATAACGCTATTCAAATATCATATTTCCATTTACGCTAGTTAGAAAATTAGGTAAGTTCTACAATACCAACACCAACACTCTTTACATTTTTATTTCTTTTGCCACATATGAGTAGAAAAAAAAGGAATGAATACTATAATTATCAGGGAATTTTTTACCCACATACAATGTCTACCGCTTTTATTTGTACCGCAGCTCAAACGGACAGATTACATACCAGTCTAAATAATGATATGTTACTTGCGTTGAGCAAGTAACCCCAAGGGTTTACATTACACAGACACAAGACACCCCAGTAATTACACTGGTTTGGCAACTAACCACCTTTTAACAAAATAGTACTGAAGGGCAGATGCTTTCACCCTTAACACCAAAGCTAGAGGGGTAAGGGTAACAATTGGCAAAGTTAGTATTTCTGTATAAATTGTACTTTGTCCTGTTGGTTTAAGGGATAAGCTTTAAAGGGAGAAGGTTATGCAGCATTTGATAAATCATGTAGAAGCTTCAAGCTCACTCCTTTGTGGGGAAGACGTAATGAGGAGGCGTATCATTTTCCATCCATGTCAGGTATACTTCCTCTGAATACTAGTTTAACAGTAGCTTTGTTTTGTCCCCTATACCTACAGTATTACACCCAGCCCCTGTTAACTTAAGTTTATTGCGACTTTTTTCACCGACCCCTTGCAGGTTTTTTTTTCACTCCCTTGTAGTTTTTTGTCACCCTCTCCCTCAGGAAACGATTCTTTCCCCCTCTCTTGTTCAACTTTTAACACTTATTTAACAAGCTGGGGGTGAAGATGTTCCCAGCTCGAACCGACACAAAAGGAAATCAAGAATGCACCTTTGGAATTTAAGTTATTTTAAGTGTCATTTATTTACAATTACCGACGACGCTAGGGGACTTCTATACAATGAAAGAAAATATTTTTAAAAAAGTCTTTAATAATTATTCTTCTAGATCTCTCACTACTGTTTTAATAAACTAATTTCCACTAACTAATAAACCAATCTCAAGTTTGTTTTTATTTTACGGGGCTTATAACAAGTCTGTACCTTTAACCAAAAAAAGGATGTCTAAAAACTTAAGTTTTAATGTTGAGATAGGTTCTCTTAACACCAAACGTATGTTATGGTCATAGACATTGGTAATTTATAATTCAAAAATTCTAGCATAAGAGAGCGCTGTGGAACGTAGGTTGTTCTTGCTATACAAAGTCTACATCGAATAGGCATCATCACATCATCACATTAGACATGGGTTGATTTAATTCCAAGGAATAATATAACTAATAAGTAATTAAATATATACATATATTAAGTTAAATTAAATATTTAAGTTTAAAAAACATACATTATTACAGTATCATCTTCCTTACCATTCATAAATTAAATATCAGACACAAATCAAATTTCATCTTTAAACTATATAAAGGGCCATAGGACCGTTAATTTTGTATACAATAATAATTACTGTTAAATAGAATTCAATGTTTTCTAGGAATAAAGACAGAAGTCTCTTTACCTTTATAGCCCAGTTAATAAAGGTTTTTACCTGCAACTAATTAGGGGAAATCTGGATTTTTTCCTAATGATAGACCATGATAAGAGGTACATTCTCTCAAAAGTCCCCACTTCTCCCCCTTGTGCTCCCCCCCCCCCCCCCTACCCCATCTTAAAGTTCAAAATTTACTTATTTTTCACTTTTTATGCAAAACTGTTTATTTTTTGAAGAGAAGTGTTATTTACCAAAATATTTCTCACATAATTCTGCACAAAAAAGGTACTATGCATGTTTGAAGTGAGACATACCGTTTTCGAGATATTATTGATTAAAAATCCAATTTTTTATTTTTGCGAATCAAGATATGTTAAAAAAACACTTCTGATTTTAATGAAATTTGGATGGTAGGCCATACTTAGCCTATTGTTGATCCTATATAAATTTCAACCTTCTGTGCCTATTATTTTATCGTGCACATGCGCACTAACATACATTTATTTCGACCTTTATTTTCAAAAGTACTTAACTGATTAATATGAAATTTGGATGGTTTGTTGCAAGTAGCCTGCAGATAGCCCCAACTCACATCTTGGTTCGAAAAAATGAAAAATTGGAATTTTTATCAACAATATCTCTAAAACGGTATGTCTCACTTTAAACATGCATAGGCCTTTTTTTGTACAGAATTATGTGAGAAATATTTTTGTTAATAACACTTCTCTTCAAAAAAATAAACAGTTTTGCGTAAAAAATGAAAAATAAGTAAATTTTGAACTTTAAGAGGGGGTAGGGGGGGAAGCACAAGGGGGATAAGTGGGGACTTTTGAGAGAATGTACCTCTTATCATGGTCTATCATTAGGAAAAAATCCAGATTTCCCCTAATTAGTTGCGGGTACAGCCTGTTTTTGGCCTTTATTGACTGGGCTATTAGCCTATTGGATACAAAGCCGGCTTTTGTGTCAGAGGTTTAGATCTCACTGAAGATTACCTTTGTGCTGAAAGGCAACCACTTAACAATAATGTTTAATTGTGTCTCTTTCTCCTATATTAATCAAATGAGTACACTGTTCATCTAAAATATTATCTAGACCAGTATAGATTTGACATTTTCCTTCAATTTATTACTTCATTCCTAAACAAACTAAATTAAAATTTCATTTTAGGCTCCAGGATTCCCTACAATAAATCTTTCCTCAACGACAAATATCTATAATTACAAGATACATCAAGAATCATTGTTAATGGCAGAAAAAAATAAATAAAAACAGGGAATAAATCTCAGTAAATTCCAACTTGGACATTTAAGAATAAATTATTTCAATATAGTAATCGTAATAGTAACAATTCAGCTCTATTTTACTCTTACTTACTAAAATTACTAGTAATTATACAAAAATACAAATATATTTTCCATAAAAATTCTAATAATAATTCTTATTAAATAATAACAACTGACTATTTCATTAGTAAATGTTTAAAGACGAATAGTAATGGATTCAAAGTATTTATGAGTTTGGACAATGCTTCTGTCGTCAGTTGTTCAAGTAACAGCCAATTATATTCAGAAACATATCGCAACATCCGTGAATCATGTATTACAACGGGGGAACCAAATGTGTAGCGGGCTAGGGATAATCCATTATACCACACTCGTACCTAACAAACATGTAAAAGGTCATTACGTTTGTTTGTAACCGTAGTTATAGATGATAGATAGAGTTCAATAACATGTTTGAATTTTGCTCACTAAAACTTTACCGTAAGAGCAATGTTGCTATCGGAAAGGATATTAAAGAATTGTGATGGATAATGGATGAATGAATGCTGTGCTGGGCTCTGGAACATGTTAACAATTCATTCTTGCTTTACAAAAATTAACAGCCGAACTAACTCGTATATACTCTTTATGGAAGCAACATTTGCTTCCATCATAATTGAACTCGAGGTTAAAACATAATAATGAGGTTGAAAACAATATTTAAAACCCTTTTATCTGTAATTCCCCTTTATACATTCCAAAGAGCCTAGATATTTGTTTCCTTATGTCGCATAAGTTGATTCTTCTATAGCTATTTCAATTTGGATTCTTCTGAGAAAGCATTCAAACAGTTACGTGGAGGAATCCAAATCTGTAAGGAATGTCAAAGAATGTTTCCCTTTTCCTCGGCCCATGTACACAAGTATTAAGATCTATTACATGTTTCCCCAACTTTTCAACACAGACTTTAAATAGAATCACTGAACAACGGTCAGTTCCTCATCTCTTACATGTTTCTGGGCCTTCAAGAAGAAAAAAACAAACTGAAATTCTGTTATAAAATTAAATATTTATATGTTCCTATACTCATTAAACTAATCAATATTTAAACTACATAAGTCAAAATAGATGAAACACCATACGCATAAGGTAAAGTTTAAAGAAAAATGTATTCTTTATTTAATATTTGTACTTCCTATCACACTATAATGTACCTATATATTATGAAGAAACTATTGTATATATGGCGAAAAAAAAAATCGATTTTGATTGATTTTTTTCGCCATTACAATACTTTCTCCCCTGAATGCAAAAAAGTGGTTTTAAAAAAAGAATTACTGACATATGCAGACTGCCGTCTCTTGTCTGTACAGACTATATCATTTACTATACACTTTTAGTTAATATCTAGTTGCTCAACATCGCTGAAGAGACCATAATGGAAACGAAAAGCCGGACTTTAAGCCATTCAATAATATTTTATATACTGTTACATAAAAAAACTTATATTTATTTAGAGTCACATTAAAAAATCGACTATTTCCTTTCTCCAAATAATTTCTAAAAAATTAAAAAAGGCAATGCCTTATAATAAGATAAAGAAGAAGCCACACAACAAACTAATATTACATCAGAGAACATCCAATAGTTGGGATTACACGCCTGCTCTTAGTCTTGTACTTCCTATCATATGACCGTCTCTTAATGGGATCAGAACGAATTTCAAATCACATTATCATGCCAGTCTGATTATATTGAATACTAGAAGGATTTTTTAGAAGTATGCATTTATTTAAATATCTAAAATTCTTTTTAATTTCATTAAATAATAGAAATAAATGTACTCGTATAACATATTTTTTTACATTACGGCAAACGATGTATTCAATTTTTTTTACTATTGTTGAATATTTCTTGGACCACTTGAAACCTTGTGTCAATTTTATTCTTATCTATGAAAAAGTTTCTATTACTTTTTTATTACTCTCCATAAAACCCACCATTCTGATCTCGATCAAAATTGGTTCTTAATTTTAACATAAGCAGCTTTATTTTCCTAGACGCGACTCCAGCGATAGACGGCCAGTGACTATCGTTGAGGACTCAGTTTCTGAGTTTGCATGTTACCGTTTTCCTAGCTGAGCGACTCTTAAGATACAAACTCAGCTCCGCGATAGTCGCTGGGCGACTATCGCTGAAGTCGCGTCTAGGAATACGTACCTTAAGTAATGTATAGCCTAAAAATATTAAGTTGATGACAAAACTACGATCTAATTGTTTATTCAACAGGTGAATCACATCATTCTAAGAAACAATAAGTTCTAATCACAAGGAATGACTCGTGTCTCATGTCACGGCTTGTGACTAACAATATGAATCCGATAATGTAAACGTTTCCACCTTCAACGTCAATCAAAAACCAATGAATCATAGAAAAAGATTAAAAAATAACTACTTATTCCTTTGTTTTCAAGATTTCCGATGTAAGATATTCTTTTGTTTAGGAAAAGATAAAAGAAAGAAAAAATTAATGCTAAAGCGCTCGTGAATTTATAACAGTGATTAAAAATTCGGTGAATGGTTTTTGTTACGATAGGTAATATCTATTTGTAAAACCAAAAACCTTTGATTAAAAATCAATACCTAACTTCCTCTCTGTACATACAGTCATATGCTTTTAGATAATTTAAATGTAACGAGGACTTTATACACATTTTGCTAATAGGATCAGGGATCAATGCACTAAAAGCATTCTCAAGGTCTTAACAGCGAAGCAATAAAGATGAATATATTTATACACACTCTTTTTATCCCAAAGATAGATTATTTATGGAAGTGAGACCGACGGTTCGAAGAACCAGAGGAAGACCATGGAAAATGAATACGGACTGCATAAAGGAGATTGAAAGTGGAAAACTGTTTCCGAGATAAGAGCTATAGTAAGGGGCCGACAAACCTAAAAAGAGAGACCCTTGGGGAAAAGGAAGCTGAAACCTGGGGAAAATGAAGAAGGAAGAAGAAGAAATATTATTTTTTTATTTGTACTAACTTTAATAAGAAGAAAGTTTTAGATATATATTTTACATGTAAGGCATATCTTTGTTAAACTTTATACAAAAATTAATCAGTTTCGCTTTAAGATTAATTTAATCAAAACTATCAAGCTAACTTTTATAATATTTCAAGCCAAAAAATCTCATTAGTTCTTGTTTTAATCAATACATAGTATGAAAGAAAATTATAGATCCTGGCGTCATATTTATTTTTTGAACACCTTTAATAATTAGCACACATGGCAAACATTTTTCTGGTAAAAAGTTAACTTCAATCGAAATTCAAAAATATGATTAAATTAGGTTCAAAACTCTTTGCTTAATTATTTTTTAACTTTTTCTCTCTCTTATTAACAAACCTGATTATAAATATTGAATATTTTGACGTTATATTTTAGTATTTGTTGTTGTGTTCTTTTTTGATAAATCCTTTTGCCTTTCTAATTACCGATTTATGACAAAAATAGTTTTCTCGTGGTTTTATGAATTTAACGGTATTTAACACTCAAGCCCTCGAGGAAGATCACAGAAATTCAACAGATTTCACTAAAAGAAAGCGCCTTCACAATGAATCATTTCGGCCGTAAAATAATTAAACAGTTAGCAGAAGCTTTAAAAAATAGCACAAATAACAAAGTAGTACTTTTTACAAAAGATGTAAACCATATCGTCGAAAAGTTGTCGCAGCCAAAAATTGATGTTAAATCGGTAAGGTCTGAAAGTAAAGAAATGACCCCGAAAAGTCTTAAGGATAAACAGAAGCAAGATGAAAGAACATCGGAGCCTGTAGCTAACGATTTAAAACAAATAAATGATAAAACATCAAAGGAAAACATTTCACATGATGCACCCAATAAAACCGATACTAAGGGAAACGATAACACCAATGTAAACAGAGTTAACATAAGAACGACAACTATAATAACTTCGATCAAGAGTTCGAACAGTACCTCGTCTTTACTAAAAAGATTGGAAATTTTAAATAATCACTTAAAAAAATTCCCAGATGGAACCTATTTCGCTTATCGCAATGGGACACAAAATATCTTAATAAAATTGAAAAATAAAACAAACGACTCGGCTATTCACCAAATAGCAAATGAGACTCTTTCATTGATAGGTTACTGCGACCCACCGTCATCTTTGGGTGTAAGGGTGCTCTCGATAGACGGTGGCGGTATGAGAGGACTAGTCGTTATAAACGTATTGCAACAGCTGGAAAATCTCAGTGGCAAAAAAATTTATCAGTTATTCGATTATATATGCGGGGTGAGTACCGGTGCCATTATTACCTGCTGTTCCGTTCCTCCTATAACCCTCAATTTAAAAAAACTCCGTGATCTGTATCTGGAGTTAGGCCGACAGATATTCAAACAAAACGCATTAAAGGGGGCGAGCAAACTAGTATTCAGTTGCGCTTATTACGAGACTTCAGTTTGGGAACAGCTCTTAAAAGACCAGGTAGGCTGTACGACTCTTTTAGAGACAACTAGGAATCCACACTGTCCTAAAATATGCGTAATTTCCACCGTCGGTAACCGATTGCGAGTAACTCCTTTTGTGTTCAGGAATTATTCACCTCCACAAGAGAACGTTTCAAATTACTTAGGAAGCTGTACGCACACTGTATTCGAAGCTATGAGAGCATCTGCAGCAGCACCTTCAGTCTTCGAGGAGTTTAAGAGTGGAGAACATTCTCATTTGGACGGTGGTATCGTGGCCAATAATCCGGCTGGGGTCGCTGTGCACGAGGTGAAAGCACTTTGGCCCGAAGAGGACATTTGCTGCCTCGTTTCGTGCGGCACCGGAAAAAATCCTAACGAACAAGACCAGTCGAAGAAGTCGGCTTCTTGGAAGAGAATTCTGGATAAAGTTCTTGAGAGCGCTACTGATACTGAAGCCGTACACACGATACTCAGCGACCTGCTAGCAGACAATGTTTACTACAGATTTAACCCATTGTTGACCAATCCTTTCGCGATAGACGAAATTAGTGACGACAAAATAGATTTATTGGAAAAAGACATAAATGATTACTGCAAACGAAATGAAGAAAAGTTTTTAGCAGTGGTGAGCAAGCTGATGGAACCTCGACCATTTCTTGACAAATGCAAGGATCAAATTAAAATGCAAATTAAACTAAGTGAGTCGTAAATGTATCTATTTATTTAACCTTACTCTCATTAGCATAAATATCTGATATTGATTTTTTCAATATATACCTACCAAAAAGAACTAAAATAGTAAATTACATATTTAGTTTAACAATAAATTTTTAACTTTATTCTCTGAACAAAGTTTTAAATCAAATACCATTTACGATGGGAGCCTTTTGAGTGCAACTAAATGATTTGTGGCAATATTCTATTTTTTGAAATGGTATATACATAATAGAAAAAAAACTTCAATATTACGACAGTTAATATATTACGAGGGGTAGAAATACACACACACACATATTTATATATATATATATATATATATATATATATATATATATATATATATATATATATATATATATATATATATATATATATATATATATATATATATATATACTAAAAAGATTATTTATTTATTTATTGGGTAACGTTCTTTAACTACTACACATTAAATTACTATTTATGAGTGAATGACAATGTGGAAGGGGTTGGAATCTATCTGATGAGGCAAGCCACAGCGATACCCCTTACTAATGGTTATTATGTGGTTTCCATTACAACATTAGCAGGTTACAACATAATTAATATTTTCTGAGCATAAATCGTCATAGCATCCCACAATATCACATCTACAATCCATTAAAAATAATAATTTTGAATATCACGTAAAATGCTGAAATGTCATGTTACCCTATGTATATATAATGCAGCTAAATATAAAATATATTTTCACTTCACCAGAAACATTAAATTAAAGACCTACAGAGGTGATTTTTTTCCACACCCAACAGTTAAAGTCAGTATTTTAAACAATAAGATGATACTAACAGAGAGTAGTAATTTTAGATAAATTAAAAATATTTTATACTTTACTTGCATCGCCAATAATGTATATATATTTATTTATATATGTGTGTGTGTGTTTAATAAAACTTCCTCTGATACCCCTTCTTCTCCAAGGCGTATTTTTTCTTAAAATAGAAAAATAATAAAAATAACAATCTGAAAAACTATATTTATATCCAAAATTAATGAAGATTTAAATAATATAATGCCGAGTAAAATATTTTTAAAATTTAAATTTTGGTAACTATCTTACATCAAAATAAATTTATCGAAAAAAAGCGTACATGTACTTTAAAAAAAATCTAATAAACACGAATAATTAGTCATATTAAGTAATCTATGTTATTAATAGATTCATGGCACGATTAGACACTAATAATTTTTTATTTAAATGCCAGCAGAGACATTAAGGTACATTAAGGTACGCCACAAATATAATATTTATTTTAACAAAAACTATACCAACTTTATTCCTGTTAATTAATTTTGAATCCATTTAAACTGGATATTACCTGAAACAGAAAAAAGAGAGAAATAAGAATTCAAATAAACATCTATTACATGAAATTATAAGGCACAAAAATAAATATACTATATTAATACACGGAAAATAAGCTCCTTGAATTTTTTACTAATTGTTTTTTTAGGGTTTTAATAAAATATATATTGTTTTTATGGAACAAAAAAAAACTGCAGCTGCATGCTTTGAGGTAATAATGATTTATTAAACATAAAAAAGTGAAGTTTAAGAAAAGTTGTTTTTTACAATAACATTTCTTATGTCAGAACAATATCGAAATTAAATTTGCCTTTTCGACTAGTAAATAACAAAACCTACCTATCTTGAATCCTGTTAATATATCTATAATATATATATATTTATATATATATAAATCAAAATCTGAAATCAGCATTCATTGTTTTTAGAGCTAAGTAAAACATGCGATGGAACAATTACAAAATGGAGAGTGGCTCTTCGAAACCACTTGACTTAATAATTACGAAATTCAGAGTAAACCTTTACCAAAGATTAAATCGTACGTCAAACAGTTAACTGCAAGGAGAAGGGTTGAAGGGTTTTTGAAAAACAAAACGTCCCTGCTTGCAGCCAATGTCATGTCAAGTAGAAGCATATAATGGATTCATAGCCCAGGGTGACAAAAAGTCAATTTACATATACCCAGATGGAATGGGGGTGGGGGATGTTTTCTTGTACGTATACTGAGTTCAACAATATATCAACCCCACCCTGTGTAATCTAACACAAAAACAAGGTTATAAAATCTCATTCCCTTAATATACTAGAGATTTATAATTAAAGAAAAAAATATCTTTCTTTTCTTTTATCACAAGAAAAAAATATATAATTTATTACCAAATGAAGAAGAGAAGCAACTTCTAAAGTATCACTTTTTCATAAAAATTTATTTCATAATAGATGCTATAAGATCACACGGTATGTGTTGTTGTTTAAATTATAACCAATGTTTCAATTATAACCAAGAGATAAAATGATAAAGGATTCATACTCTTAAAAAAAAACTTAAGAAACAGAATTAGAAAATTATAAGACATTTTAAATAGATTAAGTAAAAGAAGAGAGTTTAAACAAAGTCTTAAACAAATGATTAATTTTAGTTCCTATCCTGATCTAGGTTACTATTTTTTATAAAAAGAGGACAATATTCTCTAATGGGAGATTAAATAAGTCCAATTCATAAAGAATCATAAAGAGCAAAAAGATCAGTATATATCAACAACATCAATGACTTTTATTTTAATCTAGGCCCATTTCTGAATAGGTCTCTCCCATGCCTCCTTATTCCTCGTAGAAGTTGAGCGAAACCACAGTTGGCCAGAGATATTTTTGAAATCCTGCCTCCCCATCTTCTATCCTGACGTCCTCTCCTCTTGGATACCATTCAGTAACTTCGAGAGTCCATCTCTCTTTCATTCTGTAGATGTGAATCCTAAATATGAGTCTTTCAGCCGCTTCCACAAAGTCCTTCTGGAACCTGTTATTGTCTCTGGGTTACTTTGAGGTCTTCTAATATCCTTCTTCAGCAAGAAATTCATTTCTGGGGTCCATAAATAATGCTTGGAAGTATACACGTATAAAATATTATTTTTTAGTATTTTTATTATTTTAAATAAATACTTTATAGAATGGTGGTATTCTCCATGGCATTGTTACTCTTCTATTCACTTCCTTACAAGAAATAGTTTGTTATATAGCTTCTGTCACCCATTGAATTACGCATTTATCGACAATAATTACTGCTCCTCACACCATTGGTAATTACCTAAGTTTTAGAGGGATTAATTTTTAATCCTGCTTGTACGGTTTGATTTAATATTATTTTCCAGCATGTTCTATTACTCCTCATTTGATTTGGCAAACAAACATATAACATCGTTGAAACAGAGATGTGTCGCGTTCTCTTCACTTTTGTCTATATCTGCATTTCCCCATACTATATCATAAGTTACTTCTGATAGAGTACGGATAAATACATCTGAAGATAGGGGAACATCCTATCACACACCTCTTTTAGTTTCAAAAAGTTAAAGATTCTTGTCTTATCAAAGTTTTATCAATTACGTTGTTTACCGTATAAATATGATCTATTGTAGGGAAGCAACGCATAAAATGACCTTGCTACATACTTATATTCCCCTCTACAACACTGTTTATTTTATTTCACTTAATATTTTAGAAAAGTTTGAAGTAAGGCTAATTGGTCTATAGTTTTTTAAATCCTCCTGGTTTCCTTATTTAAACAATAATATCGTCACTGAAACTGCAAATTGTCGCAAAAGTGAATATTTTCTTTCAATAATATGATCAAATTATTATACCATCTTTATTAAAGAATAATAAAGCTGGTATAATAATTTTATTATATTAGATATGTACTACACTTATCTGATTCGATCCGTCGCGGTATTACAAACTGATGTTCAAACATGCATTTAAACATTTTAAGCAACAAATCTAATATTTGAAGAAAAATTATCTTCATTCTATCATTAATTAGGGTCCGTAGGCAAAACCAAGGACCCTTATATTTTCCTGCGTGTGTCTGTCCGTCCGTCCTCTCGCCTTCTCTCACGGCTACACTTTTCGTCCGATCACTTTGAAATTTGGCATGTATGTGTCTTGTACCTGCCCACATATTTTAAAAATATAGCGACTTAAAAAAAATATTTTTCAAAAAAATTAGGGTAAAAAAACTTAAGGGTTAAAATTTTTTTATTTTTTTCGACACCGTGAGGGGTATCCTATGAAAGGGTACGTCGAGCTGATTACAAAAATATATAATTCTTTGGTTAGAACTTTGATAGGGCGAGCGTAGGCAAGTTTGAAGTGGGTGTGAAACGTGTCCCCCCCCCCCCTCTATCTCGCTTATGTGAAGTGCAAAAAATCTGAAAAAATTCCTGGACATTCTTTGACCAAAAGTAAAGATACCACTTTTTGGAAATTTCGAAAAAAATATTATTTTATTTTTTATTGACAAAATACGTTTTTTTTTATAATTATGGTCTTTTCGATGTATTTATATGGTTTAGTCCGGTCCAGTGGCAACAAAATACTTAATATGAAGTTTGTTTATGTGTTGTGAGAGTATCAGACCCATAGGATAGTTCAAAGTAAGCTTTTTAGCATTTTAAAAAACACCATTAAACAATACAATGTGCCCTACGGACCCTGGCTGTGTGCTGACTAGCACACACTTGAACTGTTTATTTTTTTTATCAGCCCGTGAGGCTTTTCCATTTTTTTTTTTTTTTTTTTTTTTTGCAACCGACTCCACTACTGAGGGCATATTATCAAGAAACGCCCCATCAAACCTGCTGGCATTATTGTTTTGTAAATGAAAAATAGATTCTACAATAGATTTTATCCATTCAGTACAAAAAGTCATGGCTACTTTTTACTTCTCCTCTTTCTAAAAATGTACTATAAATTTTAAGTTCGTTTTGCTGGAAAAAACGTACAAGTTACCATCCTCGACAGGTCCTCTTACCATATTATAATTAAATCTTGTATTCTTCTTTCACTAACCTGACTATTGAAATCCCCAAATAATAAAAGACGGTTTCACCTGTTCACTTTGATTTGATAAATTTGGTTTAGCAGCTGTTCACAGATATGATCAGCTTCTTCCTCAGTTGAAGACAGTAGAAGCATAACAGTGGATAATATTGATATAATTTGTTTCAGATATTTTAATTCTTAACATGGCTATTCTGTCTGTCATTCATTCCATGATAGCAGTCTATCATATCCTTTATGTGATTTTTAATAATAAATCCTACTCCTCTCTGTCCTTGAGTTTCACCATAATTATAAAAGACTATTCCGTTCTTCCGTTTTGTAATACGATGATGTGCTCTCCTAGTTTCTTACACACCTAGAATATCTATATTGACTTGTAGCTGCTTCAAGTTCTATTACTTTAAGTTAATCTTCTCCTAGAAGATATTGAACATTGTAACTTACAATATTTAATATTTGTAGTTTATTATGTATCCATGGAAGGTTTGATCAAATTCTCTCGTAATGACCAAACTTATTTTCAGAATTATAACAATTAAGTTGAGAAAGGTAAAATTAATAACCATCCATACATAGTAATTTAATATATAGAAAGGGGATCCTCAACGGGTAAGAAGAAAATAAAACACTAGTCCATGTTTTAATGTGGCAACGTTTCGGCTTATCCAGCCATTTTCAAGCCTAAAAATAATAATAATTTATTGTAAGCATGACAATAGTATGAAAATTCAGCTAATATCACAATAGTGTATAAGCATTGAGAATACATAATATTACCTATTATACTACCTACATTAGCCCTCAAGCTAAAATTGTATACAAAGTACGAGTATTACTAGACAATTTGGGGAACTGGTAGTTCACCACGTCAATCTCCTAAAACCATAAATAAAAAATATTTTAGCGAGTAGGTGTAACTTACAGAGGTTTATCAGTACAAAAGATGTATCCCTCAGGGGAAATAAATCGCTCAAAATTTATAAAATACTGTGTGGTTTACCATATATAAACGGCCCGTTGAGGATCCACTTTCTATATATAAATAATTATCAGGGTACAACTAGCATCACAACACAGTAATTTAAATTATTAATGTTATTGTAAAACGCCAAAACTTTCAATAATATTATTGCTTCCAAGCTTACCGAAGGTAACGAAAGCTACGTGATCGTTCTGAAGAACGAAAACTTTTTAGGTCACCGGTTTCAAAAATTCCAAGACAGAAATCCGTTTCAGACATCAAGGAACATTTTTGGTTCCGTGTCTGTCGTTCAATTTTTGCGGACCAACATATCTTAAAAACTACACGTCCAATTTTAATGAAATTTGGGTGGTAGGTCATAATTGGTCCCATATAAGTTTCAACCTTCTGCGCTTATTTGTTTCTCTTCCACATGCGCACAAACATACATTTATCTTAAAAGTACTAAACTTATTTTAAAGTATTTAACTTCAAAAGTACTTATAGTTTATAAAACTTATAGTTTTATAGCGGGTTTCTTTCGATAACCCGCAGATTAACTTCAACCGTCTGCGCTCTTTAACTTTTGCTAAATTGATACTTTAATTCATGTAAAAAAAATCAATCCAATTTAGACAGATTAAAATAACGGAGGAAAAATTAAACAATAATGGCCTGTAAAAGCATATAATCAATAAAGTACATGGATAGGATGCGAGAAAGCTATGTGCCACACCAATTGGCAGGCTATGTTTAAACGTTACTATTTTACTATCTCTAACCTTGTATTGATTAAAGTCCCCTTTTTTGACTCAGTTGATACAAAATATAGTATTTTACTAATCCCCATGTATATTATCATTATTTTAAATCTGGAAAAATCAACAAAATAATTATTTTAAATGCAAGAGACAAGAAATTATTAGTGGTGGTAGAAGTTAATAACTTTAAATGTATAGAAGTGGTACAAATTTCTAAGGAAAGGGAAGAAGGAAGAATTCTTTTAGAAAATTTTGGCTACGTGACTGGATTAAATAGTCCCTTAACTCGAATAATTCCAACTAATAAGCAATAAGGATACAACAGGATAAGTAATATATATTTTCCTGCGTAGCACCTCTGTCTTGAAAAAAGGGTATAATCGAGATATAAGCTTATCTAGATACGTACAAAAGTGCGTAATCCTTTACGCACGTTTGTATTCGTGGAGGCTTAAGGTAAAGAGATAAATGTAAGATGTTTTTAAGCTGCTCAACACGTTCAAGAGGTCCAAATAATACAAGTGTCTCAGGTTTCCGCAGGTCCAGTTAGATTAATGTCCTTTACCCCCTACGACTACAATATGCCCGCAACCCTCTACCCTCTCTGAATACAGTGTTACTTCCTCTTTACTGTCACTTCAAACAAAAGTGACAACTCTTAGATCCTTCTATGCAATGAAAATAATTAAAATTCGTAAGGCGTTCTCTGTCTTACAACATTAGAATACGTCACTGGAATAATAGATTTTGGCGCAGTCTTCATTTTTATGTCATAATAAAATAAATAATGTTGGATAACAACAAATAAAAACCAAGAATATTTTCTCCGCTAAGAATATACACACGCATCGATATTTTGATGTGAAAGAACAAAGAAATATTTTCACACGCATTATTCACACCTTAAAAAATCAACATAACAATTAATAATTATTAGGTACTCTTGAATTCTAAGCAAATAACAGAATAAGGAACAATTATTTTACGCTGGAATGTGACTAATCTTTTCATAGTTTGTAAGACAAATAAACAACAGAGCATAATTGTAAGAATGATACTAACGGTACTCTGCAGTACTTACTTTAAAAACATAACTAACAACATAACTTAGAAACTAGCATGAATGTCTATTTTATAAATAGAATACAACGTAAGTAAAATAAAAGTAGCAACAATGTCCACTATAATGCCAGGCAACCCAACTTTTATACTGTAAGCCATTATGACTGCAATAGGGCTATTATAGCATTATTCTTTTTTAGAAAAAGTTATCTATGACATTTATATACATTATTTTTATGTTTAAAACATTTACATTAAAACATTTTTTTCTTGATAATATATATATAAATGCAAAATTAATTTTTAAAATTTATTACACTGACTCGGGTGCTGGCCCTTGGATAAATCAAATTATAGTACACGTTTTATTTTAACAGAATGGATACCAACAAAAATATAAATAAAAAACCGTGCAGGATATGCATAACATTTATAATTTTTAAATGTTCTAAGATATTTAATTTATTTCTTTTTATATATATAAAAGGGATATTACTATAACTTTTTTTTTTTGTAAAATCCACATTTCAAAAACAAAAATTAAATATACCACAAGTTATGCTCAAAGTTCCTATAGGCTCAAAGTAATAACTAAAACGAAAAATTCACTGGAAATATTAAATGATGACTAATACATGGATCTTAGCCTACTCACATAATTTAAGTCAAATGAGATCACCTATTTTTTTTTATAAAAAAAAAACTTTTTCCATGAAATTTGCTCTGGCTCAATTATCTTAGTACATTAATCCCTGATATTCTATTCCTTTATGATCACCATCATCCGTACATTTTCTATATAATTTACAAACTTAGGAATTGAAAGTTTCAAGAGAAAATTGTATACAAATGAAGTATTTTAAACAGTTATTACTATAATATTAAATCTTTATCCTTACAAAAGAATCAAATCAGCAACTAAACATACCATATACAAAATAATGTAATCTAATAATGCATAATACATATAATTACAAAACAAATGATATATCCATTTACTTCCTAATCATACATACATATAAACAACATACACTTATATACATTAAATTTATTCATCTACAAGAAAATCGGCCGAGGAGAAGTACATCAATGAATATACATGTATGTATATAAAATGTATATTATGTCGATAACTATTCAAAATTATTGATAAATGACATGTTGAAGACACGTAAAATTTTGACTAAAAACCCAACATTTTAAGTTATTTTTATGAATCAGATAACAGACAAAGGAATTATAGTCTTTAGAACTTTAAGAATCTTTAGGAAAAAATTCTCAGAAAGGAATAATGTTCCCTTATTAGAATTGCATTAAAGGGAACAAGAGAAACCTTAGGAAGATCAAAAGATTATAGGTAAAAGTGATATAATGGTGCTTAAAATTCTTTAGATATTTTCAAAGAGATTTGGGATGGAAGCCGTACATGTGGTTTATTAAAAGAATAAGTAATGAAAAATATCCCGGAGGAAATTACAAGAAATTAAAAAAAACTATTTGTAACTCCAGTATTGATAAAACAGACCCTGGGATTTAACTCCCATGGAAACAGGGAAAGATAATAAATTCGACTTAACTTTCAAAGTTTAACTGAAAGTACTAAAATTAAGCCTAGGCTTAATAAACAGAGGGAAGTATTCGACCACTCATTATATGTTTCAAAAACCAGCACGAAGAGTCTGTTCTATGCTAGATTAAACTTCAATACCTATTAATGAAGTCAATAGATTGTGGTTCTGAGCATTAAAAAGCACGTTAAGCTGCTTTTAAAGTAGTACCATTTCGCCGCATAGAGTGTGAAAAACTGTTTTTCAAAAGGATTCCGAAAATATTTAAAAATTAATTAAAAAATAGTGAAACGTACAAAAATTGTAAAAACTGATAATACTCGTAATGCCTAAGAAGAATTGAGAAGAGTCAAAGAAAACGCTTATTATTAGTTTCAAGAAACAAAAGCTAGGGGTGGCTTGGTTCCTGATAGTTGATTTGCCGGTTGATTGCCCGGTTGAAGTAAGTGACACTGACTTTCTTGCTTCCTAGCTTCATGTGAGTTATTTCCGAATTTAAATATTCAAAGACAGAAATCCGTTTCAGAAAAAAGGAAACATTTTTGGTCCATCTCAAGGTCTTTCCATTATTTTTGAGAACCAACATAATATCATAAAAACTACTCGTCCGATTTTAATAAAATTTCGAACGTAGGTCACAATTTTACAATAAAATGTGTGAATGTGAACCCCGAAGGTTGAAACATATATGGGACCAACAATGAACAAATACAAATTTACCGATTATCCCTATTGACCTACCATCCAAATTTCATTAATATCGGAAGAGCAGTTTTTATGATATGTTGATTCACAAACATGTTCCCTAGTGTCTGAAAGAGATTTATGTCCAGGAACTTTTGAAATCGGAGACAAAAATATTTTGTTCTTCAGAACGATCACACTACCCCCGTTATCTTCGGTAAGCTATGAAGCTGGGTAATAAGGTATTAATGGCAAAATAAATTATGAATATTGCAGTATAATAAAAATTAGATATGGCTGTAATAAATTATTAAATAAAAATAACAAATAATAAAATCCTAACGTTTATTAAAGGTTAATGTTTAATAAGCCAATATTTCAGGAAACATAAATAAACTACTTTTTCTTCTTGATGTTTAAGGGCTACTGAAACTTGATAACATTATAGAAAAAGGAAATTCCATAAAAATGTAATAAAAGACCTCTTTCGAAAAAAAAGGATTTTCTTTCAGAAAATAATATACAAGATAGAGAAAAATCAAATGAAAGAACAAAACGAATATAAATTGTTAGGGGAAGCTTGAAGTAAAAACTCCTATCGCTGTTGGAACTAAAATATCGAGCTAAGTCAATCGGCCGAAGAATTCTCTATATCATATTACTTGTATAAAATTCTCTTTTTTTCTATATCTACCTTTAGATTCATATGAAACCCTTCTAACATATACTTTAAAAAAGTCATGTTTCAAAGATAACCACTTTAATCCAAAATACTACAGAGTATATAGAAGAAAAAATCATATAAAGTGAATTTCTGGAAAATATTAAATTTTATTAAAGATATAATTTATTTACTTATTTTTTAAAGAAAATTCAATTAAGGTTTTAATTTATTTTTTCTTTGTGTAAAAATATATTAATTTTACTTTATTTAAAACAAAACATTACTGTTAAGCACGAGCTATATGAGAGGGGGGGGGGGGGGTATTATGTATTAGCAACAGTGAAAGTACTTAGCATTAATTAAACTTTGGTAAGTAGGAAGAGAAAATTGATAAATAATTTTTTATTTTATTTTAATGCATTAAAATTAGAAGTACACATAAGTTTTAAAAAACCATTTTAAAAGCAGAACATTGATTTTTTACATGAATAAAAGATTAATTTAGCAAAATTTAAAAAGGTTCAGACAATTGAAATTATCAAGGGAACACCTGTAGACAACTTTCTACAAACCATCCAAATTTCATTAAAATCGGACTAGTTATGTGCCACACTGTTTGTCAGACAATTGTATTATGCATTTTATTTTCCAACAATGTTAATAATTGAATGAATATCAGAGGAACAGGTTACAAGATGAAATAGATACAAGGGGGACGAAGGTAGATAGCCCTTAACCCGACCGAATTCATAATAACCGTCTTAACTAGAGGGTCAGACTTGCAAATCCTTAGTCAAATGCAAGGTCCAGTGATGAATTAATAAAGCATTCAAAATTGAATTTGAATAAAATCCCTGTTCTCTTTGAAAATAGTAAAAGGATTACTGAGGGACGGTTTTCAGTCTGACGTGATGGAACTAAAAGAAGACAAGCGGTCCTACCAGGAGCCGGATAGTAATACCGATCCCCCCAGATGGCTTCACAAATCAAACCGAGTGGAAAATTCGCTTTAGCCGCCCCTTAATTGTGAGGGTGAGACTGGGGTTAGGACAGCTGCCCTACATACCGTCGCCCCGGCACTAATTCTTTATTACAATATCATTAGAGTAGCACCGAACCCCCTTCAACTTTCCTTCTAACACCGTCACCAAGAGCAACTGGAAAGCAAACAATCACCTCCCAGACAAACAACTACCAGAGAAAACTCTACCCTCTTCCCAAACACAAATTAAATGAATTTAATTAAAATAAAATATTCGACTCTAAGCGATGGAATCTGTCAGAGTAAGACAATAATTATACATATTATAATAACTTGCAATCCAGAAACATTAATCGTTAAATGAATATCAGCTATAGGTTTTCCTTGTTCCTTTTTTAACTGAGAAATTAGAACTTATTACCTTCTAATTCCTAATAACCAGAGAAGAAATATTGGACATATTTTCATTAAAAATACGTGTACGTCCGTGACAATTTAATTAATAATAAATATATTTAATGTTTAAAAATAACAATAAAGGGCTGATTAAAGAATATGGGATTAAATTAATCACATTTTGAGTGCAATATATTATATTCATACAAGATTAGATGTAATATCTTTAGTAACACCCTAAGAAGCAACAAAATTTAAATTTCTATAAAGGAGAAAAAATTTTCCGCTTCACAGTTTTGAAAACTTTTAACAACGAATAAGCTAAAAAAATTGTAAAATTGTACCAGATTTCTTCCTTACTTAGTTCGAATTATTGTTAATCCGGAGATGTCCAAATTTTTAATTAAGTCTTAAAGGGGTTGAAAATGTTGAAGAGGAAAGGAGGAAATGAGATAAGTATAAGAGATAGTGGATGTTGACAAAGGGCGAGATAGGGAAAGGCGGATATTGGGGGCCGACAGGCGGGCACCGCCCCCCGGGCGCCAGAGAGATACACAGGGGTGGAGGCAGCCGAAATAGACTCCTCCGACATTTGCAATACATAAAGGCACAGAGTCTAACAGTATCATATAAATCACTAGTAATCTCATCTCAAATAGCTTGACGCAAATATGGCAAATTAGACTTCCATTTTGAATGCTACTCCCCAGATAACCACATGTTTCTACCAACAAAATTGTTGCTTATAGAACTTATTTCATTTATCCGCTCACTTCTTATCAAGGAGTATTTGCTGAAGAATTATAATTTTTATTTAGAACGATACACATATCATTCCATAAGAAGGAGGATCTTAAAATGGAATGATGATGAGTTTCTCGGTCATTTTTCAGGAGTCGAGTACAAATCAAAACTATAAAAGAACAAGCTGATGAAAGGAACCAATGCAAAAGTAGACATCGTTTATACCTTATTCATTCGTTATAGAACTACTCAAAAGGGAAAGCCATTAACCCACTTTAAAGTGAAAACTTCTGATCATGAACCATTGTAGTTTAATCGGTAAGCTCTTCATCTATTTCATCTTCCCCCAGAGGGTCCTTCCTGTTCATAACAGTTGCCATAGTTTACGAATTTCCCCTGAAGGTCATGAATAACTAATGTTAACGGAGAGCATCGCATCGGAGCCATTGTGAAATTTTGGCAAAAGTACCTAACATCAAAGGAAGGCCCATTATTAATACGAATTAATTTATCTCACTGCTCAAAGTGTTTAATGATGTCTCAAATTAAACATTAAATCATTGAGGATTCACAAAAAAAGGAAAAACAAATTGATCAATAATTTACTGAGTGAGGGAAACAATAAGCATAAACATAGTATATTCATCCTTCTTTTCTGCTACTTGTAAAAGTATAGGAGTTTTATTTCAGTTCTGTTAGAGGTTGGGCCATACGTCCTGAAAATCCTCGGTTCCATGATAAAGCGACATTAAATATCAGTCCGATACTTCAGCCTTCAAGTCGAGACTGAGGACGGCAGCCAAAATCAATAATGGCCTGAATTCGCTTACTGTTCACTAGTGTATCAGTGCCAACAGAAATACTTTCTGTATAGCCAGTAAATTTGTTTATTTCACTCTGGTTTTAAGGTCATATAGGGTTCAGGGGAGTCAGGTCGATAGAACTCCCCAAATGCTGACGATTCTTTCGTAAGTCTCGTAGACATTCCCTTTAACCCCCACTTCTAAATAAGAATCGACTGTAACAGGCGCCTTTGTCTGTCGACATTTTGGCAGCGAGTACAGTTGTAGATTTTGGCATTATGCTTTATCATTAGAATAGCCTTAAGCGGAAAATACAGATGAAAAGAGCTACTTCTTTCCTTCTCACTTTCATTATTAATAAAAACCTACAACTCCTTCGGCCTTATCAGGTTGATATAAAATGCCTTTAGAATTTTGTCAAGATGTAAACTAAAAGATAAGCCTCCTTCAACACACTTGAATCTACACCAAGACAGGTAAAATGTGTTTCTGTATAAGTGCTTTTAACTCATCCCGTCTTAGACACGTAACTATTTTTTTCCGATGAGACAGGAGAAGGGTCACTTTTATTAGACTGAATAGCCCCACATATTAAAATAGAAAATTCAGTTCGATTACAAAATTCGAGGTTCTTATCAAATAAGCTCTTTAAAAAATTTTGAAGAGGAATAAGTAATAATTTAGAAGTGAACTCTAAAAAAGATTAATTAAAAAACAGAAAGAAAGCAGAAAATAAAAATCAATAAGTCCAAATGAAAGTAGTTTAAGGAATAGTGTATTGTTTTCTTATTCAGCAAGTGAAGTACATCAGTAGCTGTTCACTGGAATGATACAATGGAGATTTTTGTTTGAGTGGTAGGTTGTATGGTTATAGAATGAAGAGATTGAGGTGTTCCCTCGATTTGGTTGTTAGGCGCCTCAAGCGATGTTTAAGGATCGTTGCTTGTCGTCATACTGCCTCCTGCTCCTGCTATTAGCGATGCCGACCCTTTAGTTGAGGTTGAGACGATTCTTTCACACAAGCCGAAACCCCTTCTCTGGGGATTCCCTACCATTGTTATCTCGCCCTCAACCAAAAACCACTAATGAAGTATTCAACCACTTTCAATTCACTAGGTTTAAAAACCCTTCGCGATGGTGGTACAAAAACCTATCGTTTATTAACAGCATACACCCTCTCTGACAGTAGCGTACACAGAAAAATTTTTCGGGGGGGGCCCAACCTAATTTAACTTATATGCGGGTTTAGCATACCCCATAATTTATTATAATTGTAATTTCTCCCCCTTTTCAACACTTTAATTTCAATTTCTAACCTCATATTTAATTAAATTAAAATCCTATGAGGTAACACCTCATTATGTGATGTGATCGTTCTAAAGAACGATTATGTCTCCGATTCCAATAATTTCAAGACAGAAATCTGTTCCAGTTATCAGACATTTTTGATCCCGTTTCTGGCTGTTAGTCTGTCTCTCGCTCAATCATGGGGAACAATTCTTAAAAACTACTCTTTCGATTTTAATGAAATTCGGATGGCAGTTAATTAGCATATAAAAAGTCCATTGTTGGTCCTATATAAGGTCCAATCTTCTGGCCCCATTTCCCTCCACCACATTTCTCCATCTGCCACCATTTCTCTTCCACATGTGCACACACATACATTTATTTACACCTTATCTTCAAAAATATCCATCTGATTTTATAAAACTTATCTGATAGAAGCTCACAGATTAATTTTAACTGTCTGCGCTGTTTAAATTTTGGTAAATTGATACTTTAAATCATGTAAAAATCAAACCAATTTTGACTAATTTAAAAAAGGAGGGAAAATTAAGTACATTTAACATGAATAAAGTATCAATATAGCAATATTTTAAGAGCGCAGACGGTTGAAATTATTCTTGGGTTATCTAAACAAACCACTACTAAACTACTACTTTAAACAAACCATTAAAATTTCATAAAAATCAGATGAGTACTAATGGAGATATAGGTGTAAATAAATGTATGTCTGTGCGAATGTGGAAGAGACATAAATAGGTGCAGAAGATTGAAACTTATACGGGATCAGCAATGTTATAACCTGGCTAATTATGACCTACCATCAAAATTTCAATAAAATTGGACGAATAGCTTTTAAGATAGGTTGGTTCGCAAAAATTGAAGGACAGGCGGACACGGGACCCAAACTGAACCCTGATGTTGAACAGATTTGTGTCTTGAAATTTTTGAAATCGGAGACATAAAAATTGTTCGTTCTTCAGAACTGTCACATATCTTCCGTTTCCTTTGGTAAGCTCGGAAGCAAAACGTGATCCACACTGCAAAAGCAAACGTGGATTTGCACATACGAATTTCAAATTTTTATCTAGAAGAGAATTCTTCTCTAAGAAAATTAAATACCTATTGCAAAACAAAATAATCATTCGCTCAATCGCTGGGTAATTACATGGGACATTTAACATCAAATGTTTTCTGAACGCTATTTGAGTTTTTAGATTTAAATTTACTATTACTATGTAATATGAATCAGTTTTTTCACAAAATGATAAACCGATTTATTTATATTGCCTCTGTTTACCACTACATGTCGACGAACACTAGTCCGACCTGAGTCAGCAAGAGGGGAATGCCGCATAGACAAGAGGACCCACGTAGCGTTCTACACACAATCCTGGTCCAAAACAAAAATTTGCTACTGAAATCCACAATCATCATTTTCCCGTTTAAGCCAGTCTAGTGTGCATATTTTAATTCAATTAATTTAATTCCATCGGCAAAAGTTCGAGTTGACTCGGGCCTCATTTAATTTAATGTGCTTAACACCTAGACCTAACCTATGCTATTGAACTGGACTAAAACCACAAAAAAATCATTGAATTCAATTGGCGAAAAATCGGGCCCAGCCGAAATAGGGTCGATCAAGTTTAATTTTTAGTTCCACTGACAAAAATCAAGGCCTAGTCGGCAAATGAGCCGATTTATTTCATGTATCTTAATTTAATTCAATGAATCAAATTCCATCAGCAAAAATCTCGGTCCAGCCAAAATCGGGCCGCTATAGTGTTTAATAGTTTAAGTTTCATCGAAAAAAATCCGGGCCCAGCCGACAGTCGGGCCCGGGGGTATAGTGTTTAATAAATTTAATTCCATCGGCAAAATCCGGGCCCTGCCGACAGTCGGGCCGGTATAGTGTTTAATAAATTTAATTCCATCCGCCAAAATCCGGGCCCTGCCGACAGTCGGGCCGGTATAGTTTAATAAATTTAATTCCATCGGCAAAATCCGCGCCCAGCCGACAGTCGGGCCGATATAGTGATAGTGTTTAATAAATTTAATTCCATCGGCAAAATCCGGGCCCAGCCGACGATCGGGCCGGTATAGTGTTGAATGAATTTAATTCTATCGGCAAATCCGGGCTCAGCCGACAGTCGGGCCGCTATAGTGTTGAATGAATTTAATTCTATCGGCAAATCCGGGCCCAGCCGACAGTCGGGCCGGTATGGTGTTTAATAAATTTAATTCCATCGGCCAAAATCCGGGCCCAGCCGACAGTCGGGCCGGTATAGTGTTTAATAAATTTAATTCCATCGGCAAAATCCGGGCCCTGCCTACAGTCTGGCCGGTATAGTGTTTAATAAATTTAATTCCATCGGCCAAAATCCGGGCCCTGCCGACAGTCGGGCCGGTATAGTTTAATAAATTTAATTCCATCGGCAAAATCCGCGCCCAGCCGACAGTCGGGCCGTTATAATGTTTAATAAATTCAATTCCATCGGCAAAATCCGGGCCCAGCCGACAGTCGGGCCGATATAGTGATAGTGTTTAATAAATTTAATTCCATCGGCAAAATCCGAGCCCAGCCGACGATCGGGCCGGTATAGTGTTGAATGAATTTAATTCTATCGGCAAATCCGGGCCCAGCCGACAGTCGGGCCGGTATAGTGTTTAATAAATTTAATTCCATCGGCAAAATCCTGGCCCAGCCGACAGTCGGGCCGGTATAGTGTTTAATACATTTAATTCCATCGGCAAAATCCGGGCCCAGCCGACAATCGGGCCGGTATAGTGTTGAATGAATTTAATTCTATCGGCAAATCCGGGCCCAGCTGATTTGGGGTGATTAAGTGTATACACACCATAAGATAATACTTAATTAATTTCTTTTTTTTGGAAAATATTTACAGCCAATTCGAATGCATCTGTCATTAATTACTGTGTTTTTTTGGTTTTTAGTGTATGGAGGGTCTTAGGTATGTAATCATTTCGGGGGGGGCCAGGGCCCCTTGGGCCCCCCCCTGCGTACGCCACTGCTCTCTGACTACTTACAATTGTTACTTTTTAACAAGTTTCAACCCTTACTGAAATTTCTGTTACAATCGACCATTTACGGAGAAACCCATTCTTTCCTACTCTACGCCTTGGGCGTGATAACGTCTGAAACCACGAATAAAATAATACCAGTCAAAAGTGAATTCTTGAACAGTCGTGATAAATAACTATAACCTATTTTTACCACAGGAAAGCAGGAAGGCCACAAAGCAGAATTAACTCGGCACCCTTTTATTGCACTTTTACCTTTGCCCCATAGCAATAGGTTAGGGCTAGAGGATCCACAAACTAAGTCCCTCAGGGGATCGCGGTACACTTTAAAGTTGTCTAAGAATAAAAACTTATGGTTAGTTATTTTAACATAATTATAATTAAATACTATATTTTAAAGAATAGTGTAAACATTAAAAACTTAGTGGATAGTAATAATTTTAAAAACTTGGATGAGTAATTAGAGATGGCTCTCTTTTAGATGGTTTGTAGCTTACTAAAATCAGATAATCTTTTTGGTCAAGACGTCGATACTAAGCTGTGGTCCTAATTTACTACTGGTAAAAGGTCTAAAATTAAAATAGTTCTGAAAAGTGGTACTCATATATTATGTACTTATAAAAAATAAATTAAAATGATAACTAGGCATTGGATAATTTGATTAGTTGATGAGTAATTACTGTAGGAATTAGAAGGACCTGAGTGGCTGCAGCGTTAAGAGAAAGGAGAATCTTGTCTGGCGGAAAGGATAGGGTTGGTTCAGAGATGGTTTAATAGTATAAAGATCCAATTTAGCTTGGTTGGACGGACTAGGGGAGGAGAAACATGGTTTCAAATAGCAACCTGGGTTTCATTTAACCTGGAGCAACCAAGAGGGGATGTGGTCTCAAATACCAATCACATCATTAGGCCTTCCAAACTCCCTGAAAACAATCAATTAAAACAAGGTCCGTACAAGCCAAAAATGGTAACAAGTATTCCAGTCAGAGAATAAAAACTAGTTCCTAAACTTTGTCTTTTTAAAAAAAACAAAAAAAAACGTTCTTTAAGTATGGCCGACACCCCAATAAATGAAAGGCAATCAATAGGTTAAAGGAGCTCAGTGATAATGTATAATTCAGATTTTTAAAAAAGAAAAATATACATACATTAATTATATATATATATATAATTATATATATATATATATATATAATTATATATATATATATATATATATATATATATATATATATATATATATATATATATATATATATGTGTGTGTGTGTGTGTGTGTGTGTGTGTGTTCTCCAAAAAGTTCCCTTCAAAATTTTGAATCAGACTTGAAATAAATTAATTCAGAGAATATAAAATATTAAGTAAAAAAAACAAAATAATTTAAAATTAGATAGAATTTAATTCATATGCTTCGCTAACAATAATTTTCATCTTTTCAGGTTTTACTTTTATTAAGCTTTTCATACACTTATAATTATATATAACGTATCCCTCTGTAATACACATTTAAATTTAAGTAAAAAGCTTATTTATATGATAATGTCTATCGAGACAACAATACGATATCTTTTCTCTATATACATTTTTCAAAAGCCATCTCTCATTTATAAATTGTCATTCGTATCTTAACCTATAGTAGATTATATTAAAACCTTCATTCAAAAGATAATAACAGTTTGAAAAAAAGAGTTTCAATTAAATATTCACTATCGTTTTATGTACGAATTATCCTTTAGTATAATTTGTTTGTTTAATTTTAAAAACGAGCTTAAATTTAAGCCTATGAGCACACACACACACACACACACACACACATATATATATATATAAATATATATATAAATATATATATATATATAAATGTGTGTGTGTGTATTTACTTCTCCTTTCCTTTAAGTAAAAGTATTGTTTTCAACCAAAAAATCCGAAACCGAGATTTTAACGGAATGATCTGTTTTCGGTGTTTTTAAACTATTTAAGTGGTTTTTAGCTGGATGATTGCCTTTCTCTATATGAGTGTGTCTGTCTGTCTGTGTCACGCATTACTCCCACAGTTATTCAGCTAGAGAGTTAAACTTGGTGCAAAAATCAGTCCTTACACGTAGTTTTGCCGTCCAGGAAATTATTAATTTAAGACGTCATAAATCCATTTTGCTGATTCAACAAAAAATTTTAAAATCTGATTACGCTGAAATAATATGTGCCAGTCTTATATATACAAAAATCTCTTTATAAGACAAAAATGTCCATTGAATTTCGTTTTGATATCTCCCCGTATTTTGAAATGTCGAAATGGGATACATGATAATTGAAAAAGGTTTAATACTATTAATTTTGCATGGACAAACTACTTGAACATACAAATACTCTAGAATCTTTTCCCCATATAACTTTAACTTGATAAAAATAAACAAATGAACTACAAATAATTAAAAAACCATTCAAAAAATTCCTCTTTCTTTGTCTTCTACTTTTTTGTCTTCTACTTATATCTATTTTCTTTGTCTTCTACTTTTTTAAATTAAAAATTAAAAAAAAGTAGAAGACAAAGAAAGAGGAATTGCAAAAATATCGGGTACTAATTTCATTTAAAATAAATTGTTCGTCTCCTCTTTTTTTTATGAAAAAAAAAAAACATACGAAAAACAGAGTATTTGAATTGTAAAAAAGAAAGTTTGAAGGCGTTCTCTCTCAAAGCCTTTTAAACTGTGTTTTCCCCTAAGGGGTGCAAAAAAACACCAAGCTCATAACGAATTTCAATTAAGGATAAGAAGCCGAAAAGTATAAAGAAGTTACTGGGGGTCCCCTCCCAACCAGTCAAAGGATGGAAAGGATAATAAAAAGACGTAACTTGGAAGTGAGGGAAAACGAAGCCCGGCTTGCTCTAGTCCAATAACAGGCCTCCGTGGAACCTTCATAAATCACCTGACAAACTTTTAAAATTAGTTCCCACTTTTTAGAAAGAAAGTAAAGAATTCCAGCTAACTCAATTCATCTGTGGGCTGGCTTTTCCGGTGTAACCATTGTTTCCCCCAGTAGATATTTAAAAATAAGTTTATCGTGAGTTTAAAAAATTAAGGAGTTTACGAAGGAAGCTAAACTGCCTGCACTAATCCCCGTTCTAAAAATTTTAGCAGCCTTAAAAAATTAATTAGAAGAGAGGATAAACAAAAAATGAAGTTATAAATTTGAAAAAAACATTTCTTTTTATTATTTGTACATTTTATTTTTTATTAGGAAACATGATGTCTATATTAAAAAAATGCATTAAATGTTTAATATAATATATAAATTTTAATTAAATCCAGATATAATACCTTATTCATTTTAGTTGCTTCAAACAAGCTTCTTTCCACCTGTTCTAGGGTAAATTCAAATTTATGGATCAACGTAATATAGTCATAAACATATGTAGGGGAATTTATATTTTGAATTTTGAAGAACTGATGTTTGAAGAACCAGATGAACGGTTTGATTTGAGTAATTCACCTGGATATAATAGGATCATTGCCACCTTCAAACGGGCAGAATTACTGTTTGACCTGGATAGACAGATTTAATAACTGGATGAAAGTCATCCCTATGCAGGACATAACAGCGGAAACAGTTGCAAAAAGTTTTTATAATAACTGGTTTCCTCTTTCGGAACACCTAGCATAATCAAAACAGATCAGGGCAGGCAGTTCTTCACATCGTCACTATTCCAGAAGTTAGCTGAATTATGCAGTGCTAAACTGTATCATTCTACACCGTACTACGGTACCATATCATCCCCAGTGTAACGGAAAGGTGGAATGATTACACAGAACTTCAAAAACAGCTCTATAGGCACACAATCGAATCAAATAGACGGAACCCTACCAACAGTTTTGATGGGAATGCATTCGGCCTTAAGAGAAGATGCAAGTGCATCAATTGCTCAAATGGTCTATGGAAAACCTATACGGCTGCCTAGAGAATTTTTTGTAATTTATTGAGAAAAGGATTTATTGTAATTTGCAAAGTTCCATGTCTTTAATAAAACCTCGAAAAGCCGACCATAAGACTGCAAGGACTGTTTTTGAGCATAAAGACCTAAGCTAACTGCACTCATGCGTTTGTTAGGATTGACAGAGTAAAGAAAACACTTGAACCGGCTTATGATGGACCTTTTAAAATGTCGAAAAAACCACGCAATTTTCGCACTTGATGCCGTTTTTTCATTCTATCTCGTAAACTATGAATTTATTCATGAAAATTAGGTTTTTAAATTAGATTAAATGTCCTACAAGCTGAGGCCAGAAACAGCTCGGTAGATCTAACAGTCACTAAGATACAGCCTTCCCAAAATTGACAATTTTTCCAAAAAAAATGAAATTTTAGGATTTGGTCAACTTTTGACCCCGAAATCTGGGAAAATACTTAGGAGAGATGTTGCAGCAAATGTAATTAGCTATAATTTAAGCACAGAACGACGTCTTTAGGTCTGATAGTTTTCTCACAATGCTTTAAAATCTCCAAAAAATGGGGAAACTGGATTTTTGGTAAATTTGCTTTTGAGTTCTCACTACGGTTTGAGGGGTATATGACTACAGCACACGTTAAATTCTTCAAATATGTCTTCCGTTAATTTTCATTTTGTATTACAAATTAAAATTTCCGTTGTTTTTATTTACAATTTATTATAATTATTTTATATATATGTACCTAGATATTTTATTCCAGTTAGAAAAATAATAGATAGTGCACATTTTTATTTTTAATTTATAAAGCCAAAAAAGCTTCCCAATCTCGACGAAAGAGGAAGAAATACATTTTATCACCTATTTTCCTACCTTCATGATCTCAACCCAATTTAACATCTGTCAAACTGCATTTAATTCACTCAAAGCTGGATTAAATGTTAAAGGGATATAACTAGTTATTTGTTAAAAATTAAATCATTTAACCAACTTAACTGACATCACGGTTTAGCGCACGTTAAACTAAAGATCTTGAGTGTCCCAAATTTTACTTTATAATATTATAAAAAAAATTGAATAATTAAATTTTAAAAAACTTTTCTTTTAAAAGAGGAAATTTGTAGTAGCTTTGGTTAATATTGGGGTATGTATAGTCTAAAGTTTTAACATCCGTTGACCGAGCGGCTAGTTCTAATACTCTTCTCTTTTTTTATAAGTGGTATTATTTAAAAAGTGCACAAAGGGCAAAAACACAACTGAAATTGTAAAAAAAAACGTAGAGACAGACATGAGTTAATCAAAGCGGTGTAGCGTAGCCGGGTAGATGGTAAGCTAGGAGCCAGTTACTGGGCCAGTGCTAGAGTACCATACATATGCATAGTCAAATACATGTATCTCAACCCGACAAATCCAATTATACAACCCAGGAAACCTTTTAAGGCTTTGACTCACATTCGAGGAACAAAAGGGCGAAAACGGGGAAAAACAATTTCAAGTAAATATTATACAGTCTCAAGAAAGCATATTCTTTTTTAGCTAAAAACAAAAAATGTTATTTTAAAAATCTTACAATAAAAATAAATACATGTTACGTTTTAGACACGTGACCTTTATTGAACAAAATATATTTAAAATACACATCTTACTTAATACGATATTAAGTAAAAGTTTATATAAGAGTTTAATTTAAAGAGCATACCAAAATAATATAAACTAGTTTTGCAGATAATTTCAAGTGCAATTGAAATACATATTTGTTTTTTGACAGTGTGACCCTTTCTTTGTTTAATGGTAACATAATTGCTAATATATTATAATTGTTTTGACCATGTTATTTAATTAATTGTACAGAATATTATTTTTATTATTTAAGTAATTTTTGTAAATAAAGTGATTCTCTCTAAGACCCGCTATCAGGCTTAGGCAACAGTCAAATCCGTCTCTAGAATAATATATAACTAGATATATAAGAATATATAAATTGACCTAAAATTCAAGCAGTGGAAAAATAAGATAAAATATTTTAAGGTCATGGCCAAAGAGAAACATTT
Organism: Gerris lacustris; assembly: GCA_951217055.1. Classification (NCBI taxonomy): domain Eukaryota; kingdom Metazoa; phylum Arthropoda; class Insecta; order Hemiptera; family Gerridae; genus Gerris; species Gerris lacustris. The sequence goes on from OX578277.1 coordinate 87,983,091, forward strand.
CAGCTCAAAGAGCCGAAGATATTTGATAATATAAGGACCGAACATTTACCTCTAAATGGATCTTAGGGTCTTTTACAGAGTCGTTTGAGGAAATATTTGTAAATTCTTAATTAAAGATGATGCAATGCAATCTCTAAGTTCTTTTATCTACGATTGATACGAAATATAAACATTATATCTTTGTTTAGATGCGTAGAAAGTGATTATTTACATACTTGTATTCATTGCGCATGCACGTCTCATAGTTCTGAATAATTCCTCTTCTTTACCGCACTAGTGCGGTAAAGAAGAGGAATTCTTCAGCTTTACGCACGATTAGTGAGTTTGTTTACATTTAACAAAACTAATTTGGTGTTCTTTTATTAAAGTAACTGTATATATCGAGTTTTTAGTGAAAAACAATGAGTGAATCAAGTGACTTTGACAAAAATGTGGAGAATAATAATCCTCCAGAAATAATTAATTCGGCAAAAAATACAACTAATGAATTAATTCCATCTTTATCAAGAGAGAGATACGAACTTACATACAGCAAGTTTATTTGTTTCTGTATTTATTATTTAAATCTAACAATCGTAGATAAAGTACGGTACGCAACTCGTGCGAAAACGGCATTTTGCATTGCTCGTGTGGTTTTACCACCCTCGCTATCGCTCGGGTGCAGACTCCACACTCGCATGCAAAATGCTACTTTCCGCACTCGACGCGTAATGTACTATTAACACCGCAAGGAGCTTGGTGACAAGCAAGAACAGGCCAGAGTACTCTTACTTTTCGTACTGCCTGATGGACTCAAGAAGAAATAAAAGAGGCGGGGGAAAAATGGACTCCTAGCCAAATTGAAACACCCTAAGTTACGCATTGAACCAGTACCACCGCACAGATGTACCTTGAATTATGATTTAAGATTAAAACAGGCCTAGTTTAAACTTTACTCTCACCTCATTTAACTTTTATTTTTGTAATCTAGCAAAATATTTACCAGTTAAAAACTTGTTTAACCTATAAAGTGATATTTTAACATTTTTTGTTAACCGAAATACTCATTTTTTCCTCATAGCAAAAACGAACTAGGAAAGTAAAAATATAAAAGCTTAATAAATACTAAAGGGTGCATGGAAAAAAGTATTAAAAAAACCCCTGAAGCTTATAAGCCGGCAAAAAACACGACGTGAAAATGGAGCCCTGGTAAAGGTTGATAACACGAACTGCATCATCCCTTTGCCAAACTAATAATCCCTCTCAAAGGCCCAATAAACACATTGTGCTTCGGGCCTGATATAAACCAGGCAAGAACTCGTTTTAATTCACTTTTAACCACCATTCCTACAAACCAAAAAAAAAAAATAAAGCGTAACTCTCAGAAGTGAAATAAACCGACCATATATGCAAATTAAATTATGGAATATAGATGAAACCAAAGGGGAACAGCGGAGGGACGGTTTTTACACATGTCCCTGATTTTTGACTGTGAAACTATTTGCTAATATAAATTTTATTATAAATTTAATTAGCCAATTATAATAAGAGCAAACGATAAGCTTAAGATGTGATATTTAATTTATTAATTCAATTTCCATTTATTGATTTATTTCAACAGAATAATTTATTAGAGAAAACATTAAAATACCGCACTGCGACAAAAAATATCAAATACAACATAAAATAATTTAAAGAATAATTCTAACATTAAGAAAATTAGAAAAATAGTCTGCCAATTTGTGTGGCACCTTTTACAACCTACTATTCTCAAATTTATTACATTTTCCCCCCTTTCTTAAATCTGTCAAAATTGCTTTAAATTTTTACCTGAAAAAATTATTTTCATCACCCTATTTATTAGAATTATTTCAAAAATTTAGGACTAACCGTTATAGGGTGATTGGGGAGGGGAAACTGTTTGGGTTATATTTTAGCTCATAAAACCAATAAGGAATGCAAAATTTATAAAAATAACTTTTCTGTATTTTTCCTTTGAGTAAGTCAAAAAGTTGCGCCAGTGTTTTAAATTTCAACTTTTTACACTAAACTTGTTCGGGAGATATGAACCAAAGAGCGACGGACACATAGACACATCACCCTCGACATAAGGGTTTTGAGAAGGATCTTCGAAACCCTAAAAACAGATGAGTATTTTTGAAGATTTGGGTATATAAAAAATTTATGTTTGTGTGCATGTGGTAGAGAAACAAATGGGCTCAGAAGGTTTAAACTTATATTGGACCAACAATGGGCAAATTATGAAATACCATCCAAATTTCATAAATATCAGACGAGCGGTTTTTAAGATATTTTGTTGGTTCGCAAAAATTGAGCGACAGACAGATAAGGATCAAAAATGTTCCCTGACGTGTGAAACGGATTTCTGTCTTGGAATGTTTTGAAATCGGAGACATCAAATATTTTTGCTCTTCAAAACACATAGTTCAAAACGTTACTTTCGGTAAGCTCGGATGCAAAATCATAATTTGTAAAATTCAAAGGAATATCAAGATTTAGCTTTGATATGATGATTAACATTTAACTTAAAAACAAAGAAACTACTCGTAAAATAAATAATTCTCTATTTAATAAAGGCTATTATCTGGTCGACTTTAGTTTTAAAAAGTGTTTATCAGTGTTAAGAGTTTTATGAAAGGTTCAATGTAAAAATGGCGAACCTAGGGTATGCAGAAGAATTACTTAGCATTCCTCCATTCTAATGCATCAAGGCTATTACACTATAAAAATACAGCATACTTTGAGCACATCAAACATAGAATCATCGCTTTTAATAGTGTCTAATTCACACTAATAATCTCTTTTTATTTTCAATGTTTCCTCCTACAAAAAGAGAAGAGGATTATTATTTCTGTTTGCTTTTGATAAATACAAATAAATATGAATAACAGCACCCTTCTAATAACTCATCCAATTCCATTCGTCCTAATATATTAGCTCTCTTTCTACAATGTAATTCTTTTCATCCGCTTCTTGCTTGATCATTCATTCCCTTTAGGTTCAACTCATTAACTGGCAAGTATTCGCCGAGTCTCTTTTTCTCACTCAGTCAGACCCAAGGGCCTAATTTATTAGCATAGTAACCCTTCAATACCCTATTTGCATTTCTAATTACTCAGGCCCAAATCCTATTAGGTCTTCTCATAGCCATTTCGGTGGCTTCTCTGCCTTAATTAAAAAGGGCAACCTTACATCACACTTCTCTTATAGCTACGAGGTATTGACTTAAAAACATCAAGTGTACAGGTCATATAAAAGAATTAATTGGGAATATTATCAATTTCCACTGTGCAAGAATTCATACATTCATCAATTTTTATGAAAGATAATCACTACAGAAATTTTATTTCCAGGTCATTAGATATTTGAGTTGTTTTTTTAACATGTTTCTAATTTACATTCCATTTTCATGATGCATTATTTTTTTTAAAAAATGAGCATGATCCATGCTATTTTGAATTAACGAGAGAAACAATTAAAAAATCATACACGCAGTACTTATGATTTCTTCTTATTAAAAATTACCTTAACTTTAAACGGTAAATAAGTTTCAGTAAAAGTAGGTTTTACTAAAGGTCTTTCCCAGTATAAGAAAGTAAAAAAAAAATATTTATTTCTCTTTATAATTGGGTTTGAAGATATTTCCTTGGAAGAATCGTTGATTCGTTTAAGTAACAATGTTTGGCTTCAGGTAAAGCCGATTTGGAAGGCCATTTGCCATTTCTAATAATGTTCACTTTTATTTTTACCCTTAGACTATTCTCGTAATGGTATTTTTTATTTTTCAAAGAAAGCAATATTTAGAATAACGAGAAAGATCTTATTAAAGAAGAATGAGAAATAATTATTTTGATGTTTTCTTTTCTTTTTGAACTAGCTAATAATATATATTATATTTATATCCTGTTTATTTTAGATCAAGGAATGTTGTCTACGACTTACCAAAGGTAACGGAAGCTATGTAATCGTTCTGAAAAACGAAAAAATGTTATGTCTCCTTATTCAAAAATTCTATTAATTTAAATAATTCTATAAATTGTTGTAAAATTATTAAAAAATAAAAAAAAATGTCTACAGGACTATCGTTTTGTCGGTGGTTTAACATTTTTGCGAACCAAGATCTCCTAAAAACTACTCGTCCGATTTTAATGAAATTTGCGGGTGGTAGGTCATAATTAGTTTATAGTCAGTCCCATATTCGTTTCAACCTTTTGTGCCCATTTGTTTCTCTTCCACATGCACACAAACATACATTTATATACACCTATATTGTCCACACTTTCATGTGGTGGTAGATCATAATTAGGCTATTGTTCAAACTTCCTGCAGCTATTGGTTTCTCTTCCACATGCGGACAATTTTTTTATTTATATTATCACTTATATGAGTGAAAGCACTTACCTATCTGATTTTTAAGAAAATTCGATGGTTTGTAGAATGCAGCCCACAGTTAGTTCCATTATACATAATTTCAACCATCTGCGCTCAATAATTTTGCTTAATTAGACAGGTTTATAAAAAGGAGGGAAAATTAAACTAATTGTACAATAATTGGTTGTAAAAACATAAAATTATTAAAGTACGCACAATAGGACGCGAGGAAGCTATACGCTATTTTTAAATCTATCAAAATTGTTTTTTGTTTTTTTTACGTGAATAAAAGTATCAATTTAACAATGTTTAATGTGCACTGCACAGGCGGTTGAAATTAATCTGGGGCTATCTGCGGGCTACTTTCGACAAACAATCCAAATTTTATATCTGCCTATTTCCTAAATTGTTCTTTGGTTCAAGAACTAATAAATATATCAAGATAATATTAATTTCAGACCTAGAACAAAACGAAAAAATGCCACGAAATACATATTGGCAAAAATTCAACTGAATCTTCAACAGAAAATGAGTAATTATGTCAGATTCTGATCCCGGCTGCATTGCTTCATAAATTAAATTATACGTAAATATAAACTATAACTACCTAGTAGACTCAGAAAATAAATATATTTTTCTAAATTTAAATAATCATAGGTTAAAAATAAATAACGTTCTTTGGAAAACGCTATTTTTGTAAGTAGAGCTTGATTATTTTTAATCTCAACCACGATTTTACTATCTCATATCTCCTACCTACGTTTTATTTTTACAGTATCTGTCTTCTACCGTTTGTATAGACGCTTTAAACTGCTAAAACCTATTTCAAGGAAATTTAACATACTGAGAAAATGCATTAATTAAAATCCTGAAAATAGGTTTCGAAGATTTTGATAAATGATGACGGTTCTAAAATGAAGTCAACTTATTAACCATATGACTCGTTTTCTCGGGAGAAGTCTAGTTTACGAGATATTGAATTATTACTAATAATGATTACATATTAATAATAGATTAATTAAATAATTTATTTTAGAATTTAAATTTCTATGAGTCACCAATCAAAATCTTAGTATTCAACTATATTTATAACTAAACAAAATATGTGAATTAAGAATAGTGAAAAAGTTTCTTAGGTTATTTTCGAAATAATTATTTGCGGTTGCAATTTATAAATGATCACACTTTCTTTTTCTTGACGCTCAGAACTATGAACGAACTAGAACACATCTAATGTCTTAATACTGAAAGTATAGAATGGCTCCATAAAAAACACGACCTACATTAATGAGAGGCTGTAAAACTAGCAGATCAGGCTACAAAACCTGATAAAATTGTTATAACAAAGCGAAATACACCTGACCATTTAAATGCAAATTTCCATGACAGTTTAATTATGGTAATTATCAGACAATATATAATCAATAAATGTCGCCGACACCAGCCAGTGTTAAGAAGGATTTTAACAAAACTAATATCAAACTTTAATTCATTATACGTGGTTAATAAGCTCAAAGATAAATTATTGATCAGTTATTGTCCAAAAGCCACAAAAAGTAATGTTTAATAAGGACCGGAGCGAAGCGGAACAAAGCGAAATACACCTGACCATTCAAATGCAAATTTGCAGGACAGTCTAATTATGGTAATTATCAGACAATATATGATCAATAAATGTAATAAAATGTCTTCGACACCAGCCAGTATTAAGAAGCTTTTTAACTAAACTAATATTAACTTTAATTCATTATAAGTGGTTAATAAGCTCAAAAATAAATTATTGATCAGTTATTGTCCAAAAACCACAAAAAGTAATGTTTAATAAGGACCGGTTTCGACTCACTTGTTGATCAGTTCATTGAATATTTAAAAAAAATAAAAAGATAAAGGGTCACAATATTTCGATAAAAAAAAATCTCAGTAGACTACAATATTCGCTTATCGTTTATAAACATTTGAATGCAATCTAAATTATAGACGCAACACTTAAAACCAGTTATAAAAAATATTATAACTAGGTATAAGAGCATCATTAAAAAGCTATAATCGCAAATTGAGAGATAAAGATAAAATAAAAATAGGAAATATAAATTCGAGAAAAAAAAACGTATCTCATACATATAATATCAAAAGAAATGTACCAAAAAGAAAAAGGTTAAATAACTAGAAAGAGTTTGGGTGTTCGCTCGCCCTTGTCATGTTCTTTGCAGGAGACAAACTCCTCTAAGGACAACAAGAACCTCATACTGCGAAGGGTAGAAAGTCCAATGAATAAGAAACGAGACGCGTTCTTCCCCTTCTATTCACTGGATTTTCTTTAAAGCATAAGATTTTCTCTGTATTCTCTTTCACTTGCCTTTGTCTGAAGGGACAAGATGAAGACGGTTTTGAAGAAGCAGCAAAGAAAAGAGAAACACTTGCACAATGTTGTATTGGATATCTTTCACCTACCCCCCCCCCCCCCCCCCCCCAATCTGAATTCTTCCCGGGGGAAGATGTAACCCTAGCTACTGTCAAGACTTAGGGAGCCCACAGTATGTTTACTTTTAGGGAATGGACACCACGCTCTTACAACTTAAACAAAGGGTCCGACACAACACAAGTGACCCCTTTTAAAAGAAAACTAATCACCCTCTTGTACGCACGCCAAATAAACAAACTAAATTACTTTTTTTATGTTTTCAGGAGAACAGCTCACCGTGAGAATACAAGGGACAAAATTAGATTTTCATGATTCTCTCAGCAAAAAATTAAAATAAAACATTTAGTCCAATCTACTTTAACAATTTTTAATTATAAAAATGTAAACCCAAAAGCTGAACGGTGAAAATAAATAAGACCAGAAAAAAAAAAAACGAATCTACAATTCTTCAGATGAAGTTGAATGAAGTTAATTAATAATAATCAGTCCATGATTTATATTAATCAATAATTCCACTAAAAACTATTACAACTCACTGTAAAAAGACTGTTAAATTGAAAAATTAGAAATGGTTTTCTAAATTATCAGGAAAAACAGTTTTTAAAAAAAAATGCCCTTTTTTGTTTTATTTACGACTTCACAGATCTATTCGAGGTGAAACATTTTTAACCTCTCTGGTAATAAAACCACTAATATAAATGATGTATTGGTATTCACATTACTTGTGATATTTTTGAGATGAAAGCATGGTCTTCTTATTTAGCAAGAATAATTAAATTACATTCTAATTATAAATTCAAAATAAAATATGGCCAGAAAATTAAAATAATCATAATAGTTATAATATAATCTTTATTAATAAGATATCTTTAAATATATGATTGTGTAAAATAATAAGAATAAAAAGAAGGACATGTTAAGCATTTAAAAATATTTTTAATATTAAACAATTATAACTTATACATCAAAAAATTTATGAATAAGAACAATTTATCTGCTACATTAATATTGTTAAGATTTTTTAAATTTATATTGAAGCCATGAAAGTTAACGAAATCTAAATAAAGTCTTTTATTTCACTTTTTATTTAAACAAGGTTTTTTTCAGAGTTACTTGAATCATGTGAATATATTATTTTTTCGGAGAAACGATGAGTTTTTTAAGGCTTCGGCATGGAGAATACAAAGAATAAAGGTTTCTCGTTCGCAACAATATTCTATTATTGAGACACGTGACGCCGCGCTGTTTACATTACATGATGGATGTGATAAAAAATTTAAAGCAGTTATGGTTTTTTCCATTTCTAGCTTAAACAAAAGTAATTTAGTAACAGAAGAAAAAATACTAAATGAAAGACAAGGTACTTGTAATACCTACCTCCTAGTAAATGTTTCCTATTTGAATTAAAATGTATCTACTAATAGCATCTGGTTGCGAATGTCAATCATACGGCTTTTACAGCTAATGGAGTGACTTGCCACCCATTAAATATTATATAAGTTGTTTAAGTCCTTTGGCAGGCCTCTGCCTGCCACGGGCTGTTGCGCCTCGGATTATTATTATTATTAATACTATAAACCAATTTATTGTGCATGGTTACATTATAGCATTATGGTTACGGTTACATTATTTCAGTGTTTGGACTCATGGTTATATTATATGTACATAATTCTTTCATTGTAACTTAAGTAACGTATATACCTTCTAAAGAGACAGTAGATTAATATTATCCAAAAATGATATATTCTTATTTAAAAATTAAGGTGATAGAATATAAAAATTAAAAAGTCGGTCCGAGACAACTCAGAAAAACTTTCTCATATACGAGTTCATAATTACTTAGCCCAGTTTTTTTCCATTTGTTAGTTTTCGTATGTACAACATTACATCAAAATTTATCAAAAAAAAAAATAACTCCTCCTAGGCGGGGAATCGAACCCGGGCTCTCTCCATCCGCGTTTAAAGATATTTTCTCAGAAACTAGATTCTTCTCGGGAAAACAGCTTATATCGTTAGATTCGTATTTAAATGGACTAAATTTTAGAAATTTTTGAACCGTTTCTCGAGAAATAGTTTTTTCACGTTTTCTTAGAGTTTTAGGGTAGTAGCGCCTCCAAATTTGGAGCTAAAATTAATTTCTCGATTTCGCCTCGGAGTATGATTTACCTTGAACATGTATGCCAAATTTTGTCAAAATCGGTCCAGTAGGTTTGGCTCCAGGCGTCTGCACGGACGACAGACAGACACACATTTTGTAAAAACCTTTTTTTGGACTCAAAACGTGTAAATCCATCAAAATCTCAAAATAAAATTTTCGCGCCATCACAATACTTTCTCTTTATATGAAAAAGTAAAAATAACCTAATGAAGCGGACCCGGGGTACATCTTAGTCAAAAGTAAATGCTAGTTTACAAACAAATTTGGTATTCAAACGTAAGTTTGATTGGTTAAAACAGTATCAAACCTAAATGGATAGTTTAACAACTCATTAATATTTCAAATATGTATAAGTTATTAGTTTTGTTTGAGATTAATTGGAACATAAAACTGTTTTGTTTTTGATTGTTTGGAAGTAAGATAATGCAATCAATGTTTCAAAACTATTGTTAATCAAGCTAGTTATTTCGGTCAAGATGTAAGTCATTTATAATCATAAGTCTATTATTATAACTAAGTTAATGATTTCGACAAAGTTTTTTTTTTAAATTGTTAAATGTTTTAAAACTTAGTTTTTTTTAATAAATTTAGTAAGCTTGTCACTTCTTTCAAAACTAAATTAGTGGTTTAGGCAGAGATTTAGTTAAACCTATTTTAAGTCGTGGCAATGAAAATTTCGTATGTTAAAATTGACTTAGAGATTACTGGTAAAAGAAATGAGTACCGGTACTAAATAAAATTTAACTACTTTACAAAATATATGAAAGCTAAAAATAGTCAAAGACACACAAGCAAAATGTTAGCCGACTCAGCTGCTAGAAACGCTGTGGATTACTATACTGTTTCAATAATTAGTTGATTGTTTCGAGTAACTTAACCTTACTAAATATATCTCTAAATGTTAGCTTTATTTATATGGTGTAAAGTTATAAATAAAGAATAGACAAATTGTTGACCTGGGGCGTTTTATTTGGTTTGGTGTATTTAGTTTCAATTTGTTCACCATGCACCATGCGATCTGTATAAGGGCTACTTTTCTCTACAACTACCTTACAAACTCGTAACTTTTTTAACTTAATAATTATTTTGCTTCCGAGCTTACCGAAGGTAACGGAAGCATTGTGTTCACTTTTGAGAACAAAAAACTTTTATGGCTCCGATTTTAAAAATTCCAAGACAGAAATCCGTTTCAGACGTCAGGGAACATTTTTGGTCTCGTGTCTGTCTGTCTGTGTGTCCGCGAATTATGAAACGTGCGACGATAACTTGAGTAAATGTCAACCGATTTTGATGAAATTTGGTAGGCATGTTCATTTTACCAATGCCCAGGACGAGTTCGTTGGACAACGTTATCCGTCGAAGCGTTCACGAGCAACGCTCGCGTAAACGTGAACTTTAAATTTAAAATTGGAATTTTAGGTCGGGAAAAAAATCTAACTTCATCTATTCAATGAGACAAACATTTTTTTTAATATAATTTTTCAGTAAAACCAACAGTGACACCGCTGTAAAGTGTTAAAGATCGCTAAAACTATTAATAGTTTTTACAGAATAAACATTATAACAATATAGTACATGATAGGATGCGAGGAAGCTATGTGCCACACTAATTGGCAGTCTATTTTAATTTATATTTGCAGTTTTAATAAACACTCAATAATTATTATTAATAGAATAATTAATCGAAGAAATAGCCCCCACACTAGTAGGCCTGCACTCTAGGGGAGAGAAAAACGTGTTTTTTTTTTTCAACCCAAGAATTCAAATGTCAGACAATGCCAGTGAACAACTTGTAGTATGGTGGTTTAATAAAAAAGAGTATGAACTGACAATTTCATAATAACTTTGTACCACCTCATTGCAGTCTTTGATCTTGAGAAAACAAACGGTACATTTTTGTTTAATACTCCCCTTCTTGACTTTATAACAATATCGAGCTTGTTACATAGATCATACAATATTATTCCCTTCATAAGCAGGTCTGCTGGGGATGCAATGGCAAAAAGGGGAAGATGACACTTAGGGAGCCTGAAAAGCAATATTTTGGGGTCTTTGATGTCAATTATCCGGGGAGGGTTTTCCTACGCCACCTCTTATTACCTCGAGAAAACTGTAGGGGATCATAGGAATCAGGTTCAAAGTTCAACAAGCATCCAGATGAAGACCAAATAACTTTTTATCCAAAGATAAAAAGGTGTATTTACAATTTGTGCTAAACTTATCAAAGATTTGAATACGCAAATTCAAATATAAAAGATGGTATAATGACATCCTAAGACAGATTACTAATTTTACAAATGAATATATTCAAAAATGTAAAAAAAAAACTTAAACGATATAGTAAGTAGTTTGTCAACACGTAACATTTTAGATGATGAAACAGCTTCAGGTAAGAAAGTTTCACTTAATGAAACTTTATTAACTGCAAGTTAACTTGAGTTATAAAACCTTATTATTTGTTTTAGGGAATTGCTATCTAAGGCAATTGTGAAAAGACTCACACAAGTAAGTCTTTTTACTAGACAACACTATCTTCCAATATTTCTTCGTTAAGACATCACCTTTACACATACAAATTTTAATATTAAAGACTAATAAATAAAACTTGGGTCATTATTTGATAGTCAGATATCTAAAGAGACAACATATGCAGAGATTTACTCTAAACACAATGAGTAAACTAATATTTAATTTCATATAAGTAACATTCTTGACTTTTTCAACAATAACAATAAAAAATACAAACAAGTATACCTATAACTTATTGTTTGACTCAAATGTATTACTGTGTAACATTTAAAAACAATAAATACAAAACATGGTGATCATTCCAAAAATTATTAATTTTTATTCCATTTTAAAAGTATTTAGAACTTCAAATTTAAAAAAATCAGACTAACTCTCTTCAACGTGCAACATCAATCTATTATCTCTGAGAATAATACAATATTAAGACAACATACATATGACAACCCATAGACAGCTAATAAAATAAATAATATTGAATATTGCAAAATTTAAAAAAAACTTTGCTACATCAAAATACTTCGAATTATTCAATTTATTTTGATCGGGTTAGTTATTTATGGTCTTCAGTTTCTATGGATGCTTTATTAGTTGATATTGATGAAATAGTTCCAAAATAATACGGCGTTAAAATTTCAAAGTTCAAAATTAGATATCTTCAAAATGGCGGCCAATATACAAAACTAAATTCATTGGAAATGTTTGTCTTATAAAGAGGCACAATTGTAGGAAACTACATGTAGGACTCATTTTTGTACCAAGTTTCAACCCTGGCATACAGTTTAAGCGTTACGAGTTGTGACTTTTCATAGCGCGGGGAAATCGAAAAATTGGAGAACCAATGATAGGTCAGGATTTTGAATTCTAGAAGGTCGGGCCAACTAGACAAACAAAAATGTCTCTGGCGCCATCCCTCCTACAGGCCAGGCCTGGTGGCTTTATTTTTTTCCTCATGCAAGTTGGCCAATCTGAGTGTAAAAAATCATAACTCATAACCCACAAACTGTAAAAAATTATGGGAGTTATGCATAACTCAGACAGATATCCAGCTCAAAACGGATTTTAAAAGCACGTAAAACGGATAATTCCGTAGAAATCTCGGTTTCGGATTTTTGGGTGAAAGCACAAAACCTTCGGAGAAGGTGAGGAAAAGTAAAAATATAGAACTAAAGGTAATATTATTTAAATCGAATTCTTAACTTATTTTCAAGGAAAATATGAGTTAAAAAATTGAGAAAAATGTTGCAAAGGTTTGTGAGTTGGTAGCTAATATTTGTAAGATGGCTCAAAGGAATCTGAGCAGGTTTGAAGGGTAAAGGAATTCCCGGGAGATCGTGTTCTACCTTTTACATTAGATTCCTAACTCATTTCAGCTGGTTTGATAGCAAAATTCTTGACGCAAAACCATCCCCATTTTGTACCGACCTAACCTTGATATAGCCTCAAATATTTTGACTAAAATCTCTCGTTTAAAACAGGATTATTACAAAAAATAGGATTTGACATTTAATATTAAACTAATAAAATAGAAAATTGTTGAAATTTATAAATAACAATAGAAGAAAAAAATCTAAAGTTTATAATTACTCCTTCCTTTATTTCCTGTTTAGTATTTGTTACGGATGAAGGGATAAGCCAATCTTCAAAATCATATCTATATATTATTAAAATGATTACTTTAAAACATATTTCACCCCTTAGGAAATCGAGCCTAGATTCATAAGTATTGTGTTCAGGCAATGTTTCTAGGGAAAATGCCTTTAAGAATACATTCCGACTTCTTGACTTACTGCATAGGGATCAAGAGTCAGAAAGTTAGAATCTTAACTTATCTTTCAACACAGTCATATGAATTAAAAGTATAAGGCAAAACCTTTAATCTGTACTAAAAACGACAATTAAGTAAATAAATTATGACGTAGCTCCTTTGGGACAAATGAGAAATTTATTATTAGATTTAGTACGATGCATATATTTTCAACTAATAAAAAAAGGTTGGCCTTGGGAATAAATTATGGTCTCATGTTGAATGAGGTAGAATTTGTGAAATTTTAATACTGTAAAACAAATCGTGAGAACTATCCGTGGGGCCTCACGGAAAAAAGGATATCGTTTTTTTCTACACACGTATAATATACGTGTGTAATTTTTAGATTTTTGCTGAAGTCATAGAAATGGAAAATGTATATGCAAGGACATATTTATTTCGAAAAGAAAAGAATTAAAGAATTAACTTCAATCCGTTCTTATATAAAGTGACATAAACACGAGTTGTGGTTGCTATAAGAGTAAGTAAATTTGTGAAAGAAGAAGTTAGACGTTCTTAAAATAAGCACGACAGGGTAACTTTGAAAAGAAATGATATGTTGGAAAAAAGGGCAGTCAGACGAAAAGGTTAAACGCAGTCTAGATTCACTAATTAAGGTATCCCCAGGATATTAATCCAGGAGTGAGTGCAACTGCCTAAGATAGTAAGGTTCTCTGAGGGGATATATATATGGGACTTGAAAGGCGCTACCAGTGTGCTCAGACAACCGAGTGAAAGGTACTTATTTTTAATGAGCACTAAAAGGGAAAGGGGGAGTACAAGCCGGGCCGGAGACTTTGTGGGCGACCATCAAAGCACCCAGAGGGAATTAACTTGAAAATTAGACTTAGAGGAGGGGTTGACAACAATTGGCCTCGGAGTTCGGTCATCTGAACCCGGGGGCTACATATAAATTAGCCTCATCCATTTAAAGCTTGTCCCCCCGATCTCTGCCCCACGGCAGGGGACCACAACAAATAACTTCGGTCTGCTGCCTTGCAAAAAGGAAAAAAAGTTTTAAATTAATTAAACATGACGAAATCAGGTTGTAAAGTTTTAAAACTGCCGCCTACCAGGGATCGATACAGGGGAAACAACTCAATCCAATTAAAAGTCCCCGTTTAATCAATGACACGATCAATTATACTACGATTCAGCTAGAATCTTTACATGGATCAACTATGGAATAAATTATAAAGTTAGGTTTTTAACCACATATAAAATAATAGATAAATATAATTTGTAACATTTAAGGCATCAAACGCAACACTGACAATTACCGGTAAGCCAGGTCTCTATTAGACTTAGTCACGAAATCACGCAGATGGTACAGATTTATAAATCACTTGTTTCTTACCCACCACTAAAATATTTTAAAGTAAATAAGTAAAAGCGAACTAACTAAACTAATAGGAAAGATTAAAAATAAACCAATGGGCGCTGGGCTAATTCATCAACATAATTATGTACAGATATTAATTCAGGTTTTGTAATCGGTTCCACTCTAACATAATCCGTTTTCGATTTGGTAGGGTAAACAAAGGTCTAGTTTGAACGTTAACTCGACCTAGAGATCTATTGACGAATTCACACAAGTTAGAAGTTCAGACTAAAAAGTTTATATTATAAGCCAGAAAGTAACTCAATTATAACATTGTTGTAGGTCAAAGATATTTAAATTGGGTCATGCAAGCCACCTAACCTTTAGTTATAATAGTATATTCATAGAAAAAGTGCATAAAATACATACTGTTTTTAGGGTTTCGTTGGTAAAACCAAAAAAAAGAAACCCTTATAGTTTCGTTCCTGTGTCCGTCTGTCACTCTGTACGGTTCCAATAACTTTTGAACCAAAAAAGATAAAAACGTGAAACTTTCCAGTATAAAAGATCGTTTTGACGCGCACACAGGAAAAATATAGCGAACTCAATATTATCAGCTGTTCATATTCAAAAATATATTTTTTTTAAATTTTGAGTGGGGTATCAAATGAAAGGTATTGAAGAGTAGAATAGAATTATATATACCACTTAGGGATAGTGGTTAATTTTAAGCGCCATTTTGTCAAAAAACATCAACATTTCGTGTGTCCCCCCCCCCTAAAATCGTATTTCCGCTATTACTAAAAATATAGAAAAATTTGCAAAATGTGTGGTCTGCTGGGCCATAGAAAAAATAAGATTAGCAATTTGACCTGATTTACTGGAAATTCAAGATGGCGGATAATTCATGTCACTCGAAAAAAAACATTTTTTTATAATTTTGAGTGGGGTATCAAATGAAAGGTACTGAAGAGTAGAATAGAAATATATATACCACTTAGGGGTAGTGCTTAATTTTCAGCGCCATTTTGTCAAGAAACATCGAAATTTTGCGTGTCCCCCCCCCCCCCCCCCCCCCTAAAATCGTATTTCCACTATTACTAAAAATATAGAAAAATATGCAAAATGTGTGGTCTGCTGGGCCATAGAAAAAATAAGATTAGCAATTTGATCTGATTTACTGGAAATTCAAGATGGCGGATAATTCATGTCACTCGAAATTTTTTTTTTTTTATAATTTTGAGTGGGGTATCAAATGAAAGGTATTGAAGAGTAGAATAGAAATATATATACCACTTAGGGATAGTGGGTAATTTTAAGCGCCATTTTGTCAAAAAACATCGAAATTTTGTGTGTCCCCCCCCCTAAAATCGTATTTCCGCTATTACTAAAAATATAGAAAAATATGCAAAATGTGTGGTCTGCTGGGCAATAGAAAAAATAAGATTAGCAATTTGATCTGATTTACTGGAAATTCAAGATGGCGGATAATTCATGTCACTCGAAAAAAAATATTTGTTTATAATTTTGAGTGGGGTATCAAATGAAAGGTATTGAAGAGTAGAATAGAAATATATATACCACTTAGGGGTAGTGCTTAATTTTCGGCGCCATTTTGTTAAAAAACATCGAAATTTTGCGTATCCCCCCCTAAAATCGTATTTCCGCTGTTACTAAAAATATAGAAAAATATGCAAAATGTGCGGTCTGCTGGGCCATAGAAAAAATAAGATTATCAATTCGTTCTGATTTACTGGAAATCCATGATGGCGGATAATTCATGTTATCCGATTTTTTTATTTTTTTTTATTTTGAGTGGGGTATCAAATGAAAGGTAATGAAGAGTAGATTTCAAAAATGTATATCACTTGATGTTAACATTTAATTTTGTGCGCCATTTTGTCAAAAAAAATCAAAACTTATCTCCCCTCCCCCCTTACTAATTTTGTGTTCACAATACCAACGAAACCCTTTTTACGTGAGATTCACGCCTTACCAATTTTTTATTTGATCTATTATATAATGCATTCAACTTAATATAACACATTTTGAACAATTATTTATTGTAAAACTCTGCTTTACGTTTTGATTAATGAATACGAGTATAACACTTTTTCATTGCACATGATGCATTAGACACTGGTCTATTTCATAAGATCATTAGCATGTCAGTAATACTAATTAAAATAATAATACTAATTAAAACACCCACAAATAAATCTTATCCCATGGATAGGGTATTTAAAGTGGCATGTTCCTCTGAGCTGCAATGTCCTAATATTGTTGCCAAAAGCCAATTAAAGAAAGGAAGAATGGCATTACTACGTTATAACGACATACAAAGTTACCTTATTCAAAATACCTTATTTCAATGTTAGTTAAAGGAAAATGGGGATGTGCGTAGTAAAAAAAACATTGTAACAGTTGTTCTGTATGTTAAAGGAAGAAAAAAAAGAAGGATTAAATTAAATCCCAGCCTCAGTCTAAGTCCTTCTTAAATTATAAACGAAAGATACTTGAAACGAAACGGCAAAAGAGAGCAGTCGGAAATACAGAAAGGCACAAGCAATGTTATTTATTCTCTTTCAAAACTAACTCATTTTCCTCTACTCACTCTCCTGTATATTTACTCAAAATCAGGGCTGGCCTAGGATTAGAATTTTTGGAATGGAAGCAAAGAGTCAAAACTAACATCTGCAAAAACCTATAAAGTTTAATATAGTTCTTAAATGCTAAACACGTTTCTACATAAATTATCAAAATGAATATAAGAAAATGTTGAAACAGGGAATTTAAATTGTAAAAATAATCACATAATTCCCGATAAATTATTTAATATGTTATACTGATTAGGATAGATATCATTGCTTTAACATAATATATCGTTATATCTTTTAGTGTCGATGTTATCTACTCATCAATGATGAAAAAAGACATTTAAACCTGACAGGTTTTTTATTTATTATTTTGGTAAATACGATGTTGCAGTTCTTAATGATTGATTTCACTGATGTAATAAAATATAATTAATATAAAAATGCCATTTTTCAAAACTGGTCTTATTTTCAACCTTTTTTTTTTGGTTTCTGTATTCTTCACCTTAGTTGTATCTAAATTTGGGGAAAATTGAATGACGGTAACTGGTTCAAAATTGGGGTAATAGATGTGCGATGAAACTTAAAAAACAAATAAATTTGACGCCATTTTTCTTCTTTTTTTTTTTTTTTTTGGTTTCTGTATTCTTCACCATAGTTGTATCTATGTGCAAAATTTGGGGAAGATTGAATCACGGGAAGTGGTTCAAAATTGGGGAAACGGAAATGAGCGATGAAACTTACAAAGCAAAGTAATATAAGACCAGAAATAATAACTTAAACCCGTTCTAACACCATGCCCATATAAAAATATTATCTGATGAGACAAAGAAAAATAACTATATATTTTACGAATTACCTTTAGCTCAAGGGATAATGGAAGTGACAAAATTAAAAATGAATTCAGTGACAACAAAGGTAATTTAACTCCATTTCCTCGTCTAAAATGTTTCTTTCTCGAGTTTTAGATGAAACCTTTTAAATAAAACATAAAGGTCTCCTAGATAAAAGAAAGCCCAAAAGTCAAACACCTAAAAGCATTAAAATGTGATGGAGGTCGCAGCAATTATATTAATAAATAATTGGAGTTTGGAGTTGAAAGAATAATTTGATCCTGAAGTTGAGGCGGAGGGAAATAAGAATAAAAAGGGCTTATATAAGCAACCCTTCAAAGGAAAAGGACATACTCTTTGCAATGCCCAAGAGAATAGAGTTAACACCTGACGCACCATATGTTGCTGATCTAAAGCTTCCAATATCCGCCTTCAAACAACTGTCAAAGAACTATATATTATGTAAGAAATAAAACCTTTTCTCTATTCATAATATCTTCTACTTATATAAAAATGTAAAAAAAAAGAAGACTGCCAATTTGTGGGGCACATAGCAGCTTCCTCGCGTCCTTTTGTTAGACGAATGGTCACATATTATTTTAATCTTTTTCGATTCCCAGCGAGGTCACAATTATTTTTATTTAATATTAAATGTGTGCAGACGGTTAAAATTAATATGGTACCTACAATGGGCTAACTATGACCTACCATCCAAATTTTAATAAAATCGAACGATAATTCGATCCGATAATAATCGAAAGATATGGAAACGGCGGTGATAGAAACAGACACGAGATTAAAAATTTGTCATGATATCTGAAACAGATTTCTGAACATGAATTTTTGAAATCGAAGACAACAAAATTTCATTCTTTAGAATGATCACAATGTATCCGTTGCCTTCGTTAAGCTCGGAAGAAAGGAAGAAAAATAGTGTGACTGTATTGACTTTTACCGACTTAAACGTTAAACCGCTAGACTCAGTAGCGTACACAGAAAATATTTTCGAGGAGGCTCAGCTTGACATTAAGTGATATGCGGGTTTAGGATACCCCACAATTCTTAATGAATATATTGAGTACTTCTTTTTATAAATTGGATTAGTTTATAAACTACCATTAAAATTCATATGCTATGCAGGATTATCTAGAGGTTTTACATTTTACTATTTTTTTTTATAATTAAAATCGGCCCGATTTAGTTTATGCATCCAAATGCAATTTTATTCCATCGGCAAATTCCGGGTTCAGCCGGAAATCGTCATTATGCCATAACCATATTCAACAAACAAAATCGTTTAACATCTTCAAGCAAAATATAAAAAAAACATTAAAGTAGTCTTCTACCGATTAAATGAATTAAAAAAAATATCTACCATTAAAAAAAAATATATAGTGAACTGTAAAAATAATTGTACTTCTTTAGATTGTTACTCCCCTACGTTGTTTTAGAATAAAAATGACTATAACTAAATAACTATTAAGAAAAAGAGATGATTAGTCTAATGTACTTTGGGACAAAAGAATATCCCACTTCTGTTTTGATAAGGGGAGTCTAAAGATGAACATTCCGAACACCTTCTTTAGATTGTTACTCCCCTCTGTTTTTTATAAGGGGAGTAACAATCTAAAGAAGTGCCAAAATAATACCATTACATATAAAAAATTGTAGAAATTAAGTAGTACAATGTAACAATAGTAAGTATATATGTATATGTAATATGTATGTATGTGTGCGTAAATATATATGAATAAGTATGTCTGAGCATGTAGGATATATAACATGTTAAGAGAAAAAAGGAAAATGGAAGAAAAAATTTAAAAATTGGAGGGGGAAAATACATCTAAATATAAAATTGTTTTTACTGATTTTTGTATTTAAGAGACGACATTCTATCTAGTTTTATTTGAACTACTGAGGCCCTCACCTTAAATATAACGTAACTGTTGTATATGCACTAAACATTCTAATAAAATTATGATTATGAATTATAAAAAAAAAAATAGAAAGTGGGAAATATATAATAATAATTATAATAATAATTTTATAATTATTATTAATTAGTGTAGCTCATTGCTTCCGTGGGTATTTTAATGATATGTTTTCAAAATCCATTAGTGTCTAATTTATTTAATTGTTTACACGAATAGAAGTATCTATTCATCAAAATTATGTCTTGGAATATTTGAATTCGTATACAAAAAATGTTCGTTCTGCAGAACGAACATATAGCTTCCGAAAAGGCCACTTTACACGATCAACTTGGTTTTCAACCTTGTTGTCAATAAACCATGTTGCAGTCAATGTTTATTGTCTGTGGATAGGTTGGTGGTTGAAATTTGATGTTGGTCCACAGGTTGAAGAAAATGAAATATTTCATGTGAGATGAGCCTTTCCTTAATTCACTTCATGATAATAACGGGGTATAACAATTCTTTACACATTTTAAACCCGAAAATCTCACCCAAAAAACTTTTAAAAAATCCTGTAGATTGTGTAGATAACTTTGTAAAAAGTAATGTCTGTGTTAAATGTTGTCAACTTGGTTGATAACCAAGTTGATCGTCTAAATGCCGCTTTACCTTCAGTAAGCTTATTCGTATATAATATAATATCAATTATGTAATTTTGCAAAACTCATAAATAGCAGTCATATAATTGACTTTTAAAGAAAATAAAATTG